>JANZLQ010000030.1:13683177-13803373 GCA_026212715.1 Elanus axillaris
GGGGGAGGAGTTTACTGCTTATCTTCCTGTTTCTTCTATCTGTTTGAATGCAGGTTTAAATTAAAAGTTGCAGTTCTTTGCTGGGATGTGTGGACACATTAAACTGATATATGTGCTTGATAAAGGTATAGTTAAAAGTGTGGGAGGACTTCATCTTTCCCAGGGTAACTTTTCTTATTTCTCTTTAAAATGAGAAGTAATTGCACTTATCTCTGTAGCATAAAGCTTATCTCCTCTATAATTTAATTTTTGTCTAGTATATTCTGATAAATTATAGACCATTATTATTTTTCCACATAGATACCCATTATGACCTTGCTAGGTCAGATGACTTCAGATCACAGACTGTTCCTTAAAAATTATTATTCTATTCTATTTTACCATTAAGTATTCGGAGTATCCTTTTAACTTCTCAGAGGAAAGGTGCCAAATTATTTAAGTATTTAATGTTTTATCATGCACTTACATTAATTTTTCATTGACTTCAGCAAAGCTTCCCCACACTTCACAGTTAAACCAGTATTTTGAAAGTTAACATTTGTCAGGGAGTTTATGGACAAATGATAAAACCTTGTAGCCTGTAAAGATAAATATTGAGCAGCTGCCAGTAGGTAAATGACTAACTTCAATTCAAGCAATTTAACAGCAATCAGTTTGAGGTCAAATAACTCTGGACAGTGTAGTTTAATGTATCGTCTTTTTTACTTTCTCCGCAAGTAAACCACCACTGACTTCTGCTCTCGTCATTTAACTTTTTTTAGAACATTTCCTGTAGATTGTTCCCCTCAGAAGTCAAGTAAGGTACTGCCAGGATTTGAAGGGGACTGGGAACATCAACAAATGGAAATGACACTAATGTGAACCAATGGATTATTTGCATTCCAGTGCTTAAGTTATCACTTAATAGTTATAGGCTCTGGTGGCAAGACTGGACTGTGTTATGTTAGACTTAGGAACAAATGCTAATATCTTCAATGTTTTCAAATTCCCAACCATATTTGGTCAATTGTGCTAGTGTCGACCCTTGAAGGCTGCCAAGAGTCTTGTTGGCAAAAATGCCACTTTGGTGAAGAAATAACTTCTACCACAGCTTTATTTGAAGGTCGTCCTCATTTAAAGGGGTATCATCTCACTGCTTCATGACTCAGGTTTTGTCTTGTCTTTTTTTTTAATTAAATGTGTTCATCTCCTTAATAATGGGTTTAGCATAAATTACCCTCACATATTACATGCTTTTCTCTAGCTTGAATGTTTTAATCTTTATATAATCCTTTCAGCAGGGAAGAATCTAGTTAATCTGCTCCACAAACTGTTGTAAATTGTTGTACAAATCCTTCTGACCTGTATGCGTGTGCTCGCGTTCTTTAAAAATAGAGCAAAATTAAAAGTTTCTTTGCATTGCTGAGTACAGCAGATATGACCCAGACTGTTGAAGAGACAAATTCTTGTACATTTAAATATAGGGTTTGTAGCAGCCCAGCCCAGCTGCCATTCAGTCCAGTGTCTCTTATGGCCGCCAGCTCACTGTGCCTACCGAGAAAGGACGAGAAACTTGGAGTGGGCAGTTGTGGAATAAATGTGTCATAGGGGAAATTTCTTCTTCTTTCCCTCTTTTAGAGTTTCATTTGTGCCCTGGAGCACAAGGAGTCAAACCCCAGCTTTTGTGGAGGGTTGGGGTTTTTTTTCAGTTGCATGTTTTTTAAATGCAGCTAATGCTGATCAGGCTTTATAAGGGAAGTTGACTGTTCTGTGTTGACACATTTACCATATCTAAAAAATTCATTGTAGAAAGTCTAGGTTCGAAAAGTTTTGGTCTGATAGAGCTAAATAACCTCTATCTAAATAACATCTCTCTTTCTTTAGAAAGCATAAGGAATTGGTTTTTTTATGTACAAGCAGAATTGGAAATCCAATATTTAAGAAGATTTGAGAATGTAGTCCCTTATCACTGCACTTCAGGTGGAGTTGACTCCACACACACTATGTCTCAGACTCCTTGCTGCTACTGCAAAGATCTTGCACAAATGTCATAACTCTCATCACCTAAGAGATAACGTGTGTCCTTGTTGGAGCCATTTACTGGTTTCCTGTGCAGGGAGTACCTTAATATTCATAATGAGACCAAAATGGCTACCATTAACCTTCAAAGGGCCAATGCAATATCAGCATTAATGTGTTAAAAGAGAAGAGGGATCTTTTATATAGCAAAATGCGTCTCTGGCAAATGGAAATCTTTCAGATTTCCATTTTCAGTTAGTACAAATCAGTAGCTGAAATTACTGTCTTCTGAGTTTGGTTTTTGAGGAGGCGGGGCTTTTCCACCTATTGATGGACCTTCTTACTTTAAAAAAATAAGTTAAAAGTATGAAAATCTCTTTGAAAGAAAATTGAATAACTTTGAAATTATCCTGGTAGTTGTGTAGTTGAGAAAGTAGGTATGTCTGTACACAGTGTGCTCTCAAACCATAAAGTCCCTTTCTAAGTAATTTTTTGTAAATCAGTTCCTCCATATAACTAGGTTGCATAGAATCCTGCAGTGCCTGAAGACTTACGTTTTCTGTGATGTGAGCTTTTTACAATTATTATAAATTGACACTGGTTTGACTTCTTTACTCTCTTACTCTTTCTTCCATGTATTGAGCTGGAATAAGCCTTGTGTAATTTTGTGTGCACACACACAGGCGCATGTACACAAACACTGCAGGTTCTTTTATTAAAAAAGCAAGCAGGAAAGCAAACAAGCAAAACAAAATTTGCTGATTCTGTTCTGTCTCCATTCCCAGTAGAGTGCTTGCTGTGCCACACTTGCTGCTGATTCATTTTTCAGATCTTGAATGATGACTCTTGCCTCATCCCTGCTGTGCCTGAGATGAAAGCAGATGCTCTTGATCTTATGGTGTAATCTGAATCCTCAGATTTCAGTTTGACCTGGCAGGATTTCTTATGAAGATAGTCTCTCTTCTACCCAGAGCTGTTAAAGAAGGAGGAAAAAATCCCTAACAATGTAGAAGTGTTGCATATGTGGTTCTGTTAGGTTTTTAAGTTTGTCAGTGATTTCTGTGTGTTTTGACTTCAGGCTGTCATTGTTCTAGCTAAGATGCTTCACCTCAGTAATACCCTAAACCCTGTCTGCATGCTGAAGCGGTGAGTGCTGAGCTGCGCTCAAAACCCACAGAAGTTTCTTCAGTGCCTGTTTGCAACGTTCTTTGCAAGCCTGTCTGCAACACCCATTTGAACACCAGATTACTGCGTGCAGCATTTCATCTCAACAATGACTTCTTGTAAGCGGGATGTCCTTTTGATGACTGACAGCTGCATTCAGCAAGACTTCTCATAAATGAGATGCAGACTCTGCCCTATCTGGGCCAAAAAGGCAGGAAATAAACTCCTGTGCAGCCACGCTACATTTTACTACTGTAGGTTAGTAGCCTGACTTGTTTCTGCACAGCATTGAGGTAGCAAAGCTAATGTTTTCTGTGGCTGACTGTCCTGAAATATTTGGAAGCAGGTAGTCGAGCAGCCATATCTGATGGGAGAGAAAAGGGAACATGGCTCTATGAAACATCTAGCTAGAAGCTAGTTGACCCATTCAAACGTGGGCCAGCTGGCTAACCAGAGACCTTGTTTGGTCTAAATACCATTTGTGTTGTGCAGAGTGACTAATATTTTGCCCTTTCAATTTGCTGAATTGCTGTCTATCAAAACAATGCAGGAGAATCACTTCTCATGCAGTGCTAGGGATTTTCAGGTTCTCAGCATTTGTTCATAGTGGTATGAATTTGACCAGATACTGTCCTTAACATCATTTAACAATGCTTTCCACATACCTTTTGTGTCTCCTTACCCTGATCTTCAAGGTATGCATGTTCTGTATGCACATAATGTCTTGCTATGACAAATATCCAGTGAACGTGCTAGTCCAGTAATTTGAGACAGGCAGGCTAAGAGACATAGCAGTGTGGAAGGGAGATCAGTAGGCATTAGATAAAGACATTGCACTTCAGGAACATGTGGGGTGAAAAATATCCAGAGAGTTACTGAAAGATGAAGACTCAATTTGATCAGAATAATGGAGCTGGGAAGGAACAAATAGATACAGATGTGTGACATGCTGTTGTGAGGAAGGACTGGCCATTTTTTAAAACATGCTTAAGGGAAAATGGGATAAAGGAGACAGTGGAGTGGGGAAAGGAAGAAATTTACCTTTAAAAAAAAAGTCCTGGTTAAGAGCAAAATAAGTAGTATGGTATAAGTAATGAAAAGCTAATTGTATTCAAACAAGGATGACTGGTTTTGATATGATGGAGAAAGGCTATAGACGTTATCTGATTTGTGAAGAGCTTGTTCTCTGCTCCACTCCGAAGGCAGAAGATGCAGGTACTTGGGCCATGAGGAATAGCTCACTGACTACAGTAAGTGATTCTCCTTAGAGGACTATTGGCAAGGTGGGACACCTTAATCACAGGAAGGACACCTTAATCTGTTCTTGTTCATGTATCAGTTGGGAAATGTTACCTTATAACGTCCTCTCCAAAGCTCATTTCAGAAGATTAAGACTCCACCAAACTTAAGGCATAATTTTGTATATTTCCACTTGTTCTATGTTGCCAACTGTAAATCCCACAACCGGGGCTATCATCGCTGAAAACCTGCCCCTTGCACCTTGGCCAAAAGGCTTCAGCCACAGTCTTTATTTTGTGACAGGCTTTAATCCATGCACTAAATCTTAGCTCAAAGGATAAGCCTGGGTTACTGACTCCTACCGTTGCTAATAAATTGCCAAGGACACAATTTCATACCTGCAAAATGGGAGTGGCAAAATATAAAGTGAAAATTAAGAATGGAGTGACTATCTATGTCAAATATCATCCCTTCCACCTGAGCATGGCCATCTACTCTTCCCCCCAAATCCTGGGGTTTTCAGCTCACTTTTCTATACATGTTTGCTATGTTCTGCTTTTAAAGTATGAGCATCTCAAAAACAAAGTTCAGAGGTTAGCTTCACTCACCTCTGAAATGCACTTTACACACATTTGCCAAAGTTGTGGTTCTTTGTCAGAAAACAAGAGAGCCTGAAGGATTCCTGCCCTAGTGCTCAGCATTCTAATAATATTTTGACTGTTACTGAATAGGCACCATTGTACTATTAGTCCATTTCTCCACAGATTAGAAAAGGATTGCAAAAGAAGGCTGTTTGTTTTCCTTGATTACTAGGAGATGTGATGTTGGGAAAAAAACAGTCATGATGATTCAAGAAAAAGTATTTAAAAATATGACTAAATTTTGTGAGTCTCACTGGAAATTGTTATCCTGATGAAAAGTACCTGCAAGGAGTATGAGGTTACCCACGATATTATGGTTTGTTACATTCACTGTGGATTCTTTCCCTGTGATTAAATAAATAAATAAATAGAAAGTGAAGTGGATCTTCAAAACAAGGAGATTAAAAAAAAAAAAATCTCAAAATTTATTTAACCTAAAAAGAGTAATGTTGATTTATTTGCCTTTTTGGTTTTCAGGGAATACTGAAGTTTTGCTTTTAAATTTTCCCTTGGAACCAGAGAGGCTTTAATATTTTTTTTGTTTTATTTTTATTTCTTTTAAAAAGAAAGCTGAGAGGCCTCTGCAATCTCATGACTCTGGGAGGAAGAACTCTAAGGAAAGCACCAAAGATCCTGAGGCTGGCAACAAAAATCACAACTCTGTTCATGTGCCGCAGCACATGAAATCTGTATTCTGCCACTTATGGCTTTGGGTCAAACAGCTGAACTGATAAACCATCAGTTTTGAAAGTGCTGCTTCAGGAAACACTCTTACCTCCTCTTTTCTACTTAGCCATTCTTCTGCCTAATGCAAGCTGGACCCTCCTCCCCTACCGAAACCTGCCTTGTCTAGAAATACTTTTCCCTCAGAGTATAACAGTTTTTATAAGTTAGAACAGCAGAATAAGTAATACCTGGATATCCAAAATTTGATTGATGAGTTATTACATTAATGCAGTAAAATGATCTTCAGCACAGTGTTCAGATAGTTCTACTCTGTAACTTCTGAAAAGCTCAGCAGCATGGCATAAATGCATGGGAAGAAAAGCAAATCTTGACAAAGATGAAGTGATACCAGAAGGAAAAAAAAAAAAAAAAAAGACAAGGTGCCAGAAGATTGATGAAATGTCAGGCAGTTAAGGACCACAGTGAACATTTGCAAAAAAAACCAAACCCAAACCCAGCCCATATTATTTAAAGATTGCTATATTATTATATGAAGATTTGAATGTGCTGCTTTTTCTTTCCCAAGTAACTGAGAAGTACTTATAAAGTACTTCTGGAAAATGTGTTCTTGTGCTACACCTATTCATAAAGGTATTCCTGTCATTCAAACTCCACACCTTAAAATAATGCCTAAGTTTTACTTCCCATATTTTAATGCAACCTCAGTATGCAAATTCAGGCTTGGAAAGAGAGACCTTTTCTGATAAACAAAACATTTCATTACATTTTTAGACTTGCATTGTCCCTGATAAAAACTTTATTGATTTCTATACTGAAGAGAATGTCAATGCTTTTGCATGGTGCACTAAATTAAGCTTTTGCCTTGAAAGTCTGATGTTGTGTCAAAAGCACAAGTTAAATCTCGTGGATGATGTCACTGTGCAATTAAAGGTAGAGGTTAACACTCCTTTGTGCAGGTACTTTCCCCTCAAGCTATCTGGAATAACAGAGTTGCTATAATACAGCTGTGGCTGCTGAGGAATGCTAAAGCACAGTCAATGACTCGTTGCATTTTAAAAAGGAATGTGTGTGGCAGAGAGAGGTTTAATTGCTCCTGCTACATGTCTTATAGTGTGGGGGAGCCTTTGCTTGGATGGCTTGGAGTGACTGCTTTTGAACGCAGGTCTGACATCTGCTTTTTTTACCCTCTCCTCCTCTCCTGAGATAGTACAGTCATGTCCAATTGTGGCAGCATGTTGTGTTTTCTCAGTGTCACCCATTCATTTCCATTGATTAAATTTTGTCTTTCACCAGACATAGCTATATCATGCTCTCATAGTTGCAGGTACAACCTTTAGGATAATGATGGCTTCCAACTCTATCTTTCTCCTCTTCTCTTTGACCTTTGTTTTATCCCCTGGAGTTTCTGCAAAGTAAGCATTTAATTGCCCCCTCCCCAACCTCCCTCTTTTATCTCTCCTTACCTCCCCACTCCCCAACACAGAGTATCTACTAATCATCACCAGATTTTTAACCTGCTGCTGCCAGATTATTTTTAATTCCTAAACTCATCGTACACTGTCACTGCATTCACATGAATGCGAACACCCAGACTAGATTCATCCCCGCGCGATCTTTGCTTCAGCATTGGTCCATAATTCACTGAGGTGCCTAGGTTCGATACAGCTGGGGAGTTGTTCTGAGTGCCACTAGAAAGACAAGAGGGGATTTGGGAGAAAGGGATACACTTACTTTTTCAATGGGGTGCAAAGAAGAAAATGCAAGATAATCACCAATTACTGTAATTCATTATAGAAAGCCAGGGCCTAAGCTTTAGAAGCTGGTCTGAGCTCTAAAGCTTGGATCCTTCCCAGATGCTGAGTGAATTCAAAGTGATAATCTTTGGTTTCACAGAATGGTTGAGGTTGGAAGGTCTGGAGGTCATCTTGTCCAAGTGTCCTAAAATAGTCCTTGTCTGGTTTACTATAAAGAATAATTATTACAAAGAGTAATCCCAGCTAACTGGAAAAGGACCCCAACTTCCATGAGGTTCAGCCTATTGTAGTCATGAGCTGGAAATAGCAGTTGTACATGCAACCAGCAGATTTCTACCTGCAGTCTGTCTCCTAGTTAAGAGTCGTACAGCTCTCTGAGTTTCTTGCAGTCCCAAGGACTTACCCACAGAGTGGCCTTGAATAGCACTTGCTCTGTGGCAAAGGAACACAGTGCCTCCCTCTCCGCATTTCCAGCAACGAGCATCTTGCAAGAGAGAATGCAAACTGCAAACATGTAAACAGCTGTTGGGGGAAGGGGAGGAAGCTTCAAGTAACAGAATCGGCTGCCAAATTCATCGCTGCCATGTGTGCTGTGTAATGCTTGTCATCTCAAGTGAGTCATTAAGAGGTTCCCCCCCCAATGGTACTTTGAAGTGCTGTGACAGCTTGAGAGCATCTATAAATTGCCACAAACAGCCCTCATACTGCGTTAGCTAATTGCTTGCTCTTTGACTTATTAGGAGTCACTGAGTTAAATAATTTGTCACATGTGTGGCTCATAATAAATAATGTGACTAGCCAGTTTGTGAGCTGTTTTGGTGATATATAGTGCCCTTTTTGAATGTTGTCACAAGCAGCTAACAAATATGACCCCATGATTGTCAGATCTTTGTGAAAATAATGAGGCCTGACAGGGCAGCAGGTTAAAAAAAAAAAAAAAAAAACAACAACCCACCTCCTGAGGTATACTGAAAATTGCATCAGTTTCTTCTTCAGGTTGCTAATAAAACATGATTATAATTTTAATTTTGAGTAGCTGATTAAAAGTGAGTACAATTTTATAGTAGAATATCTTTATTGCAATTTATGTAGGAATAGTTATGAAAGAAGAAAAGAGGTAACTTTTTCCTAGTTACTGAAAATATCCTGCATCCTCTGATTAAGTCCGAAGCAAGTATCCTGTTGGCATACTATGAGTAGCTTCTGAAATATGGTTGTGGGTTTTTTTTTGATAAATCAGATCACTTTCTCTACAGCTTATCTAGATATGTAGGGCATATTTTTTTGAGCCTCAGTCTTGGTTCTGGTTGTGGGTTTCAGGTGGCACATTTCCATAAACATGCCTGCCAGGAGCTGGGCTACTTAATTTATAAGCATAAATATGGTACTGTTGTAACCAGTTGCACACATGTAATGTTAGAGATGCCTTTAGAAAGATTGTGGTAGAATGGTGACGTATATATATATTAATATGGTCTTGGCATCTTCAGTTAAATAGGAGTCTTGTCTGATTTCTATGTGGGAGGAGTGTCCCCAGTGTTTTGCCAAAGAAGCAAATGTGGTTTCTCTCACAGCTAAAGGGTGATTTCTTCCCAAGAGACAGGACTTGTCTTGCACATTTGACTCCTGTTGCAGACTGGATCACTGGGCTATAAAATCTTCTTTTCCCACAATTGTGCTAAACGAAGAGTGATGAGTGGTGTTTAATAAACCTTACCAGTCCCTTACAAGCCTGTTCCTGCAGTGACCCTTGCTATTGCATTCCTCTTATTTGAACTTTGAGGTGCTCATGCTGTTAAACTGGTTCCCAACTTGGCAATCACTTTGTTTTTGGTCATGTTAATTCAGCAGAGCCCACTGTAGTTGCTTCACGTGAGAGAATGCTCCCCTTCGGCTGTCTCTGCTGAACATCCCAGTGGTCCCCATGGCTCTTTCTAAAGGTGATGTGCTTTTCCCCAAAGCCAACCAGTGAAAGACTTCCAAGCTTTTGTGTGATCCTTTCTGCTAGCCCAGGGTTGTATCTAATTGTCGAGGGCTTTGGAAGCTTAGTGTTGTTTTCAGATAAGGCTCCAGGCAGCCCTGATGGCAACTGATGGGTGCTTTCTTTCCAGTGACTGCCTTACTTGTGTTTTTACCTTGGGCCTTACAGTGTTTGAATGAGAAATACATGACTTCTTCTCATTTAATGCTGCTTCCGATCAGCAAAGAAACTGAGGCTGTGTTTCTGTTCTGAATTGAGGAGAATAATGAAAATAGCTTTCTCCTCATTGTTAATGGACTCATTATATAGAAGTGAAATGCTGGGACCCATGAAGTCAGTAAGGTCAAAAACTTCTTCCCATGTGGCCTGGATTTATTTAAGGCTTTGCTTTTATTTTATCTTCTTTTTAGTTTGGCAAAAAGCCCACTTTCAGGCATTCCAAACTTGCTTATGTTTATTATGAAAGAATTTTCCATAATTTCATTAGCTGAGCAAGTAAACAAATATAATCATGGTGAATATTCCAGCTGGTTCACCTTTGCAAAGTAGTGTGTCCAAATCCTGTAATTTTGACCAAAATTTGGTCCATCCTTTTTTCATAGACTTTTGTGAGGTCTATGGTTCTAAATGAGAGAGGCATTTTTTAACCAAACCCTAGAATGTCCAGCTTTTTTCATTTTTCTCATTGGTTAGGAGAGAGTGTGCTTTTTTTATTTTTCTTAAAACCTCAGCACCGGAGTCAAATGACTTCATGAAAATCCCAGTTGCCATTTGGAAGAAAAAAAGAGAAGGGAGGATTATGGCACTCAGGGTTGCAGAGCAAAACCTGAAAGCACAAAAATAAGAAGAAAGGCAAAAAAGCCCATAATGTATATTCTTTTTTTCAAATGGGCAGGGTGGGGTAGAGAAGCTTAAAGCACTGATTTTTGAATGCTTGCTCTTACAAATATTAAACTTCCCTTTAGGCTTTCCATCAGAATGTTATCTTAACAGTTTATTTGCTAACTTCTAAACTTCTAGAAACTTTTAGCTTATTAGAAAATGACTGATGTTTATCAGTCACTGCAAGCCTGCTGCTTTCTATGTGGCCCCTATTATTGCCCCCTCTCAATTTAATATATCTGCATGCTTACATATTATCACTGGGATAACAGGCAATAAAAATGCCAGAAACTCTAAGGGAGTGAAACAGAGAAGTCACAAACAGCTCCCAGCTGCTATAGACTTGACTTGTTCATGTGTTTGGAGTTTTTGGTTTGGTTGGGTTTTCTTCCCGCTTAAGACTGCATTTTTACCTCACTACGGTTTGGATGGCTGCAGTAATTAAATGCCTGTTCAAATTACCTCTCTTGTGTGAAGGAAGAGTGATTTCTCTGTTTAAACCTCGGGATTCTGCTTGATCCAGTGTAGCTGACTGCAGATGAGGCAAGATAGGAGGCATTTGCCCAGGGTGGAGAAGAGGAGTATACCTATTAATCCAGAGATCTCTATTTGCTTTAATGTTTTCTGTCATATTTGTTAGCTAAACAGGACTAGGTTAGTCCCTTCCTGCCCTCTCTGACTTGGAAAACAGTACCAAGTGCATTTGTGGGGAATTTAGCATGGGGCTGGTTTCAGTGTCCTTTTATGCTGTGCCTCATTGTGTTCCCTTTGTGATTAAATCTCAGTAGTTTGATAGCTAGAGACGTTTTTATGGTATTCAATTAATTAATAATAAATGATATGTTCCAATTCTGAACTACATATTCTACAGTTGAATTTTCTGCATTTACACAAGGCTTATAAATTTGACAGTGACTGGTTGCCATTGACATATCCTACCTTAAGATACATATATGTGTAGATTTCATCTGTATGCCTTTAATAAACTATTAAAAGTATAATCTGTTATACTGCTAAAAATAAAATCTGTTTGAGGCCAAAGAATTAAAATTAGAGGTACTCTTCAGTAAGAAAGCTCAGATTTGGCATCCAAGTGTGTCCAAAAGTCAAGACCTTTAGAGACTTTTTCACATGCTTTTCGTATTTCTGTCTCTAATGTACACACCCAGTACTATGATGTGCTGTAGTGAGAAACTCACTACAACTCATTCTTTATTTAGGCTTTATATTTTCACAGGCCTATTACTATGACAGACAAAAAAAAAAAAAAACCAGAAAAAAACCAGATCCTCCCACTAATTCCATGCAAAATAATTGTATTAAACACAATTTTTGTTACAGGGATAATACAAACTAACAGTATACATCATTGAAGGATGACAATAATATTTCAGTTTTGCCCTTTAGTTAAAAAAGATAAGAGCTAACTCATTTTTGTTAAAATAAGTGAAATTTGCTATTCTGCTTCAAAGTGAAAGCATAGTACACTATTCCTTAACAGTTCTGTTTTCTGCAAAGATGCAGATTGCTGCTTGACCAGAATGATATTTGAATAGGTGGATTATTCTAGATCACGTGCTTTAACCAAGACATTGGATTGACTTTAAAGTTGTTCTGCTCTGAGCAGGGTCCTGGACTAGATGACCTCAAGAGGTCCCTTCTAACCCAGACTGTGATTCTGTGCACTAAAACCTTGGTTTGAGACTTGGACCTGCCGCACCTTTACATTGTGTCTGGTTACTGATGAGAACAGTGCAGTTCTAGGGGCACTGTGAAAGCCAAGAATGGGTCAGGACTCTTGTGGTATGCAGTTCCTTTCTGTTTGCCTCCCTTTCCACCCACTGCATTGTGGAAGTGATGCAAGGAAGCTTGTAATTTCCAAAATTGGAACATGAAGCAATTATGCTGTTTGCATTTTAATTTGTGATTTTGGGGCTTTGATTTAATGATTTTTGTTCTTACATTTATTTTTATGGCCCTGAGAAGGACCAATATACTCAGTTGTGCGCACACTACTACAAATGCATATCTACTTCACACGCATGTGAAGTGTATGCCACTGCAATTTGGGGTGCATTGTCTTAAAACTGAAAACAGTTCTTCTATTCTGCTGAGAAAAGGGGCAGGATGACTGGTCAGAAATCTGTGCCATTGCACACAGGAGTCAGTTTGGGAATTTAAAGTAATGCTTTAGCAAACTTGTTCTTTTTGAACATGTGCACTGATACATGCTGCCCTCTCTCTGAGTTGTTCAACATGCCATTTCGAAAACGGTAGACAAAGCAAGATGTATGCTGTTTCTGTGAGAGGCATTGCAGTGTGTTCAGCATCAGCAGGTATAAATGAAATACATGCAAAAGTAAATGAAAAAAACCCCACCTTGGAAGACCTTTGCTACATATGAATTATCCTGACCCTTTCCTGTTCTGCTAGCTGGTGAGTGGGCTGAGAGCACTTTGCTGGAGTTTGCTCTTCATCCTGTGCAGGGCTTGCCCTGCTCCCCATTCAGGTATACGGAGCCTTCTGTCCTTACTAAATGGGAGCAAGGTCAAGTCATGCAGTGGTAGAGGCTTCCAGAACATCAGTACTGGCTGACCCTTCCTCCTTAAAAGAGTCTGGGAGTGTTACCAATGCAAAATAGAGTCCAGCACAGAGCATGGGTTAAATAGGCTGATAATTAAGTCTACTAAGTATATTCTTTCAGTCTTGCATAAGAACTATTGATTTAACCTTAAGAACATCATTAGCTGCTGTTCAGATTTGGAGCTACAAATAATAAAACCACCTAAAAAATATTTCAAGGATGTGTTCCTTAGCAGCGGTTTAGTTCCAGCTTGGCAAGCATGCTAGTTTACCAGCTTTGTAGGTTCAATTGAGCACAATAGCATCCCAAATAATACAATTTAAAAAATCTTTTACTATTCAGATGCTTCTGATCATGAACTATGTACTTTACAAGGAGCAGAGTTAATTGAATTGTATTTGATTACTTCAAATAATTGAAATGATAGAATTAGCATAATTGGTGCTAATTCAGCAGACAACCATGATTCAGCTATTCCCATGGTCATTTATGACTGTAAAGGCGTTGCTTGCAACCTCCACGGTACACTGCACAGTGAGTTTGTAGATAGGGAAATAGATCTTTTTCAAAAGAGCCTTATTAGAGGTACATGTAGAGCTTCCTTTAAAAGGTAATAGGATGTGGATACAGTATCTCCTTTCCCTTATGCATTTAAAAAAAAGAAAGAAAAGAAATTAGATGAGATTCATTATATTACATCTATTTATTAACCTGGTCAAACCCAACATTTTTTAACTGGATCTTTGTTAAGGAAACAACAGTCTGTCTCAATCGTTATGAAAATACTCATTTGATGACACTTCCTACTAAGGTCTCATATTATCCTCTTATTATTGCAGTGGATCTGGCCTTTTTATTTTGCATATATTTTTGCATGTGGAAAACGTATGAAAGAGTTCTTCATTTATTTGTGTATAGATGTGTGTACATATATATAATTTCTGTGTGTGTATAAACCTATGAATAATATTTTTATGTGTAGCTATGTATATAAAAGTTTATACATAGTATCTATCTATATATATACATATATATAAATAAAGTGTTTTAGAGCACTTCAGCCTAACACATTTTATTACAGGTTCAGCAAGTCTAAATCATGCAAACATCATCACATATGCCTTCTATTGAGCTTGCTGCAGAATAGCAATGAACCATAGCTGTCTCTGCAAACAGCCATAATTATGAGCCGTACAAATAGTGACCTGTCTTTAAATTGTCTTCAGCAATTCTTCCGACTGGCCTACTGTTAGCATCTTTTACCAATGTATGTAATGTAATTTATAGCATGGCCTAAATATGACATGGCGTATGCTTGTATGCTTTTTAAAATTTTACATTTCAGTACCCTTAAGTAGCCCAATACAGTAAAATCTTTGTTCCTTACAGAATGCATGCGTGTGTACAGTATATATTTATCTGGTCTGGAATACACATTAATCTTTAATTACTGAATAAACATCTTAAACAGGTGTGGAATAACCGAACTTTCAACTGTGCAATGTTTATCTACTAGCGCAGTGGGTACCTTGGCTCTGCCGTTTGAAAGGTTTCACCTTGCCGTGCCCAGGGTTGAGGGAAGGAGGGAAGGTTGGGAGGGCGGGCACACAAATGCCCCCAATCCCACATAAATCAGAAATTTCCAGTTATAAATTATGCACCATCATAACATCCCGTTAGCGCGGTTGGCAAGCCAGGACTGGAGCATGGGGTAGTTTATAGCGGAAAAATGACTTTTCAATGGATAGCACACCCTCGGACTCCTTCTCCTCCTAGGCTCTGTGTGCTGGGCTTGTGGTGTGAGGAGATATAAAGCAGCATTTTTCTAGCTGCCTGGTGGAACAATGAGGGCTCTGTTAGCAGGAGCCCAAACTTCTGTAGCCCCTGCCTCACAAGGTTGGAATGACTGCTTAAACCCAGGTTCAAAGCCCTTGGCCTCCAAGTGCTTTAATTTAGCACTATTTTTGCTGCGCTAGCCTCTGTTTTTTCTGCTTAAACCATCTAAGGTCTCCTTGTTTTGCAGGGAACTAAGCAACTCCTTTTTATAATTAGATTAAAGATAATCAAATGAAGACTTGAATATTTTTTAATGTCATTTAATCTTTTTCTTCTTTTTTAACTTTTGCAAAATTGCTTTTTATCACCATTGCCTGGCTTCTTGTAAATTTACACCTCTTTTTCTGCTTCACTGTATTTAAAGCTTCTGGTTTTCTGGTTTAAAAAAAAAAATCATTTGACAGGTATTTTTCAGCATTTTTATTTGATGCCATAAAATAAACTTTTACCAGGTGTTTTTAGGTACGATTCACAACACTTTCATTCTTTCACTGTCAGTTTTCCCAGAGCTGACTGGTGTGAAATAAAAGAGAATGCAAAAAGAAGCATACAAAATGTGCAAAAAGGATACAAATGAAGTGGAAAAAAACACAGTATGGAGTAAGGTGGTAAGGAGCAGCACAGAACTGCAGCTAAAAGACGGCTGTGCATTAATAAAAGTAAGTGCTGGCACAATTTGCTTCTAGTTTTAAAACATGAAAACATGATCCCAAATGTAGGCATTATTCAGATAGTAATCACTCAGAAGTTTGTTAAAACCACTGCTTAGTATTAAAGCTGTGAAAAAACGTGTAACAGCTGACTTGAAGTTTCTGAAAGAAAAATTGTTTCAAAGTTAACTTTCCTTTCCTCCATAATGCACAATTAGTACAAACATTTTTGAAATAGGAGCAAAAAAATCTTAACTGGTACCAAAGACTCAAATCACAGTTATGTTAGAAACCAAAGAAATTGTACATGAAGAACCACATTTAAAAAAAAGAGGGGTGTGGGGGGAGAAAGATCATCTGAACTTACAGTGTATAGAATATCACTGTGCTTTTTGTCTAGTCAAAAACCATCATGTTGGGAAGGACAACAGAAGATTCACTATCTGGGTCTTGACAGGAATCTCTTTTACAGACGTCGGAGTGGAGGCCAGGGTGGAGATCAAATTTCCGATTTGTTAGATTAGTGGGTATCAGAGGGGTACTGGCTGATAAGTCTTTTTCTCTTTTTAAAGGTGGTGCTAAAAGTCCTAAGGTTTGCCCTTCTTTTTTTGTAATAAGATCATCACCAGTTTTTTGTTCTGTTTCTTGACTTTCACTCTTTTGGGTAAATTTTGTATTTGATTATGATTGTGTAACACACTGTGATGTATAGTTGGTTTAGATCTTTTTTTCTCTCTTTACACTGGTCTTGTGTGTCATAAAAAGAATGAAATTGTAGAATTGTGGAATATCTCAAGTTGAAAGGAACCCATAAGGATCATCAAGTCCAACTCCCATGAGTTTTTGGAAGCAGACACCTTCAGACCTGGGATGTACTAGATGCTGTAAAAACAGGAGACTGAAGAGTTTAAGTGTCCATAATTCTGTGCTCAACAGCAGACTCTGTAACTTCAGTGGGACCATGGGTGAAAATGCCTGATGGAGATTTGCAGGGCCGATCCTGCAAATCTGTATGATTTGTTCTGAGCACATCACAGAATATTGAATTTATTGTTTGTAGTACAACATTGGATACGTTTTCATTTTTGGCTCTGAAGTCATGTTAAGTTTTTTTGCACAAGGCACCTAGTGCCAAGTTTCACCTCATATGGATGCATATGTGTCTCTTGACCATGGTTGTGATTTCACGAGGCTCTCTGTGGTGCAGAATATAGCTGTTCTTAAAAAAAAATGTATGAGTCCCACCACAACTAAGTATATTACAATCCATCTTTAATTTTTTTGTAACTATGAAAAAATATTCTGAATATGTGTTATAATCAGCAGTGCTTTCTCATTCCTAAATTATTTTCAAATACTAATTTGGAATAAACATACCTTTAAAAAATACAAATAAGGACAAAGCTTGTTCAGTGTGGTGATATGATTTCATTTTGCTTTTTGAGTTCCAAGTGAAGCACATTTTTCTTACAAGATTTGACTATTCCAAATGGATTTTTTTAATCATTATTATTGTTTTTAAAGCTCTGAAAGGTATCTTTTATTCCTTTTGTAGACTCATCAAAATGTTGGACTCCTCCAAATATGACTTAATTCAGATGGTTTTGTTGTTGACTAGCATATTCTTATTACCCAGAAAATGGAAGAGACATGGCAACATTTGGTCTGTGTTTTCAGACCTAAATATATCTCCTTGAAAACAAGAAGCCTGCAATGATCATTTGAAATACCTGATTGTAAAACCAGTTATCACAGTCTGCTGTTCTGAGATTTAGAAAAAAGTGCACTATATTTTAACCAGTAATTTCATAAAGAAAGTGTCAAATTGAAGACATGAACAGGTGTTGAAGGTGTTTGCCCATCACAGGAGTCATCTGTGTGACTAGAAGTTGCAGTCACAGTTCTCACTGCGAAGGAGCTAATCAGATTTTAATAGTGGATGTGTGTGCTTAAGACACTGTGTTTTATACTGATAAATATACCAAAAAATGGGAGTGGGAGATGAGCAGTTATTAGAGTTAGAAAAAAAAGAGAAATTATTTCCCTGAATTACTCTTGGAGATACACAGTAGATAGAAATGGATGGAGGTGGGAAACAGGGATTGGAACACAGTTTTCTAGCCCATAAAGCTACTATGTATTTTTGCAAATCAAAATAATGGCAATTCAGACATATCTTAACATATTCTAAAATTCCAGAAAACTTATACAACTGTGACTTGAGGGAAAAATAAAGTGAATGTTATCTTAAAAGATGGGTTAAGTATTCCTGATTTCTGAGATCACAAGGAATCTTTAGCCAGCTGGAGCCTTCAGGTTATTCAACAATTCTAAGCAGAAATATAGATGACTAATGAAATAAATAGTTGTCTTCCTCTTAATTTTTCATTTATAGGGCCAACAGTTCTTACATTTCCTGAGGCACTCTGCATATATTATTGAGGTAGTATGTTAAAATGATCTCGCCTCATTTATCCTCCCCCACAAAATAGTTGAGATGCAACTTTCCAAAGAAAACATCTGAAACATTTAATTTTACCTGTCACTTTTTTCATTTTCCCTGTTAAGAGTAAAGCATTGGACTGTACATTTCTAACGGAGGGTTTTCATGTGAAGGTTAGAATAAACAAAAGTATGATTTAACATTCAGAGACCAGAAAATGACTAATGGGTAACTCTAATTCATTTTCCAGGTCCTAGGTACCCCTAGTTGAAAGCTATAAAGGTAACAAAGGTTATCAAGACCTAGAGATAAGAATTAGAAGTTGTTAAGTTTAGTGTCTAAAATCAGAGTTTCCTCATTTTTCTTTCTACTATGTGAAGTAGTAATTCCTTGGATTTACACTATTCACACTGTCAAGTTAATACTATATTGTGATTTATCCTATTCAGGGAATAGATATCTGGTTTAATTAACTTGGTTCATCTAGGACTATTTTGTATTTTTATCCATCTAGATACTGTGCATGCATGCTTGCATTATTTTGCAGAACTGTGTTGGAATATCTTCTCTATCTTGATGAATTTTAAAATTTAGGGAGGCCTATTTTTATAGATGGTATTGGTTTAAATGTTTTGTGCTAGTCTCTCCAGCAAAGTCTTTTCCACTCAGAAGCATTCAGATTGTACGTAATGGTCTATTAGGTAATATTATTGTCTACTACAGCTGCTGTGTTTCTGCTATAGGGAAATGCTACTCTATCAGAATCTGACTCGACTTTTCTGTTTGAAACGTTCACATTAGACATGAACCTTCAACAGATTAACTTTTCTAATGTTATGCAAGCAGAAGCAGTGGTTGAGCTCTGCTAATCGTACAGTAAGTTACTTTTACTGAGTCCCAGGAGAAACTGGAGTAGTATTTTAAAATAAAAGTATTTGTAACTAACTAGCTGTAGAAAAATGCTCTTGGATCAAGTTTTTGGAACAGATAATTCCTAAATACATGCAACTGCACATATGATACTTCTGCTGTACAAATATTAGAAAAGAACTATGCTAGGACATTTTGGTTGTTATTCCTCTTGTAACTAGGCGCAAACTGAATTAGATTCAGTGTTTGTCAAACAGATTTCACTGATAAAATGGACTAAGCTTTAAAAAGCATTATGCAGGTCTAAAGTCTATACTGAAATTGTTTTCCTATCTCTTCCCATTACTTTTTGCTCCTGGTTATTGTATATAGTATAGGAGCCACTGAACTAAGAATTTCTTTTTTTCTCTCTCTAACACATTATAGTCATAGCAATACTGTTTGTCTAAGCTGGAGCTTGCTTAAAGAACGGATGTACTTTAAACCATCAGATGGAATGCTATTTTCACTGGTTTGACTTACAGAGAATGAGTCTTCTGTAGGATTTCCACTCTTTCATCTTGTCACCACTGTCTCCCTCCTCATCAGTTATTTCGTGAAGTCCTGATCCAGCTCCTGCTGAAATCAGTTCGAAATTATCTGCTGTATATGGAAAATTTGCTGCTGCATCTTGTCTAAGGTCAAATTGGTTTAATGTTTCCAAATGTAACTACATTTTTATCCTCTGTAGAGAAACCCTGCCTCTAGGAACAGGTAGGCAGAGGAAGATAGTTTGGAAAAATACCTTGTGCTTCACTGTGATCTTGCACCTGCAAGTATATGGCAAAAGGAGCCTGCCCCAATGCCTGGCTGAGCATAGGGAGCACATCTTCAGCAAAATAGGCCTCCTGTACTAGAGACTTGGTTGGTACATTCCTGCCCTCTATCCTCATTTGTCTATCTTGTTTAGGTTGAGCTTGGGGGTTACTTTTATTGGAGAGATGGCAGGAACCCCACCAGGACGGCTCAGTCCTTGCTAAGGTCTTCCCTTGCCATTCCGTCTGTGCCGTGAGGTGCAGGGGTGGCCCAGCACTGGGGAGGGCAGCGAGAGCAACAGCAGTCAAACCAAAAACAGCCTGGGCTATTCATTAGTGCTCATTACATTCACTCCTAACAAAGCGAGACTATTTACTTGTAATGCATTGGAAAAATGGAACAAATGCCCATTACTTTCTAAAGGACTTTGTAACTTTCTCCTGCACACTGCTTTTCACACTCTGCCTGAATAAGCTGGGGGATAGCCAGAGAAATACCCAAATTTTAACAAGTTGCAACATGCAAGAGCTATTTACAACATGTAAGAAATTTCCATAAATGATTTTTTTTTTTTATTAGCTACTGCTTGAGCACATTACAGAGTTCTCACGCGTTCATGTGCCTGCACAGTAGCCCTCAGCAGGGATTTCACTGGCTAGGGAGTATTGTTCTTCATGCTTAAATTTTGTCCAACATCTTCAAATCCCAGTCTGATTTCTAAACATTGTAGAGTTCCAACAGCTGCAAAAGACACAATGTTTTTTATTTGAGGAAGAATTTGCATCATAAAACTAAATGAATTATTTTTGGCTTTCCAAACTTTATAGACTAGGTTAATTGTTTGTTCAGCCTTCTTACATAGTTTACACTCCAGATCAATCTTCCTCCACACATCACACAGGTACTTTCACATCTATGTATATCATAGTAATGGTATAATGTTAGAAGCAGTGCCTGTAATATTCTCTTTAGAGGGAACTGTGAGTCCCCAACTTTGTCTTTTGCCTGAACCTGGGCTCCATAAGCTCCCACTCCACTGACCTGAATGTCTGCTGGAGGATTCAGATTTTCTGTGATAGAAATCATTCCCTTGTAGGTAGGACATGACTGCGTATGAGCCTGCTCTCATCTTTTTATGGTTGGTTTCTAGTTTGAGGCAATGATGATTTGCATAATTTGCGTGTGTTGTACGGGGGTTTTGGTTTTAGTTCATGGAAATGGTGACTGGAGTTTGGGATAGCTGTATCTTTTCTTCTGAGAGATGCTTTACATCTAATTTAATGGACTGGGGTTTGTGTTTTTATGTTTCCAAATGTGCAGTTATCCCATTAGAACTCCACCAGAGTCAAGGCTAGTCAGAGAGCAACAATTTCATTTCAAGGGAGGGGAGAGGAGCTCTGGGACTTGTGTTCGTTTTGATGCTGAACTCTTTCTCACACCCACTAGAAATTGCATCCTGAATATTTGCACTGAAACAAATATATTTCCATGAAGTATTGCTCTTTAAAAGAAAGGGTATTACAGCAAGTAAGTTTCCTCTGCCTGTAGACCTTTACTAAGCAAAGACTATAGGCTGAAAATGGTTTCTGGACCATAGGAATATATTTTTGTATCACTACAGCACTGAACAGTGTGAGAGTGGGAATGAGTGAGTATTTCCAGTGATGCTGATTTGGTTGAAACCTAGAACAAAAGAAGATGATCAGTATTCCCAAAAGCCATTCCCAGTAATACCTGAAGTCTGTGTTATGTTAGTTGCTATGTAAGCTTTGCTAACCCTAAAAATAAATAAATAAATAGATACTAAATATTTCACAAAGCTTGTCATGGAATACTTACAATGTAAAGAATCAACACACTGAACTTTGTGGTTTGCATTACTAGCAGCCCTGAGCTAGCCTATTTGTTCATATTAATGCTAATGCAAATGTTGCCCTCCTTATTTACCTATAAACTGCTAATCAAATCAGTGTGGATCTGGGAATTATCCCCTTTGCAGTAGTGCCCCTTGGCTAATTTGCTTGAAAGTCTGATCCTGCCTCAACCCCAGGTGCTGAACATTATGGTAGATGTTCCTACCACTTGTTTTCACATAAGCAAACTTGGAATAGTTGCACTTTTTTCCTTCTTTTATTTTATCATCCCTTCATTTCCTCTGATGTCATTGTGCAACGCTGTTAACTTAGTGACAGGATACCGTGTTGTGATTTAATGTTGCCCAACTCCTTCACTTCTCTGCCAACAGCATGCTGTGGAGCAGATTTGGGCACCAAGGGGATGGGGCAGCTGATTGACGTTGTACATGAAATCCAGGGAATTACTTTTAAAACAAATATGTATATATTACAGGAAGATTTTTAAAGGCTTCTAATCCAATCAAGTTAAAGCTCTAATAGTATATTTAAACTTGTTGATTTTTTTTTAAGAAACATCTGGTTTTAATCAGAGTTCTTCTTGAGTAAGGCAGCTATCTCTTTACAATGAAAAATAGATATACTATAATATAGCAAAATAAATTGTTTCTTCTATGCTTTAGCTGAAGTACAGCAGCTGACCAGTGATCTAAAAAGCATGTCTTTTGAACCTACCTAGAAGCTGGTTGGCTATATTTATCTTTGTGCTTTAGATGTGTCTTGAGAGCTTTGGATATGTATCATATGAATTTTGTGCAAAAAATAAATAGCAAGAATTGTATTTTGTTAGTGGCCAAAAGTAATAATGCTTTTCAGACTATACTGGGGAGAGCATTTTCCCTTTGCTGTGCTGTTGATAGCAGTTACCTTCCTAATTTGTATATAGTCTGCTGTTTTACTGAAGAGCCTAGTTTTCTTAAAGGCATTTCAGCCTGACACAGTTTTTCCTTATTGCTCTGACTCCATGGATTTATTATTTATTATCCAGCTTGAAATCCATTTTTAAGTAATTATTTCATTGATGGCCATTTATCCTCGCTGAGGCTTCAGGAGAAGCAGTTTCTGCCAGCAAAGCCTAAAATAGCCTTAAAGAGTTTGTGATGCTAAGTTTGGTGATGTAGTATCAATATCCACTTGCGATTTCCTAGGTGAGGTCTGTGTCTAGATGTCAGAATGGATCATGTGAAACTATGTCGGTCAATTAATCACTGCCAATGAGCCATGGCGTGCCAAAGCTCCATTTCATAACGGCCTCCTTGTTAAGTTCACAAAATCCAAATCCGTGAGCCAGACCTCCTCCTTTAAGACCTCCAATACAGGCTACAGAAGCATTTGCAGGAAAATACATTTACTGCAAGAAATAAATGTTGCAGGCTTATATAGTTATTCTATAGAAGCGGGGGGAGAAAAAAGGAAAAATGTGGGGTTTATCTTGATAGCTAGTTCAGTGGAATCGATTAGGCTGGATAGTTCTAGAGAAAGGCTTCTAATGTGAATGCAAAATAAATCCGTATTAAGCCGTACATATAGCATAATTCAAAATTAGTTGGAATCTGACCTTTCTGTTTCATAGCAAGGACTGCTATAAGGGAGAAAGCATCATTCATGTTTAATACTTCTGCTGTATTTGTTCCTTCATCCTGATCTTACCAAATGCAAAAATGTAGGGTAAGAGAGGTAGGGAAAGTCAAAACTGAATAGTAGCCTGACATACTACCAAAATAAATTAAATTCCTGTGACAAGTAAGTCATTGTTAGGGGGGGAGGGTGTGAGGGGGGAAGGGAGAGTGTCTTTTACTTCACTGGCCCATTTAGGAAGTTTGGTCACTGGTATGAAGCCATACAGCTGCACACAATATAAAGTAAGTTTAACAGCATATTTGGTGAGTTTATAACTTCCCCAGGGCATTTTAACATTAAAAATAGTGATTGTTAACCTGGTCCATCTGAACTTAAATATGAGCTTACTTTGCAAGAAATGAGGGGTAACGTCTCAAGTACTTTTCTTCGTGTTTTATTATTGCTTAAGGGCTTACATTGCTTTATAGCTGCATTTTGTCTGTTTTTGCATTTTGTATTCAACAGGGATATTCAAATCCATGGTCTCAGTAAGGATGGCAATCCCAGCCCTGGATTAGAAATATGTTCGTTTATAGTTATGCACAGATATTAAAAAATAAACAGTACATGATAAAATGGCAGTTGTATATGACTTTGACGTTAGCAGTAACTCCATTACATGTGTATTATCTCTCTGGTGACTAAAGATTTTCACAAGCAGCAAAATCTCTTTTTAAAACATTAGTATCTCAGACTGGCAGCCAAAATCCCACCAACAAATATTGAAAGGCACACGAGAAATAGTGCTGAAAAGAATAACCATTGCCTTATAGGATTACAGGATACTAAAATGAGGTCCCATTTAGAAAAGTGTATTTCTGTATGTATATCAGACTGTCTTTCAAGGCAAAGTTCTGTTTTCAGATGAGTATGCAACTGAAAACACCAAAGTCTTCAAAGCCATCAGTCAGAATCCAAAAAAACCATTATACTGGCTTAAAGATAAGATTTTTAAAATAATATTGCTTAGGGTCTTCTTACTTCCTGCTGGCCTTAAGCCTTTAGGGTTCATAGTGTCTGGCATTTTTCTGAAAACACAAAACCTCAAAGATTATGTAATTATCTTTGAAAACTGAGATTCTTGTGTACTTGCTCCTGGAATTGGGCTTTGGGTGAAAATGTAAACCCTCCCAAAATATTGCAATTATTGCTAGAAATTGGCAACATTGTGGATGTGCAGGAACCAGATGGACTCTTGTGTCACGTTGCATCCTTCTGTGTAATGCTGGCAGAAATGCTGCTTCTCCATCAGTGCTCCTCTCCCGAGATAGTCCCCATCAATATCAAACAGCTGCAGCATGCCATACAGGTGGGTCCTGGTGCTTGCTGTTGGCAGGTACTCCTCCCATAGTGCAGTCACTGTTACGATTTCGGCTTCTGTGCTCTACTATTTTGCCATGTTAAGGAGTAAATTATTTAAAATAAAGAAATATTTTTGGACTATGAATGATTTTTTTTCCTCCTGCTTCAGAAGTTTCCTTTGTCCCTTTATTAGATGGAAGTGAAATCACACTGGGGAGACTCACAGATGGGTTTGAGGGCCATTTAAACCTGGAAGGTTTCTGGAGCCACTGCTTGCTGTTTACAAGCCCTGTCTTCTGGTCCTCTGGTTATGGTAGCCTGACATGTCACTAGTTCTCATGTTAAGCAGTGCTAAGACGACCTCCATTCTTCAGACTACGGTGGTTCCTGGAGAGCCTGTGCTCTTTTACTGAATTAGCGTAGCTTCCATACACAGGCAGTGAAGGTGGAACTCGCATCCCTGTGTAAAACCTAATGAAAATCGTTTTGCCCAAGACACCCGTGCGGGGCCAGGAGGGAGCAGAACACCCACTTGGAGGCATTGCTTAGGGCACATCACAGCTGTTTCCATCATCCTGCAGGGCCTGCAACACCCTCTGCTGAAAAGTTCCTTGCCAGTTTGTCCCAAGTTATTCACAAATTCCCTGGCTGGCTTTCTGCTCGCCACTCTCCCAGTGGGAAACCCTTGCCTGTTTTCTTAGCTTCTCAACCCCTTTATAGTGCAGAAGGGGAGGATGTCTTGTTAGACCCTGTGGCCTCACCTTCCACAGGGACCTAACATGTAATTCTGACTGCTAAGCACTTAAGTAGTCCAATAGTAGCAAAGTTAACCCATCCACACCCCTGCCTTGGAACTTGGTTGCAGTCCATCCTCAGTCCATCAAAACCCAGTAATAGTGATATTCCACACCTGCTGCATGAAAATCCTAGTCCCCAGAACCTATAAAGGCCTCAGAAGAGCAATTATGAATTTTAGGGGGTATATGTATTTGTATGTATGCGTGTATATATACACACATTATTGTGTGTAATTTATGTTTGCAGTTCAGAGCCAGTTTGAATGAATAGTATGTAATTTGTCAAAGTAACAATCCTTGGCTTTGTTTTTGACTGGCTTTTACCACAGAGCTGAGGATTGGGATGTCATTTCCTAAAGCTGCCTGCTTAAAAAGAATATTCTATTCTATTTTCTGTTCCATCTGGATGGTAAGAAAAAAAAACCTGTATATGCACATCAGCATCTTGACCCTGTACCAATAAAGACCACTATAGTCCTAGACTTCAGTTAAAGTAGGATCAAGTTTTGGATGAGTCTGTGTGGTTTATAGCCTCTTTTCAGGGAAAGCTCTTGTAATGTTGCAAGTATGGCAAATAATAATTCATTTTAAAAAAATATTACAAAGTTGCTGGTGTATGACAAGAATTATCACCTTCCTAATTCCACTTGGTATAAACAAATTACTTAGTGATTTAAGTATTTTTTAATAGTTCTAATTATATGGAATATCCCAGCAATTTGAACTTAACTATGTTTTGGTTTTTGTCCTTGTTTTCTTCATCTCTGGTAGCTGAGATGAGCACTGCCAAAGCCTTATATTTTCATGGAGTCATAGAATACCAGGATGGAAGGGTCCTCCAGGATCATCTAGTCCAACCTCTCTTGGCAAAAATACAGCCTAGGCAAGATGGCCCAGCACCCTGTCCACCTGAATATTAGAAGTGTCCAATGTTGTGGAATCCAGCACTACCCTGGTGAAATTATTCCAATGGCTGATTGTTCTCATTGTGAAAAATTTTCCTCTTGTGTCCAATCAGAATCTCCCCAGGAGTAACTTGTACCCATTACCTCTTGTCTTTTCAGTGTGACTCCTTGTGAAAAGGGAGTCTCCATCTTCTTTGTAGCCACCCATTCAATACTACAACATGGTGAAAAAGTATCCCTTAAGCCTTCTTTTCTCAAGGCTGAACAAACCCAGTTCTCTCAGCCTTTCCTCATATGGGAGGTTTCCCAGTCCTTTGATCATCTTTGTGGCCCTTCTCTGGACCTTCTCCAGCCTGTTCACATCTTTTTTGCACAGCGGGGACCAAAACTGCACACAGTATGGGGCCAGGTGTGGCCTGACAAGAGCTGAGTAGAGTGGGATAATGACTTCTTTATCTCTGCTGGTGATGCCCTTGTTGATGGATCCCAGCATCCTCCCGGCTTGCTTTGCTGCAGCAGCGCACTCTTCGCTCATATTGAACTTCTTGTCCACCAGGACCCCGGGTCCCTTTCCATAGAGCTCCTTCCCAGCCGGGTAGATTCCAGCCTGTGCTGCGCCCCTGGATTGTTTTCCCAGGTGCAAGACCTTATGTTTGTCCTTGTTGAACTTCATAAGGTTCTTGTTAGCCCACTCTTCCAGCCTATCCAGGTCTTCCTGCAGGGTGGCTCTCCCTTCCCAAGTGTGCACTCCCCTACTCAGTTGGTATCGTCAGCAAAGTTCATCGGGGTACACTTGATCCCATCATCCAGATCACTTATGAAGATATTAAACAGCATTGGGCCCAGTATCGATCCGTGGGGGACCCCACTTGTGACAGCTTGCCAGTTTGAGAAGGAGCTATTTACCACCACCCTTGGGTGCTGCCTGTCAGCCAGTTCCCCACCCACACAGCACATACCACTTGTCTAGACCATAATACACATCAGTTTCTGTAGGAGGAGGCTCTGGGAAACCTTATCAAAAGCCTTGGAGAAATCCAGGTAGACAATGTCCACCACTCGCCCCACATCAACCGAGCAGGTTACTTTGTCAGAGAAGGCGATCAGGTTTGTCAAGCATGATTTGCCCTTGGTGAATCCATGCTGGCTTTTCCCACTCATGTGCTTCATTTGACTTGTGATAGTCCCCAGGAGGATTCATTCCATAACTTTCTGTCCTGGTTTCAGCTGGGATAGGGTTAATTGTCTTCCTATTAGCTGGTATGGTGCTATGTTTTGAGTTCAGTATGAGAAGAATGTTGATGATAACAGTGATGCTTTCAGTTGTTGCTAAGCACTGTTTATTCTAAAGTCAAGGATTTTTCAGCTTCTGATGCCCAGCCAGCGAGAAGGCTGGAGGGGCACAAGAAGTTGGGAGGGGACACAGCCAGGCAGCTGACCCAAAGTGGCCGACGGGGTATTCCATACCATGTGATGTCATGCCCAGTATATAAACTGGGTGGACTGGGAGCAAGGGATCGCCACTCGGGGACTAACTGGGTGTCGATCGGCAGGTGATGAGCAATTGCACTGTGCATCTTTTGTACATTCCAATCCTTTTATTATTACTGTTGTCATTTTATTAGTGTTATCATTATCATTATTAGTTTCTTCTTTTCTGTTCTTTTAAACTGTTCTTATCTCAACCCACGCGTTTTACTTCTTTTCCCGATTTTCTCCCCCATCCCACTGGGTGGGGAGGAAGGGAAGTGAGCGGCTGTGTGGTGCTTAATTGCTGGCTGGGGTTAAACCATGACACTTCCCCAGGGACTGAAATAAGACATATGGGCCTATAATTTCCTGGATCCTCCTTTAGGCCCTTTTGTAGATGGGGTTGACATTATCCTTCTTCCAGTCTTCTGGGACATCCCCCAATCTCCATGACTTCTCAGATATTACGGAGAGCGGCCTTGCAATGTCAGCCAGCTCTCTTAACACCCTCGGGTGGATAATGTCAGGGCCCATTGATTTGTAGGGGTCAAGCTCCTGTAATAGTTCACATTCCAACTCTTCCTTCGCTGATGGTGAGTCTGTGTTTGCATCAACCTGGACTTTTCTTCCCAAGTCCTGGGACCCAACAGTGCTGGTAAAGACAGAGGTGAAGAAAGCACTGAGAACCTTTGCCTTTGCAATGTTGTTGGTGACCAATTCATCTCCTCTGTGTAACAGCAGGCCAGTATTTTCCTTCTGTTTCTGCTTGTTGTTTACATACCTGAAGAGCCCCTTTGTGTAGTTTTTGACATCTCTGGCCAATTTCAATTTGAGCTGAGCTTTTGCTTGTCTCTTAACATATTTGGCCTGAACTGTGCAGAAGTTTAGACACATACTGGTCTTAACTCATGGGTAGTTCTGTTGGAATAACTGGACCACTTTTCTCTTTTTCTTTTGAAATCTCAAAATGCAACAGTATCTTGTTTAGTAAGTAAACAATTTAACCAGTGGATCTGAGGGAAACTTCTGGCCCAGGCAGAAAAGGAATGGGAATGCACTGAGCATTAAGGTCAGCAACAGCCAGAGCAGTTTGCCTAACTGCACCCTCTGGCATATGTCCAAGATTTGCAGTGTACTGGTGAATCTCAGCAGATCTAACCTAATTTGTTCTCAATGTACAGACAGTGAGGTAGATACAGACTAAATGTATAAGATGCTTTTCAGTGGTCAGATAAAAGAAAAATATGCTCGTGCACACAAGTGCAAATGGGAGTGAACAGAAGGGACTGGCGACTCATCAATAATAAATTAGTGTCCACACATGAAGGAGGAAACTGCGAATCCACCAAAAAAATAAATGTGAATTTCAAGTCTTTTTCATACCTAACTATTTGGACCTGTCACAGGGATTTGTGAAGCAATGATGTTGTGAAGATTTGTGTGAATAAGACAGGCCAGGCTACAGTCCTCTTCCTGGCAGTGGGGGACAGTCTTTGAATGAACTCATAGAAAGCTTTCTGGCCAAAGTGAGATGCACCAGGTTAGGTCTACATTTTGCTGAGTCTCTGTGGATTATGTCTTTGAGTGGTACTTATTTCTGTCCATCTACTTATCACATTGAGGCTGTCATAATTTCATGTCTTAACTGAGGAGCTTCCTTTTCTGTAGGCTTGGTGAATGTGATGTGCAAAATTGTGTACATCCACTCAGAATGTTTCTGGGAAGATCATTTCCCTCAGTTGCTGCTTTCAGCATGTCACACGTCTTTGCTGGCTCCTTTTCCTCTATCACATCAGACCAGTGTTACTTGTCTTCACTTCATGGTCCTTTCATGTCTTGTATTCAGCCTGTCTGTCATCTCTCCTTCACTATCAACTGGCTGACTCCTGCCTGCAGCCAGCTTCCAACACCCACATTCAGCACCCACTTCTTAAATTTTCAGACAAACACCTCTCTCTTTCTCCCATGCTACTGATCAAGCCTGGGAGGAGCTCTCTGCAAACACTTTCAAAGCTATTTCATCATCGCTGTGCTTCAAATCTCAGTCTGTGATGCCAACAGGAATCTTCACAATGGTTTGACAGCTGATGTACTGCAACCATTGCCTGTCATGACAGTCAAGCTTGTTTTCCTACATCCTTCTTCCAGCACTGTCACTTGAAGAAAACGGTCTGTATTAGTTTCATCTCTCTCAGACTTTTTGTTTCACGTATGTACTACTACTATGTGAACTACTAGGGCAGGGTTGTAGCCTACCCAGGCCATGTCATGCCACAGTAATACAAATAAGTAGTTTTGTGGTTGTGTCAGGAGGTTCAGTTTCAATCGCAAGAAGTGCTACACCAAATACTCCTACCAACCAGGTGCTCTATTGGCAAATGTGCCTCTTGCCACATTGTCCGCTGCCTCATGGCAGCCCAAAGGTTCCTTGTGAAACTGTCTGCATGTCAACACTGCCTGCAGGGCTCTCAGAGTTAAAGAGCCTCAAGTATTTGTCCCTAGTTGGATAGAGAAGATAGGAGGAGATACACATACTCAAGTGTGAAACTGCTACCTGTGTAAGTGCTGATTTGTGGGACAATGTGGATGAAGACATACACATTATTAACAACACTCAGCCTAACTGGCAAGGTACATCACTTGATCTCCCTATTTGATAGAAAGACAGAGATCATCATCCACAAAGTGATTTGAAAACACTAAATCAGGCATCTGATATGATTTACCCACTTGACTGTAGAGGAAAGTTGGAGAGATGAAACTGAGGTGTTTAAAGTTGGGAGGTATGAATAACCTTTCCTCCTCATTACTGATTCTGATATTTCCATGTCAAGTGCATATATTAATAAAGGGCTAGACATGCCATGACGGCTTTAGCGCTTGTGCACTAGTTCATCCACCACCTTGCAGCACATTAGAGAGCATGATCAGAAAGCCTATGGAGAAGCATAAAAGCAGAATGAGAAAGATCTGTTCATGAACCTAAGATCCCCAACTTGGATTTGGCATGACTATCCATTATCTGGGTCAGGATGTTGAAATCCCAGTCTCACCAGTGTATTTCAGAATGGAGCTGACTCCATTCAGAGGATCACTCAGGTTGAAAGGGACCTCAGGAGGTCTTAATCCAACCTAGATCTTAGGGCAGGGTCAACACTGATTTCAGCTCCAGTTGCTCAGGGCTTTATCCAGTTAGGTCTTGAAAACCTCCAAGGACAGAGATTGTGAAACCTCCCTATGTAACCTACTGCTTGTCTCACCTCATTGCAAAAATTTTTCCCAGCTCCAGCTGACCATTTTGGCAGGCCTCCATTGGACTGACTCCAGTTTTACAACATCTTTCTTGTGCAGTTGGACCCAAAACTGGACATAGCATTCCAGATGCAGTGTAACAAATGCTGAGTAAAGAGGAATTATCACTTCCTTTGATCTACTGGCTATAGGACTATTAATATAGCCCTGGATGCTGTTAGCCTTCAACACTGCCAGGGCACAGTGCTGGCTCATGTTCAGCCTACTGGCCACCAGGACCTGGGGTCTGTTTCAGCAGAGCTGCTAGCTAGCCATGCTGTATTTCAACAGTTGATTAATCTGTCCCATTTGCATCTTAACTTGGTGACTTTTACAAGGTTCCTGTTGGCTCATTCCTCCAGCCTGTCAAGATCCCTCTGAATGGCAAAAAATATTAACTATTTCCCCCAGGTTGGTGTCATCTGCAAATGTGGTGAGTGAGCACCCCATGTCCTCCTCCAGGTCACTGATAAAGATACTAGCCCAGGATTTCAGTGTCAAGAGTTTCTGGCAGCTTTGGCTCATTTCCATAGCCCTGTTTTTAAATGTTAAAAAGTTCCATAAATGCTTCATTTTAAAAAGCCAGATACATAGGAGGCAAAAAGCAAAGGTGTATAGTAGGAACCCTTTGATCAAGTAAGGTCACATCGCCATGAACTCCCCCAGTCCTGGACATGACCTAACAGTTTCCAAATCACCCTGTGTGTCTGAATATTAGAGAGGAAGCAGAATTCCTCTTTAAGCTGAGACCATCCTGCACCCTTGATTATAGTCTCATGGTAGCTACCCATTATATACATATGTATACACAGACATACATGCACATAGTTAAGTTCTCCTGAAAGAATGTGTCTTATGGCAGGAACTCTCTGCGCCAAGTTTCTAAACAGAGTGAGCTTTTCCAGAAGAGTTACTGACCTCTGAAACAGGGTTTCTATCATGAAAATGCTGACATAACCTTTAACTGTAGAGCCACGAACAGCTTTGTTATATTAGTTGTTCCTAGCTTATGTCCTTGCTCTGGAAACAGTGGTGGCATTGTCTGCTGTAATCGTGTTAAAGGCTTGGGGAGAGCTGGCACTGATATCAGAAGGGAAAAATAATTTAAAATTAAAAATTCACCTTACGTGAGTCATACAAACTCGGGGGATTTTTAAATGAATGGCCTTAGTTTGAGTCTATGTATATGATACTCTTTTTTTTTTTTACATTGCAGATATATCAGATGTAGTAAATATTCTTTATCAATCCAATATATTTTGAGTATTTTAAGCCCCCTTACATTTATAAATCTGACTGGTTGATCTAATCACCTTTTTTATGTGCTGTTTTTCCTCAGTACTTCATGTAAAGAGAAACCAAAGCCTCACACAGCGTTTCCAGCTCTCATGATTTTAGCATGGGTCTTGCAATATCTAGTGTTTTCTTAAAGCCCCAGCTCCTAGAGCTAGATGGTTACCTCAAGATCTCAGCTTTTTGGCTTTGCAGCCCTTGAGATTTCCAAGAAAAGACTGGAAATCTGAATGCTAAAAGATCAAAAGTAACAATCAAACAACAAAAAAATTTAGAAACTGCAATTCTGAATGTTTTTATGGCTTTTGGAGAGGCCTTTTAAAGGCTTATAGTGGCAATACTTTGAATATAATCAATCTGAATAGAAATGCTTGGAATGCAAATTGCCACCAGCCCTCCAATTATTAATGCTATCACCTAGAGCAAAGTCTTAGGACTAGTTGTTACTGATTTTTACATTCAGAGATAGGTGGGAATCCTACTTTGGGAATTATCTTTTCTAGATTGTCCCAACCTAAAGCCCCAGAGCTGAACCATGTTGAAAGTCCACACTGTGAACTTGTTACAAAAGCATTTGAGAGTAATGTATAACATTTTACAGTAGAGAAAGATGACAAAAAAGTTTTTTCTTAATATATTCTTTTAAGCATTATGAAGAGCCCTTGATCCTCTGCTACAGATAAAGTAGTATAGTGTCTGACACTGTCCTTAGCCTTGCAATCAGTTCTGCAAGTGGACAACAAATCTGAAAGACAGGTAACACTCTGACACTAAAGGCTTCTGTTGAGCAGCCTGTTACTATTGTTTTCTTTCCAGAGTTGTTAATTTCCAGAGATAAAGAACTGATTGCTCCCAGTGAGAAATGCAAAGGACCTTGCAAAAGCTATTAAGGGTGGGAAATTAACAAACAGGGGAAGCAAATGGCTGAATATATGAGTTTCAGTCAATTAACTTTTTAACAAACAACACCTTCCGTAGTTCCCCACTATTCCAGCTGTTCTGTGTTTGGTGTCAAGCTAAGTGTTACTTAATTTTGGCCTGGGGAGGATAGGAGGAACTTTGTAAGTTTTGCAGCAGTTATCTTTTTCATGGCTGATTAGCTTTTCCTTCTCTATCAGCATAAGAACATTATTGTCCCAGCAGTGTGGAAAGTACGAGTTAAAACAGGCATCTGATGGAGGGACTTCACCATGCTGTGAAATCTCATTGGGGCTGCTATCTAAGCCACACAGTGCAAAAGCGAGCACAGGCAAACCTGCAGTGTAATCTGTAAGCGCAGCCCAATATCCACCATGGTCTCCCTCAGTGATGAAGTGGTGGGTTATGATCCTCTCTTTGTTGAGTACCATCCATTTTCAGAGATGCCCAAGCGCAGAGCAAGAGTTGCAGGGGCTTGTAGTTTATTTCATCTTAGAGCTCCTCCCAGGATAACCAGAAGGGTCGGTTGTCTCGTTGGGATGGAAAGACAGGCATTTAGAAGTAGTCTTTAATGTGTGACCTTATCAGGTTTCGAAGGACTGAAGAAAGTCCCAGTAAGCGAAAGTTTATGCCTTCCATGGGCTTCACAGTCCCTACACTTTCTGTCTGTACCATACAGTTTTAATGTATTCTGAAATCTTGCATAATCTGATAGTTTGATGAGATGATATTCTTAAGGACATCAACAGCCAGCTACTGAAAAGGTTTGCCATAATAAAAGTGCTCCTTTTTGTTCTTGCTTAATAAATAATTCATAATTCATAATTCAGCAGGGGGAAAAAATAAAGCCAATCTGTTACAGTAAAACCATCTGCCCTTTATTTCTTTTGTTCAAAGAAAAAGACATAAAATTGAAGTTCCATTAAAATTTTCCATAAGTGTTTCTCTGCTTTCTTTTTCAGGTTTCTCTAATTTGTACGAAGGAGACTTTGATTGATTGAAACCCCCTACTAAATCTCAAAGTCCTTAACCACTTACTGCTTGCTTGATATAGCATTTGCTGTTGTTTATAGTCTGCTATCCATGGGATTGGTTTTCGGTGTAATAAAGTACTAAAAATCTCATAGAGTTGGATCAACTTGGGTGTTCTGCGGTTAGCGTGGTGGTTGTTATGCCTAATTCCCACAGCAGAGAGGGGGAATTAGGGGGAGCATCATAAAGAACAAAAGTTAGTGGATTGCCAGCTGAGTAAAACCCTCACTGTGAACAGGTTTGGGTAATAGCAATATTTCTAAAGGGGAGGGTAATGACACTTAAGTGAGGTTGGTCTTAGTAAGCAGTTGCAGGTCTGGATCCAATAATGTATCATTTACTGCGTCTGGAATAGATCGCTTGAATAAATTAAGTGAACTCTTACCCTGCTGTGAGCTTTCTTGCTGTGTGCTCTGTGCTTATTAGCCTCCTAGCCCCTAGTTTGACCCTGTTCCTTTCTTAAATTAATGCATCTCCAATTCCCTAATCTATCCCCCCTTTTTTTTTTAATCTCATGTTTCTTTGTTTCCACCCAACTTGAGGAAATAGCTGAGGAGTTTTCAACTGTTTACCCAGAGGCAAAATTAGCAGGTGCATTCGGGGTTATTGTGAGGCTCATCAGATGCGCTGAGAGCTTGGCTCAGCTCCCACTCAGATAAACAAAACAGTATTGTAAATTAATTGAAAACTGACCAAGATGAAAGTATCACTTAACACATAGGTATAGTTTTGAAATTTTATTTTTTTATTTTTACAGTGACAGAGGGACATTTTAAAAAGGGCAGCTTACCTTGTCAGGATCTTATTATCTATGGTGAAGACAGAAAGCACTAATGATCCAGATTTGGTGAGGGGGTAGTACTAAAAAAAAAAAAAGCGTAACTTTTTAGTGAGTCATAGTGTTCTGAGCCATTATGAGCCTACCTGACAATATGGCACTCAGAGAGGACTTTTCAGCTTTAGGCTAGTTCCTCCTTTATTTAAAATGGAGAACACCATTTAACACAGAAATACACTTACCACCGTACATACTGATTTTTTACAAACTTCCTTCATTTACGATGCAGTTGAAAGTGCATGAAAGTTGCTGTCATTTGCCTGATTTGATTTCGAAGAATTTAGCACTTAGGGAGCAGAAGGTGGAAAGGTTAAGAAGAAATGCATTATATGTGTTATGTCTTTATCCAGGGATCACTTACAGGAGATTCTAGCTAGTTCCACTTTATATTCAAAGGCTTTTTAGTAGGGACAAAAGCTCTTTAAGATTCAGCTTCCTCATTGTGAAAAACTAAACCTCATATTTGTCAGAGAACACTGTCTCCCTCCAAGCACTTCTAGTACTAAAGACAAAAGGCCTTGAAAAGTTCTTTGTTGAAAGGAGTTTTGCAATCGTTCATGTGTCACAGTATGTGAAGGCAATCTAGTTTATAAAATACCAGGAAGTTCACGACGAGCTGTTTAGTGACCTTGTAATAATCTGTCATTTCAGTCAGATTCTGTGGCATCAGAGCCTTTTAATGGTCATCTAGAAAACTGAATTCAATAAGACCGGAAAATAATTACTGCTCTGTTTGACAGATAAGGATATGCTGGAAGATGCAAGAATTCTTTGTGTATTTCCTTATGATGTCTTGGAGACAGCAGATTTTGCAATGGATTATAAAATGGTCAGTAGGTAGCACAGCATCAATTCCAAAACCTATTTCTCTGTGCTCTACTTGTGTTTGTTGACTGGCTTATTCTTTTGAGGAGGAATGGGTTAGGGCTGCCCTCTGATATCTAAAACTCTGGAGTCATTCGCAGTGTGGAGAATGGAATAGGACTGAAACATGAACATGGGAGTAATACCTTCATGGTGAAAAGCTGAATGGTGTTGTCATACATTACATTTAGTATGCAGCCTTGATCTGCACACCTGTACTCTGCCTGATAACCTCTTCAAGAATGTGGTTAGGCGTTCCAGATGCCAGCATAGGTTTGTAAAACTAATCATTAGAAGATGCAGTTGTAGATGGTCTCCCCTGACCTTTTGTACTTTCGATACATCAAGTGACTTTGGAGGCTAAACAGGGAGAACGTGTTTCAGTTTTGTTAGCAAATATACAATATCAGCAGTGGTGATGATCACAAGACAAACTGCACTCTGGAGCAGCTGAGAACACTCCCTCCTCTTCCTCCTTTCTCTGTCAGCACTGATCAGTGCAGGTCTGAAATTTTTTTGATATCTGTGCTTCCCTGCAGGATGCTGTGGCACTGAAAGTTGTGGGAGAACAAACTGGTTTAGGATGGTTGAAAATAAATGGGACATTTCCTTGCTCATGATTTCTCTACTCCTTATACCCACATTGGCAGGTTTCTTACATAACGTTATCTTTTCTGTTGCTTCATTTCTAGTAAGTTTTTCACTTTTAAAATTGCCATTGGTTTAAGTCTTGTTTACACTGTTCCAAAGATTATCTGAACATCCTATAATATTCCTACTAAAAGAAGAAAAGAGAAAGACCACCCAAAGAAGAGCTGCCTCTGTTCTGATTTTGTAGCTCAGGTGATCAGCATGATCAGAGAAGAACAGATGGTTGTTTGGACTTGATGAGCTAGTTAAGATATACACCTAACAGCTGAGGGATTCAGGTGTACCCACAAAATTAGGACAGTAGTTTTCCTTCAGATTAGGGCGGTCTTGAGGTGGGAAAGGATTTAGTATGCTTTGAGCTGCACTGTTTTTGGTAATGCTGGAATGGGAGGCTGCTTCTGTCTCCAAGTTAATCAGTTCTGTAGTTTTTGCAACACAGCTGCATGTTTCTACCAGGTTTGCAGATCTTGGTTTGCCTTCAATGTTCTTACTCTTAATGAAGTTTGAGTAGATCTGGGTGTTTCTTTTGGTATCCCTGTGTCACTCAAGATACTGCGTAGGACTGTGATTGCTTCAGAGCTCCCTTCATCTCCAAGGTAAGTAAAAAGGAGTAAGAGCCTCTCAGTTGCTCATCTCCTTAATGTTAGAATGAAATGCTATTTAAAGGGTACCTCTGTTGGAGACCTCATGCTTTCTTTTATGCTTTTGATCACCATGAATTAATTAATTTAGGTGTCAGAAAGGTTCATTAATGTATTACTGAAATTCAAATGGATACTGTTCAGTTGCAGAGCTATTGTTCCTTATACTATGCAGATTCAAGCCTTGCTATAATGTTTACTTTTTTTGCTCTTGGTCAAGAATTTCTTCTAGCTGTAAAAAACAAAATGTGGTGTGGTTTACATTTCTATAATTGAAGTTTGAACACAGTTATAGATATGGGGATTTAGGAACATAATTTACAGGAATTTATGGACAAACTGATATGTATCTGAGTTATTTTTGTTATTGTTGTAACTCATCAAAACACTTCTCTCATCCTGGAGAATTACTTATATTACACCTGTTTATGCACTCTTTTTCTGTAGAAATGCAAAACATTTTGCAGAACTGGTGAATTTTACCAGTGTGTTAAGCGAGTGTAAGGTGAACCAAAGCAACTTAAAGTTGATAGTATTTTCTGCTGCCTTTGATAAGGGACCTGATTTTGTGTGTGCTTTCAGCAGTGGGTCACTTAGGCATTGCAAATACTCTGCAGGTCATAAGGGTTTTTTCTTCAAACTGATGCTTAAGACTCATGCAGAACAAACTGGGATGGAGACTACTGACTGAACAGCTAAGTTATCTCAGAAATATCTGTACTGTAGCATGTTGAGAGCCACTATAATCTTGGCAAATGAAAGTCATGTATTCTGGGAGCTATCCTTGTGCAAGATGGTTGCCAATAATTCATTCTTTTACAGTAATAAATTAGACTGTGCCCGCATTGGGAGGGGAGGGAGAATCACTAGAACATATTTTTGAATATAAGTAGTTCCATAAATAAATTTTTATGTAGAATTCAGAAATTCTGGAAAAAACAGAGCATCCATTGTCAGAGTCTGTGTTGCTGTGTCTGAAGCATCTCTTAAACTTCCAGAAAGACATCATCATGTTGTAAATTATCTCATTAATTATCACATAAATTAAGTGTGAAATGCAAGCCAGAAGATTCACATAGCATAAATGGTTTCAGGGGAACTGACAGAAACCAGAAGCAAGGAGGATGTAGAGAAAAATGTCTGAATAGCAAATATGACTAGATCAGGTGGGATTAAATGAGCTCCAGAGGTCCATTACAAACTGGATTGATTATTCTATAATTCTCTGATCATTGTGTGAATTGGATGCTACTGCTTTCTTAAAATTAGATACGTCGTGTCAGATATTTTTAGGATTCAGCTTCTCATAGTGCTGTATCTCTAAAAAGATGGTTCTATACCAGTACAAAAAAAAGATTTTAGCCAGAGTTTTCTTCTTCATTTTTAATTTGCTCAATTTAAGTATAGAAGTGTGTTATGTATTAACTTTGGGTCTACTTCTTGCTTCTCCTTTCCCAGATAATAACCTCATAGGTGTCGTTGTCCCCTAATAACTTTAGAAGCTGGTAATAAAGGATTAAATTCCTTTCATTTTTTTTTAAATGCTTTATAACTCATGCTCATAAACATGCACTGGATTGACATACACTATATGAATTGGGGTTGTGTTTTTCTTTTTATCTCGAGAAGAGGCTGTATTTCTGGCTAAAACCAGAGAAGTCTAAAAGAAATAAGTTTATTATTTTTATTTTTACTTTAGTTTTTCCCAGAGATATGAAAAGTGTCATTCATACGGCAAATGCTTGTGTAATGATAATAGGTTGAAGTTCAAACAAAGGTTTTTTGGGGGTGGGGTTTTTGCCTTTTTTTTTTGAGTTCTGAAGTACACAGTGCAATTGTAGCAATAATGAACCTTGTCTTAAAGTGAGATTACTCTGTAGATAGCAGAAAGAGTGGACAGCTTCACTTGAGCCATGCTGTACTACTCTACCAGGATGCTATATTTGCTGTGGTTTTTTTTTCTGGTGATCTCATTAGCCCCACTGCCATTGAGATGAATGAAAGGAATTGCTTGGGGAAATAAAATACAGTAATTTTTTTTCTAGCATTTTCATGGGCTTGCCTGGGCCTCCATCCCATGAATTCTTGCTCTCAGAGTGAGGCTTATGTTAGCATTTGCAGGAAGCCTGATTCAACTGAAGGACTTGATCCTATAAATACTTGCAATTTCTTAACTACGTGCATGAAACCAGTATGTCCTTTCCTACTTCCCAGACTATTAAATGCAGGATCAAATCCCAGAACAATACCTTAAAATACCTCCAAAAATATACACACACAATGTGCATCTTATCAGAGTCCTAATATTTCTTTTCTGCTTGTTAAAAATGCTTTATAAATGCAGTGGAGTTCTTTGAAGCCACATATTAAGAAGGGAAACTATATTAATTCAGTAGGGTAAGAGTCATCTTGTTCTACACGTTTTTTTTTAAACTTTAATGAGGGATTTAGAAATAGCTGAAGTTTGGAATGAATAGTCACTCTCAACAGAGAATATCTGAGTTTGAATTCTCTGGTGCATTCCAGTAATGTTGAATAATCATTTTTGTCTTCCTTTGTGTGGGGGATATAGGTGTGTGTTTGGGGGCCATGAGGCATTTCATGTATTAGAAGTGAGCTTTATATAATTATTTATTAGAGAAAAGAAAAAATATATCAAAATGCTTTTGGTTTAGAGATAATGCATACAAGTAATATGCCATTTTAAAGTCAGTATCTAGGCTATTGTGCTTTTTAAAAATACATTGTATAGAGTGCAAATTAAACACTTTTGGAAGAAAGATAACTACATGCAAACAAATATTTAACTTGCAAACTTCTCAATATGTGTTTTGTGCAGTGGTTTGAGTTTCAGAGGGAAAGCAATGAGTCTAGGTTGGACAGTCTTGATCCAGGTTGCTGATTAACTGTGTTAAAGGAATATTCTGAAGCTAATACATCTGCTGAACACCGCTTATAAATCACCTTATGTGTGTCAGTGGCTCTGCTCCTACAAAGACTTGCATATATGCTTAATGCTGTGCCATGTGAGCATTCCCCTTGAGGTGACAACTCATGCTGAGTAAAATCAAGGGTAATTGTAAATCTTTCCAGGCTCAGATCCTGTTTGCAAAGCTATGTATGTGCACATACATATGCAAACACTGTAAACTGCCATGTGTTACACTTTAAAAATGCCTGTTTACAGCTGAGCAGTGTTTTCCTCTGCTGTTCACCAGGTTCTTTACATTTAGATTGGGCTATAGCAGTGCTGGCAGCAGAGAGGAAAGTTTGTGTATCTTAAACTAGGCTGGCGGCTTCTATGAAGGAGGTTTTTAGATTATCTAGTGACCTGCTACCCCTATCAGCTAAAGTAAAGATCATGTTGTACTAACTCTCAAAAGCCTTTTGGGGGAAGCACGGCATACCCAGGCTGTTGCACAGGATTACTCCTGAATTCCCTCTCCAGCTCTTCACGGAACTGGGAAGCTTCAGTGGCCATGGAAGGGCCTTAGGTATAGGCTTCAAACCCTGCTCCCAAACCTGGAGTCCTTGCAGGCAGACTTTGCCTCTGGGAGGATGCATGTTACACTTTTCCCCCTGCATGGGTGGCTTTTCTAGGGCCATCAGCTGCCTCTTCCCTGTCTGCTACAGAGAAGCATCTGGAGGAGTTTTTGCAACTTGGAGAAGCATTAACTGTGAAGTTATTTGTGTTGTTTGAAGTATGGCTACTCCCTGGTACTGTCATCTTCTCGCCCATGGGAACTTGACCTCATGGAAAAGCTTGTGTGGGCTCAATGTCATCATTTAAGCATGTCAGAGAATTGTTGTTCTTCACCCTGCACTCCACTCTTGTTACCAGAGAGGAACACTGAGCCCATAATCGGTTACAGAAATCTTGTTTGATGCTCCTGTTAATAAACATTACACACAACTGAGTTTATTGTCCCTCTGATGCAAGTCATCCTCTGACACAGTAAAAGTGCAGTTAGCAGATGCTGACCACACTGCACAATTAAGTACAAAAGTATATTTTTATTATTATTTTTAGAGTGGAAATTAAACATTCCCCTTCCATTGGGAAGGAGAAGATGTATCTGATTTAGAATGACTAGAGTAGTAAGTCATGGGCAGAATGATGGATCTGAGATATACTTGAAGGGATAATTGTACACAACCAGTAAAGCTGGTAAATATTTAAGGGTCATGGGTTAAATGTCAGAGCCACAGTACTTGAGCTCAACTCCATAAAGTATCAAGAATGACTGGTAATTAAATCCAGGGTATATTTCACCAAAGGGAAATAAATTTGACAGCTAACAACCAATACTGGATTACCACCTCTCAGAGGTTAGGGATCATGCTAGTAATTGTAGGTGGTTTACAGTTGTTAACATAATAGTAACAGGTAGAATGATTGCTTACTCATAGACATCACAATACCAAGCAAAACTAAATCTTCTGTATGTTAAAGAGAAAAAGAAAGCCGCTAACCATTACAGTGACTTCATTTTACTTCACTTGGCATTTACTGTTTAAAATAAACATCCTTAGGCTGTTCCCGCTTGAATCTTGAAAGCGAATATAATCATGATACAATGTCCTCAACTCTTCCCTGACAGTGAATGTAAGGAAAATTTAAAGTTGTGATAGAAAAGTGGTTTTGTGATATCTTTTTCTGAGTTGTTTTACAGTTAGAAAGCAACGTGGATAGGTATGTCTGCATTTAATGACTGTGACAAGTTCCTTTCTTTCCCTGCCCCTGCTCCCAAGCAGAATTTTACCGCTGGATAATCCTCTCTTGAATAAGCTCTCCTTGGTAATCTGCAAAGGCCTTGCACTTATGGAGTGTTTTAGCCAAAAATTTCAAGATACACTTAAAAGCATGGTTGATAATTAAAATGGTTTCACATATTAGAAAGTGATGCATAGTACATCTGATGCAAATGTTATTAATTGCAAAGTCTTCTGTGTTGTATTTAGGTGATCACCTAAACTAGACAGTAGTTTCTTTTTGGCAGTGCTCACTGCTCAATACTTCTGTTTGTCTGCAGAAGGAGGTGCTTAGCAGAAGCTCTGACTGGAGAAAGGATTCATTTGCAAGATTTGAGGGCAGAGGTGGGAACAATATTTAATATTGGAACAGAGCAAAGAGCTTTCAAAATGTTTAGTCAAGTGGTGTGGTAGCCCCCAAAACTGACTCACATCCCATCTTCAAAGAAAGTAATTTCTATAGCTAAGAGCCCCCATTTTTTTAAGGAGCTTGAAAGAGAAACTTCTCTGCTCCTGCCTGCTGTCCCATTGACTCCAGTCCGTCTGGTGTTTTGCATCACCAAAGGTTTGTTGTAATAATGTTCAACTTGGAGGATGATCTATTTGGCTGGAAAGGCAAATGTCTTTTCACACGTATGAGAAGCATAATTTTTCACATGTATGCCAAACAGGATTTAATAATCTTTGGGTTTGAGACGAAGAATGCAAACTAAGTCAAATTCATGTAATTGTGAGAAACTGTCATGAATAAAAAGCTAACTGAAGGTATATATGTCTAGTGTTGAAAAAATTCCTAGCCCTTTTCAAAAAGTCTTAAGTATAGCTCTCTATACCCAGGTTGACCAGCAATGGCAGAGAGGGGAGTGGCTTGAAACCTTGACTGCTCCTTGTAATGGAGCAGGATGTGTTGGTCTTTGATAATTCAGTTCATTTGGAAGCTTGTGCTGTGTTGCAGGTCGACAGCTCGAACTTGGACTAAGCTAACTGGAGTGGTAGTCATGTAAGCAGCAGTGAAGACAAACCAACCTACTGTCAGCATGAATAGATTTAAGCAAATCCCTGAATGCTTGCAGGTCTCTACAGTTTTTGGCAGAACCTTCCTACTTATGGCAATAAAGAGGACACAGTTTGTATTTTCTTGCCTCCCAGAGGTAATACTCTTTGACAACAACCTTGACTCAAGTGTGCAAAATGAGGTGATTGGTAACAAACCTGAGAAATTTTATTTATTTGTTTAGGGGGTGGTTGTTTGTTTTGAGGGTTCTTGGGTTTTTAATCCTTTCCTGTACCAGCAAGCTTCCAACTGGGATAGAAAGTTTCTCCAGGTTCCTTGGGGGATGAGCAGGTTTGTGTGAGTGATCTCCAAGTGACAGCAACTTGCCATTGACATCAGTGCTGCTGTTGCTCCCTTGCTGCCGCCTTCTCTTCTTCTTCCTCACTGTTCCTCTCTCTTCCCCCCACCCCCCCTTTTTCTCCTCTGCAGCCATTCGGCTGTGGGCAGTTGTATTGCATGGCACAGCCCTTGGTTTTTCTTTCAGGTCCTCCTGTTTCCTTCTTGTGAGGCCCAGAGGTTTCCAATGTCTGCAGTCATTTCAGGTCTTCCTTTCAGAAAGGCAAAAGCCGATGTAGAGATCCTGTCCAGACCTGTGGGAAAGTGCAGCCCAGCAATAGCTATTAATACTGTTCCTTTCCCACTCTTTCTGAAAGGAACTCCCAACAGGAAGGTTTCAGCAGTCTGCACAACTTCGCAGCTTCACTTTAACTCTTTGGCTCCTACATCATTAAGCTGCCTCAACAAAGCCGCCTCGGCTTTTTTTGCCAAATGTTCATTGTCTCTTGAAATAATTGCTAGCAGAGGTTTACCATTAAGAGTCTTTACAACAGCATTTTTCCCGCTCCTCCCCAGGGAGATGTTAGTAGTGCTTGATTTGGAGATTATTGATGTCGACTTCAGTATTTGGAAATACGTCTTGACTGTCATCAAGGTTAACAAAAACACTTTAAAGGATAGTATCAACAGGTTAGTTTAGCTTACCAGTAAATGGTCGCAATGTGTGAAGGGGTTTGCACGCTAACCTTTTTGGAGTGTAGTTTGCTCTGTTCCTCAGGGGTCTGCTCTCCCCTAGCCTACTTATTGAACTCTGATGAGATGCCACACGCGCACTGCAAGGGAAGAATGGAGCTTCTCATTGCTCCATGGTAATCTCTATCAGCCCATGTCATTTTTGACACATAGGATAGATTATCTGCCTCTTCTGGCCTCTCTTATAGGAGCTTTAAATAAAATAAAATTTAAAAAAAAAAACATGGGGGAAGGGTTATATATTTATCACTGCAACATAGGCTAAGCCGCTTGAAGAGATGGTTAATTTTAGACATATTTCAAGGTGCCAACTATTCATGATATAGTCACTGAAATATTAACACTACAAGTTGCCTCCAAGGCATTTCTTACAGTTTTTGCTGGTTTTCCCCTCTTGGAAACAAAAATAATTTAGTTAGTTTCACTTTTGTTTCTAGTCCAATTCTAATAGGGGTCATCCTAGTTTTTGTGGCTGAGCACCATATTACCGCATTGGCATCTTAACATGAAAAGAAAGTATTTCATTTGTAAAACTGGAAGGCTGGGTTTATCCTTCTTATCCCCTTTTAACAGCTGTCCTTATTTTTCAGACATATTTTTTTTTAAATATTTCTATAGATCTGTGGAAAAATTGGTTTGTGAATATAATTGTCAGCACAGTTATTGGTAAAATGTCTTTCAACAACACATTCCCAGTGGCTGTTGCATAAAGAGTGAAAAGTAATAAGCATAATAATAGAACTTTATTTGCACATTCCTGGCATTTTTAATCTGGAATGAACTAGACCCTTTTTAAAATGTAATGGAAGATATAGGATGGTATCACTGTCACAGTGTTGTTACAGTTAAATATTCCAAAAACATTAATTCTGAATTATACTGTGCTTTTTGTAAATCTGGTGGAGTTTTTGTGTTACTCTATTCTTCCACAATCCTTTCCTTTAAACCTCCCAAGAAAAATAGGAATGCTGCCTAAAAACATGTGCCTAAAAAGCACAACTTAAAATGCTGCTTCTTTTTTTATTAAAAAAGAACAGAAGGCACACATACATGTTCTTTGTGGAAAACTAAATTATGTAAGAAAATAAATGCTACTTGAGAGGAAATGTAACAGATGAAGTATAAAGAATTTTACTTCCTGTATTTTGATTTTTAACCTTTCCCAAACTTTCTCTATTGTAAAGTTAAAACAAAGTCTTATCAGCAAGTGCCATATAGCAGCAGCTGGATAGCATTAGAGCCCTCTGTAAGAGCTATTCTTCTTCATTACCTTTTTCATGACAGCTCTTACTTTGCACAGAAAATGTTACTTTGTATTGGAGATTTATGTAATTCAGGTGTCTACCATTCTGAATTAAAGCATGGCTGCAGTGGAAATGAGGGGTTTACAAGTAGAGTCAATACAAATTTATGGGAGAAAAAAGATTAAATTCACAAAGTTCAGTGAAAAAAACATGAGTTTATACAGGACTCTAATGACTCCCCTTTCCCTGGCCCCACCTCGAATCATCCTTCCTCCCATCGTTTCATGTCAGTGAAAGAGGAGCATTATTTTGTTGGTTCAGAGAGGGTGTTTGATGGCAAATCTTTGTTTCTGGTTTCTGTGTGCGTTAGAACTAAGTAATCCGATGGTTACATTCCTGTTAGAGAAAAAATGGCATGTGCTCTTGTTCATTACCTGATAAACTGATGTGGTTAATCCCTAACTTCTAATGTTTATTTTAAATTTCTCTAATTTACTTAATAATTTAAATTTGGAGCCAGCAGAGAGGTCCTACCAGTACATCACTCAGTCCTAGAGGAATCAAATTACATCTTGGACTTCTTCCTCTAACGCTGCCCTAAGGAGCATGGGAGTGCTAGAGAAGCGTCACCACTATCCCCCAGGGTGAGAAGGCATTGGTTTGTGTTACAATTTTCAGTGACTAGATTAGTTTGGGATTTTTCTGATTAAGTATTTTATCACAGGGAAAAAAAATGTTGTTTTGTTTAAATGAAATGTTTGCAGGAGCGTACCAATTTCAGTGGTGGTCAAAAAACAGGTTCAAGCCATTATTACCTCTACCAGCACTGTTAATTTTAGACCAATGACCTACAAGTTCAATCCCACATTACAGCAGTATAATTTACCATATCTCTAGATATTCTAAAATGGGTATTTACAGATCTATTCCATGGGCATCATTTTGCAGTCATGACTTGACCCTTGTCTCCCACATGCCACCTGAAACTTCTGGTCTGTGGTCTGTAGAGCTGTATGCTCTTTGGTCCAATGATAGGAAAATATTTATACAAAGGTATCTCAACTCCAACAAAAAAGATGCATGGGGACAACCTGAGAATAACCACTAAGATGTTTAAAGGGCTAAGTTTCAAGCCCCTGATGTGTTTTCAGTGGTCTAGGGATTTAAGAGGTGGGTAAGGCCACTTTACGCATTGAGCAACGGATGCTTCTGGGATAGGTCTCTCCTGGGGCCACTATTTTGTTTTGCTTTCCCTCTCTCAATTTCAAAAGCCTTGGGTTCGTACCAGTGTAAAGCAGGAAGGTTTTAACATTGTGGAATGGTTAGTAGGAACAAGACAGTGATTCCTCACCCAGATTTGCTTGTTACCCTTCCAGCTGTTTTGAGAGTGCATTGTCTTATTGTAGGTATGCGCTAAGCGAGACCTTTTTGCAGCATGTAGCAATGCTGATGTAAGTCAAGGAGGCCGAGAACAGTAGTGATATCTTAAGGGGAAAACCTTCTCTGGAAATTAACTTCTTTATACTCCCCTCTGTTTCAATGCAAGTATTAATGCTTGCTGATTAAGGGACCAGAACAGAGGAAGCCTACAGTTGGTGTTTCTCCTTTGAGTGTGTGTTTAGGCTGGTTTCCTAAGGAAACAAGGCTTAGGCAATCACGCTGCTTTTCTGTGCCTTCCTCCTCCCTGGGGGCTTTTGAACCTGCTAGACAATTTCAAATGAGAGTCTCTCAAGTAATTAATTTTCTTTAAGTCTGAAAATTGGGGGCTGGGGAAGGGAGAGGAACTGAAATTAATGCCTCACTGAGGAAATGGTAAGTACAATTTTGCTGTTGTCCATTCTGTTTTACAGGAGTTGCCTGGTCGGACGGCACACGTGGGCTCTTGCCTGGCTCTAGCAGAGTTTGTCCCTTGCTTGGGGATGTACTATAGAGAACGCTGTAAGAGTAGGAGCTGTTGGAAGAATGAAGGAGCAGCTGAGATGCAGAAGGACTTTAAGAAGTATAAATCTGAGAAGACAGACAGACATTAATTCTGTTGCTTGCAGGGCAAATTGTTGCAAGAGTGGACTTCACAGGGAGAGTTGCTAGTCTTCATACTTTGTGGAAGTTCTTCTGTCAGCTGTGGGATGATCACACCTTTCTGGGCTGTGACAACACAAGCTGTACATGCCACTTGCCTAGTAATTTCTGACTGTAACCTGATAGCTTACATAGGAATCCAGACAATACTAGGAAGAGCAGTTGCATTTCCTGTGGCTAAATCCTTTTGAGGATGGCCAAAAAAAAAAATATTTTTTTTTTTAAAGACGTTTCCTAGACCTTTGGGTTCCTGTACATCTACTCTGCAGTCTATACCTGTCCTTTTCCAGTTCTGGTTGCTGTATCATCTTTTTTGCCTCATTTCTGGGGTACTTATCTAGTTTAGGCAAGATGACTGACAGCTGTCTGTATCTGCCAGTGCTGTCACTTGTTAATCCAGAGAGCCAGACCCTCCAGTGCTGTGCACCTGCAAACAATAAACTGTCACCATTGCAGTGTAATTACTTTTATTTTTTAGCATGTTTTAAAATATGTAATAGTATTTGTATGGCTCATAAACTTAAAATACATAATACTGTCATCATGTAGGGGCCAGATGATCAGTATTGCGTTAACTTTGCTTTTTTTCCACACTACCATTTTTAGGTCTATTCATGTGAAAACTTTCCTCAACAGATGTAGCATATGTTATGGTCTGATGGCTGCCAAACTCCAACTGCAAACTTCTCGAGGCCAAGACCCTCTTCTGAAACTCTGTCATTTCAAGCTCTGACATATATTTGAGGACAGTTCTCCGGCCTTTAGTGGTCTTCAGGGACAACATCCAGAAACTTAGGAAAGAGCAGTCACACCCGAAGAGAGGCTCTGAAGTCTGAAAATGTTTCGGTGCATCTCTGTCTTTGTCCTGTTTTTAAAAGAATTAAGTAATTTTAGAATTGCTTGTTGCCTTCTGTCAGGTTGTCAATCCTGCAGTCCATACCACTTCAATCTCTCTGAATTTTCTCCATTTTGTTAAAATTCTTATTTATCTCAGGCTTTCCTTGCACTCTGTTCCTCCTTGTTTTTGCAGGGTGCATAATTCCTGTTTAGGAGTGGGATGGAGACTCTGTCAGCTGAGTCTGGGGTCTTACAGTCACTGGGAACAGGTTTGGGACTTTGGGACAGCAGGTGTCCTAAATCACCCAAAGCAGCATCCTCTTTCTAGAGCAGTTCAGCTGGGACCCATAAAACTTTAATCATCAGCCAGGTTTCCGTGCTTTGCCCTGCTATCTCTTCTTCATCCTGGCACCGCAGCAAGTGACATCTTGAAAAGGTTGGAATGTTCTTACTAAAAACATTAAGTGGAAACAGGGAGGAAACATGAAGAGTCAGAGTTTGTTTTCTATTTGGAGGTAAGAGCAAGACTCACTGCAGTCAGAAGAAAGTCATTTGGCTTCCAGAGCGCTTTTCTGGAAACCTGCTTGAATGAAGACCAGCAGAGTGACACACATGAAGTGCCAATGCTTTCCTGCCCAGAGGGGAAAATACAGAGAGGTGAACTAAAATAGTCAGCAAAAGTTTTGTGTGCGATTCTGTTTATGTTAAAGAAACATCAGACCAGGGATCTATCACGTTAAGACTCCAGCTGGTCTACAGATGGAGTGAGAAGGATTAGAGAAACGTGCCATCACAGAGGATTACAAGGAAATCTTGAGAGTAATTAGGATGAAAATACTGTACTTTCAACAGTGTATTAACTATTCATAGGAACTGCCATGCTGGCTCAAACCAGAATTTTGTCATTAAACACCCTGTCACTGGCCAGTAATGAAAGCTTGGGAAAAGAGCATAGGAGCAAGACAAGCTTATAAGTGATCCTTCCCAAATTCCACAGTGAGTAAGGTGCTCAATGCCTGTGAATTTTTCAGGGCCTGGCTTTGTTGCAGCACTTAAGAATGGAATTATACTTCCAAATCTCTGTGAGATTACCTGAAAAAATTGACATAATTGTTTGTAGCCAAGATCTTAAAAGATTATCTGAGCAGGAAAACAGATGTAAGAGGATCTCTCATAAAAGATATTCTATTTACCCAAGTGACATGGCAGTAAAGCCAACAGTAGATACAGTACCTATCTTGGAGACCATGGCATGCATGCAACAAATGCTGAATATGGGGGGGGGATTAACTGTAATAAACACTGTAGAGCACCTTAAACTATTCTGCAGCTCAGTGAAGTACAGAATGGTATGATTCAGTTCTGCCTCTCACCAGTCCTAAAAGCAGTATTCTCTCATCAATAAAACATGCTTGCTTATACTAGAGCGTTCAAAGTGGAATCTCAGCACAGTTTAGCTTTGGGGGTTTTAAGTGGGTGTCAGGGAGTTAGGTCTGGCTTCATGTTAAATTTCTGCTAGATTTGGGCAAGATGGAGAATTGTTCGAAATTTGGAATTGCTTGGACAGAAGAAATAAATAATCCTGAATTTGTCAATGGAGGAGTGAGCATGTTCAGGTCACAGGAAAAGCTTTTTTTCCTTTTCTGGTTCTCCTGTTTTTCTGTGAAAATTTAGTGCTATAACTGTGTAATTTGTCATTTTGTGATGATTTCCTCTGATTTTTAGCTGTTATTAAATGACTTAATTCCTGAATGAATAGAATGTGTATGTGAAATATTAATGTGTTATTATTGGCTCATCAGGTCTTGTCAGGCAGATATATTTCTGCCTTGACCCATTAAATTTTAAGTAATCCTATTGGAGGTTTTATCATTATTAGTACCTTCAAAAAAAATTAATCAGTCAAGAAATGCTAATTAACATATATTTGTAAAGAGTTAATATATCAGCACAGTTAAATTTTAATATTTATAGCATCTAAATAATTCCTTTTTCTCAGAAGTGTGTGTTTACCATGGGTTTTGCTGTTGGCTCTTTTTCCCCAGGAGACATGAACGAGGTGCTACTATGTTCACCTCATTCCATCTTCTTTGTTATCTTCCTTAATAATTAAAATGTGGCCATTCATGGGTAGCAGTTTGTGGCATACTTGTCCTATTTAAGTCTTCTGGATTCCTTCTTAAAGAGTACAGGTCAACAAAAATGCATGTGAGTGTGTGGGTAACTTTCATAAAGCAGGTGTGTCAGGAACATAATAGTTTGTGCTTTCACTTCAAGAAATTTACAATTTAATTACAACACACTCAGCACTCTCAGGGAAAAAAAACCTGAGAAAAGACAAAAAAGGCTTTGTAATCCTGCGCTGTGTTCAGGGTTTAGATCTCACCTTGTAAAAGTTTTTATTGCAGCCTCCTCCTCCACTTGTGCCATGAAACAGTGAATCACTCCTTCATGTCTCTAAGTACAACTGCAGCTCTCATGTTTTATCCTGACACCTCCTAGATGAGCTTTCCATACCAGGGAAAGGGAGGACATTTGATGCTTCTAATATTATCCTGACGCCTCCCCTTCTCAGAGGAGTCAACCTTGCTGGCTGCCTTGGCTGTGAATCCCAGCATGAGACCACATTCAGGGTGATTAATGTATGCAGGGGCTCAAACCACCCCTCGGCTTCTTCCAGGGCATTCATTCTCATGGCATAACGTTTCATGTGTTCAGCTGTAGGATGACCTAGGCAGAAGCCCAGTGGCGTCGATAATTTTCCGTCCTTTGTACAAGTATCCAGAGAAACTGCTCCAAAGAGACTGACAGTGGCCTCCCTCATTGCTGCTAATGATCTTCAGTAGCTGAAGACTTCCTTCCTTGTGTGGCCCTCGCACCTTACTGCATAAATGGGTGATCTGTATTGTGGCTGTGGAGACAGAAAATGTTAACTCTTCTTCCTTAGAAAATGATAACTTTACTCCTCTTCTGGTTTTGGGGGTTTGTTTTTCTTGGGGGTCGGGGGAGAGCAGGGGGGGATGTAAAGTTTTTCCAGAAGGTTGTTTTTTTTCTCAAGGAGCTCATCAAATGCTGCTATTACAGAAGCTGTTCAGCAGGGTTTACGTTAGCTTTCCCTTTGGTGCTCCACTGTGTTTTACTTTGGCTAAATAAAAAAAAAATCTAATTTAGCAAATATTTTTTTCTCCTTCCTTTTAGTGTTTATATATGAGAACCAATACTGCAGTTAAAACGTTGTCTTTTAATAACCTGCCTGTTTTAAGAAAAAAATACTGAATTTCACTTGAACAAGAACATTTCTGTAATAACATACTAGTCAGCTTGAGTAATGTGAACACAATTGTGCCCATAGGATGAGGCATATGACAGAGAGATTTCCCCTGTTACTTTGCACGTGGCTGTTTCAAATTACCTTAATAACAGGGCAATGCACACAATGAGAAATGCACAACAAGAAGGTATCTTATCCAAAGAAAATAATGGCTGCATACTCCTCAGTAGCTGAAAAAGAGGCAAATGTGTAATGAAATGCAGAACAAAGCATGAGGGAATGTCTTGTTACCCAAAACACTAACTTAAGCTTAGACAAGGTCTTTATGTATACTTAAGATTTTCTAAGGCGACCTAGTATAGTTGGAAGCAGTAGCAAAGGTTTTGGTCTTGTCTCAAGGTTTCTTCTTACTCTCCTGTTCTGTAGATACAAAAATGGTAGGTGCAAATGGTAATTAAGCCTTGATTATCCAACTACATGATTTGTGGCATCTAGAAGAAAAGCTGGTCCTGAAAATTTCCATAAAGATCATGGTTAGTCTTGCAAACTCGTTGGTGTAGCACATTTCAAGACATGAACTACAGGGCGTACAGCCAGAAAGCACCTGAGAGCCAGCTCCATGAATTTAAGCTGCTGAAGCCCACTGCGGTGTTTTGGTTGTGCCGTGGGACGTGGTACCCCCTCCGAGCAACCGGGGAGTGCTCTGGGTACCTGGGGCTCTCTGGTCCCTTTCCCAGAGTGCAGTTTCATTCTCTGGGGGAAACTAGCAGAGGTCTTGAGATGGCCTGAAGTGATGAGATCAGTGGAAGAAAAAGGCGAGTCCCTTGATTTCCTTACCCTGATTGGATGTAGACAGATAAACTGAGACTGTGTTGGCAAATGGGATGTACCTCAGTCATGTACACAAACTCTTTCTCAAACGTGAAAGAGTGCATTTGGTTTCCTGCTTTCCATCAGTGCTATACCCCGTTTTCATCTCAATAAAGATGGACTCTTCCTCAAAGTAGCTCTAAAGGTCACTAATATTACACATAATGTATTTTTCAGGATTTTTTTTCTGGGCCACGCCCAGGCATAGAAAGGACAAATAAAGTTAATCTCTTGCTTGAAAAGTATCTTGGTTGGGAAATTGAAAGATATTGCTATATTTCCAGAGAGATGTTTGCATGTAGCTAAACTCAACTGTAGTGCAGAATTCCTCAGTCTCTCTTAACTTTCATAGTCTTATCTCAAATAAAACTAGGGACATGGTGAATGTTCCCAGGAAAGCAAAATGTTGCCTGTATTTCTGTTTCCCAAGGAGAAGCTCCCCTCAGCTATAATCTGTGGCCCAGAGAGCCCATGGGAAAACTCTGCATGAAAGCGTTTCATGTAGAGCCAGATGCTTCAAGCTCTTAAGCAAGAGGCCTTTGATTTTACTAGAAATATTGTGACTTTACGTGATCACCTCCAGAGAGTATAACTCTTATCTAAGGAATAGAGGGAGGTACACCATAAAGTACTCACCACAAAAAGACTTGCACCTAAAATTACTGGGAGGTGGAGGCACAAATAGCAGAAATGCAATATCAGATGTAGAATCCTTATCTCTGATACCAGTAAACTTTTCTCAGTCCAGCTTACTGGAATAGATCTGAAACTTCAGTATGTGTACATGTGTCTTTTTTTTTTTTCTCTTTTCAAAGATGAGGAAGGTAACATAGATAGTATATCACATCCATACACTAGATTTGGATATCTCTAAAGTAGATTAAAAGATCAAAAATTAGGAAAACTTAGTATATACAGTTTGAAAAGCCAGAAAATATAATGTTAACTTCTTGCTTATTGAGCTTTCTCTGTCTTTAAAAGACAGACTTCTTGCAAATTTTGAAGGACTATGGGAAAGTTTATAGAAATTTTTTTTGTATGTGGGGACAAGTCTGTACTTGGAACAACAGAAGTAGCCCAATGTGTGCAGTTAATGCAAAAAAAAAATCAAAGACCTGTTAATAAGCATAAAATCTTCAGAAAGGCCTCTTCTGCTCAGCTAACTCCAGTTTGTTCCTGCATCTATAGCTGATTAAATAGAAAACATTCACTAAATTCAAGGTAGCCTGTTGAACAATGACTATACATAAAGCTAACATTTTTCTAATTTTCTCATTTTAGTGCTAAGTTAGCAAGTAAATTCTAAAATTACTGCTTATTCAGAAATAAACACATCATTCTGCACTGCCTTATGAGAACCTATTGATTTTTAAGTGTTCAAAGATTAGCTAGTCTTTAGTAAAGCAGGGAGATTTCTGTGGATAGAAGAGAATCCACAGCAAAGAAACAGTGTTGGTCTTGGGGCACTTTGTACAGTGTGACTAAAAGAAAAAACATTTCCAGTAATTTCTTTATTTCCTAGAGCAAATGTAATAACTCTTTGATATTTCTGGTGGTGTAAGTCTGATGTCCTGGGCCTTTGTGGCCACCAATATGAACAAAATTCAAGCTGGTTTGAAGAGCAATTCCTTTAAGAAATGAGTATTTAGAGTAACTTCTTACTGTTATACTCTGTGCATTGATGCACCAAACTTACAAATATTTACACATGTGAAGTAGTTCCTGCTAGAGTTCTTGGGATTATTCATAGTTATCAAAGTATTGATGTGACATTATTTGTAGGATCAGGGCCTTTGCTGACTTCTTTTTCTGGGCTTTTTTTTATTCTATTGTATGTTCTCATACTTACATGTTTGTCTTTGTAATGCTTTAAAATGAACATTTCAATTGCATCTGCTGTAGGAGCCTTACTTAGGAGAGTGTTTTTAAGCAAAATTTGTGAAGATTATTTTTCCTTTGTGTTTTTTTACTTTCTGGGGAAGGAGGATCCTCTTCCCAAACTGAACATGCTATTCTGAGGTCAGTAAAGATTGAACCCAATCACCTATGACAGGTACCATTTTAGAGTGATTTTTTTTTATATATATTTTTTTTCCACCTTTAAATAATTTAAATATTTTTAATTAAAAGCTTTCATGAACAGGCATAGTGTTACCAGCATTTAATTTAGTAAATATTTCCATATAAAGAAGTTTCCTTTTAATTAAGTGCTTTAAGAATAAATTAGCTGTTGTGTTTCTTGTGAAAACAGACATAAAAATGTTCATGTGTATATGACTGTAATACAACAAATACAAGTGATGGAGAGTTAAAGGTGCATGTGACTAAAAGACAAGGCACTAAAACATTTCCAGAAACATGGGGTTTTATCATTGTCAGAAATACAAAAGGTGGTTTTTCCTAAATTTTTTTTAGTAGCTAAAATTATTCTGTTTGTTTTAGTTTCACTAAACAAAATCTTGTGTCCATCTTGCTGTAGGGATTTTGAGTGCTTTAGTGAATTTTAAGCTCTTGTAATGAATGAAATATGGAATCAGACTGTTCAGTTCTGTAGAAGCTAATGGCTGCTGCTGTTGTTCCATCAATTAAAAAGAACAAGTGAGGAAGAAGTAGGTTTTGGAACTGTCTGCTTTATGGTAGTTCACACAGCCAAACAGAAATCTGAGAGCAAGTCTTGAAGGAAAACAAAGAGCTTTACAGTATTTTTTTTATTTTTTTTTCTTTTCAGGAAAACACACAGAAGCTAATTTTAGCTTCTTGATCAAATTGACCCAGTCTTTAACCCTGGCAAACGTTACCACAACACACTTCCAATAGACAATAGTTTGCATACCAGCATCGCACTGGAAACAGATGTGTGCGCAGGACTGGCTTTTTTGGGAGACTCTCTGAGAATTCCACTAGAGTGAAAGCCCGAAACTGCTTTCTTCCTAATTGGGTTATAAACTGGGTGTTCTTTCAAACCCAGACTGGGATCTTTTCAGAGTCACTTGTGCTCTTTAAAAACTTACTATGTTACAGCGATGTTTTGACCAGACTTTCAAAATATCATTCACTTGGAGAAAAGTCGCTTGGCATGAAGCTTGATTATTATCTTGGAAAAAAAAAAAAGAAAGAAAGAAAAAAAATTGTTAACAGCTGGACTATTCATGGGCGATGGTTGTGCAGTTTATATATCAAAATGTTTGGAATGTGAACAATTACCTCTTTTACATTCTCACAAAGTCTCTTATAAAGTCTGACTTTAGTTGTTTTTAACAAAAATATGTAGTTCTTTTCCTTCTGCATCTTCTCCACATCCCCCTCTCCTCCCTGCTGCCCCATCCTTTTCCTAGCCTGATCGGCATGTTCCAACTACTACTATGGCTGTTGCCAACCTCCTCTCCATCATCTCTGATCCACTGCGTTCTGACTACATGTAAAGTTTGGCTCTGTCAGGAACAATGTAATATTGGTCATCCCCTGGGACATGCATTTTTTAAAAACATAGCTGTACTTCAAAAGGTCCCTCCCATTCAGGTTTTTTATTTTTCTATAAATTGCAAAATATTTTACTTTCAAAGTATTTAATCTGTTTTTTTTTTTCCTCATAACCTGGATAATCTCTAAAGTTTTTGAGACACCAAGTTAAAAGCCATTTTTTGTGGAGGGTAGAGAAATAATTTACCATGAAAAATGGTAAAATAACACATTCTATGTCATTTTGCATTACATCTGATGGGCCACATACTGGACATGGAGATAAGTTTCTTGGGATCACTATTCTAGTCAGCCTAATTTATTATGTGGTTTGCAGTTGTATTGGGAACCCATTCCTGGACCAGAATTCCATTATTTGCACTGTTAAACTTGGTAGAAAGGGACAAATACACTCCAGAAAGTTTAAAGCAAGGAATAAAAGCACAAGTAGACACAGATAAACCATAAATGAAGGAAATAAAGACACAGTAGCAGCTACAGGACAATCATCAAAAGTATTTGTAACATGTCTGCAAAGAATAGCAATAAGGGAATTTTCTTGATGATCACAAAAAGCTCTCTTTATCCACTGAGGCTGAAGTGGAAGAAAAAGAAACGTTCTCGTGCTGTTTGATCTGAACATAGTTTCTTAGCTTGTTGTGAAGATGGAAATGAAGAGTCTTGCATTTTTATTTGTACTACCTCTGTGCAAATCTCTGTCCCAGCTCAAGCGGATAATTTACATTTTAAAATCACAGGTATTTTTTCTTCCTGGCACTGTTGCATTTTGTGTAGAACAGCTAAAATATATGCATGAGGGTTTGTTTGTTTTTTTTTTTTTTTAAAGTCATTATTATCTACCTTGAGTGTTAATGAATCATATGAGATGAGAGCACTAAGCCTAGGCTCTGGAGCACAAAGGGAGGCTCTTCCTTAAGTTTTGTTAATATCAACAGAAAATATATTTTAAATGTATCTATTCATTCAATACGGACCCAGTTTGCAAATAGTTTTGAAAGAATTAAAATTGCATGTAAATGTTATGCATACAGTATTTGCCAGAAGCAACTGATAAAGCTCTATACTTGGGTATTGACAGTGCAGCTCATAACCAGTGAGGCTGCATAGGGCATAATACCTGGAGTGGAGGTAGTCAGAGGGGTACTAGGGTTCTATAGCTATTTATTTAAAGATACTTTTTAATGTGAATGCTTATTGGGGCTAATTCTAAGCTTTTCAAAGCCTGAATTTTGGGAAAAGCAAGACAACTTGAATTAATTTGATAACCAGTTGATAGTATGTTCTGCTGCTCTCTCTCATCTGTTAATTTAGCCTGCTAGTCACCTATGAATTCATCTCCTTGTCTGTATTTGGGGGATAGACTGCCTTAGAGACAGGAAAAAGTAGCATTGAATGTAACCAGTATTAAACACATAAAATTGATCCAGCAACACACTGATTAAAAACCAGAAAAGTATACAAACTTTGCAGGATGTCACATTAGGGAAATCTGTGTAGAGCAATCATTTAATTTAGGAAAACCCTGGGAAATGGCAGCATTAAAATACTACATCTAGACAAGCAAATTGTTATTTCCAAATACGTCTTAGTTTCTGTCTTAAGTAAAGAGTGGCTGCAGCTGATTGTTAAATTTGATCATTTCTATTGGAAGGTCTTTTTTTAGCTTTAAGGGAAAGAATGCTAGATAGGCATTTAGTCATCCCCTGTCCTCCCAGCATTTCTTAAAAGGTCAGTCAGGCTTGCATCACAGAATTGGCATGTTAGTGTTGTCTTACATCTGGAATGCGTGATACCAACATTTTTCTTCAGCCTATTAAGGGTACATTGGTTAACATGAAGGTGGATTCTGCCTTGGAGACAAATGCCCTGAGAAACAGGAAGTCTTTGGTAGGCTGCTTTTCTTCCAGCTTTACCACAAGCATGACTTTAAACCTCCTTGCTTCTGCCTCCTCTAGAACCTGGTGTATGTTTGGGCCGGTGTTTGTTAGCATCATTGTAAGCAACTTCCAGTGCGTCTGTCTTGTACGACTGTCTAGTTACCGGTCAGGGCCAGACTTGAACCTCTGGCCTGCTGTAAAAGTTTAGAAGCATCCATTGGACAGTAACTTCATCCCCTTCAGACATGAGGTTGACAGCACAGCTGAGTATTAGGGCAGATTAGGTGTGCCTGCTGGGTCTGTTGGTGAATGTCGGCTTGTAAGAACTTTATCCAAAAATGGGCAGAAGAAGTTAGAAGTTATGCAGTTATACTGCAGATAAAATGCCTGTAATGAACTTCCATTTGTAATTATCATGTTTTTTGGATATTGTTTCAATTGCCAGTGCCAGAGTAAACCATAGCTTCTTTCTGAAGCACATTGCCTCTTGCAGTCTTCAGCCAGTATGCAAGGAACGTTACTCAAATGCATTTATTTTGTGTTGAATTTAGAAGTGTGTATTTCTTGAAATATTTAATTAATTTAACTTTGGAAATTAAAGTAGAAAAATGATTGTTTCAAGAGCATTAGAATTAGCAATTTATTTTCTCATCCCTGGCAGGCCCACTTGCAGCTTGGCTCAGAAGATTTGAATAACAAGTCATTATCCTAGGCAGGGGAGTCTTCCTTTTGTCAAGTTGTGTTGTGTGTTTTGTAGTGAAAGAGAAGAAAACAAATCTTTAAGGAAAGCTATTTTGGTTCAAGGTATTACACATCATAAGATTTTTTTCAATCCCTCTCTATTTGAAGAAGTCCAGAACTCTTTGAACTAAGCAGTGAGGTGTATTCCAGATGATCGATTTAGGAGACTGCTTTGGATCCTGTAACTAAGTTAGTTATAACTATTAATATTGCATTACTACCTGTCAAGGAGACATTAAAAAGAATGTGTGGCTAGTGAACTTATAAGTCATATCTTTGTTCCAGGTAACAGCACAATAGTGCCAGGAGCAGAGTAACTCTTGCAAGGAATGGCTGCTGTCTGGTTGTTTTGACTACAAATAGCATGTGGTTTCTGTAGCACAAGCTGTCCTTGTGACTGCATCACTAAACCTTGAAGCTTTCTTGTGATGGTCTGCTGGCCAACTTGGCCATCTGATTTATGGAGACTTGGCTGGCTTAGGGGCACAGGTAGCCAGCTTCTGTATTTGCAGTGGTGTAGATCAGGGCAAATGCAGGTGAAGGGACTCCATGCGCTTCTCATTTTGGGCAGTGCAGAGTTTACTCGTTTCTCATGGGGTAGCCTACCCCTTTCCTATTTACAATAACATCTGTGCTTGTACTTAACTGTGTGTTTGAAGACTTACTTGAATCAGAGCCAGAGCAGGTCATGCTGGAATGGTTTTCTCACATGAACAATGCTAATTATTTCCCCCCCCNNNCCCATTAATTGCACTTTCTCACTACTGCTCTGATATATGCAGTACAACTTGTTATTAGTAAGGGTCTGGAAACACCACCAAAAATTTACATGTTTACAGAAGATACCTACCGGCAGAGTAATTCTTTAGAAGTGTCAGCTGCATCTACTGTGAGTTTAGATAGGATAAGATCTATTCTAGCTTGTCAAATAAGTTAGAAGAAATCACAAATAGATAAATAAATAAAGGTTGTTACAAGCATGTATAGTGCTGATTTTCCAGTATTTTATATCATGATTGTATTAAAGTTTTCCCATAGGAATGCCAAAATAACTTCTAAAGTTTAAGTTAAATGCTTGCCTGTATTAACTTGAAAAATTACTTCTGTGTTAATATGTGAAACTGAGTTGGTTTATGTTGCTAAAGAAAAGCAATAAAATTTGCTCTTTGTACAAGGTAGATTTTTCTAGTTATGACTTATATGTCAAATATAAACCCCCCAGTATTTCTGGCCATCTTACCTCATGAAAAAGGCAAACAGGCAGTGCATTCTTCTTTTTTTCTTTGAGAGGAAAACACGGCAACTGTTGAATTTGAGGATAGTTCTGGGCTCTGATCCTTCAGACAGTGAATTCAAAGGATATTATGACTCATGTGACATTATTCCTGAGCATAAAATTACTCACATATGAAAGTAATGGAATGTGTTTGAAGTTTGGGGCCAGCATTTTGGTCACTCAGCAGGTGGTTAACTTGTAACCTGGAAAAACTTTGTTGGTGGTGGACGTTATGAGGAGAATAATTATAAAAGATAGTAGAAAGGCATGCACATCTGATGAATCGGCCAGTGATTTACCAGTGGTGTGCATAGGGAGGGGTGCTGTGCATAAGCAAACAGTGCAAGATAATTTAAGGCAAGAAGTGAGACAAGTTATTTGTCCTGTGGCATGCCTTGCTCTGAGCAGCCACATGAACTTACTGGGACCATTTGCTGGGTTCAAGTCCTGCTTAAATGAATAAGAACTTGGCACCATATGCATGCTTTAGGTCTCTTTTGTAAATCTCACCACCAAAAGGGAGTTATGAGGTGATTTCTGCTCATTTTGAGTGAACAAGGCTTGTAGGGGATGAAATCATTTGCATCAATTTCAGCTGGAAGCATAAGCAAGTCCGTCATTTCGCAATGGGTATGAATCTTTCTGGCCTGAATTCTCTGCTGTGCTCCAGTGGCAGGAGAGGTTAATGGTGGCACCTTCCTCCTGTGCTGTGCAGCCTCCCATCTCACCTTCTAATGAAATCAAAGGAGCAGAAGCAACCTGAATTTACACCACTGGTGTCAGGTCTGCAGCAAAGCACTCACTAGTGCAGAGTCATATGTAAAAGAGTGCTGAGGCAGCACATCTCATCAAGCATGTGCTTCTCTCCTCTGGTCCACACACCAGCTGTTTCATTTTGGTCCTTGCTTTAGGCATGTGGTGAATGAACTCATATTTTAGAAACAATTTAAGTAGAAGCAGATTTGGGCATAAATCTTCTCTTGAAATATTTGCTTTAATATCAGCCCAATTTCTGCCGAGTGATGAATATTAGAGTTCTACTAAATGTACATGCAAACAGCTTGAGTACAAGCGTAGACATTCCCACATCTCTGTTTCAAGCTGTGGGGAAGTATCTCCAAAGCAGCCACACTCATTTGTTATTCTAAGATTTCATTCCATAACACACCTTTTAGGAATTTGGATTCTAGGAGTTTGGCTCCGCTGCTTGCTTCTCTTTCCATCCTGCAAGCTTTTCTGCCAAAACATTTTTGGAGAAAGAAGTCTGGGCAAAAAAATAGCAGTCTGACAGCAGTGTAAGGTGTAGTATGAGTAGTGACCAATTAAGCATGTATAACTGCAGCCCTTAAAATTAGGTGCTCATCTTCTAAATTTCTTATGACTTCTCATGTTGGTAAGGATGACCAGGAGTCCATCTAATGTAATGCCAGCAGGCAAGGTACATTTACACCCCACGGAGCCCTTGGAGGATCGTATCACTGCTGAGCTGGTGCTGTTGCAGCTGATGTTCAGCAAAGCATTTAAGCACAGGAAGAGTCTGCTGAGTTCAAGGGACCTATACGAGACCTTTAAAGAGAAGGGCAAGCAGAAATGCTTTGCTGGGTCTGGCCCTAAATGGGTGGAGCAGGATGTTGCCAAACAGGTTTAAAGCTGCTCAACTCACAAGGCCGCAGTGGTCTTAAATAGTATAAGACGTAGTACAAATTTAGAAGAAGACTCCTTGAGCCAGCCATCAGAGCTTCCCGCCCTCAGCAGACAGCTGTGTGTGACTGATAGGTGCACCCCCTTCCCTTCACACCACGTATGTGTGGTGAGGGTGTGAGATTTCCCCAGTTATTCTTTCTCTTAGGTTGAAGCAGATGTGCTGCCTTGCTTCCTTCAAAGAGAAAAATGTCCATTTATTTGGTCTGAAAAAATTCAATTGCTGGGACAACAGGTCCTCTAATTCTTTTTGCAATTTATCATCCGTTTGCTCCTCCGGCTGCATGGCCCATGGCCCACAGTGGGAAAGTGATGACAGAGCCAGCTGGCAGTAAGCACTCACTGCAGTTTAGCCCAGGTGGCCACGGTGCTCAATGGACAACTCAGCTCACAAACTGCATTGCTGGTGGTGAGGACTTCTGATTTCATTTTTGCCTGCTCAGTTCTGGAATTCAGCTAACTGTCTGGTTATTGCACTGTCTTCTGCTCTGTCATAAGGCCTTTTGCCAAAAAGCGACTTAACATGAAGAAGAGGAAATGTGGGGTGCCTCCAGAAAGCCAAAGCTGTTGGCTCCTTATATGAAAACTGTGACAAGCAGACGTTAGCTGAAGTTGGATACAGCTCCCTCCCTGCTGAACCGCAGATTAGGCCATGAATCTGAGGAATCATGTGGGGAACCATCCTCCTCAGCAAGACAAACAGGTCTCAGAGATGCTTGCTTCAGTCCTCACACAGATGCATGAGCCCTCATTTCCAAGCTACTACCAGATGTCTTCTGATGGCTGGAAGAAAAGTGAACCCCGAGTCAATACTTGGTGGACTTTTTCCCTGGTTTTCTTCTCCCTCCTGAGAAATCCAGAAGCTACAGTTTTGAAAGTAGAAGGAAAAACAAAAGGGAAACTGAAGTTATTTGATTTACTTTCCATTAGATTTTCCTCTATTACAAAAAATCTACAAACAGAAAAATAGTTCTTCGACAGAGATAAAATCCTGCTCTTTGGCCTCCTCAAGCTCAAAAAAGAGTTTGTTTTGATAAAGTGATTGATGGAGGAAATTCTGCATTCAGTACTTCTGGCCTTTATCTTGCAACTGCTCCCATGCAGGCTGATCTGTGGGCCCCCCTGAGGCTCCTGTTGTGAGGACTCCTCCCTTCCAGATGTCATCAGAAGGGGACCATTGCTGCTTTTTAAAATAAAATAGAAGCAACTCTGAGAACTAATCTTTTTTTTTTTTTTTTTTTTTTGCCATGAAATTACAATAAACAGCATTGCCCCATTAAGACAAAAATCACACTATTTTTAATTTTCTCTTAAGGCAATCTCAGTACTTCCCAACCACTTCTCATGTGCAAATATTCCTGCATGTTTCTAAACCTGCAAACCATGATGGGTAACTGGAGATGGAGGATCCATTGTCTGAAACAGGGTGTTCTAGGTTTTTCATCCTTAGAAACTTGGTTGTAATCCTCTGCACAGGAGCTTTCTCAAATGGGCAGGCATACATGAAAAAGATAGACTGGGTAGGGGAAGGAATTGCATGTTGACAGTAAATATAGATTATTCAATGAAAGAGAGGACAGAATCAGTCTGAAGAATAAAACTAGCATTTTCTTCTCTCTCTTACCAGAAAACCAGTACAAACTCTGTGCTATGTCTGCCTTGTATTGCCCTGTACACAGCGACTAACTTCATTCGTAGACAGTTGAATCCTCAGAGGAAAGTTTAAAGCTGTGGTGTCTAGACCGGTGATATGACTCATTTATGCATAGCCTATAACCAATTCCACACTGTCTTCCTGGGTCTGCAAACTGCCTGAAGCTATAGCTCAAAAAGAGATATATATATATGTGTGTGTATGTGTGTTTCAGTTGGGATTTGTTATACAACTGTTGATTTGTAATCAGCTCTTAGAGATGGTTAATGAGATGCTAGGCTATGAGGAAAGAAAAGGAAGGAGCAGAAAGACAATAAGGTGGAAAAGCCTCAAGTGAAACAAAAAGGAAGATAGAGAAAGAGCAGAGGGGAGAAAGCTCTTAGGAGCAGTCATGAAAGTAGCCGAGGGTGGTACATATTCAGGTCCACATAGTTTTTAAAAAAAAAAGTGACTGTGTTGACAGAAAGACTTCTGGTCTAGACCATTCCCTGACATTAAAAAAACCAAAAATCCTTCAGAAAATACTTGATGAAGAAGTAATTGTCAGTAAAGTCCTTAGTAGGACAATCATTAAGCTAGCAATCCTCCAAAAGAATAGTAGGACTGAGCTAAGCAGAGCAATAAAAGGGCACTAAGCATTTGAGCTTACGTCAGAGCACAATGTGGATTCTGCCATAGCTGGAGAGAAAAGGAACGAGCTAATAAAAACAGGCATTTGCATACAAGGGAAACCAAGCCACCAAACTGACTGGTGGAGCAGCCAGGCCATGCTCCCAAGGGAACAGCAGCTTAACCAACAGATGTTTGCTCAAATAGCAAACATGTGGAATCTTCCGGTGATGGATTTATTCAAATCCAGGTGGCCAGGAGCCAGGAATATGAAAAAGAAGCAGGGTAAAAATTATATTTATAGCTCTTTGCTGGCCCAGCAGATTACACTTTTCATGAATGAGAGAGACGTCAGTTAGCAAGCTCTACAAGGTCCTGATTTTTTTGAGGTCTTAGAGTGACAGGGCCCAATTCATTCGGACACAGAAACGTTAGCTGACTAGGAGGTTGCAAAATTCTTCCCTCATAAATGCCCTTACTGCTGCCCTTGACTCAGTTGGGATTCATGGCATGTGTGTAACCATAGGAAATGTCCCAGCTCACACCAAATATTTTTCCAGGGTTTTTTTTTTTTCGTAGTATAAATCTATCATGTGTTCCCCATGAGTTCCTTTGTCAGATATCTTGGGCTTTCTAAACTTCTTTGTAGCTCACAGGGAGTTCAAATGCTTGTGTATCTGCTTTCAGATGATGCAAAGCTGATCTAGTTCCTCTGTCACATACATATGGACAAGAACTATGGTTGATATTTCACTGAACTTGTTTATAAAGTGTTGCCTTTTCCTTTTCATGTTGAGGTAGTACTTTGGGACCTATCTCCTAGTCCAGGATCTCTGGTCTATGGGCACAATATGTGTACAACAGAAAGATAGTCTGTTCTCAGAAGATTAGATCTGAGAGACAACAGCTGAAAACAACTGCCAACAAAGTGCAAGGTAATAGTGGAACTAAACTGCTCAAATGGAAGAAGACTGGCCATATCCCATTTTCAATTTTGGAGTTCCACTATGCAAATTTATAAGCAATAAAAGTCTCCTGAGAAGGGATTCCATTTATTCTACCATAAAGTTGATTTATTTTCACTTAAAGAGCATAGGAAAATGACCACCGATGGAGAGTTCAGAGAGTTTTAATGAGGGCCTTCAGAATTAGGTAAAAGCCATATTTTACAAAGCAAACCAGCTTCTGCTTTTCAGACAGGCCACTTGGAGCTCTGAGTTAACTTGTGTTTTTCATCTGTTTGATGTATCTCTCTGTTGTCTCTTGCCCAAGACTGCAAGGTCCCAGAGGAAGAAGCTGCATTTTTAGTTGTGTGTTTGCACAGTGCTAAAAGCAGATTGGGATTCCTTTGTGTTATGTACTACACAAATATGTAGGAAGAGAGTAGACTCTGCCCCAAAGGACTGTCAATCTGTCATAGAGAGGCCAGATAAAGGATGAAAGAGGGAATGGTTAGAGAGGTACCAAAGGTCAAATCATGGCAAAGCTACACACAGGATAAAGTCTCCTGACATTCAGCCTGTTATTCTGCCACTGGACTACCCTGCTGTTGCGATTGCACTGGGGCCACTTTTCCAGTGCCATGTTAATTTGTCAGAGGGAAATGTTCAGTTCTGTGAGGCATTTCCCCCCTATTTAAGGAAGCAGGAGAGTGCCTGCTAAAGTGTATTTGTTTGGAAGCTTGCAGATGCGGCATAGTTTGTGAAGACGAGGTTGATGAAGGCTTTTGTTGTGAAAGGGGCTGTCAAAATATCTTCTAGTTTTCTATTGTGTTTTTTGTCCAAAAGAATTGGCACATTTCTTAGTGGATAGATGTTTATTAGATACTATCCCAGCAGTGAAATATATATACCAAGTTATTCAGGTGCACATTTATTGCATAGCACTGGGGATGTGGAGTCATTTGGACAGGAGATGCCAACTTCAGCCCTAGCAAAGAGGGCTTTAACACTGTACAGATGTAGCAGGCAGGACTTTTTTTAAAGTCTCTATAAGAAGCACGGGAGACAACATAGTTGCTGCTCTGGGAAGCTTTGCATTTCATTAAGTCAATTTAATAACCAGTGAGAACCTCAGCGCTTGACACTGCAAGTGACTTGAGTGACTCGACTGTTGAGGTGAAATCCTATTCCTGTTGAACCTCATGGATATGACCCTGCTGACTTTGACCTCCAGTAAGGTGTGAGAGAATGATCACAGGCTCAGGATTTCATCCTGGGAGCTGAGGCAATTGTAGCCCTTAAAAAGCACCCAGAATTTCGCAAGATTGCTAGAACTGCTGTGCAGTATCATCTCAATGTTAGTGTCACTCAAGGAGACTGAGATATGCAGTGAAGAAAAAGCTTCTTTTTCTAATTTCCTAATGCTAAAAGGAAATATTGTGATGAGTCCTGCAAGCCTGTGTTGGGCAGTTTCAAAGTATTTTGTCATGTTGATTAGTATGTAAATGCATAATACAAAAGCATCATTATGTGTGTCTCAAAAAAAAAAAATCTGTTCTTTTATTTAAAAAGAAATAAGAAACTTGTTTAATTTTCTGGGAACATTGTCCAGTGAAACATTTGTCTTCCCTATGGTCCAGTAAAATTATTGTAGAGCTGCCAAAACTCATCTTGAAAAGTAAATAGAAAATCCTGCAACTTTGGCTCATCTAAATGAGATGGCTGTTGTACAGTGTTTCTCCAGGTTTAATTAATCTTACTTTGGATGTTAAAATTACTAGAAATGGATTTGATTTTAAGATTATTATATACTACCAGGCACAGCTAACTTATCTGTCTTCAATGCAGAGGTCTATTAGTGTTTTTTCCATCAGTGTAAACCTCTTTGTGCTGTAGTTAATCCTTATCCGTCTATCTTTATGATTTCAGTATTGTTTCATGTAGTCCCACACTTTGCCCGAACTCTTAATTTACACATTTGGCTTGGCTGAGTCCCTTTCACCCTGCCTACAAATTTATCCCATGTCATCTCCTCATAGCAATTTATAACCTCTATAAAATGTCATGTAGAGTCACTTTTTATGTTTCTGAGTAATGGTTAGAAAGAATTGCATAGGGAATCAAAAATCTAATGAGTTGTACATTATTTTACTATTTATAACCAGAGAGCAGTCATTGACAATATTTGGCAATTTTACAGCTAAGAGCCCGGACTATTGTGCTTTTGAATGTAATTTATTAAGCAAATAAAACTCTTATTGGTAGCGGGTCTTGTTAAACCTGTGGCACCACATGAGTTCCAGGCCCATACAGCTGTGGAAGTTTCATAGTACCTGCATACATCTTGCATGTCTGGACACTAATATTTTACACTTACTTCATAGTTTTATTTATTCAATTGCTTTTATGCTCTTGATTGGGCTGTAACCAGCCATTTGTAGTAGAAACCTTGGGTGGGGAAGGAGGGGGCAGTGCGAGAAATAAAATTCATATATTCTGGGAAGATTTAAATCCCTGTTTTATGAGGCACGGTATTTAGTAAGTCCAGGCAGTGGAGCAAATGGCTGAAATATTAGTGGCTTACACCAGCATAAAAATAATCTTGGAAAATAGCGTTGAAGGCAAAAAAATTACTAGTGCAAAATCACCCTGCAGTAAGCGAGAATAAACTTAGCACTGTTCCTGAACTGATTGTGGAAGTTTAATTCCTTTCTTTCCCTAACTAAATTCTCCTAAATAAAGTTGTTTGACTCACTAGAAGGAAGTCTTGTAACACTGTAGGGAATTAGTATAATCTCATTGCATGAGTTCATAGTTGTGTGTGTAGGTAAATAAGTTTGGCTTTATTTCTTTCACAGTGATTTGTATCTAGCAGGAAAAGCTTTTCTGTTTGTTATTTTTTTTTAATGCTTAAATGATTGTGGTTCTTGTTGCCCTCCTGACTCTCATGGATATAAATCAGGATTATTTCCCCTTCAATTAGTGAGATTATACCAATACAAAACAAGTATAACCAAAGCCCACCTGTATCATACATGTTAAAGAGGAGTAAAACCAAAGGCTGCTCAGTTATTCATGTGGCTAACATGTTTGTCATTTGATTAGATCTTGCTATTTGCATAATGCCTCAAAAGGAATTAAAAGACCAAGGTGTTGCACTACTTGCATAAACATTTGCTCTGGGAAATAAAAGCAGTTATTAAAAACCTTATCTCCTCAACAACCATCTTAATTGATGGTAATTTAACAGCAGTCAAGAGACAACAAGATAGTGAATATTGAAATGGTAAGGTATTGTTCGTATGTGTTAAAACGGATAGTTTGCACTGGTGTGTACTACTGACTTTTTTCTTTGCAGAGATTGCTTTTCCGTTCTTGAGAGGCCACTTCTGTGTGAGAAATAGAAGAGGAGCTGGAAGATCGCTTACTATTTCTGTGGGTTGTTTTTGTGGGGTTTTTTGTCACCTGCAATTGCAGGTTGTTTGGGAGCTTCTCCACACTCTGCAACCAGATTTTGGAAAGTCTTCTGTTGTCATGGCTGCTGTTATTACTTTTTGTAATATTTGCTTCAAAACATAGTTCCGCCCAGAAGCAGTGCGGGCTCAGGAAGCGCAGCTCTTTGGCATCATGCAGCACTCACAACGTGGCTCCTCGCTGCTGCCCAACGTGGCATCGCCTGTTACGGAGCACGTGTTTGCAGTGGCACGCTGCCTCATCCTGTGGCACGTTTAGCTTTTAAAATAAACTCTACCTCTTTTTTTTTTCTTTTTTATCTTTTCTCCAGAGAAGAAAAGGAAAGCGTGCCTTAGGCTGGTTCAGAAGGCACCAGTGGGTTGAAAAGGCTGTGAGAATGAGCAAGACTTCTTCCCGCATTAGTATTAACCAGGATATCCTGTTCCTTGATCATTGCCTCAAGGATGAGGGACTTGTATAGAGAGTATACCTTGGTTTGTGGCTGAGAAAAGAAGAGACTTCATCCATTTTAGGAATCTTGAAGGGGGGTGGCCATGGCAGGGGGGAGGAAAAGTTAATAGGAAACAGATTTAGAAAAATATTGTATCTATCCTTCTGGGTGAATAAATCAGTGACTGAAACAGCTTGAAAGCTGTAACCATAACCTACTACACTGCACAGAAATAAATATTCCCTTTAGGTCACTGTCTACATACCGTTTTGTATCTGTGTGCTTGGCAACAAGTTCCTGCCATGTGCGGTAAACAGTTGCAAGAGAGCAGACGGGGGACAGCAGAGTTGGTGTTTTTAATGAGAAATAATTGGAAAAATATCATTCCTGCATATTAGTAATGCACCACATAGATTTCACTACGCCATGTTTATGTGCTATGTGCCTGGGATATAATTTGATTGCCTACGCAAACGTACAGTTAAACCCTACCTGAAAGGTCAGCTAGCTATGTGCTCCTCGATAGCATGAGTAATTTCCAACTGGACCAGTTCTCTTCTCAGTTGCATTTGTTTCACAGTGCTTGTACCAGTATAAATAGCAGGAGAAACTAGCTGTTATGATGTCTTCCATGTTGCTAGGTTGAATTAAGTTTGGTTTTCTACAGCCAAAGTCATTCTCACATCTCAGGGAAATAATTTAAAATTCAATTGAAAATGAAGCTGGCAAAGGTCTGTAGATTTTTTTTTCTTTTAATTGCTAGTTCCTGCTTAATTTCAATACTGCCCTATAAACCAAAATATCTGTGTTTCACACCTAACAACCTGCTTTTCTCCATTAACTTCTTCCCTTGCCTCCCCCACCCCCACGTATCTAAGCTGCCACAGCAACTGTAGCACTGAACAACTTCGTTAACTTCAAGTTCTCCTTCAGATTTACTGATGCAGGCGTGTTAGAGAGGGGGAGTGTCAGCCATCGCCTTTACAGTGTTTCTCTAATTATTGAACTAGTACCTCTAGGGTCCAGTAAAGCTTTGCACTGTTAGTTAGTAATAAAGTAACTGAACTACTTTTTCTTTATTCCTTTTCTTTTTTTTTTTTCTCTCTTTTGACTTCTTTGGTACCTTCTGGCCTTCCTAAAGGGAGCCCCCACCTACTGCAGTAAATTGTAGCTGTAGCCTTGATAATACAGTACTTGGACAATAAGGTCTCAAGGGGTGCTTACTGAAAGAGATTAAACTGTAATTAAAATGCCCTGTGAGTAAGAAGGAAAGGGGAAAAAAAAGATTTGTGGTTTTCATAAAGCAGAAAAAAATACATTCACTGGTGTTTACAGCCCAGAGACTTTTTTTTTTTTTTTGCCGTCTTGACTACAAAACAATCTTATTTTTAGCTGGAAAGGGTTTTGCAGTAGTGCCATATCAATCCCACAATCCTGTTCTTTGAAATAATTGCACTGAGTTAGTCCCCAGTCAGCACTAACTGACTGAAAAGCAGGAAAGAAACATTTAACACACATGCATAGAAGTGGATGAAATTTACCATAAAAGTATGAATTTATGTAAGCAGTCTGCAGTTCTATGTGTATATATTTTAAATGGGGCCTTAATTGAACATACAGCTATATAATATCCTTTTGTTTAGGCTCAAAATTGGGGCGGGGGGAGAGGGTTTTTTGTTGAGTTTGGTTTTGTTGGGTTTTGGTTGTTGGGGTTTTTTTTTGTTTTTTTTTTTGTTAACCCCTCCTCTTATCAGCTCAGCTATTAAATATTGTGGCTTTCCAGCTATCAGTCTCCGATCAGCACAGTTAGTGCATTTTACCTTCCAAGGAAGTGCACTTTGAGCCAGCTGGAGCACGAAAAATGTAGGAGCTGGAGAAAGTCATAATTGAAACAGGCGACTGCTCCAGTACAGACAGGAAATAAAAGGAAGACGGGGCCCTTCAATGGATTAAATTAGATGTTTCAAATTCAGACAGTATCAGGAAAAAGAAGACTTATGTTAGAAAAAAAAAGGTAACAGTAAGTTCATTCAGCTGAACACCCAGCCCTCCTTCCCCCCCTTAACATGTGTTTTTGCTGGAATCTTACTCTGATGCACTGAAGGGTAGAAACTACCCAGGCCCCTCTGCTTGCCAAACAACGGAGTAGCAGGTCCCTCTACTAATGTTATATTACCCGTATTTTCTCCCCCTTCAGACAGTCGTTGGGTATTCTCTTTCTGTACATTAAGCATGAAATTACGCTGGGCTGAGGAAACAAGATTTCAGCTGCTCAGTGGTTAGAAATAAAAGTATATTATACCTAAAGCAAAAGCTTAAATCATACGCATTTCCTGCATATTAGTTTGAGATATGCCCATTTCACCTCTCTATACATAGTATGTACTTGTGTACATAAATTATATGCACATTTCTTCCATTCAAACTAGTTTCTTCTTTCTGTACAGCCACCACCTAGTGCTGCTGCTGACTTGCATGGTTTTATTGTGCCTGCAGAGTTTTCTCCTTAGTCATTTTTGCGTGAATATGTGCAGTGCATGATGACAAAGCATGAGGATTTTTATTAGCTCAGAGTTTAAAAATGGCCATATTATTCATAGGCAGCTATACTTATGAGCTTTTGTGGATCATTCCAAGGAAGTGCCACTGAAACCCCCATATGATGGTGCAGCATTGTGCAGCCAATGAATCTGTAACATGTATTTTATGCATGCAACTGGTTTTATTTTGTTTGCTTTACAATTTAATAGCAAATTAATGGAGCTGATATTTGTATTCTTTCATCTTTGCTATGAGATATAGCAAGTTTTAGAAGCATCTAAAATGACTTCAGGAAATGACTTAACATTAGAGCTGGTCAAGATTTTTTTTAATTAAAAATGTAATTTTCATTTTGATGAGAAGCATTTTTCAGTTAGTAATTGAAAATATTATTTTTTCTCCAACAAATGAAATCTCTGTTTTAAAATATGAAGCGAAACACACACCAAGGTGGGCCAGAATCTTTAAAGTCTGACCAATTGGATACATCTTGCTGTGCGCCTTGAAGCCTACTAAACTTGGCACTTTAGGAAAAATGAAATCTTTGACTCAGAGCAATTAGGGTTTACAAAGCGTATAAATTACAGCAGGAATGCCTCTAATCACTCATTTACCTTCTAAAATGCCTCAAGCATTTTGGATTAGAAGAGAACCACTGCAGATTAAAAAGTATCTTAGAAGCAAATGGATCTAGAGAAACGTATTCTTCTGTTGGTGGTTTTTTCATGTCATAAGAAAAAGAGGGTTTAGGCGTATGGTGGGTAAACAAAAAGTTATTTATTGGAACAACAGGAGTTTTAAAAAGTGAAACACACACATGGAAACCTGATAAGGAAGCTGGAGGAGTAGAAGAAGCAAAATTAGATGAATCATGAGATGAAGTAAATTCCTTAGCTGTGTTATGGTTCTGTGCAGATTTTGGTTCTCCAAAATTCTGCAAGTGTTCAAAGGTAAAGAAGTGATTTTACATATTACCTTCTTTTGAGCTGTATAGGTTGTTCCCTCTTTTAAAAACAAGATCTTTCCTTTCTTCTGTCTTTTGTCAGCTTATGTGCACACTACTCTATATCCACAAAAGGGCTGTTTAGATCCTAGAAGAATCAGATGATAAGGAAGTAAAACTTGGTAGAATGATGTTTGCATCCTTCCTGTGGTCAGGTGAGGTGGTGTTGGAACTGTGACTAGAGGAAATTATTTGAAATGAGGAATCAGTTGGTTAAGCAAAGATATATCTATAGTCAGTGTGCAAATTTCTGTATCTGTTTCTAAATTCCTAGAGTATTGCCATTCTTTCTCAGTTTCTTGCTGAGTTTGTCAATGCTTTTAAAGATAGCACTGCAGCACCATTTTTGTGAAAGAATCTCTCACTGCAGCTGCTTTTGTAGTTTGTGCAAATGTCAACAGGGAGGAAACAGGCGAGTAGCACAAAGGAATGCAACCTAGATAGGACTAAAAGTTGCCTGTTCAGCTTAGGAGTTCTGGAAAGTTGCCCAGACATGGGAGAAAACCAAAATGCTTGGTTGAATTCTGACTGCTGAGCCACGGGGACAAAAAGTATTGGAAGGCAGGTTCTTCTTGGTGATATCCATGGCTTGCAGGGTTTGGGGGTGGGGTGGGGAGGGTGGCTTCAGTGGTTTTAGGTTTTTGGTTTGGGGGGGTTGGTCAGGGTTTTTTCCTATTTGAGATAGATGGGTGGTGGAAAAAACCTTTTTTTTTTTCCCTGTAGCTTAATTTTACCTAGCTGTGATTCAGTATACACATACGCTTGTAGAATGATAAAATGCAAGAGACTTCTATGTTACACAACTCCCTATGTGGCCATCCCTTTTTTATCTTAAAAATTAAGGACATCACACTACCTGGTTTTGCTGTTAAAATTAATCTCAGGAAACATCCCTAAACTGGGCTTGAAAACATGTGACTGTGTTAAAGGATACCCCATATTATGAAGATGCCTTTTATAATATTTGTTTACATTGTTTGAACAGCAGTCATCCAGTGGAATTATTTTTAAAGTAGGTGTTTTGGAAAACACTTCCACTGATTCAGCTCACAACAGACTCTTTGCAGGAAAGATGTATTATATTGTGCTACAGTAAAGTATGCTTATGGGAAATTGTTACTGCAAAATCTGTGAAAAAATGACATGTTTTCTCTCAATACTGTGAGCAGAATGGTACTGTGGAGTGAGAGCTGTGCTTATGTACTGAGAAACGTAGTGGTCATATTCAGGGCTCTGCCTGGGCACAGAGGAGTGAAATAGATTTGTTTCTTCAGGCCCCAGCTTGGGTCTCTGAAAAGTGGATGCTCCATTTTAATGGCAGCTTCTTAAGAACTTCTGTACAAAACCAAGCCAAAGACAGGATTCCCAAAGACTTAGGGGAGCGATTGTAGCTTTGTGTGGGCGTAACTAAGCTGGCTTTTTGCGAGGTCTTTGAGGAAGTCGAATGTGCCTCTGAGGCAGCACTGGTTTCAGGCACAGAGTATTTCCTTAGAGAGGCAGACCTTCAGAAGCTATGGCCACAAACAGCCTGTGTAGGTGTGAGAGCGGGGAATCGATACAACATTTTTCACCTCAGATTGTTAATTGTGCTGTGGGATAGTGGCATTTAGGTATTCTGCCAAAGAGACGATTTGCATGTGTAGATGCAACATACATTGAGGCTAGGGCAGTCTCCGAGTCATGCTGTCAATGGTAGGTCTAAGACTTGAATTCAGAGCTGCTTACAAATTGGGGTGCTGCGGCACTCCGGGGGCAAGGAGCTGGTGGGGCAGCACAGGGAATGCAAGCAAAAGAGCCTGTTCAAAGCAACGCTTGGTGGCTGCTTCCATTTGGGACTGGAGATCGTTCATTTGGAGAAATCCTTGGACTCGTCGCTCACTGACAAATGAGAGGTGTGACCTTCTGCGTTGTTGACAGACGGCTGACTGCAGTGAGATGATAAGACCTTGTAATCAACGTGAGTGCTTTGATGAGATGTGCAGCCCCAGTTCACTGAGTAAAGGGTCTGAGTATAGCTCCCCAAGCTGATGAACAAAAAGTGTTTGAGGGTTTGCTACCTCCTCTGTTTGTCCAATACTCCTGCATTACCTTTGAAAAAAGTTGGGAAAGAAGGTTAGGTTCAGCCTGGTTTCAGTGTTAGCTTCCTTAAAAGATTAGTCTGAGCTCAGTAAACTGAGGCCGTTGTTGGAACTGTGCTTTTTTTTTTTCCCATTGTTTTACATTACTTTATATTCAGGATTCTGAATTTCAAAAAATAGTCAAAAATCAGTAGGTTCTTTTCTGTCAAGGGTAAGGCATGTTTGCACCTCACGGGTTTACGTCACTTTAAATAATTTATTTCTGCCATAGTCAGCATAAAAGGTTTCTGCCAGATTAACAGAAACTAGAATTTGGGCCCACAGCTCACATAGACATTTGTGCAATTCCCTAATAGTTTCTTATTCACCTACAGCAGAAGAATGAATCAACAATTAATTAGCACATCAGGAGATTCTCACCCCAGCTTCCTGTCTTTCTTTTGTATTTCATTATTATCCCCACCTTCCAAATTGGTGTTCCTAGGCATGTAACAATATGCAGCTCTGGCCTGCAGAGGCTGATAGGAAATATTCCTTCATTTACTTTTCCTGTCTCACATTTTGTGTTCAACTTGTGGGTTTGGTGCCAAACTGCCAGCAATTGCCTGGCTTCAGGAAGAAACAACAACCATGGGTTTTTCTCATGGCTTTTACCTGAAGTCATAATTTGGGCTAGGTCTGCAGAAAGTTATGTAGATTTTTGCAAACCTTTTGGCAAACTTGGCTTGAAACTCGTATTTGTAATGAAGCTGAAATCCAGAGGATGTTTGGGAGTTCATTGCAAAAGTTTCTCACATCTCTGTGGGCATATTGGCTGCAGCAGGTGCCAGCTGGATGGCTTGTTCTTCAGCCTCCTCTTCTCAGGTACTTACAGAGCCAGTTTGGGGAGATGTTCAACAGCACATGTAGGAGCAAGGTGCTGGTCGTCAGTGGAAACCAGGCACCTGCTTGCCCTTTTACCTTAGAAAACTTCCCTCATAAATTTTGAGTCATGGGGAAGTCCTGTAAGGGAGAGCTATTAAGTCGAGCGAGCTTGGGTGGAAAAAAGGCAAGAAGCATCCCTGACTGGTTAGAGCGAAAGCATGTTCTCCTGTCTGAGCTTGCTGACACAAGGAAAAACTGTTTGGGGAAAGCACCAGTCTTGGATATATAATGCGTTACCAGAAGAGACCCACAGCATTTCAGCTGCTCTGTGGTAAATGCCTCCATGTAGGGGTTTTTTACTGTGATAAATGCTATGTAGTGTTTTCGGGGGGGGTTTTGCAAGCGTGTGCTGTTGTGTTGCCAGGGTACCACTGGCATGCCATGGAGCCATGCCCTCGTTTGTGCTGGGGTAATTTGTTCCCGCATCTGTTTCCCTGTATACTGTTAAGGACTTTGCCAGTCTGAGCTTCTCTCCTCTCAGGTCTTTCGTGCTCAGCTGTGGTGGGTTGTGTGCTTCAGGAAGGCGTGTACTGTGGAACTCGAGTTGTGCTTTCAGTTAGGTGGCATCTTTTGTAGCACCCAGTCCTCCGGTACTGAGTTCTTCTTGAACAGCACACCATCTCGGGGGAACGGTGTTCCTAGAGTTGCCCTTTTTTTTTCCTGTGATGTTTAAATAGCATTTTTTGAGTGCTCACAATCTGATGACCTTTTGTAAAATGTCAGGCCAGTTTTGTTTCTGCAGCTGCAGCTGTAGATGTGTATGATCTCCCATGCTTTACGTTCTTCTTGCTGGTCTTCCCCATGCTTCTGAGAGGTCCCCTTATTTCTCTCTTCTGGCCATAACGTGCTCTCTGACATCACTTTGCCCTCCTAAGCCTGACTGTGCTCACTTAAGGCACAGCTGCGTTTCAGCAGTGCTTTGCATGGTCCCTACATCATTCATTATGTATTCTTGTGTACAAACCTTTCCTGGGATGAAAATTCTCAGTGTTTCAGTGTATCGGACTATTACTGACATTGATAGTTGACCTGAAAAATGAGGAGGAGAAAAGGGACTGTGGCAGACTGGGCTTTCTCAAGGATAAGTTAAGTAAAAGGCACTGAGGAGCTGCAAGCTGATGCCAAATGGTTTGATAACCTTCTGAAAGCTAATTTTCTGTCATGCTTATTTCATAGGGAAAGCAAGACATCTTATTTTAAAATATTTTTTTAAACACTATATAAAGGAATAGAGTTCTCCCCTACTTAAAATTATTACTCCTCTCCTCCTGAGCTAGAGTGATTCTTCAGGATCTGGTTACAGTCTGCTTAAACTCAGCAGCACTTAAATCAAAGTGATATTTAGATTCTATGAGCCAGAGTCTCCTTTCAGGCCGATAAACATCTAAAGTAACCATAGATTTACACCTAGGTAAACCCATGACTTCTAGGGAGCTATTTTGGACTTACACCACTCTAGTGCAAGAAGAATGCGGCAATAAATGATGACAATAAAAATGCTTTATTAAGCTGTTGTGAGTGCACTAAAGTCATAATAAGCACATCTATTTACATTAGCATCCATTAAAATGTAACACACGCATTAGCTAATAAAAAATAAGGTTTAATGCGGATACCAGGCTGTGACACTGTTGAACTCTTGAATTTTATCGGCTCTGTGAAATAGATGCCGTTTAACAGAGCTCTGCCTCTCATGTGTTGGGTGGTAGGCAGGAACTAACAAGTTCTCTCTCCTCATTTTCCTGTTCTAAGCTTTACTAAGAAATGCTTGGTACGTGCAAAGGTTGTGACAGCAAGACCCACAGTCTCACTATGATGCATTGGCACAGGAGGCCAAGTGGTGCCTGTCATATTCACACAAGTCAGCCTTGTAATTTCTCATCTTCTTTATTTATTATGGCATGAACAGACTATCAGTGCTTGAATAATCATGATGAAACTACATGAATGAGTAAGGTGATTGGGATTTGGAATTTCTATGTTGCCCCAGATGGTTTGAATTCAGACATGCAGTACCAAACCTGAATTTACCCTTCCGTTTCTAGTATATTAATTTTACCAAAGTTCTCAGTTAGTATAATCAGCATTTTATATCATTGCACAGTAATAACTGTCTAATATACTGTAAATTATTGTAGGTCTCTTCCTCTCATTTGTTCACTGAAAGGAAACAGACCATTTTTATGGGAGAGAAGTGAAGCGGCATTTCTCAGAAAGCAAAGCGTGCAGATGACCATCTTGTTATTAGAAAAGAGGAAACATCAAAAGATGCAGAGTCGTTTGTATAATCATCCCAAGCTACTGTGGTCACCCTTTCAGCAAGCCTCCTTCAGTTTTCCCACCCCTTCCCTGCATGTCTCCGCACCAGGCCACTGCATGGTCTGCAGTTGCTCACTGTGCAGACCCTGGAAAAAATGCAAAAAAGAGCATCGTGCCTGGCAAAAATGTCCATGCTTGTGCTCCGAGTTGCTGAGAGCACTGAGTTGAGGCTGCACCTGAGTTGAAGCTGGCCTGCCTGGTTGCTAACTCCACAGGCAAAAGCGCTGCAGCTGTAGCTTAACTCAGCTTGCAGCAGAGAAATAGAAATTTGGAACAGCACCTGGATTTTTTTAATTTTTTTTTTTTTTATTTCTACAAATAGCTGGGACTAGTGTTTTTGCTGGTCTAGTTCATGCCTGCCTATTTGGTGTACTTCATCTAGCTGCTTCCAGATGAGTGTCCAGGTCTGGATTTCTTTGTGACCGTCTGGTTGCTGATCAGGGGTGTCCTCAACACCCTCCCCGTCTGTCACATTCTTCCTTGATGAGTTACACAAGCAATGTCCAGCATTTTAAAAAGCCTGCCATTTGTACACATGGTTTTTTAGACACTTATGCTGTAATGATTTGAAAGCTTTTGCTTTTTAAAGAGTGAATTTGGCACAGTGGATGTTATTAAATGTAGTAGTTTCAGCTTGTGTTACAGGTACTTGATGTAGGTCTCCAGAAAAAGGCTTATAGACTGTGTGAGAAATAATTAAGTTTTCCTTTAAGAAGAACATTGCAAAGAGATTAAAAATGTTAAAGTCAAGAAACACTACATACTGCTTTAACACACACTGCTGTCTGTACAATTGTTAAGAGAAAAATGAAATGCTGTATTTATTTTATACCTTTATTTTGTTCTGCAATAAGCATCCACTAATAATAAATGTTCCCTTTCAAAAATGGTTTTTTTTTTCACAACTATTTTATAGAATAGTTTTCTTGTCATCAGGATTTTCTTTTTTTTCAATATGATTTTTATGGGGAAAACCATCACCAAAATTATTAGTTTTGTTTCGAAAACCTTCGTTGCAAACCAGGGAGAAAGTATTTCTTTAATTCCCCTGTTGTAAATATTTTGTTTCCAACTATCCAAGAGTACAAAAACTACACATGGAGGAGGGGAAACAGACTGCTGAAGAGACAACAACAAAAGTTGGGGGTTTTTTTTAGAGGAAAAAAGTAGCAATGTTTTGCTAATCAACCAATATCTGCATTGTTTATTTTCCCCCAGTCCTGTTCAGTTGATGAACACAGTCATCAGTCACATAGTGCCAGGGCTAGACAGCAATTTGCCGTGTGGATCTTCCAGTCCACTACCTCCTCGTATGGGGAAATACTCATTTGTATGGCACAACGTACCACCACCTGAGGCTGCAGTAGGAGTTATGGAACAGCTGCACAGACTGCCTAGAAAAAAAGTATTTTCCCTGTGTAAAATTGCTGGAAAAAGATGAAAGTTTAGGGCCCTCAGCATTTTGCAAAGGATTGAACCCCTAATACAAATGCAAGAGCAACATAATAAAAAGCAGGATAACTGGAATATAGGGAAAAAAGAGAATGGGGGAAGGAGCAAGAGGAGAAAAAGTCAGATGCTAATCTTTTAATCTCATTCTTCCTGTGCGCATTTGCTTTTCTTTTTTTTTTGTTCCCCCCCTCCTTGTTTTAAAAAAGTGCCGTCACTGCATTAAAGCACGGAGAAAATTGCTGTGCAGTCAAGCCCCAGGATTATTACCGTACCACATATAGAGTTACATAAAATGAGGTGTTTTCTTCCTTAAATCTGAAGATTGTTCATTCACACAGCTCACGCATTATAATCAGATGTGAATGCAGGAAAATGGTCCATGGGATCTATTCAGCTCTCAGTATGGCTGTAACTCCCAGCGAGGTGGGTAGAAGTCAGGATCGTAGCATGGCAGGAGAATAGAAGCCCTTCTGTTCTGAGATGGACTTATCACATGGTTAGCAGCTGGAATTTATGTGAAGTCTTATTAAATAAAACAGCAGTAACCAGTCACCTACTGCTGCAATATACTTGAAGGTACAGTACCTGAATTTTTTCAGAAGCACTTGATCTCTTTGCTGCTTCTTCATCTCTGTATTTTCTCTTGCTTGTACTTGACAGATTTTGACCTTCTAGTAAACTTTTATTCTTGTTTTTATTGCAACTTAGGATCATGATAATTTAAAGGTTTGAGTTATATGATTGCAGGTTCGTTAAAAGAAGATTAAGACATGCCCAGAGAACCTATTTTAAATGTAAAAACATTTAACGTTAGTTTTTATTTTATTAAGTTGATTTTTATGCACACATACATTTGTTTACATGCATACATATTTAAATGTGTATGCGTGTGTATATACGTTTTTTTGCCTAATGAAAGTCTTGAGATGGTGGGTAGAACATCTGGAACAGTTGTGTAGAACAGAAGTGTGAATGGAAACAATACTGTACTTACATAATAGCACAGGATATTTCATTAAAACAATTCCAGCATATTTATAGTTGGCAAATTACAACACTTAAAAAACTGATCTCCATATGGGAGCACTTAGTCCTTTGAAATACTATATTATTTTTAATTGTGTCTCGTTCAGTGAAGGGATTATAATTTTGAAGCCAGTGGGTCACAGCGCACCAAGCCACTACACAGCCAACAGAGAAATCCCTGGATTATTGATGTATCCCCTGGTAACGGTAATTTTGATATTTTATAGAGTTTATTAGTCTCATACAGGAGGTGCAAAGACTGGACTGTTTGTCAAGGCAGGGAGGAGACCTCTACAGAGTGGCTGTCCTCACTCGCTGCGCCTTGCCCTGAAGCAGTGCCTCTTGCTCCAGAGGCTTTAGAGCTGGACTCCTCTGACAGAAAAGGTGATATGGTTTTGGTTTCATGCCGGTGGAACTAGAAACCTCCTGGCCACCCCCTCCCTTCATTGCCCTGCCAGAATCTCAACCCAGGGGTTTTTTGTCTGAGGTACCTTGCAGAAGTGTCAGCCATGGAGAGAGGTGGGTGTCTCAAAAGCTGGCGACTGCTCCAGAACGATGCCTCAAATCTGAGTGCACATAGGCCAGCTGGAAGGGGAAATGATAATTAAAGCTGCCCACCCGGCTTGGATCATGGTGTGAAAAAAAGACGGGCACGTCAGACAGTTCACATAGCGTCACTTGCATGGAGTTTGTCCGTGAGATGTTTACAGTGGCTCACGGCAGACGGAGGTGCTGGCAGCAGGACAGCCTGCTGCTGCCTGCCACTCCTGCAGCCCCTCTAAGGCAGGCGAGTGACCACATTGGCATATTTTCCTGTGCATACAAGCACAAAGCAACTGAGAAAAGCTGTTTCACCTGCTTTAAGCATGCGTTGAGCTTACAATGATAGAGTTAAGTCCACGGGAGAGGATAAATTACAGGTGAGTGAATGGAAAGCGATGAAAGAGCAGAGTGGCACAAAATACTAGTTTCTTGCTCCTGGCTCCTGCTGGTTTTATCCCTGTGCATGCTATTGAGTGAACAGATTAAAAGTCCATTGGAAGAGTATGTCACACCATGTAAAAGGCTGGTTAAGTTCCTAGACAGGATGCCCAGCCCATGGCCAGGATTTTCCCTGGAGGAGCCAGCTGACATACTCATACTCTCTCTCTCTCATTCTCTCTCACTTTTAGTATAAATGGGCCAAGTCTCTCCCAGCTATGCTGAGGAAAGCTGAAGAAAGGCTCGGAAAGCAATTTGTGCTTTACTTTATGTTGTCAGATTTCAAGGCAGTAGGTTGGTAAAAGCGTATTGTTTGCAACCTGGACTCGGCTCGCAGCAGGCAGCTCCGATAAGCTACGCCTGCCCTGAAGAGAATGTTATCTAAACAGCAAGTGGTTTATTTCTCTGTAAATAAGGAAAGGGATTGATACAGACCTGTTGAAGTAAATGACTATTGTTAAAATAAATGTTTTTCCCCTTAGGGGAAAACTAAACATCCATTTCTCTGGTATGGCAAATTAAATTCCATGTGAAGTATAAGTTAGTACATCGCTGCCTATGTTGCTCCCCCTTGGCATGCCTGGGTTGTTAAAATGGTTCATGGCATGGCTGGGGAACCCATGCTTTCTGTTTTAAAGTTTCCTGTCCATTTCAGATTTTTCATTAGAGACCACGTACTATCCACATCTCGTATGTTACAATCTCCTATTTATTTCAGAAACCATTTAAAGATACTGTTTTGAAAAAAGAAAGAAGAAAACAACCCTAAGCTTTTCTTAGTGGAAACTTAAGCCAATGCTTCAGAAGATTTTTCTTCTATTGTTGTCACTGTCTCCTTCATTGCTAATTAATTCTTCCCCCGTCCTACATGTTCTCAGCATTTGTGTGGCACATCCAAGCAGGAGTATGTCATCATTTTTTTCAGCTCTGTGAATATTAGCCTCATGGAGAACAGCAGGAAAGATGACTTCATTGTAATCTGTATATTAAAAACTTGAAAGTCTCAAGTGCTCACTTAAACTGCTAATTAATGATTCTCCTTGCAAGCCTCCCTGTAATCAGAGAGTTTAGCTATTGATTCTTCCTCTGAAATGTGATCTTTCACACTCCCTTCTTCCTCTCCCGGTCACCATAGCAGCCAAAACCATAAGATGCCACAAAATAACTTAACAGAAAACTTGGTTTCAGGCGTTCCTTTCTGCAGCATGTCACATTCAGATTTATTCTCCTGACTTCTCCAAACCATGGCAAGGCAAACCCTCCGTTCTCCGCAACAATTCTCCCTCCTGGCTTCTGGGTTCCTCGTTCATGCAGGGATCACAGGAGACAGGCTGGCAAGAAGCTGGTGAGGTACCTGGGTGTGGGGTATATGGTTTTCAGGATCAGAATGAGAAGGGAAACCTAGCATGTCACACGAGCCTGGGGCCAGCAGTGTTGCCAAGTACGAAGCTGCAGTGCTGAAGCTAAACTGGGATGCTGTTCTAGATGTCTCTCTTTATTCACAGATCTGGTTTTCGTATGATGAAGCTTTGGAGAGCTGTTGGGGGGGTCTTTATGGTGGTGTTGACTGAGAATCTCAAGGCTGACTGCAGCCTGCAGTTGACTTTTTGGTTTCACGTAAGGGGTGTGAGGGTGTCTTTAAGAATCCTTTGAGTCAGGTGTGCATCTTTTCTGTCTTTGTCTCATGATTATGTTAGTAATTTAGTAGTTAACAGCAGCATATGAACTGTTCATAAAGAAAAAGGGGAAAAGTGCAGAGTGTTGGCAGCCTGTCTAAAAACAATCTGAATTCTGCTTTGACTTCAGTCCCTTTTAATTTTTAATAAATACAGCATGGTTTTTTGTTTAGGAATCTGCTTTTAAGTTTGCTTTTAATCACACAGACTATGAAGATTCAGTTATGTCTTCAGCAACATTGCTGTTGCTTGCAAAATTATACTTTCCAGGAGAAAAAACATCAATGACAAAAGCTCCAGGAAAAAACATGTTTTTTCAAAGGTGATTTTTTATTTTCTTGTACGTACATATGATCAGCTCTTACCACCTTGTTCTAGGTTCCTTCCAGTAAGTTTATTTTTCAGTTCAGGTACTTACCAACTAAATTACTGTAATGTCCTTTTTGACATCTCAGCTTTAACATCCCAGGTTTGTCTTTATTGAAATGGAAATTAGAAGACACAATTAAAAAAAAAAAAAAAAGAAGAAGAAACAAGCTCCTGACACCATGACAATTAGTATTACAATAAAGCCCAAATTCATTACTGGGAAGGAATTTTCCCAGCCTGCTGCCTAAGGAAAAATCCCCTTTTAACTTTCCATCATTCTGCAAAGACTCCTCAAAAAGTACACTAAGCAGTTGTCTTTTGCAGCATACTCAGCAAGCCCTCAAATATGAGATTATTTCAAGTCAACGTCTAGAGAGTTAAGTCCTCATGAGTGATCTTCAGAACTTTGCCAGCTTACAGAGTAGACTTATCAACATTTTTGCTGATAAAGATCTGTTTAATTTTGATTTATTCCCATCTTTCAAGCTATGTAAGTTAGGTGAAGATGGGATAACATTAGGAATTTATTTCTGTTATGCAGAAAGTCTCCTCTTTCTTCCTGCTGGCTTTTCAGCACTTGGTCTGCCTTAATTATATTGGCTGTTGCTGCAGATGTGTTTGCTATCAACCTCTTCTGAAGTTTCTCATTTGAGTTGGATTTTGCATACAACTTTCTTAATTAAAAGGCAAATATTCTTCTCCATTTAAAACACTCAATGATTCATTTGCTTCCTTACCCATTCATACACTAGGTTTCTAGTTCATTGTAGCTCCAGATTTTCTTTCCCTTACACTGCATGGCTTTTTTCCACAAAATCTCTATTGAATCTCTTTAAAGACACCTTCAGTTTTTTTTCTGATAGAATAATAAAAGTTTTAGTCATTTGGGCTTCATGAAATTTCCTCCTGTGGAAGGGATCTTGTGGCCATCTCTTGAGAAGAAGCAAAGAGCCCATAGGTCAGATCTCACTTGGATTGATGAGGCTTGTGCTGTGTAAGCAGGCTGACATTAGCAAGTGGCTTGTTTGCAACATCTGTACCATGCAGAGGAACTGTCGAGCCAGGAATCAACACCAGCCAAAATGCCAGTGCTCAGAGGCATCTCGTGACCCCAGGTCCCTGTTGCAGAGGCCCTCAGCATAAAGGGCATCCCTCTTAAGTTACGCAAATAGTACGTAAGGTATAAGGAAGCAGAATCTAACATTCCCCAAAAATAGAGAGTGAAACCAGGTGTTACATTTGTCCCAACTGGCCAAGCCTATGGTTTTACAAGCTTCCTGCACATCCCGCTTCTCCAGGACAGTGGCCTTTTTAGAACAGGCTGGGAGGTAGGATGGCTATTTTAAAGGGAGCTGCACCAAATCAGAGCACCGCCAACTGTCTTGTCCTTTGCAAAATCACTGCTGGTCTCTTTTGGGGCTAAGGTATTTATTTCACTGTTGCAGGAAAATTTGGTTTGTGATTTTTAGGGGTGTGCTAATCAATCAGTTGCCCTGACACCTACTTTTCTATTCATGCAGCAGCAGCATTCCTTTCAAGAGATATATGTAGTCTTAACCGTCACTTTCCATATCTTACCTGGTGGATGTTACGCAGTAGTCATGCACAGAGCTGCTCTTGAAGACTTGATTATGATGTACAAGCAGCCTCAGAACAAGAATCCCCTGTGGGGCTTTTATAGAATGAAACTGCATGGTGCTTTCCGGAGGGCTCTGCGCTGTTTTACAATAGTAATCAGTTCCTGTAAATTATGAGAATTCAGGCTCATGCTTAACAGTTAGCACAGCCTATGCAAATTTGAAATATCTAGCATAGCTCATCACAGCTGGTTTTAGGAACAACCTTTCCTTGGGGATGCTTTGTTAGGATAGCCCAAGTAGCAACATAGGTACCTCGTACATAGGTGGGAGGGAAGAGAGGGCCCTGCCTTGAACTTTTGGGTCTCCATGAAACTTGCGCTGGATCTCAGTGCCATACACCTTTGTGTATGCCTCTTGGAGTGCCAGTACCCAAATGTGGGACAGAGACTGAAATCACGTGTTTGCATGGGAACTGAAAACATCATGGGATTTATTCCTTTAAGTGTATGTCTCTTTTTGTAAGCTTGGCTTGTAGAACGTTTTGTTGTTTTGTTTTTATCACTATGAAGAGTTTTACATAACAAAAGCACAGAAGTAGCAAATTTGCAAGGAAGAGAAATAGCTTTGAAACTAAAATGAGAGCCATTCCTGAAATATGGAACATTTGAGAGGTATGCTCCCTGCAGAAACTAAATGCAGTGGAAAAGAAAATACATCATATTTGAATAAGAGCTAACATCCCCATGCTGGAAGAGATCTCAATAATCTTTTAAGCTTTGAAGACTTCAATGAGTTTCAGAAATCTCTCATCGCTGCCGGCCGGACTTTTGTCATACAGGAAAATCATGAGGGGTTTGGCAGCTAAAGGAAAAGGATGCCTTCTCTTTCTGTCAGCCTGCACACAGTGATTCATCTTGTCTGAGGGAAAGGAAAACCAAAGCAGTAGGGTTCTAGTCAGAAATTAGTCACTGTGAGACAGTGTTCAATCAGTGGCCCAGGGTTGGGATTTTTTTTGTTTTGTTTTCTTACCCGAAGTCATGTGACTTACTCTCCATCATTGTTGTTCCTACCAGGGGGGTTTCTAGTGGGGCACTTGGACTCTTATGAAGTTGGTTAGGTTTAATCCTTTACCTTGCAGATAAGGGAGTTTCATTGTGGATTTGAAACTCCTGGTTGGCATCACAGCTGCTCTTCCTGTAGCTGATGGCATTGCAGAAGAGGTAGCAATGTTCTCATCAAAAAAATGAGATGAGAACCCACCGCAAGCTCCTCTCATGGTCTGATCATTCACCTGTTCCCATCTTACATGATGAGTACAAATGAACTATAAGAGTGTGATATGCCAGTTGGGGGGGGAAGAAATGAGTTTACTACTGCATTTATAGTCATTAAAGCTGGAATTTTTTACAGATGTAGATTTGTGCTAAAATATGATATTACAAGTTTGGGAGATTAACATTCATGTAGCTACTAAGGGAAAAGCCGTATCTGGCAGAGAGGCACAGGGCTGTAATGATCTACACTTGTAGCCAAACTGGGCAATAGCCACTAGCAGTATACTCACACAGTGATCAAGTCCCCTTAAAGGTGGTATAATTTCATATTTTCATTTCATACACAGCCTGTTGTATTCTAACGTATTCTGTTAACAGTGTCATAGAGATCAAGACATGCCTTATTCCTGCTCTTTCCAAGATCCCTGTTCACACAGAGGTTATGGAGAAAAAGCAGGCAAGGTCCTCATGCTGCTATGGAAGAGCACTGGAGAGGCTCATATTGAGTTGCAAGTTTATTGCAGAAGATTCCCTGAGTCCTTTTCCTCTCACTAGAGTGGAATATCTTCTAAATAATGCTTTTTGCTGTGGGATACTTTTGAGCCATGAATATTCATGTTGAGAGCAGTTTATCAGTGCTCTGCTGTTCATAGAGTTGCATTCCTTATTGCTCATTCATCTGATTCTACAAGAAGATGGGCATTTCAAATGATCTGGAAATATTTTTTGCACACCAGGGGTGAACTTTCTAGGTGTCTGGTCACTAGCCATCTGCTTACTCCCGTACACTTCTGTGGAAGATGGTTTCTAAGCATAATGCCCCCTCAAAGCGCTGCACATGTTGATGTACCTTCACACAGTGGAGAGAATAGTGACTGACCTCTTGTTGGACCATAAACCTAAAGAGTGGTCAGTTGTACTTTCCCCTGGAAAATGCCTTTTCCCAATCCAAACCAGATAGCGTCAGGATGCGTAGAGGAGGAAAGAAGGATCTCCGCCTTTTGTGGGGCACAAGAAATAGGAAGAAAACCAAGGTGAGGAATGAGCATTTCAAGAATCACACCACCACACCCTAAAGTGATGCAGAGCAAGGTAGCCAGACCAGCCACGTGAACAGAAGTCTCAAATGATTTTATGGGCAGTTTAAATTCAGTTCTTTAAAAATCCTTGAACCACAGTGCCCCTCTGCAGTAGCAGCCCAAATGGTGTTTCCCCTTTGCTTGAATTTAGAAACACAAATGTCAAAGCTGGTTTTCTTCATTTGTGTAGCAATGGAAGGAAGCTCACTCAGAAGACGGAAGAAAGAATGAGTCTGGGACATGGGGCACAGACAAGGGCTATAATGGAAATTAATTGGGTAGCATGTTAAATAATATTACTTTAATCCTGCAGCTTTGGGCAGTTGAGCTGAATTTCTATTTTATGGTATGGTTTACAAACTAAAATATTTCAGGACTTGGAAACTGCTCAGCTTTAGTAGTTCAGCTCGGGAAATATGCTTCCCTGCTATCAAACACAGCAGTCTATACTCTGCATTATTAGCTGTGGCATGGTGCATGCAGACAGTTCTCCTTGTTTGCTATCTCTGCTGAACCTTTCACATCAGCTCATTTATCTTTCAGGTGTTATAATAATTGACCCTCAATCAGTATTCCATTATCCTAAACAGGCAATTATCCACATTGTCACTTTTGCGTTTGCTCTTTTGACCCAGAGGTCATGGAGGCCTAGTGTAACTGAATCCAACAAAATTATTCCCTTACCTGTCATATAAATAGTCATCCTAGCAAAATGAGACCCATGGGGGCTTTTGCTGAGGTGTTGAGAAGGCCAGTCTAACTCGATCCTTTATTCTGCTCTTTAAGGAATGCAGTACTGTTTTGGCACTCTATCAAAATAAAACAAAGTTCCATTTTTTAGCCTTCTTCCCCCCACCCTTTTTTAAGTGAGCACCCCTGCACTTACAAATGCTTCTTTGTGACCTACTTTATTGAAATTTCCATTCAGCTCTTCCATCTGTTAGCTGTGTTTACCACTATTCCTGGGGAAAGAATTCTGCATTTCACCTTCATTTGGGGGTGTAAGGTCATAAAACTGTCTGGATTATTTCAGCTATATTTATACCTAAGTTAATATTACTTCTTTAACAGGTTTAAAGCTTTTAATTCCCCAGTTCATTATTCATGGTGAGTGAACTGAAGTGAACGAAGTTATTGTTTTATAAAGAGGAAAGCTTTTGGTATTCAAAAAGTGTTCTGCAAATGTGAATTGTAACTCTCTTCACCCCAACTCCCCAATTCCGATTAGGCTCATGTTTCACGTCCTCCCTCCTTCCACTGCTCACGGCCACCAAATGCCATCTTTTGTTTAGCTAGCTTCTGTGAATAGTTTGTGGGGGTACACACTGGGGTTATTTTTACAAATGCGCTTGTTGTACCCATCTTGTAAAACCTGGCAGAGTGGCAGGGTCCACCAACAAGGAGTGCACACACAGAGGCACAAATTGTAGAGCCCACCTCATTTATGTGGTCTTGAAGTGTTAGTGTCAGGCCATCACAAAGCCTTTGGTATCCAACTGTATCCCAGGAAGAGGAGATTACTCCTGTTGCATTGGAGGAAACTACATCTGAGAGCATTAGAGGGATTTTCCTGAGGTTGCAGGTGGCAAAGGAGGGAAGCGAACCTTGTTTTTCCCAGCTGTGTTCAAACTGCAGCAGCACATGGTGCAATATATGAACCAAATGTGTCGTATTTGCCTCCCTAGCTGCTGTGTTTAGATGTACGTATTCTGAAATCCAAGGGACTTGAAGTGGAAAGGGTAAGAGGAGAAAAGAGCCTTGCTCTGATGCAGTACTTAAATGAGTTTGCATCTAGCTGCCGAGTCCCAGCCTAGCTCCCTGTCCCATCTGTTCTGTTTTGCTAGAAGGAGATAGTCAGTACCTTGAAACACTGGCCTGGCACCACTCCAGCGAGAAACTGGGAGTTGAAGTGAGAACACAAATGCAATTTATTTTTCTTTGTTGAAAAGTTCATATTTTCCCAGTGGCAGCACGACTCAATAGTTGAAATAATGTTATTGAGAGAAGAGAGTGGAGTCCCAGTGTGAATACTCTGCGCACAGGCCCTTAAGCTTAAGCCAGCACATGTCTGGACAATATTTAACTTGCTATTTCTTTTAAATAAAAAAAAACAAAAAAAACCCACACACAGAAAAACACTAGTCAGGATACTTTGGGCCTTATTTGTTTATGAAAACAATTGCTCTTGCATCTATTATTGTATCACTTTATAGCAACACATTTCCCGCTCAGTCACGTAGGCTTGTACTTTCTTTGTCATCTTTGTAACATTCTTTCCTGGTACCTTCAGTGAAGGCAGTGCTTTATTTTCTGTTAGGTGCAGAGGTCTGATCCATGAATAAGAGGATGGGGTTGGCCTACCCTCTTGTGGAATGTGCACACCAAAAGAAGGTGTAAGTGGCTGAGATGTTATAAGTGTTGTGGGAAAAATAATTATGTCTCTATCATTTAAAAGAAGAAAGTAGAAAAGATTTCTCAGAACCCAAGACAATTGTGGAAGTCTGCCTCATACCTACTGCATATCAAACTCCATGTTCTTCCTAAGAAGCAGCTATCTTAAATTTTACTCACGCTTAGGTTCTCAGCAGCAGCTTAAAACCATAAAAGAAAAATTTGGCCAAGAAAACTCATATAAAAAAAAAAGAACTTGACAAAACAAATTATGACCACAAGAGTATCTCAGAGGCAAAACTGCTTCAAGGTGAAAAGCAAGCCAAATTATCAGAAGGCTTAGCCAAAAATCCCTAAGCAATTAAGAAACTTGTCTAGAAATATGCCATTTCTTCATGTTCTTCTGAAGTAGATGACATCAGAATGACGTTGCTGGCTTTTGGGAAAGAGCAAGCTTGAGTTTATTGTGGCACTTGCTGACATCAGTGCTGCAGTTTGCTGAGTCCCAAGCAAGAAGGCCACCATGAGGGGGAAAAAATTGGCCTCTACTTTTCCTCCTCATCTGCTCTCACTGGCAGCAGTAAGCTGAGGGGGAATTGAGCTGGCCCTTGAGTGGCTGGTTTTATGCCAGAAATCACATTTGCTTAATGCAGGGAGTATTTTAACGTTCAGTGAGACCCTTGCAATGACAGCTGACATGCAGCTCTGCGTGTCGTTTCTGGAGGCATTGCTGTCTGAAGGCAGCAGACAAACCCTGAAGATTTCATTCAGAGTCTCTCAGGACGTAAGGCTCATGCTCATCAGACAAAGAGCTTAGCCCTGTTTCCAGTCTTTTTTCTATTAAGGTATATTAGCCTTTGCTTTGGCTTTCCTGGTTTTTAAGTGTTGGGATAGTAAAGTCTTCCAGAAGTGTCCTCAACACATGATTGAAGATTCAGTCATTTATTAGCTGTCCTCTCATATCTGAGAGGATATCTGAGTTGCAGGGTCTCAAGTCACCTGCAACTGTTCTGAATGACAGAAATCAAATAGCAGATAATGCTGGGAGAGATCTCCAATAACAGAAATTTGACTTTAGGAAAAAAAAAAAAGGAATTAAGCTAATTTTTTATGTACAGCAGCAAGCAAATGTCAGTGTAATTTTTCCTTTCATTGTAAAGCAGATTCTGTAGGGTGAGTACAGACTTTCGTGTGACTATGTTGCTTTGGGAATAGACCGGTATATTGGGGTGTGCAAGCCCTGAAGTTTCACTCTGGCCTGAGCCCTGATCTATTGACTGACTTTGAATGAGTCCTCTTGATTTCTCTCACTTTCCCCACCAATAAAATAATAACAGATACTGCTTTTTCTTGAGCCATTTCAATATCTAATGGGGAAAAGCATTGCAAAAATAGAGGGCATTTTTATATTGGTTATTATGGCCAGACTTGCATATGAACTTGAATTGAGAGAGGTGATGATGCCAGAAATGTTGACTAGAGGAGCTGCGACTGTCCCCAGTGTTTCAATACCAAATTGATGAATGCAAAAAAATTGAAACAGCTTTCCACAATACTTATGGCAATCTATCTCTATCTTAAACACTTCACCTATCATAATGTCTTCCAGTCTGGGCTTTAAAAAAAATGACACATATGCTACCAAGATGTAGTCTCTTCTTGCACAGGGATATGCTGAGCTAGTGAAGTTATGCTTTGCATATGCTAGTGTAATGGAGGGGAAGAGTCAGGCTTAGTTTTTTGAAATTTTTCATATCTGCATTTTATATGTGAAAAGCCATCTTTATTCCCACAGTCATATAATGGCTGCAAAAAATCCTATATATGCACCTCATGCACAGTAGACAAATTTTGTAACTCCATATGCGCCCTTATTGGGGACTCTCATATTTTCACTATCTACTTTAATAGTAAAGAAAGTGATTTTTGTAGTCGTACATCTTACAAAACCTAAGACCTTTCAGCAGCCGTGAAGACATGGCCTGCATAATTTGAGACCTTCCTCCTACTGTTCCACTCTCTTTCTCTGACTTAGTTGATCTTTTTTTAACTTTGCAGAAACTTGCTGTGTGTCCTTTAGGCGTATGGAAGAGTAGCAGGGTAGCATGTTCTGAAACAAAGAGGAAGGGCAAGGAATGCAGGTTACGCTCGGTAATATGCAAGTAGCAAAGCCAGAAATTGAGATAAACCCATGTATCTCTTTGTTATAAATACAGAGTAACATGCACATAATAAAATTTAAAATAATAAGAAAAAAAAACAAACCAACAAAATAAACCAAAACACTGCACACACACACACAGAGCTCTTCCCTTGGGGAGAGGATGAGAGAGAGAATGGAGAAACCACAAATGAGGGAGGTTAGTCATGTTGCTTAATGAACTACTGGAAGCTTTTCAGATACTATGGTGATGAGGGAAATGTACATGGAACAGTATAATGTTCCTCAGCTGATATTATCTAGGAGTTCAAAAGCAGCAGCACAGTAAAGCAGCTCTCTGGTATGTTATTAAAAGGGATCTTAAGCTTTCCTGCTTGACAGATATTTCTTGTTTTAAGTTACACTTCTACTTCCATTATTTAGACCCAAGACAACAAAGTAATAATTGAGCTACTGACTAGTTAACAAAATGCATTTACGCAAAACAATTATTTTACAGTAGAGAAAGCTTGTTAACATTATAACTCTGGCAGTTGAAGTTCTCAAAAAAGACAGTATTCAGTATTTATCTGATATCTTTTTTTTATTTATTTTATTTTTGTAATTTCCCACTGGTTTCTACAATGAACAGTCACCTCATTTTGTAAGTGCACAACTGGAATGAAAATCCGCAATGCCACTTTTAGATGCTAAGAAAGAAAATTATAATATTTACTCTTCTTCCTCTCAGTGTAACAAAAGTTTTTTGTGGTTTGCATCTTGCTGACTAAACTAATGGGAATAATCTGTGTCATCTCAGAAGTAGTTATTCTAATCTGCTATTTTGTACAGTCTTTTGTTGGTTAGATTGCTCGTAAGAGTGCTTCAACAGCATCAGATCTGTGAAACCTGGATGAAGCCTCATTTGTATCTAAATTAGTGTCTCTCTGCCAGCTGCTTTGTTATATAAGGAGAAGTATGAAAATCTGATCCTTGTAGAGGGCAAAAGTTCACAACTACTGGTAGCTGGATGTCAATATCGGAACACAGACTTCTTGTAGAGCCCATGGAGTGTCACTGGAAAATCATGGCATGAAATTCTTTCTTCTGTAAAACCACCCTGAATTTTTGGAAAAGTTTTGATACACAGGCTTTGCTATTGCAACAGCTTAGTGTTTTACATTGATACATGTAATTAAAGATATGTATGAATCACATTTCCTGTTATGAAAAAACGTGGAGACTAGATGAGGTGTGAGCTGAATTTTAAGGCATGACAGTAGTATTACACAAGGCTATCGACGGAGAGTGAAATATATGCAATGCAGTCAGAACTGTGAGGAAGATGAGGATAAATGTGGCTGCAGGAGTGGATGGCACGGTAGAGAACTGCACACAGTGGATCCTGTGTACTCTGATGCCTGAGGTATCCAACTCAGAGCTAGCTCAGATAGTGTAGAGTCTCTCAATACCCTGTTGTCACTAAAATCAGTAGAGGTTCTTTAAAAACTTAGTCTCTTATTTTGAACAGTGCATTAGTGAGCTTATGTGAGATCATCAGCTATTTTATGGAGCCAAGTCTGAGGGTAACCCAAGAGGCAAGAATTTCTGTTTGCACGGTCTGCCTTTGTTTGTGATTCATCTCTGTCTTTGTGCTCCCATATTCCCCGTTCCAGCTTGCCAATTATTTAACCCAGGTATTACTTGACCAGGAGCTGATACCTCTTTTTTCAGGAAAAGTATGGTGGAGTCTCTGACTTCCCATAGTCAGGGGCTGAGATTTCGGTCTCTTCCAGAACACTGCAGCTCTGATGACACACAGCTTCAAGGCTAACACTCTGCAGGAGCCATCAGTCAGATAGTGGGACAGCAGAAATCTGGCAAAGACTGCTATGCCCAATAAATTGCTTCTGTTATCACTAAACTCTTTCTTTGTATTTTCCTATCTGTCCTGCATGTTGGACTTAGCAGTTACCTGTGTGAACTGTATTATGTCTGTTTCATTGCATTAGCTTAAGTAGGTATATTTTAAGTGTGTTTTAAAGTAGAATTGAATGTAATATCAGCAATTAATTTTAATCAGGCAGTATATCTTACAAAAGACGGAAGAAATCAGGATGGGTGATGGTTTGGTTTGTTTCTGTAACCCACCTCTGACTACTCTTACTGGAGAAAAAGTGTTGTGTGTGATTCTTTTTCCCCTCCATCCGCCTGCTCAGAAATATATCCCAATTTAAACATTAGCAAAATCAAACATTAACATGGGAGTTAATGTTTTAAAATAATGATCTCCTGCCGGAAGCCTGTTGGTCCTGACATGCTGCCAACTACAAAATCTAAATGAACTTAGAAGCCAGAAGAAAATAAACTTACTCTATTTTCATTCTCCACTAACATCTTTTGCACTATCTGAAAACTTGATCACTGTACTTTATGGTACTAAGTTCTTCTTTCAGTAATGGATTGCAGGTGCCATGTTTCTGCTAAACAATATTTAGGCTACTTAGTTTTATTGTTTGGTTTAATTTCTTGAGTGAGTGATTTTACCAGGTCATCAAAGTTTCTAATTCCCATTCTTGCAAATAACAGTGAAGAGAATTGAGACCACTGAACATGAACTTTGGAGAGATGGTAGGTATTACAAATCCATGTAAAAGAAAAGTTAGCACCGAACCATTTAAAATATATGCATGTGTCCACAGAGACACTGTCCAGAAATGCTACAACAAGTAATTGCAGTGATAACTTTCTGGGAATTGAAGAGCCACTCTTTATTTCCATAATATTCTGTAGAATGTAGTTGCTGTCGTCATCATATAGAATATAATATCTAAAAGTGAATTAGAGGGCTTGTGATAAAACAAGCCTGGAAATTAGCAGCAGATAATTCCAAGGCACACAGTATCCCAGAGTCTGACCACCACATAGACATGAATGATGACCCTGAGCACAATTTTTAAAACTGTGTGGGTGATATTTGGCCTTTGGAGCAGAACTTGGACAGCCTATAGTGCATCGGTGGTATACATAGCACAGCAGTGGGTTGTTTTATTCTGGAGAACACTGTATAATGATGTAAGAGGTAATAAGCAGAATTATGAATGCAACTGGGAGACATTACTGTGAATTTTAATTTTGGGTTTACTTGGCCTTTGGCACATGATTTCATTTCCCATAGACAATCTAAACTCACTGTAAAGACTACCATGGGACCTGGATGCATTTGCTAACGTAGGGTGTGGCAATTTCCTGTCTGTCTGATTTCAAATTATGATTAGTATCTAGTTCTCTTATGGAGGTTGCTTCACTGATCGTTATTTAGAGGGTATTTTTAAAAGAAAATTCTTAAGAAGGCTTAGTACAGTATCTACTTAGAAAAGTTACCACCAAAACATTTAAAATATATGTATGTGTCCATAAAGACATTGTCCTGAAGTGCCACAAGTAATTACATAAAAAGCATATGATTATTTTATCTGTAAGACCCTTACTGTCTCTACTCTTAGGACTAATTCACAGGGAAAAGAGTCTGCTTTTTGTAGGCTTGATATAAGTGTGAGATTTTTTTACAATGAAGTTGGATAATATCAAATAAAGCAAAAGCATTTACTGTCTTCTTTATGGATTATGATGTAGGTCTGAAACAGCTAATGCATACAGAGCATGTAAAAAGATAAAGTATTATTTCATATTAAAATGATAATTGAAATAAGCTCACTTAGTTTTCATTCAGTACTTCCTCTTTCGAACCACTGTACTTCACAGGCCTCAATTCAGGGAAGAACTTCAGTCTGGGTATAAATCTAATTAAAGTCAACAGATTTAAACCCCTTCAAGCAACAAGCATGTACTTAAGTCTTTTGCTTAATTGTGGTGGAGTAAGAGTATGTCTAAAATTAAGCACATGCACAGCTATTTTGATGAACTGGAGATTTATCTTGGAGCATCAAACCTACTATGGAAAATTCATAAAGTAAGGATTGCCTCCTAATTATTATGCTCATTTTAGCAAGTGCTGTAATCATAGGAACAAATTTACATAGTATTTACCAAGAGGCAAGAACATCTGTATGCTTCTAATGGCATGGAACTGCAAACTGAACACACAGAGGCAACATCTGAAGAAAAATGCTTATGATCCTACTTGTGAAATGATTATGGAAAGATGATGGCTTAATGCTTTTCATAGGGCTAATATATCTTATTGTTCCAAAAAGCTATAAATACTTTCTGTTCACATTGTTGATGTATAATAAAGTATTATATAGTATCTAATTGTAAAAATTTTCATAGGGGTTTTGGTAGATACCACAATGTGATATAAAATAAAAGATCTGCCAGCTTTCTGTTACCCCAAAGACAGGATATATTCTCCTATGTTTCTCTGTCTCTAACCACCTGCCCAATAGCCCACGCTAATCTATCTGGATTAGCAAGTGTTTGTACTGTGGTGCATCCTTCTTCTGCAGTGGTATTCCCAGGTCTGAGTCATGACTGAAGATGTGTTTAGAAAGGAATATGTTGGGATTTAGAAAGGAATATGTTGCACAAGGCAAGAATGGCTTCCTTTAGAGACCCACATTCATGGACATTTTTATTTCAATTAAGAGATGAAATATCTTGGCATATGTACAAAGACTTTGTGTTCCAGCTGAGCAGCAATGCCTGCTGGTGAGACCAGGGCTGATCCGAGACAAGTGCCCTGATGACAGTTTATTCGGGACTTTGGCAGATATTTATTCTCCGCTCATGGATAAAGGATGTTATAGGCTCCTGTTGTCCGAGCTGCCACAGTCAGAGCCATTGGTACAACCTGTGGGACTTTTGTCACTGAGAGCTTTCTGTACATCTGGGCTGAGATGAGGAGTACAAAGGAAGCAGTCTCTCTAAACCAATTCCATCAGAGAGTGCTAGGAAATGAAAAACAATTTGAACTGGCTACATTTTGTTTACGTTTTCTTGTCTTCTTAATCAAACTGACTTCTGTAGTCAATCCACTTAGAAAAGCAGAGAACTGGGTGCCCCCCTGCTGTCACGTCTGGGGCTACACCATCGCTGCGTGGTCCTGCCTGCAATTAGGGGCAAGCAAGCAGATGCTATCAGCAGACCTGGGTATGCACTGCAATGATAAGAGAGCAGCGTTGCTTCCTGGTTTAACCCTTGCTCCTGGCAGGAAGCAATTTGCTATTGTTGTGGCCCTCCAAACCAGCCGTGGTCTGCCCTCAGTGCCTGCCAGGTTAATCTGCTCTTTGGGACACCGGTGTTGCAGTATCCAGTTGACTGGAAGGGGCAAAGGGTTTCCCTGCCAGCATCCCATGCAATTGCCTCAGTAGGACAGGAGCAGCTGGTGGGGAAACTCACACAAAATCTCATACTGCCACTCAGTTGTGTTGAGCAAACCTCAGCCTGTCCATTTGTAGTTTTTATGTGTTAGTTGTTATGCAAGCCAACAGCATTTAAAATTAAACAAAAACACCAAAGACTGTGCAGTAAATCTTTCTCCAAAGCTAGCAAGTCTGAACTTCATTTTTTGAAGATGTAGTTTTGTAAGCAAGCCATTTATTTTATAACACGTGGCTGGGTGTCTAGTATCTAATGAGCTGCAACCTCTGCTTGAAGGTTCCCATGCATTCCGAGCCTTTGTAATAGCTCCTTCCTCTGTGCATTCCCTGGTACCTAGTAGGAGTTAAATTCAGGCTTGGCCATTCCCTCAGTGACCCAACAGGGTATCTCTCTTCTTTATAACTGCTATTACAGCAAGACTTGCAGTCATTTAATACTTTTGGTACTACCAACCCTTTGCTAAATTTTTATTGAAATAAGCCAGCAGGAAAGCAGGATTTACTGGACACATAACCGTGTGTATATAAAGTGCATAAGCCTTGTTTCATCAGTAAACAAAACCAAAAATCTAGTGAGATGTGTCTGGTTTACACTAAATATGTAAGAGGAGAGAAGTTTCCTACTGTGAACTTGTTGATTGTCCAGTAGGGGTGACAGAAGGGAAATGCAGTTTGAAGTATTTATCCTCTTGCTTTCAAAACTGGAGTGCTTAAAAGCATGGAAAGCCTTAAACCTGACCTTGACAGTAAACAAACATATTCCTTTTACCAGATACTAAAGAATGGGTTTTTCATTACAACATAAATTCTTAAGTGTGACTTGTGAACTGGTTGGTTCTTAGTGGCTACCATTTTAATTTCCATATCAGTACTATTGGGATGCCATTAAACTGGACACACTAGCCTTTGTAAATTTACTAATAGGAGTTTTGCATAGCACATCTTCAGTTGTTGAGCTCTGTGCTTTTGTAGATACCATTTATCAAGACAACCATAAAATTCTTGACCTATATGACTGATAGTCAGAGGTATCTTTCTGAGGCTGAATAATGTATGCCTGTAATGTATAGCCACATCATTATCATTATTATTGTTACTACTACTACTACCCCTACTACTATTAGGGATTTTCTGATCAGTCTGTATTTTCATTTACTGATTAAATCATTCATTCTGTGTGAATGTGAAAGTCTTTTGCATGGTTAGGATGTAAATATTTCTTTGTCACTGATGGAAGTAATGGACTTGGCTCTGCTTTCTGTTACAGTAGTGCAAATCTTGAGTAATTGAATTGCCAATGTAACAGTGCCAAGGAAACAGAAAATTTAGGTCCAATGTGTGTTTGCTATTGTCCTTAAGAATTAGTTTACTCTCTTCCAAGTACTTCCATTCATAAATGATGTGTCATTTTAGTGACCATAATTGCCTTCTGAAACAATGTTTTCTGTTGTTTTTCTAGGGATTTCCCAAAGTTGGAGGAGTGTTTTGGTTTTGTTTAAGAAAATGAAACACAGTTTTAAAACCTGGGTCAGATGCCAGAAAATGTTCTCCTCCTCTCCTCCCCCTCCCTCTTCTTCTGCCTTTTGCTTTGAGCCCCATATTAGCTCTTTCATTTAACTGCAGAGCCCAACCTTCTTTAAAGGTCTGAGTTTGATGAAGCTTCTGGCCAGAGCCCAGTTTGGTGTACACCCTGTGTTTTGAAGTATTTGCAAAAACCAGGGCCTGTGCTTGAATGTCCTAGATTTTGAGCGGGGGGGGAGGGGAGAAAAAAAACAACAACAAACAAACAAAACCACAAAAAAACCCAACAACAAAACCCACAACCAAAAAAACAGAGGAACAACAGGCATTTAGGGGTGAGTTACATGTACAAGTTATTGTGGCTTAGTGAGTTGCTTTGTGTAGCTGAGCCAGGATAGCAGATTTGCTGTGTGCTCTTAAGCCATCACAAGTACAAGTGCTTTCACTTAAAGCTCTCTAACAGAGTCTTAAAATGATACATTTATACTGGCTTCACAACAGGGGAAACAAAAAGAAACATTAACTGACCAGCTATCATGATTCAGTGCCATGTAGCATCTCTGTGTGGTGTTGGTACAAGAACATGCATGTACTTCCCCAATGTATACATGCACAAGAACCCTTTGATGCCTAAGATTAAATGTGTGTGTATTAACATATTCAGGATCAGGATGTCAGCTGTGTTCTTGTTTCCCTGACATTCTCACACTTTTAATCTTAAACAAATAAAAATTCCTCTCACCATTTCTGCTTATTTTGCTTCCTATGCTTTTAATAATTTCATTTTCTCAAAGGTAGAGGAACTAAGTTGTTGCTCAACTCCATTGTGATAACTGGCTAGAAGACTTTCAAAGGTACCTTTACAACTAGAATTAGAAAAGTCAGCATTTTCCTTTTGTGATATTTTTCTCTACATATGAGACATAGGTTTGTTTCACGTCTGCCAAGTTTAAATTTTCTTTAGAAGTTTAAATATTTTTTTGGAAGTTTAAATTCAGAGAGCAAGAGCATTAATATGCCAAAAGACAAAGTATTTGAGAAGGTTGAAATAATGCATAAATCATATCTTAAACAAAGTTATGCCTTGCTTGCTCAATACAGCAATTATATTGTTATGGTTTTGTATGGATAACTGGAAACGTTAACTTGGCAACTTCTTTATCCAGTCTAATAACAAGCTGACTCCTGAGGTTTCTGAAAGTCCTCCCTTGCTCTTCGATTTATATAATTTAGGGGTAGAGGATCTAAGAGAGAGAGAGAGAACTGACTTAAAGGCTTCTTCCAGCAGTAGGTACTAGAGTCCATCAGCAATGCTCCTCCTGCTGAGCTGGCAGCTGCTTCCATGAGTTCAGAAAGGTCACCCTGGTTTCTTTCCTGTTGCTTCTCCAGGCATTGAATTGCTGAGGGAGTTGGAAAAAGGGCATCTTCCTTTCTTGCCCTGCAACATAAAGGCAAAATCCTTCCTCACTGCCTAGGTCTGTTCTGGTAAAGCATGTAAAAGCTCAGATACAATGAAACTTGTTTAGGTTTCTGTGGTACCTTTACCCAGAAATATCTGAAAGCATATTACAGACCAACTGATGTACCAGGATACGTATATGATATGTAAGGATGGATATGTAGTGTGCATGCGTGTCCTTCTGTGCATGTTGTATTTGAAAATGCAAGGATTTTCTTCACTGTTGACTTGCTGCTTTCTCAGGAGACAAAACTTTATTTGGTAAATACTTCAAAAATACCACTGCTGATAATTTAGGGCAATGCAGACTAAAACTTGTGGAGGAAAAAGTAAGTTTTTAAGGAAGCAGAACACAAGCTGAGCTGTCGTTAAGTCAAAATAAAAGCAAGAAAATTCAGTGTTTGTAGTAAGAACTCAAAGACTCTTATCACCATGTACGTTGTTCCTTGCAGTGCAGTACACTGATGGGTCTGGAAAATCAGCCTGGATGAAATTGTAAAGTCAGTTCAGTTACATTAAGCCTCAATGTGGGCTTGTATTAAGGACTGAAGTGTCCTGAATTTAGGTAGATAAAAGGAAGGACTCTCATTCTGACAAAGGATGTGTTTAATGCTGTTATAAGTAGATTTGTTGAGATCACACCTTTAGTTTGCCTGGATTAATTTTCCTATTTGCACCTTTCCAGGAAGCCCTACTGTAAAGACAAAAGCCTGTAGCTATAAATCTAGGTCTCCTTCCTTGTGGTTCTTGTTCAAATATTTGAAGTTAGTTTGATTATTTTTTGGATGCATATATGAATTGTTATCTCTTGTTTTGGCATGAAAAAGGGGAAGAGTCTTATTTAGCAATCTTTCTCTGCCAGCTTATCATATATTTCACATGCTTTTTTTTCCCTAATTATTCACTTACCAGATTATAGCAGTTCTGAACTGTTTATATATAAAGTCTGATGTTTGAAAGAAAGTATCTTATATTTAAAATTTCCCTCTGTTTTTTTAAGTACATAAACTTTTTAAAGTACATAAACTCACATGCAGTGCCAAATGTGCCCTTCCAGTATATAATAATAGGGATCTAATTGCATCAGTTTCCCAAGGGGCACAAAAGTAGAAAAGCAGAGATTGTGTGGAAAACACCCTTTTTTTTCTGCCTTTGGCCATGACAGGCTCCTACACTCGGAATGAAATTCCATCCTTACAGAAGTCTGTGGTACAGATTTCACTGACTCCAGGGGGGCAGGATTTGGGCCCACATGCCTGATTTCAGGGTATGATTTTGGTGATGAAACAAGCTTTAGGGAGGGGGGAGGAGTATTCACTGTTGAATGAAGAGTTGATTTTCATGCATTTTCTCCAGTCTCTCTCCCATGCTAGCATAATTTTCTTCTTTGGGGTATCTTTTTATCTTTCTGAGGAAGACTAGCAAAGCACCTACTAAACAGACATTCAGTTCGTCTGAAAAAACTAAGTGGGAAAACTTGCTTTGATTTTTAACTGTGCATGTACAAACTCAGTGTCACCCATGGCAAAGTGGCAGTCCTTCTGTGAAAAGAAGACCATTATGACAGGAGTAAGAAGCCTAGTTTAGCCTGTTGGTGCCCCAAGATCTGTTGATTTGAAGTCATGTTTCCCAGCAGATACTTGCCTTCAGAGTGTAGCTAAAAGGCCATGCTAATATTTCCTTCCTGAAGGGAGAGAGCACATTGGGTTGTCCTTAATGTGAACTGCATGAACTTTTGTACCTTTTCCTTTTCTTCTTGCCTTCTCAGAAGGAGGAGTATTTGTCCCAGTATATCCAAAACATTCTGTTATGCAGGACTGGCTTATAAAGAGCATTTAATAAAGTAAGATTTCACTTTCTAATCTCAGGTTTGTAAGAATAATATGGTTTTCATTCATATCACACTAAGTTAGGTGGCCTACGTTTATTACTACCAATATATTTAATAATACTTTGAAGTGTGAATTCCTGGGTGTCCCCAACCCAGTTTTTCCAACAGATGAAGCTCAGGCAATGAGGTTTTTGGGGGTACATTTTTATTTCATCTCCTGTTTCCCTAGAGTCGGCTATTATAACCTCAGCGCAAGTGAAAAATTTCTAATTTGGTCCCTATCCTGTTTGTACACAGAGAATCAAATCCTTGTTTTGGAGGTATTTGGTGGGGCATTTGCTACAATTCTCTCACTGCTGGAAGATGAGGTGGGATATTGCTGGGTGTGTTGAGCTACCTTTGTGTCTTACCCTGCCCTCGAGTTGCATGGGAAACACACTATTGCAGAATTATGTGCAGATGTTGGCGCTGCCTCTCTCTAAGTTGTCTTTTTCTTTTCACCTCCTGAGGTAGATTTCTTTTCCTTCATCCACTGAGGGAACCTAAACAAAACTCTGTGTATACAAGTCTTAAAAAAAAAAAAAAAAGGCAAATTTGGAACTTCATTGTATTTACTTTGCTAATCAATGCTAAGCCTACACACATATATATGTATGAATTATAATAGTGTTGTATATTAAGGAGTTCACGTTTCCTGATTAAAAAGCTCATATAAAGAGCATAGTACATCGGTGTTTCTCTGTTACCATTTACTCAGCGCCCTATGTAGTCACACACAAACAGGCAAAACAGCAACTAATCAAACCTTTTAGAGCCACCAAACCTACTTTTTGTCTTTATTATGAAACTAAGATTTGGTCAACTGAGGTCAAGTTGTGCACTTAACACAGCTTCCATTATAGTCAGTGAACTCTGTAACAGAGAGTAAAGTCAAAATATAAACAGAGAACATTTCTGCAGCAGCTCTGGGCTGGGATTAACTTGGATCACCTAGTCTTCTGCTTTTAATGAAATTCTCTCCCTTGTATTTTCTTGTTTGGAAGAGAGTCCAAAGTTATCTCATGCTAATTTAGTTAGGCAGTGCCCTCCAGGGATGTCACAGGCCTCCGTGACCTCTCCAGAGAGACTGAGCAAAGGGATGAGGAGAATTAAACATTCCTGAGAAATTGCAAAGCAGCAGCCCCCAGAGATTTCGCATAGAAACGAGCTCCAGACTAGCTGCCAGAGACCCAAGTCACCTTTTCAGCACTTCCTTGACATGTCTCGGCCAGTCCCATCTGGCTTGATTCAGGGGGTCAGCCTGGGGACTAAGGAGAGGTGGCAGCTAGAAAGAGCAGGATTCGAGGGAGGTCTGACTGCAGCGGTCTCAGGCTTTAGATGTTTCCCTGGGTTGTGCAGCTAGATGGTTTTATTCCCTTTCCTTCCCACATGGTCTGACTCTTCGGTCTTTTTCTTTGGGCTGGAAAGGGGAAGAATACCAAGTGAGAAGGTTTAATAATAAGTTTAGTTATTGTTTCACCATTTGATGCAACAGTTGGTTTCATGCCTGGGTTTATAACCACCTCTTGGGTCTAATGCAGAAAGTACTGCAGCATCAGAGAGCTCCTTACACTAACACGAACTACAGGCCCCGTTTTCCTCTCTTGTACATTGACAGTCAGGCTGTAGGAATTCATGAAATTAATCTCATGTGAAGTCACAATGAGGCACAGTTTGCAGGATGAAGCTCATTTCTATGGGAAAAGATTCAAAGAGTTTATTCCCAGGTTTCCCTCAATTATTGTGCAAAAGGGGAAAAAAGTAAATTTGCTGAAGGTTAGGCAAGAGAGAAAAAGACACCAAGAAACCACTGTAGCTTGCTTATTAGTATCTTGATCACCTCAGTAGTTATCTCACTTATCTCTTGCATCACAACGGAAATGTGCAATATCTCAAGAAATGTCTATTTCATTGAGTTTTGGAATGTGTAATCTAACAATCATTTCAACGCGCTCTCATCCTTGGGTTTCCTTGCTCCTTTAATTTGTTTTTTAATTAGTCCAGAGCTAGTCAATGTTAAGGAAGAATGTTTGAATTCCCACCTTTCAGAGGGGAAAAACTTTTTTCACTATAAAAGTGCAGACAAAGGTATCTAATTCTATAATAATGCACTTCATCGTTAAATGTCTGTGCTACCCTTAACTTTCTTACAGCACTCTAGTTGCATAAAAACTATCCCTCCAGCTTCACGGACAGCAAAATTTAAGAGGTAAGAATAAACGCTTTAGTCAGGACCGCAAAGAGAGTCATTATCACTGCTGAGACTGGGACACTGGAGATGGTGTCTGCTCATCGTTTCCTTTTACCAAACTGAAACCAATAAACATGCTGGACCTAAAGCTGGACCCATGCAATTAGAATATGGTTTATGGTATAGCTGTTAAAAAAAAATACACAGAGCAGCGAATTGTGTCCATGTGAAATATATTTCAGCAGTTGAGTTATAAATCTCCGAGAAGAAAAGAAAAAGAAGAAAAGAGACTTGCACATGGAAACCGGCATATTAAAGGATGATAATGTCATTGTGGCAATAAATCCATTGCATTCTTACAGTGACTCATGCCTGTGCCACTGTTACTTGCCTGAGAACAGACCTCTGGCCCTCGCCAAGTAATGCTGTGGGAACGTCGTTCCCAGTGTCTGGCCTGCAGGGGTTATTCCAGCCTTAATGGCAGAATACCTAGTGTGTGTAGAGTCTTGTTCATGTCCACTGGGGAGGGAGGGCCCTTACTTTGTCTGGATGTGATATGAGCAATGACTTCTGACATGCATGTAGCCGAGATTTATTGCAAGCAAAAGCTGAAGTGTGATAATGCTACTGGGGTATTCTGTAATAATATGGTAAAACACTTGTCAGCACTTCATCTCAGGCAGTGAAAGTCAATTGTATATGCTACACAGAGACAGATAAAAAACATAAGTATACTTAAAACTTCATATGGTTTGCATTTTTCGTAACAGCTCTCCTGGCTCTAATATAAGACAGGTTTTAATTTTGTTTTGGGTAAGTGGATGTGCTTACAGTCTCACACCCACAATTCCATGGCTTTAAATAGAATCGCTCCCAGGGTGCATAAAAGAACACATGCTGTTATGTGAAGGATTTATCCAGGATGCCAGGACTGTATTTATTGCTGGGAACAAACTGAATAAAATTTTCTATTCCATTTTGACACTAGCCCACAGAGAGCAGCCGTATCTTCAGTTTTGATGCAAACCCTTCCCTTTCCCTGACTTAGGATTCAGTGCGACTAACCGCTGTTGCTGAAGTAGCAATTACTAATGACGGTGGGATCAGAATGATGAGAACAAGCCAAGGGAAGGTCAATGTGAAGTGCTTTCCAAATGTATTTTTGACCATGCTCAAAAGAAATCTTCCTGTTGCCTTTGCACAGCTGTGTTGCACAGCCAAACTTCTAAAATACGTCCTTTGGTTTCTGGGATCATTTTACCATTGATTTTCTAGCTGAAATTCCCATGCCCCAGTTTGAGATGGCATAGACCATGAGGTGGTATCCAACCCTGAGCACAGAGGACCTTGGTCAGAGCAACAGTAACACTAACGCTGTGGCAGCAGATCTGTGAGATGGATTCCTCTGTCTTAGGGCTTGGGTTAAAACCACCAGACTTTTTGCATAAACTTCTATATCACATGGTGGCAGTTCTGGGTACTGTTGGCCTAAAATTGAACTTGTGACATGAGGTAAAAATAAAAAAGAAAATAAATCCCTCTGTATTGCATTACCATATCCCCGAGGCATCAAGGTTGTCTCTTGTCTCTGTCTGTACTCAACCAAGAGCGTTTAGCATCAAATTCCAAAATGTTGTTATCTGAAATGTTCTGGTAAAGGAAAAGAAAATATTCCATGGAACCAGGAATGAGATTACTTTAGCATCATCTTGATACTTTTTCAGGTGACTTAGTGGTTTTTATAGTTAGTAAGACAGTGTTTGGTATGCATTTTTACTGCTGCATCATAAGTAACGATGACTTAACGGTGAAAATCTTTTTTTTTACTTCCAAAGCCAGTGGTTTGAAAACTGGAATAAAATCAGAAGGTTAAGTTTCAATGATGTGTTAAAGGTAACATGCTCTTTATTTACACACGTTTTTCAGACAAGGATAACTCCAATTTTATAAGAACCTGATGAATATTAAATGTTTTCCTCAGGATGAGTAAATTAACATTTCAAGTCACCTGTTTTAGATTATTATTCAGGAGTGTAACATTGTTTGGAAACTGGTAACAGTCTGAGGAGAAAATGCCTTAGTGTTCAAAAGCATGAAGCAAGAATTCTGGAAATTGGGGGGGGGGGAATGGAAATTATAAAATAGAATTCAAGTTAATGTTATGTTATTAACTCACCCTATCTCCCTCTATTCCTTAAAAAAAATAATAACACTGTTCATAAATTTTATCTCAGTGCTCTTGCTTTGTTACTTTTACTATCTTAAAGGCTTGCTCCTCTGCCTTCCCAATTATACCCTCAAACATGTATAAACATTACGAAGTACTGATTTATGACCTCTGAGCCTATCTGCATGTGCTCTGGCAGTTCTCCGCTGCTCTTAGCACCTTATTACAGTACTACTAGTGGTTTAACCTGAGTCGGGGCCCTTTTCTGGATAGGCACTGGGCAGATCCCCCCAGACCTACAAACCTTGAACGAAGAAGCTAACAAGCTGAAGAGGCAACGTTCACAAATGGGAGGAAAGGAAAGGAAGATTTGGAGAGAGAAAGTAATTATCTGAATCGTGGTATAGATAACAGCATTTTTGATTGTGTGGAGATCGGTAGTACTTTGATCCATAGATCATGCTGCTCCTCTGACCCCCATCAAAAGGAGCATGTCAGCTTGCACTTAGCCATGAGTGTCTCAGCAATCCAGGAAAGAAATAGGAGGCAAACAGGTGTCAGAAGCGTGAACCAGGATCTTTTTATATGTCAGATGTTGCACTGTAAACATTTTGTGATCAATATCTACATTGTGATCATTATTTTGGGGCTGATCATTTTGCTCCGGTAAACACGCCAGTGCTTGACTTGGAAGCCTAGGCTGTTTTCTTGTGGTTAGAGCGTGGCCCCAACCAGTCCTTCCTGGCATGGGTCCCTAAGACTCCTCTGCCCTCACCGCAACCTGGGTACAACCCTTTACTTTAGCGGTGAGTAATCCTGTCAAATGGGAGTCTGCTTCTTTGTGAAGAGGTATTTTGTCTTTCATTCATATAAAAATAGCAGGCAAAATTAATTCTGGAAGGGAGGGGGAAGTGGGTCAAATAACTTTCAGAATTGTCTGCTAGGTGGAGCCTGGGAAACATGTATTTGTTCTATTGTCTTGTCTAGGTAATCCAAACCTGAGTGGTTAAAACTCATATGTACTTTCTGTAATTCAAATTTTTCTCATTTTTCTCTGTTGAGCTTTGAATTTCTTTCCCTTTTTTCTTAAACAGAATTTAAGGCACTCCTGTGTTAGCAAATGCGACAATATCCTCCAAAATTAAAACGAAAGAAACAGAACATATATGCATCCTTTCTGTATCTTTTCATTTAAATTACTTTGTGTCACACATGTCACTTCCAATTTAACCATTTGAAGAATAAACAAACCATTGTGGACCTAAAAATCTGTTCAAATTTTTTTGGCAGGAAAAAAAGGACTATATTAATTTTCATTGTTGGTGAGGTTTCCCAACAAGCAGCTTTACTGTTTCTTTTTTGCCTCCAGCTAGCAACTAAAGATCAGTTATAAAACTGTATACAAGTACTTCCATGTATTGAAAGAACAATATTTTGACACTCAGTGACACAAAAAGAAGAAAAAAAAAAGTAGTAGTAATCTAGTTTTTGATAAGACAATGAGAACTTTGTGTTCAACTGAGGTGCATGTAAGAAACATCATGTTGCATTAACAGGGAAGGTTGACCTTTAAGGTTTATCTGGATTATAATTCTTGTGGTTTTTATTAATAAAACTGCCTACTAAAGTTTCACGAGTCCTCCCTGAGATCTGTAAAACAATTGGCCTATCTGCTTACGAGAGAAAAGTTAGACAGTGTTTCCTCGTATTTCCTACAGATGTGAGGGCTTTTGTTTCAAAAGACATTGATATTGTTTTCATTCAAGATGCTCCACAAAGATTATCGGGTATTTTATTATCTTTGTAACTTTATAATTGTTGGATTATTATCTTTAAGTGTATCAACTAAACTCTTTTAACTTGAAAGGAAAAAATCATGGATCTGAACACAGTTCAGCTCTGAACAAGTTCACATCTATAGCCAAACCGTAGGATTTGACTAAATCAGCAAGCATACTTCAAATTGCTTCTGTGGCAATTTATCAACTGTAACTTCAAATATCTGTGAGAAAGTTTGTAAAATGAGTCATGAGATATTATCTCTGTAACTATATCCTAGGAGACTTCTAATATGTATATTGGTAAAAGTGATTTTTGTTGTTTGTTTACTTTCTTAGGATTCTTAAGGTAAATTTGCCATTATCAAATGATGTGTTTCCTCTCAGAGGAAAATGTTGTCATCTCAAATCTGTTCTCATTTTATACCTTTTCTGCCAGTGATGTAACTGTCTATGGTCTGTAAACGTTGCTCTTCTGAATGGAAGCAGCTGCCATGTCATAAGTACTCAATGTCTCCTCTGCGTGAATAGAAAGGACAACACTAAAGGAAAAGCTTTGTACACAGACATCAGAGTCCTTATGTTCAGCATTACACTGTTAAGGAAGAAATATATCAAAATCTATTTTAACTGATGAGATCTGATAGATACTTCAATGGTGTTCAGAAGGGTTTTTCCATGAATGAAGGTTCCTTGAGCAACAGATATTGCACCAACGCTGTGATTTTTGATGATCTTAGAAAACAGGATGATGACTCTTCAGGGGAAAGGAAGAGGCATGTGTCCTGCCCTTGTTGGGCAGCACCTCTTTTGCTGTAGGTTTTAAGAGAGGGTTGAGCTTATGAGAAGTGTCACTCTTGTTGCAATGATAGACAGTGACCTCAATCATGAACTTCAGTTTGCCTTTCAAACACAAACTGTAACAGCATAGTAAGGTTCTTGCTTGTTGGATGTGCACCCTTACTTTTTAAGTAACTGAGCAAGAAGGGTTGTATTTCAGGAAAAAAAGCATAGGAGTATATTGGTTATGCATACTTCCATGTTCCTGCTGTCACTGGCTTCTTGGGAGTATCAGCGTGCCTGGCAGCACATCCCTGTGGTTTTCTTTGGCACGAGTCTCCCTGCCGTGCTTGCCTTGCCTTATAACATCGTCAGAAACAAGTACTAAAGCAATAGTCATTACTTAGACTGAACTCGCGTCGTGGCAGGGAGCATGGGATCATGCCCAATGCTTTTGTGTTGGCTTTCAAACAGAGGCAACATATATTTTACTCTGATCACAAGACCTTTTTGCTGCACTTGAGCTTCATTAGTGTTTTTCAGTCATGTGTGCTATGCCCCTGTTGTGTGCAGAACATGTGTAAGGAGATTTTTTTTTCCCCCTCTGTTGTGTACTATATGTATGTATCACTGCCTCTTTATATAATCTCCTTACATAACACACTCTCATGCCTACCAGGTACACCCAGTACACACCTACACCTTTAACAGTCACAGAAGTCAATCAGATGTGGGTGACTCAGTCAGTGCAGCACCTCTTCTGCCTTCTCTGCCCCTCCAAAAGTAAATAAATAGAAAAACTGGAAGTCAGTTTGGGTTCAGAGCTCTGAGTCGATGTCCCCAGTCTCACTTTTCCAAGGCACGATCATCAGTTGTGGTCATTTCTGCAGCAGCTTGAGAAACCACAGCCAGTCAGCTGGGTTGTGTCAGGAGGAGCTGGGTGATGGCATCTGGAACTGCTTCACATCCAGGCAGGCAGGAAGTGCGTGGGCATGACATCTCCCCACACTGCGCAGCGCGGAAGATGCGGAGCAGCTTCTTTCCATGCCAGTACAATTGAGTTGGGACAATGCAGACAAGGAGGTGATACAATAGTCCTGTCTTTTGTGGCACAAAGGGAACAGTCCCTCATGATGCATGCAGGAACAACAGTCATGCCAGGCCTTTGTCCTCACCATATGGGGAGAAGGTTCTCCTTTGCTGCCACATCCTTGTAAAGGCTCATCATGCTTTGGCCCAAAATGCTCAATTCTCCTTCTCAGTGGTGACCCCAGCAGGATAGCTAGGTTTGGGATCACTAGAGAGTACCATGTCCAACCCACTGAATTCTTCTGCCCACTTCTAGACAATAGAGTATGGAATACTGTAAAGACAGAACTGCTATAAATGGTGATAATGTACTCTTGGGTCTCTCTGGGTGGTAGTGTTTTCTGACTTAGTCAGAAATTGCTCCCTAATTGTTGACAGCCTTGAGGTAACCCATTCCCTCTGCAAGTGATAAGTAAGTAGAGCTAGACATTCACCAGTGTCTGCTTCTTTGTCTCTGAAACGCATGGACAATGCACCCTGCATAGGCTATAACTATCTGTTCCATCTCCTAAAGTAAACATTACTGATTTGGTTTGATTTTTGTGTGTGTGTGTGCATGGCAAATACAAAGTCAGAAGTTCTCTGCTTAATACCTAGAAATATGTACGAAATATTTTTTTGACAGTATAGGGCTTGGAAAAAAATGCTGTGTAACATTGCAAGGCAATAGTAATTAGTACCAACAGGAACATTTTCCATTTATCACATTGTGTGTCTGTTCAGTCATATCTGGTTTGGGTCTTGCATCGGATGAGACATAAGAAAAGGCTTTACTCATTCTCTTGAAAAATCATCTTTTGTTTCTAGAGCAGAAATCATCAGTTGTACTTTAAAGTCTCAGAAAGTTGCGTTTGTATTTCTTCTTTCTCTTAATTAGGCAGACACCTGATTACGAGCCCATTTTAACAATATACAGTTCTAGAGCAGACAGTGAAAGTATCATATAGAGTTAAACATAACCTCAACTACTGAGTCTTTGTTATCCATGGATGACAGCCCAGTTAATAAATGTTTTCTCACTGGGATGCTGGACTGGAAGTTAATGGTGAAACACATCTACAATCTACAACATGCTCCAGATGCTTAAGACGAGCAGACACATCACAACCATAACAGCAGTGGCATGCACAGAATGTACGTACGTGGGGGTTGTGTTAGCCCAGCTTGGGTTCTCCCCTTACTAGCCCAGGTGCATACACTATGTAAGCAAAGAAATTTGGGCAGGGAGAAGACTGGTTCATGGTTTGGATATGTTGCTTTAAAACGGTGCTTACTAATGACAGGGTTTATGCACAGAAAAGGGAAGAGGGGAAAGATGAAAGACGAAAGATTTTGGCAGAGACTGTAGTTCAGGCATGCAGAACAGATATCAGTCTACATAATCATAAAAGTGTGTCTTTCTGCTTGCTGGACTTGCTATGTATCTCTCTCTGGTTAGGTTTCTGTCTTTAAATGTGAATGACATAGTATTGCCTTTAGACTTTGTGAGTCACTAGACTAGAGCCAAAAAAGAGTTCAAATATGAAAAATATGTTTTGTTACATTTGCCATTAAAGGAGCAGGCTTATTCCAAGAGATCCAAAGCCTAAATTATTTCCATAGTAGTTTTCTCCTCCTTTTCAACATTTGTCCGCATTTTGTTAACTGGATCAAGAAAAAAAATTAGGGAGAGGGTGGCAGAACGGAACACAAGTCATTTCTTTACTTGCTGTTAGCCCATCCAAAAAAGCCTTTTCAAAGAAAGACAGGAAAATCCACGACTGTCCACTCCTGCACCAGAAAATTTCCTAAAATATATGACCTTGCGATGGTTAAAAGATAGCCAAGAGCCAAAGCTGGGCAATATTTTTATCCCAGTTCAGCCATGTCATGGGTCATGTGGTTCAGCATGTGAACAGGAAGGTGAGAATGGGTGAACTTTTGCCTCAGTTGTGCAGTCCATCAGAGAATAAATGGAGCAAATCACTCTGCAGCTGTATCGGGAGGTGAACGGCTGAATACCTCTCACACAGAGGTCTTTGTGTTCTGGACATGATCTAGCATCATGATGGGACGCACTAGGCTGAGGCTTTGTAGCAATTACTAACCCATTATCGCGCTAGAACATGAGATCATTTATCTTCTAATTCAGAGTGTCACCTGTTCTTCATTTGCCAGTCAATAACCATTAATTACTTTCAGTGGAAATTTAAACAAAGCTTTTCCCCTCTGTTAAAACCAGTAAGCCATTCAGTAATGACAAATAAACCTGGAGCTGTATCTCCCCCTTTCCTCTCATTCTCAGCCCGGAGTCTGGTACAATATGAACTCTTAAAGGAAATGCCTAGAAATTGATAGGTCAAGGACCTTTATTAGTCCGATGTGGGGGGAAGCACATTCCTGGCGCTTGCTGTAGGGAAAGCATATAGCTATTGCTTGTACACAGATTTCTCAGTGGTTGTCACAGGCTTTACCTGTGGAAATAAAGATTCGAAAGCTGAGCTTGTTCAAAGATTTTTCCATCTTCTGGCGTGGCTTTGCGGTTTTTTTATGGACTGTTCATGCAGACCCATTCAAAGCAACAGCCTTTGGGCACCTTCCTCAAAGCAAAACAGAACTATCACTTACTTTGTAATTTTTAGCATGTTCAGTTTTTTTGTACCTGATTTGATTGAGGTAATTGTAAGTGCCAACAATTGTAAATGCCAGAAAAAATAAAAGAACCAGCAGTGATAGATTCTCAAGTAATCATTAATCTAAACATTCTTTCCTGGTAGGAGTTGAGGCAAAAATTGCTTTTAGCAAGTCTATCTGCATTGTTTGATCGTTGCAAAGTTGATCCTGTAGAAATTTACTGCAGTTGTATTTCCAAGAAAGTGATTGCTTGTTCTTTGAAACAGCAGACAAGAGTTGATACATCCAAATGTATAAAGCTTGGTGGGACCAGTTTTCGAAGGCTGTTTTTTTGTTAGTATTTTGTAGCTGTCTCCTTCAATGTAGTGCATGTTTTAGAGTAAAGAGAAACTTCCAACACCATTTTATATTAATACACAAATTAACATATAATTATTTTAAATACTCACTGGATTGTTGAATGTCTCAGCAGAAGCACCAGCACTAAAATTGTGTCCAATGAATTACAAAACTCAGGTGTTTAGAAGTGGAGGGATAGCAAAAAATTATCATAAGGCTGATCCTGCTTCTACTTATACATACTAATACTACTGTACAAAAGTGCATAGTAAATAGCAGGCCCTTATACTAATATTGCATATTTGGTCAATCTACATGGCATTTGGGGGTGGGGGGTGATTTTTGCTAATAAGTGAGAGTTGTTTTTTACAGGTCTGTTGCATGTAACTGACACTACAGTGCTGGGTACGTTCCAAACAAAGAAAGGCAAGACCTTCAATTCATTATGTACAGCAAGCATCCGCTAAAGTCAGGAGGAGAATCACTACAAATTCTGACTCTGACTGGCTGTCTAATCTTGGAAACCCTTATTCACTCAAATAGTGAATAGGCTTAATGAAAGCTAAAGGTCTGTGAAATCAGGGACTATGCTAGAAGAACGAGAACTATCAGTTACTTATTTTAGATAATTGTTTTATCTTTCTGTGAAGCTGCTACTACTGTGAATCCTGCAAGCTTGTCCAGTCACGAAGAAACAGGAATTGGTGACTTATGGCAACCTCTCAAATCTACAGGGAAACCCCAATGTTCCAAGAAAGCTCATATGAGATACAAGTTAAGACATCTCCTCCCCACAAGAGGAGTTTCATCAGCCAGCCGGGTATTTCTGCGTCATTGGCTAGGATGTTCAACCCTGGAAAGGAAAAATAAAGTTGCTGCCATTGTCCTGCCCAGCAGGTCATATCCCTAAAGCACAATTAATGTCAAGGACTTACACAGCAGTTGCCCAAAACCCAGCCTTCCACACACGTTCAAGAACCAAAAAGGTTCAAAAGGAACATGTTAATAAAATCTTGTCAAAACTTTGGAAGATGTATAAAATAATAAATGGGAAGAAAAATTACTTGCAAATAGAACCATTTAAGTGGAATGTATCACATTGCTATGCTGGACACTGATTTATTAAGAATAGGAGGGGAAAAATTGAATATTTTAGGTGGTATTTACCAAGAGAAACTGAGCTGTCCCAAAGCTTTTATTAATCTGATTTGCAGAGTATCCACTACCATCAAGGGACCTACTAAAGTTGTTTTCTTTAAAGCTGATGTGAAGAGGTCAATGCAAATAGCATTGTGGATTACACTGTGAAAAGATGACAGTCCTCTTTACCATATGGAGAGAAAGTTGAATTATTTTGTTTTCCTTTTCTGGTTATTTGTTAAATGAGGATCATGCCGTACAGGTATTCCCTTTTCCTCTCCAAAGGAAATGAAGTGTTTACATCATTTTGATTGATCTAAAGTAATAATTATTCTGTCTGCCTACAGCTCATAGGCAGTCAAATAGCACAGTCACTAGAGTGGTAGCTTGTACATCAGAAAACTGAAATGTACCTGCTGTGATACCTCAGACAAGTCACATGTGTCTTTGCATGCCTCTTTTTCCATCTGCTTCCCTGCTTTCAAGCTGACTTAGCTGGCCAGCCCTCTGAGAAGGTGCTCATCCATCATCACTTGTTTGTGGGAGGGGACTCTGTGAGAGATGTTGCTGTGGGAAGTAAACCTGTTCCCCTGAAATGCAAATATGTTGACAATCCCATGAAGTTTTGCTTCAAAACCTATTGCAATTTTTGCTGCTGCACAAACAGTTCTCTGAAAGAGATGTTAATGGTAGTCTCACTTTTCTACCAGTGTTTTCTGTGTTCCTGTGTCAAAAGAAAATTTTTCTGTTACAGTGCTTTAGTATGTAACATTCAGCACATACTCAGCAGGGAAAACAGATTAATTTATTCAAATACACTGTTGACTATTCTTAGTTACATTTTTAATTACTTACTCTTAACTAAAATCTCAACTCAACCAAAACAAACATGACAGAAGAAAGAGCCAAAAGAACCTATGTTTTCATGATTCAATGTGTTTGACATCGTTCTGTAACAGATAGACAACAGCACTCTGGACTGAAACATTACAAAATTTTGTTCTTTTCCCCATATCTATGTCAATTCATGCAGTGCTTTAAACAAGTGAATCCATGCTCTTGAGCACTAACCAAGTCTGTGTTCAAAAGTAAACATATTAAAGTCTCCCCTGCAGAAACCCCTGCTGTGAAACAAATTGAAAATCAAATACAGCATTGTTTGCTGTAATAAGAAATAATTGAACTCTTTTCAGAGTTGCACTGAACTGGTTAATAGCCACCATGTTAGGAAAGTGCTAATTTCCCCAGTTTGGGGTATGTGTATGTATGTGTAGTTATTTCCAAACCAAAAATGCAGTAATATAATCTCATGTACCAAAGAGGCCACTTACACGTGCACTCAATCCGACTTTGTTTGTCTTTCTGCAGGCCATGTGGCTGATGTTGCAAACGGATGAGCCTGAGGACTTTGTCATAGCCACTGGGGAGGTCCATAGCGTCCGTGAATTCGTGGAGAAGTCATTTAAGCACATCGGGAAGACCATTGTGTAAGTGTGAACATGAGATAGCAGCCACGGGTTAAGCATTTCTAGCCTGTTGCATTTGCTGTGTTAGAGTATTTTTCTCTCTACTTTCTTCTTTTTTTCCCCCTCACTTTCTAATTCTGTAACATGTGAGACCTTCAGGGCATGAATGACTGCCACAGCGGATGTCTCTAGTGTTGCCCTCTAGATGATAAGAAAAAACGTAGGCAGGTACATCTTAATTTTTTATTTCAAGTCTTCATTCTCTGTTCTCCCATTCACTCCCCGCCTTGGGGAACAGACACCCCTCCAAAGACGTTACTACCAGGTGCTGTTCATCACCCTGCTGCAAAAGGGATTTTTCTGCCCAATTCTCTATTTTGTGCCCCCAGATCCCCATAGTCCCGCTGCCATCCTCTGCGATCTCAAAAGGTGACACCTGCCAAGCCTGTTCTTTCTGCATGACAGCCCATCAGCCACACCACACAGATTATGTAGCAACCCACTCTACGTTCCTATTAGCTCTTCTCCTACTAAGCCATAAAAATGTTGAGCAGTGGGTTCAGAATGTTTACAATGCATATTCCACATAGTTTGATTGAAAATACAAAATTCCTTCTCAAGGCCATATAATAAAACCAGGATGGCTTGGTGAGCGCTTTCTGTAATTTATATTTTTATTGTTTATTATTTTTTCAATTTCCCTCCTTCTGTATCTTCTCTGGGCCCCATGCATCAACATACCGATCTCAGCTGGAAAAGGGAGAGGAAAGCCACAGGCTCTTCCATGACGCTAGCGCCAGGGCTGTTCCTCAGGCCATCAAAGTCACTTGTGCAGCTGGTGAACTTTTGACAGGGCCAATAAGTTTTACTTGGGAACAAAAACTTGACAAATTCAATAAATATGCAGAAGTGCACAGATATATACAATATTATTTGAACAGCCAGTGGGTGGCTGGGGAGGTAATAACATTTTCTCCTCAATGAGTTTTTAGTCTGGTTTCAATTTTTGGCATCAACTTCCAGAAAAAATTCTAATGGGGGAGAGAGAGGCTGTATAAATAGAATTTCTAGCCCAAAAGTTCAGTTTGGGGAATAATTTTCTCTCCATATTTTTAGCATCTTTTCATAGCAAGATGTCCCTGACTGATCACACGTAGTCCTACATGCCTTAACAGTAGTGAGGTTTGACAGGGTAAAGGAGAGGTAGTAGGAGCTCTAGTAATTGCTTTGTCTTTCTTATTTTTGCTCCTTTTTCTATACTTTTGCTTCTTGTGTTTATAAGCTAATTCTCCCCAGTAAGCATTGATACGAATATGCTGTGGATTCAGTTGCTCCATATAAGTATGAATTCTTGTGACTTTGTCCATCTACTGCTGTTTGCAAAAGGAAGAATGAATGTTCAGTGAACAATTTTTTTTTTAATTACCTAAAATTAGAAACTGAAACATATAGGTCAGTACCTAGCTGAATGTCTTTATTCGTAGACGTTCTCAAAATCGCAGTTTCTTTTGATGTCAATAAATTTATCCATTAGTTTAAAATTAAACTCCCTACTTTGGTGTTGGCCTAAGAAGTCTCAGGATTTCCCAAGACTGACAAATCAGCATATATTTTTTGGAAAGCAAATTAAACCCTCAAGAAAACCTAAGGGAAACAACGACAGTTGCACAAATAAAAGTGAAAGTACTTTTATGAATAGCTTCTGTTATAGAGAGGATATTAAAGGCTTACTTCAGATTTAGTTGGTGCTAACACACAAAATTTTGTGTTGCGTTTTTTAATTTTTTGCTCACATATAGCTCCATATGGTGGACTGTGTATCACTTCAGTTGGTGATTACTGCCATCAGAGCTTGGATTGAATCTATCAGTCACAAGTTTCTCTCTCAGGGAAACTTTACAGTATGACTCCAAGTGATGAGCTAGGGCAGGTGTTTCTGTGTACAAAGGCCTAGTTGCATATTTTTTTCTACTAATCAATAAAAGTAATTTTCAAAAATTGTATAACAATCCACATGACATCTAGTGACATGGATTTTTAGGAACATAAATCGCTTTAGAAACAGGGCTTGGGCTGCTAATCCCCATAGCCCTTCTGAAATTTTTCTTCTCTGAGAATAAGTTATTAATTCCTTAAGCCATTTACAGGTGATATATAAAAAGCTATACATATGGAGACTGAGGTGATGTTTTAGGTGCTAATGATAATTTTGTTGTTGATCATTTTGACAGTAGTGTCATTCTGATCATTTTGGATACGGTCGAACCTGATAAACCAGCCGTTCGTTCCCCCTGCTCCCAGGGTGGGAGTAGAGTCACAACAGATCCACTACTCATTCTGTAGCCATTGTTCATCTTTCAAGTTGCATTAGATGTAAAATATTTCTCAGGATTTGGGAAGTTTTGTTAAGAGCCTCCATAATTTTTCTAGGTGTCAACCCGGCCCTTGCTTTTGCAGCACACGCACACTCTCTCCTTACCCTCGCTGGCTTCTTGGCCAGCCAGCTGCTAACCTCTCACATTCTTTGAAACCTCCAAGGGCTTTCTACTCCCACCTCCTCCAGCCTGAATATTTCTTCTTTGGGGAGCAACCTGGCAGGAAAATCCTCCCTTTTAGCATTGTGGGACCCCACTGGTGAGTTCCATTGATCTGTTTCTTTACAATTTATGAGGCACCTAAGAACCAGCGCACCAGAGTGCGATTGCTAAATGAGTTCCTGCAAGGACGGCTCCTTTCTTCCTATCTCCCTTCCTCAAAGTTTGGTTGAGTTGTTTCGGAGTTTTTTTGCAGGGTTGCAGGTATTATGAAATTTTGCAATCTCAAAAACTTATCTGGGAAATTTTTAGCAGCCCTTTCCACTGCTGTAAGTGATGGCCCAGCTTCCCAGTATTACTGTACAATGCACCTTTCAAAATTGATGGAATGATGGAGTAAATGGCCAGGAGGAATGCTGTGGCAAGCAGCAGTTGGCAGAGCTCATAGCACATCTGAGAACACAGGGCATGTGTGCAGAGGCTCTTAACCATCCTGACTTTGTGCTTTGGCAGGGAAAGTTGTAAATGTAAAAAAGTCTTAGCTGTCATATCTTGATACTGCAGTAGAGAACAGGAAGAAAAGCAGTCCTGGCTGCCCCATCAACCAACTAACATGTTTGTTTTTTTTGCGGGGGGTTGTCTTCCTAACAATTCACATTAACTTACACAGCTGAAAATCCCAGACAGCCTAAAAAGTCTTTCCAAGCAGATAACGTAATACTGTCATAGCCAATCATTAGCACATATCAGGACTGTCTTCTAGCCAAAATAAGAGAGAGAGAAACTTTACTACATTTTTGTAAATAATGAAATGTACAGCTGCAATAAGACTGATTCTCTGAAATTGGCTGTAAAGTGTACACAGAGGTTTATCTACCTTGTGTGGGTTTTTTTCTTCTAACATTTCTTTTTTTAAGGGAGAAATTTCAGACTATATTTATATAGTCCTCTGAATCATTCAAATTCAGTCCTTTGTACTAACAGGAAAGCCTCAGAGCTACAAATATTTTCCCCCTGTAAGGATTACACTTTTTTTCTTTTACTTTCCCTTCTACTTATTACTAATTAAGCAGTACTTGGGGGAAACACTTCCCGCCTATAATTTGAACTACAGCATGGTAAACGAAACAGGCAAACACTTGTCTTGACTAATTTTCTGTCATTAATCTTATTAAATTAGAACAGGATTGCAAAGATAGCCTGAAACCACTACAGCACTCAGAGTTCTTTGCAGAGTGCTACAAAGACTGCTGTCTGCAAATGTGGAAAGAAAAAAAAGAAAAGAAAAAAAAAGAAAAAACTGTTCAAGCAGTGGAAAGATTTATTGTGGTTTTCATTAATATAAAAATACATGCACATTTGTTACAGAAATATTCATTGCTTCTAGGATCAGAATTAATTCAGTAAAAATGAGTATTTTACTCTAGTCATTTGGCTATACGTACAAATATTATCTTAACTAATGTGCCCGTTGGTCTCATAAAAGATCATCCTAAAAAGGGGAAGTTTGCAGATAAGCTGTAAGGTCTAATGAGGTGAACTACTAGCAGAAGTGGAGCAATGGCCTCTTCAGTGACAGTGAAGGTTGAACTGAGATTGAACTGAGGGCAGAAGGTTTTTCTGGTTTGTTTTTTTTTTTTTTTTTGCCTTAAAATGGAAGCTTGGGTTACAGAAACACATGAGATTTGAAAGATTGCTGTAAGAATGGAAAGCCAACAATATGTTAGTAAAGGGGATGTGGGGATGTGGAAGAGGAGCCATCAAAACAGCTGCTGTTTCCAGGTCTGGCTTTTGCCCACCAGAAATTGCTCGCTGGCCAGTGCTATGTGTTGTATTTAACAGCTCAGGAAAATCAGAAGCTTTCAGATGAGGAGGAAGGGAACAGAATCTCATACAGAAATTGGAGGCATTTGGAGGAGTGATCATTGAAAGGAACCCAGCCAGGTCAGTGAAGAATGCTGGCCTGGGTGAACTCATGCGAGCAAGCATCATCGCTTAGGACTGCACTACTTTTATCACCATTCTCACTGCAGAGTATGTTTCAGGGGGGCATTTAACCCACCTCAGCTGGAGAATTAACTTTTCCAGCTGAGCAGGCTTTTATTACTTACTTTATTGATACAAGGTTTTATCTGTAGGCAGACCTAATAACTGTTTCAGAATTCAAATTAAGGTTTGAAGACTATAGCAATTTAATTATCTGATTTCATACATCACAAGAGGTATGAGAGTTTCTCCTATAGAAAGACTGGGTGGCAATTAAATCATAGAATCATAGAATCATTTAGGTTGGAAAAGACCTTCAAGATCATCTAGTCCAACCATCAACCATGCCCTGAAGTGCCTTGTCTACGCACTCTTTGAATAGCCCCCTGAAGTGCCTTGTCTACGCACTCTTTGAATAGCCCCAGGAGCGGTGGTGACTCAACCACTTCCCTGGGCAGCCTGTTCCAATGCCTGACAACCCTCTCAGGGAAGAAATTTTTCCTAATATCCAACCTAAACCTCCCCTGATGCAACTTGAGGACATTTCCTCTTGTCCCATCACCAGCCACCTGACAGAAGAGACCAGCCCCCACCTCACCACAACCCCCTTTCAGGTAGTTGTAGAGAGCGATCAGGTCTCCCCTCAGCCTCCTTTTCTCCAGGCTAAACAGCCCCAGTTCCCTCAGCCGCTCCTCATCAGACTTGTGCTC
>JANZLQ010000030.1:13808673-13847385 GCA_026212715.1 Elanus axillaris
GGGGGTGGGCAGGGGAGCAAGGAGAAATCAAATCTGTGACAAAATCCCAAGAGCTGGCAGTACAATTAGTAAGTGGGAGGCAAGGGGCACTATTCTTTCACTGCTGGTGACTGAGACCAAATAGTCTAAATAACAGTGCTGATTTAAATTACATAGATTTTACTTCAATGCAAAAAAAAAAAGTAAAGGATTTAATCACCACACTTTTATGCCAAGCTGGGTCAGAGCCCCATGGTACATACTTAGAGGCAAAAAGCAAAGAGACGATAGACTTTCAGTCATAACTTCTGGATTTTGTACATTCAGTGGGTTAGATTTGATGCACCAATGTACATTCCTATGTGTATCATCTGAAGCATTTGTTCTGAGAAGGGAGCATTGTCCTCAGGCTTCCAGGCTGCAGGCTGGCCTCCCCAAAGGCAGAGCGAGTCACCCGCCCAACTTTTCCTCTTCTGCTGCTCCCGAAATTTTAGGCCAGGACAGATGCTAACAAAATAGTTCATGGCACAACCAGATCACATAAGTTACAGCAAATTGCAAGCTGTTCAACTCATATGAAACTAATTTGGACAAAGTAGCTGGCTTTCAGCTCACAGGTAGTAAGTACTGTTTACAGTACATGTATGTGAAGTGCCATGTCAGGCTAGGACTGAAAACTGAAGAACTGTTTTTGTTTTGTTTTTCCTAGTTAAGCACAAATTAAATTATGCAGCTTAATGCTATTCAAACAGAGCTTCATGTCCATAAAATTAACAGATTAAAGAGTTCCTGAAAGTATTGGCCAAAATACAAGAATTAAAAATATTTTAAGAAAACAACTTTGAACCAATCCACAAATGAAAAACCTCACTGTCACATTTATTTGCAGATACATGAGACATTCTGAAATCAGGACATTTTATTTTCCCCTAGCATTATGTGTTTAATTTGGAAGTCCTGTATTTTAGACCTTCCACTGAATCAAAAACCAAAACAAAGAGACTTCAAAAGCCATTGTTGCTCCATTCAAGTCTAAACTTTGCCTTTGTTCCTATAGCTAATGAGTTTATACTGTCCTGCAGGGAGAATTGACACCAGCCTCAAGTAAATGAAAGCAGGCCAAATGTTGGTAAGATCAGAGCACTAAAGTAATTATGGGTTCATTAAATGTTTATCTTCTTTACAGGTGGGAAGGGAAGAATGAAAATGAAGTAGGACGATGCAAAGAGACTGGCAAGATTCATGTGACAGTCAATCACAAGTACTACAGGCCAACTGAAGTGGTAAGAAAATGCCCTCTCTTAGCTTTGTAAATGAATAATCCAATCACTCGGCCAATAAATTGCTGCATTTGGCCAGCAGTCTATGAAAATGGCTTAATTGCGCTCCTGCTGCCAGCTTTTAGAGCTCTAAATTAGCCTGCTTGTTGGCCCCTCGCAGCCAGCGACCTGGGAACAAGGAAGCAAGTGGGCAGGCAGCACTGCCCAGGAGGAGCGGGTTTGCCCCGGCACAGAGATGCTACTCTGCTTCGGTCACCCTCTCTGAATGGGAGAGGGGATGCTTAGGGGGGTGAAACGTCACCCTGTGGGAAACAAAGCAAAGAGTAGAACTACTTGTTGTTCCTTCTGGTCTCGATGGGTATGTGGTCATCTCTCCTCCAGCTGCAAGAAGGGAAAACAGAGGAAGGTGGGCACTAGTAGGCTTGGTTTTTAAAGTACCTCCTTTTGTGTCTTTATGGCAGTGTTTCAAGTCCATCCAGTGAGTATCCACTGTTCAGGTTAGATCTTTGTAACTGTGGGTACTACAAAATGCCCATTTTAGAAGTGCACGTTCTTTGTTTTCTCAAGTGCTTTGTGGGGTCCGCACTCAGTAAATGCTCATTACAGAGCTCATCTTTACTCCCAGGGGTACTTTCACTCAGTGAAGTCTGCTGGGGATGCTCAACCAGCGCACACTGCCAGCAGGACCGAGCCGCTAATCCCTGTGCTCAAATTGCCTAATGAGCATGCTAGGAGGGTCAAAAACCCAACAATATTTCCAAGTCAGGCAGGATGGTGGCAATGCACAGAGATGGTATAGGACGGAGCCTGGTTTCTGGACACAGGGAGCAATAGCCCCAATTGTGCGATGTGGGAGTGGGTGTGCCCAGGAGAGGATGTTCTCATCTCCTGGGGAGGGCGATACCAGTCCCGCTGGCTGCTGACGCAGCTTCAGCTGTCAGTCCATCCATTCAGAAGTGCTGGCTTCAGCTGCCTGATCCGAGCAAGATGTGGCAAGAGCGTGTTTGTCTTGACACAGATTGCAGGGTGGGAGAGGGGAGCTGTGTGTGACAGTGGACATGGGTGCTAAAGTGGAAATTCAGAAGAGAATAGAGATTTTCATGTTATGCAGAAAAGGGCTGAGCCAGTGTATAGGAATCAAACACTAGGGAGTCATTAAGAGCTGTCTGTCATTCTGTGCTTTGGTAAGGTGTCAGGATGATAAGGAGGACACAGAGACAAAAGGACTTGCCAAACAGGAAAAGGACACTTGACCCAACAAGTCTGAGCTTTGTGAGACCCACTTTCCTGCTTTGTCATACCTCTTACTAACAAGTAGATATTCGCTCCTCAAAATTCACAGGTAGTATGTAGCTATTCTGAAGCCCTCACTGTAGTTCCACCTTATTCATGTGCTCAGACATTTTCTGCTGAAATAGGGCTGTGCCCACGGTCCCTCCTCCATCCTTATTGGTCTCCTTTTGGGAACACAATTTCTGGATTTTAAATTCAGCTCAGTATTACAGGTCTCTCAGGAAGGCTTATGCAATTGCTAAGTGGGTCCATACATGAGTATAGGGATGTATACAAACACAGAGTGAAATGTGGCCTTGAAATAGCACTGCATATAAACTCAGTAGACATCAGATGTTTACCTGAAATTATCTGGTCTGTCATAGGTCACCTTCCCTTGGGCTCTGTCTCTCCCTTCCACTGCCCCCATCTTGCCTTGCGTTTAACACAGTCCCTTCTTGGTTCCTGTGGACCCAAGAAGGCTGTGAAGCTGCTCAAGCATGATCAAGGTAGAAATGCAAAATGGGTCCTGGTGAAGTACCTTTGTTGTAAGGAATATGCAGATGAACTGTGAGCAAACTCCTCTATGAAGAGATGTGCCATCCACTGCCTGCAATCAAAGTTTCCTTTTTAGATCATTTCAGGCTGGGTACCCAGAATCACTTTCATTTTTTTTTTATTTTTATTTTATTTCCATTCCTTATCAAAGGCAGGCAAGTTTCTGTTTGTTTCAGTCAGGGAATCACATCTGTGCAATTCCAAAATGCCAGACCAAAATCCAATCCATCAGGAGAAGGTGAGGAAAAGCAATAAGAAAACTGAAACAGACTGACGACACGTGTCCCCCTCCCACCACCCTCACCAAGACCGCTGAAGGCAAGAAAGCTCAGGTTGACGTTTTGGAAGGAGGCTTAGCCAGATCAGTTAACAGGAATTCTGCTGTTGAATCCCAGCTGACACAGAAAATCTGATGCTCAGATTCTCATGTCTTATTTGGAAACATTTCTCTCTGTCTGTCTCTCTAAAATTTAACATGGTATTCTGGAAAGTAAAAATAAATATCGTTTAATCTTGTGTACAGTCAGTTCTGACAGTGCCAATACATTCATTTGAAAACGCATTTGTTTTCTTCAGTTAGTGATCCCTGGGGTCAAGGCCTCCCATTGAAAAGCTTAGCTGTACTGAAGAAGAAACCTTGAAATGTGAGACTGTCTTCTGGTCAAACTAAGTAGACCCTTTGAATGCCTTGACTCTAAATCTCTTCACTCTGCTTTTGACTGCTTTGGGGCCCCCTGATATTTACTGGCCTTGGGAATTGTTCCTGCTAATGCTTCTAATGCCTGTCTCTCTCCTTCCCTCCTTGCATCTTGCCATCTACAAACCTATCGATATAATTTCTTTCAGCTTGTATCGAATTCCTATCAGTATCTTTTCTGACCCATTTTTAATTGTACTTGGAGACTCTAACCTGCTGCAAGGATTGGGGAAAAATGATTGCTTCTGCCTTTCTTAAAGTCTGCAGTTTTCACAGGAGTTTCGTGACAAGTTTGCTTTGTATACTGAACTTGATACACTATGAAAGATGCTTTCACGCATTTTGCACACTTTTTTAGCACATGGCTAGTAAGGTCATACTTTACACTCATTTACTGCCCTAGGCGTGTAAAGATAAGTTTCCACTACAGTTTACTCACCTGTAAAATGTAGATACTTCAGAAATGGTCTGACTAGTCTTTTCTACTTTGTTACAATCAGAATGTTCATATTGTAGGTAGGCAACTTAGTTTATATTTGGATTTAAAGAATCTATTTGTTATTCACAAAAATAATATTAAAATTAATTTTAAATTTCGTTTAAAAGTTAAAACCGAAATTCAATGAGCCACCTCAGTCAGTTGGAAACAAGCAGCCCTGCAGCACAGGATGTCAGAAGCATAAGGTCTCTCAACCACTGAAGTTGGGTAATTTTTAGAGAATTAGGGCCCGTCTTTAATTTTCTTATCTTTCAGCAAGATAATTACTATTAATTTGTATGCAGAAATTTCCCTCCAAGAATTGCACAATTGCTTCTAATCAAATTATGCCCGATAAGGTGTTTGAGTAAAATTGCCTCTATTATTTTTGCATGGCAGATATTAAGCTAATAGTTCTATAGGAGCTTGCTTCATTTCATTGCCCTTTCCTGCAACAATGGAGATTAACTCCAGGTCTCACTAGTCTGTCCCGTCATCACAGAACTTAAGACCTATATATCTCTCTGTTAGGAGTTTGTGTTACTTTTTAAAAGGGGGGAAAAAAGAAAGCTTTCAACCATATGTAAATGTTGTTTTTTCTCTGAATCTAATGCTCTGCATGTGTTACAGGGAATTCTTTCCCTTCTCTTCCACCTGTTTCTGCAGTTGTCCTACAGCTTTCCTAGGATAGGAACTGCAGATTGTATTTGTGCATCACATTTGTTATGGGCTGGCATGGCTGTAACTCTGAGGATGTACACACATCAATGCAAATTTCCTTCCTTTAAGCAAGCCCTGGAAACTCTGTCACAATGCGATGCTAATATTCAAGCAATCATCTGGCCTCTTATTATTCTTCAAAGAAAAAAAAGGGCATGCTAGCATGTTAACTTCTTGCTTTTGTTGTATGCCTTAAGCAATTAATCATTTTTCTCCCAGCCCTTTCTAGCACTGATATAAATGAAATTCTATGTAATGGTTAGAAGAAAAAATTCATGGCAGTGTCAAAAGATACTTCGTCCTCCTGGAATTATTTCTTTAAAACTTCCCTTTCTAACTCCTAAGAAGTTCTGTATCGCTCTTTACCATCTTGTTTACTTTTCAAAGGATTGTTTGTTGTATCTAAATAGCTACATATATATAGACATATAGATAAGAAATTTCCCAAGTCTTCTATGTGTTACTAACACTAAACTTTACATCTTTACTTAACTGCATTTGGCCTCAGTTGCCCTTTTTCCTCCTTGGAATTAAGCAGGATGGCTTTAAATTTCAGTCTCTTCAGATGTTTTTTAAAAATTTAGCTCTATGTTTCCCATGTTTCAGAGGATTCCAGTAAAAATTCCTTGGGGCATATCACATTCTCCCAAAGTCAGCTTTCTTAAAGTCGAAAACATTTCTGAACTCCTCTAAGTGTTCCTGCCCTAAAGAGCATTTAGGGTCTAATGAAACCATGATCACAAAACCCTAAATGCCCCTCACTTCCACTTCAGTTTTCATACAAGCTTCATTTCCTACTCTTAAGTTCAGAGCCGCCCGTGTCTGTAAACTGTTCAGATGTCTGCAGAAGGAAACACGTGCTTCCCTTCCTCAAGGATCTTTTTGCTCATCAATGTCAATATGTGGCCTGTATTAATACTCATGAAAATGAAATGGGAGCATTCAAGGAAGAATAATCTTCAGATTATTTTCCTGTCTATTTTCCTTACTAGCAGCCAGGTAAAGAAGTTACAGGTTGTCATAATTCTGACAGTCTTCTCTTATCTGTTGGTTTTTTTCCTCTTTGCTCTGATAATGTATGTCAACATCTGAAAACTACTGCCTTAGTAAATTATTACCTCTGGTGTCCTCAACTCTCCTCCAAGCTGGCTTTGCTGCTGTGTCAGCCAAATTGTTTATCTCTTTCCTTACTTCAAACTCAACTCTATCTCTCATTGCTTTGCCACCCTCTTCATTTTATTTGTCTCTCCGCAAACAAAACCTGCAGTAGATTTTTTTTGTTTGTTTTAGTTAAGGCCTTACATATCAGGCATTTCAGAAGTATCTCTGAAAACATACATGTCAAATTCAATCATGTAAAATAATGATTAGTAGTAACTTGTCTCTGTATAGCACCTACAAGGCGCTGAGCACTTAACATAGTTTAAATGTTTCTCAACAAGCATGTGAAAAAGGTTTAAAAAATAGTATTGCTGCATTTCTGCTTCTAAACACGTGCATGGCAGAGCAGACAGACTGTGCTACTTGAGTGAGATCATGAGGCGGCTGTGAAGTTAGGAGAGCCTGATGCTCCGCTGCCATTCCTAGTGGACACAACTGTTCCTCCACAAGCAGCTTTCTACTTTTTTCATCTCACCCTGATTTTGTTCATTTTAGTTTTTCCTTAGAAGACAGGAAGATCATTTTTGCTATCAGGTTTTCCCCTCAATATGTCACCAAACCTGAGAAGCTTCAGCAGGCTCATGTCCAGTCTTGCTCACTGTCTTGTTTAATTGTTTAACAGACCCTTAGCAGGAGCCCTAGCTTACCTCCTTTCTTGTGGGAGCAGACACCTAATATGTGCCCCTCCAACACTCCCACACACATTTCTGGCTTTTTGCTTCATAACTAGCTCATTACATCAGTATTATACAGGCACATCCAGTAAAGGAATCCCTCTGGACACCACTGTTAGCAGTCCTCGTACGCAGTGCTTCACTCAGTTGCTTCTCTTTGCATCATCCTGCTCCTCCTCTGCTGTGCTTCCAACAAAATATTTCTCTGGCAACTTCTACAGCTGGCTCTGTTCCCCTTCCTCCTTCACCACCTCTTTCCCTGCTGTCATTCCTGAGGTTTTGAAACCAGCCATGTGTCATCTGTGACCTTCACATCCTCATTGATCTTCCTGAGAACATCAGCCTGTCTCTCTGAGTCGGCTTTCTGATCCCTTAATACCACAACTATCTGACAAGACCAGCCAGAGGAGGAGGGTGTCCTTACCTCCTGGGGTCTAAGTTGAAGTGCTTTTGCTCCCTGGGTGTTGCACCATATGTTCATTTACAAGATCAGTAGTTTTTCTTCAGAAATGTTTGGACTAGCTGAAGAAATCTCTGACTGACTTTGGGCAACACAGTGTTCCACTCTGGGTGGGTAAAGAGGTTGCAACCCCATTGAAAAGTTAGTGGGTAAAGATAAAGCTGTCATCCAGGCAGAAGGGTTGGTGGATTTAATTTGTTGCTCAGTTTTTTCTAAATGCTGTTGACACTTAGCAATTAGAGGCAATCTTGGATGTGACAGATCCAGGCTCAACTCCTGAAAACAGATTTTTAAATTAAACTTAGGCGACTGGAGGATTAAGGCTAAGGGAGAGGTGAATGAGGAGAGAAGGCTGTTTACCTCCTTAATTAGGCCCTGATTCAGGGCATCCAAGCAAGTGCTTCACTTCAAGGGCATGAATAGTTAATAGGGACAGTTTCCATACTCAGAGCTAAGAGTGTGCTTACGTGCATTGCTGCATCTTAATATGAAGGAAAGTAGTTCATCTGTGATGGGAACTGAGGTGGCCAGCCCAAACGTTTGTGGGAACTCAGGAGGTGCCAGCTGATTATTCTTGTTTGCCTGCCCCATTGTACGTGAGCAGAGTGCTCGGGAGCAGTGGTGCTGAAATAGCTCAGGATAGTTTCTTTAGCCAGGTCTCTTAGGGTGGCCAGGCAGGCAAGAAGGGATTAGACCAAGTTCATGCAGTTTGTAGTTTTAATCTACTGCTCCTGCAGTGACGTTTCCTGCCCGTAATTCTTCTCTGCCTTCCTGGCAGTGGGGGGTCTTACCACCACCTCTTCACTTATTCTTGTTTATTCATGCACAGAAAGTCTCTCTTTATCTCACCTCTTATCCCCTTGCCTCCCCCTTCTCTTGGCCTGCCATTTGGCCCCCTCCTCCCCCTTGTTATCTCTGTCTGTTGTCTCACCCTCATTTGGACCATCCCTTGTTTTCTTATCGCTGCCTATCCTATGTCTGTCCTATGCAAACACTCCCTGTGCTCCAGCAGATGTGGTGGGAAATGCAGAGCCTCTGAAGGGAAGTCACAAGGGCAGGAGAAAGCCTGGAGTAGGCAAAAGCCACGACAGAAGTCCAGGCTCAGATAGCACCAAAGACACATTTTCACAGCTGCCAAGTATTCCCTCCTGCCAACGGTCTCCACCACCTACAGCCTATTCCCCATTTCCTACCTGAGATCAGACGTTCCAAAGAGCTGAACTGTGGTTCAGACCACATTTTGGAGTGTCCAGTGCGACTGGACCACTGGCAGATTGGCTCAGCACAAAACTGTTCCCACCAGGGCTTTCTAAGACCTTGGTGTCAGAGGTGGTTGAGGTCACTTACAGACCGGTTGCTGGTTCTCATTCAAAAGCGGGAGCACGCCTGAAGATCCAACTCCATTTCAGAAGCTGTTTGTTTTATTGTACAATGGGGTTTTAAAAGTCAAGCAATACGTTAACAGTACTGTTCACATTTTGACTGTTTCCCACCACGTTGTAACCTTTTCTTTTAAGTGTGCTGTGCCAACTCAACTCTTGCAATGGTTTTAGAATGGCCGCACAGAACCGTAAATGACATGATTTATATGAAAATAAAAATGGCTTTTGAATACAGAGGATATGAGACAGAGGTGAGGTTTCCTTCAGCAAATCTGCAATTAAGGGCTAGCCTCCTGTCTAATTTCTCCAACTTTCGTAAGAGCTTGCCTGCCTTCAGCTGTTTGTATTTTATTTTATGGGTGAGTGGGTGCACAAAGGAAGATGACAGCCACAGAATGTTCGTGTGTTTCATCTGAGAAGCCATAAGATGGTTTTAGTGTTGTTAAAAGCAGCTTCTGCTGAGTTTGGGTCAGCAGATGCCTTGACATCAGTCTTTTTCAGCATGAAGTCTTCCAGCCAGTGGTTTGCTGGGAGCATAGCTGTCTTGAGCCTGGGGATGCCATGGCACTTAATATTTTTCCTGCTTAAAAGATGGTACTTCAAGCCACTGATTTTCAAAATCCTATGCCACCTCCTGCAAAACAGGTATCAGTGTAACTTGGGCACTGCTGAAGATGTTACCAGAGAGAGTGCAGTTGTCCCTCTGAGGGAGACCCCAGGGCAGTGTGAACGGCCCTACGGACCAGGTTAGGAGAAATGCATAAAGAGGTAGCCAGTTCTGAGGAAGTAGGATGGTTTGGGGGTTTGCCTCCAAAAGCTTTCTTTTCAGGTTTTTTAAGTGTTTCACCATCCAAAAGTGACAGTAGGTTTCTTCTTCTTTTATTTCTTTACATATTTGAAGTTTGTTCCCCTAGAAAATGTGGAATGTTTTAACTTTATGGAAAAAAAAGTCAAAAAGTATTCAGCTCAAAACAAAAAAAGCTAACAAAATTGGCTTTTCAATTTTTCCTAAGGAAAGCCTAATTTGGGGGGCAGGATACTTTTCTAGAGTAGTCAGGCTTTCTTTTAGATTGACCCTAGAGGTCTTCTGCCTCCCCCCAAAAAACCACAAGAAGTTTTTGTTCAGACTTGTATTTCTGTCCTTCACCATTTACAGTTTCTTTCAAAGGGGCAAATGGTTGAAAGGATGTGGAGGTTTTGGAAGTGGTTGTTTAAAAAATAAATAAACCTTCACCTTTCCCCTTTATCACCTTTAGAGTCATCATTTGTAAATTAACAACTTCATGATGGAGGCATGAAGAGGTGGAACCTTTGTTATTGTTGCTACCCTGTGATGATGATGATGTTGATGAGTGTTTAACCACTTTCCATATCTTCATGTCTCATCTTTGTATTCCACTAAAAGCCCGTAGCAATGATTCTGACATTATCAGAACTTTAAAGCGTTTTACATTCTTAATTATTTTTTAGTATCCTTAATATTTCCCTAGTGTCCAAGGAGAGCTTGTATGGTTGAGTTGCAGGGGAAATTGAGACTTGTAGATCTAAAAAACTTCTTAAAAAATTTTTTGTTGCTGAATAAAATCCTGGAAAATTATCTCTGTGGCATAAACATCCACAGTACTTGTCATGAACCAGGAAATGGATCTTCATGCCCATCTTGGATGCTCCCCAAATTGTCTGCTGTCCCAGCTGGATGGGTGAAAGAGGAGACAGTAATTATCTGCAGAGCAGGGGAGACTTAAACATTAAAGAGCTTTATGCCTAGGATCAGCTGGAATTTTTGCTTATTCCTCACATATAGTGTCTGAGCTCACCAAAGCAGACAATATGAAAAATATTAACAGGATTCAAGAAGACATTAGTAATAGATTAAGAGTGCATGCCTCCCTTGCAAGTCTTTTTTTCTCTCGATTTTTTTTTTCCTTTCAGCCAGCAAAGACTAAAGGTGAGCAGGTGAAGTCAATTTTAATAATTCACAGACGATAATACATTTATTTCTCACTTGACAGAGCTAGTGTTTAAACTATTAGCATTGTCTGGCATAACATAAAACAGGATCAGTCACTCATCCCTTTGAAACATCTAACCTGGCCTCATTTAAATTTCTTCCTTCCAGCTTTGCCAGTACATTTTAATAGTCTTGGTAGAGCTCTCAGCTGACTTGTGACTTCAGACTTTATCTACTGGGTTGTGGTTAGGAATGGAGTAAGACAGCACCATTCCTCGTCAGTTTTTTCTGCATGCAGTGACACAGAAACCTCAGTGCTATGGATAGCCATTGAAATTCAAAACAGACCACTTGACTGCTGAACATAAATGAGTTTTTAAATCAGATTTTCTTTCTGGAACACTGTTCTGTAATTTTTGAAAGCATTTATTTTTTTCCTTCTTCCAGATTGCTAAACTGGTACTACTTTGCAGTCATGCTTTGTATTGAATAGCTGTAAGGGGAAAGGTGGATTAACAGTAATGAAAACAAAAAAATGTGTTTTAAAATCGGATGCCTGCCTGGTTTTTTACAGTAATCTGTGACAAGTTCATGTTTATAATTCACTACATCTGTTACCAAGTTAGTGCTTTGCAGACCTTATTTTTACAAATTTCCAGATTGGGTGACTAGGAGTTGAATTGCTTTTGGTTTTATTTTTTCTTCTGTTTGACCCATAAAATACTACACTTCCACCTTCTGATTTAGAAAGCAAAAATATATATTAAAGCTTCTTTACAATAACAAAGACTTCTGACTAAAGCAATTGGCTCCCACTATAGTTTTCCCTTAGATAACAGTTATAAATTTCCAAACCTCTAATCTTTGGCAGCATTTCCCTCTTGATCGTAGTTTCTGTTTCCATGTGTTGGGGGAGATTAAAAAGTGGGTTATAAAGGTGAAATTGGAAACAGAGGAAATGTGAGGTTTTAGGAAGAGCTCAGGTGACTGATAGGGCCAAGTTTGCTCTGTGCCCAGTTTTCATAGCTATGAAACAAAACCTACTGGGGCCTCTTCTTATACAGCAGTGTCACTACTGATCACATGTTGTGACATTCGCTCCTCACTCTAAACAATTCTTCTGAAGTGCTAATCCTATAAGGTTACCACAGTCTTTTATCTTGCACATAGTTGGCTGAAAGGGCTTGCAGATGAGTTTCCAAGGTAGTATTTAGGTGTTTTTCCTGGGCTTTCTTTCTCTGTCTCCTCCCCAAGGTGCTTATTGGTATTATCTCTGTATTTCACATATTTGTTAGATGCCTTCTGGATGGCTTCTAGGCTTAAAGTAAAGACTGAAATTAATCTTGACCGATGAAGCAAATCCCAAAAGAGTCAGACAGCTCAGGCACTGTAAACAAGAAGTTGGCATGATTAGAACCTGACTGGCCCTAAAGGTAAGCCACCCACTACTATAATAATTCAATAGCTGTGTGGCATAATGAATGCAAGGGGAAGGTGGACACGGGACTAAAAACAGGAACATAGGAAGGTGCATTATTCATAACAGTAGAGATTCACAACAGTGAGGACTTATGGTGCACTTGAAGAACAGCCAAAGGGAGTTGGTGATGGATGACAAGCAGTTTGTGTGCTGGGAAGCTCACAAGAAGTATTCTTATTTTTGTCTTCTAGTATATAGTGACCTCAGTTAGTTCTACTTTGGCTTAACTGCTGGATAGAGTTAAACAGAAAGGCATGATTGACTTAATTAAGTTCTTATGTATGGCTTTGTGAAGGATTTCGTACTCCAGACTAATGTGTGGAACAGTTAAGTTTGATACCCTTGATAGCATAGCTTGCTATGACTGAGAATACCCCGGATGCAAACATCTGCATCCAGCAGCTCCTTCAGCTACTGATTTGCTTCTAGAGGAAGGAGGTGTCAGGGCCATGACTGCTGGGGGGAAACTTCTGGGAGAAACCATCCGTATGCACAGGTACATGGCAGTTGATATACTTGCTGTGGGTTTTGTGAGGATCAGCATTATATGCCAGGGTTCGTCAAATGGGCATGTTGTACATTGACACACAGACAACCGACTTGAAAGTTTAGCTACAGCACTGGGACAATGCAGACAGCCACCGTGCATCTATCTGGGTATGACTGACCGGGACTTTGAGCTGGGAGGGACCATTTAGAAATGTGACAGAGTGCTTGGAGTCACTGTTGCTTTTGGCTGGGACTGCCAAGGATTGTCCCATTTATGGTGGTAAGAGGAAAGGGTCTGCTGAAGGGGTATGTGCTGTCATCAGAGGAATGGAATCAATAAATTTTTCCACACACCAATGAATGCCAGTGACTGCTAGAGACAGAAGGAGCTAAAAGCATTAGATGTGAATGCACCCTTGGTTTGTGTATCAACTTTCCCCTTGTTACCGATTACTTTTTTTCCTGTAAAGCTGAAGAAGATGGGTTGTCCCTCAGGTCTTCCGGTGTCTTTTTAACTGCCTAGAACTCAGCTTGACACTGTTTGCAGTTGCTAATGAGCAAAACTTCACAAGACATAGTATAGCGAGAATGCTCTCAAACACTGGGTGATGTGACGGCTTTCTCAGGGATCCTGTGTAACCTGTCAAAGACAGTTCAGGGGATTGGCACACTCCAGCAGATGTATCACACCTGTGTCTCTCTTCCAAAAGCCGTGAGTAGATTGTTGAGACAGAGAAAGGAACTCCATATCAAGTTCCTCTATAGGAAAATGTTCAGTTTGGATCAGGATTCAAAGTGAATGGATATCCAGTTAGAATTTTTTTTTAGTTTCCCTTTTATTCATTGCTATCAACTGGCCAAATTTGGACCTTCTTGTAGTAAGTACCATCTAAATATTTACAGTGATCTCTGTAGAGATGCTCTTTGAAGAAAGGCACTCTGTTAATATAAATTATTTTAACATGGGGTTTAGATATTAGATTCCTGGATAAGGAAAGGGAGGGTTAGACTCTTCTGTAAGGATACCGATTTAAACTGTAGCGTTGAATGGGAAGAGATGACTTGACAATGCACTGGTGGAGGTAAACAGACTCATTGCTGTGGAAAGGGTGTTGACAAGCAGTGATTTTTGGGAAGCCTCCAGACACAGTCCAGACACCGACTTTAGGGATTTAGGCAATATAAAAATGATTATTAAAAAAAAAAAAGTTACATCAGCTGTGCCTGCATTTTTTTCTTTTTTTTCTTTTTTTCACATACTTTTGTTCTATTAAACATTTCCAGAAACACTTGTACAGTTAAGCCTAAGACTGTGAAAAGGACTAATATCCTTTTTTGATAGACTCTTCCTGTGTTGCTTTTGTGTCAAATCAAGTATGTTTCAGCTGTGAGTTTAGGCTTCTTCAAAAAAAGAAAGAATTCATAGGGCCTTGAGCCTGTTAGACCTCATGCAGACCTGAACTAAAATGATCGCATTGAATATCATGTTGGTAAGTGGCCTTGCATATTCGCATGGCCTTAGGCATAGATATAGAGATGGCTCCCTCCAAAACTAAGTTCCAGGCGTGCTGACAATCATTTGCTCATATCCCAGATATTGTTTTGCTTTGGTTTGTTCTTATCCCCCAAACTCATTTTTATTTTGCCTAATAAGGTGATGCTTTGGGGAGGGGGATCTTACAAATGTTCTGTTTTGTTGCTTCTTTTTTGCCCCCTCTACAAAGCATCCTATTGATTGCTGCTGCAAAGAAAGCAAACAGGTTCCTCTTTTTGTACCCTCAGATCCCTCCTGAAAACTTTTTGTTGCCATCAAAAATCACTATACCAGGGATGTGCTATGACTTCTTGTTCCTCCTGATGACCACCGCTGTTGTTTATTGTTGTCTCCTCACACTGCCCTGTATTTTTATTAATTTGTGCTCCATTTTATATATTGAGGGCATGTGCATGCAACTTGAATAAAGGTTGAGTAAGGGAATCTAGTCACAAGAGTGTGAAATGCTTCAATGGAGCAGAAGCAGGGTAAATTAGCTCATATAAAACCATGTGTTTGTCACAGTAGCAGTATGGCTTCATGTTGTTAGCTCGTTCAGTAATGTGCAGCATGACCTTGGATTATGAATGTTTTGTGCAGGAAAATTTCTTTTGGTCCTGGTTTGCACCACAGCTAGAGCAGGAAGATTCTTGATGATGGCAGAGATTTTTAGACACCGACTGTAATAATCACCATTACATCTTTGCTAAGATTTTAGAGTAACGTAGGTGGGAACCTATTTATTACATCTGTTAAGATTCTGGCCCATAAACACAGACTTCTACCTGCGTGCAAAAGCTGAAGCAAGCATACCAAACCTAGTTCATTGGCTGGGTGACAAGACAGCTTTTCAGTGCCCTGAGACCCAAAGAGCTCATCCTCTTACTGGCAACTCTTTGGATACCATCTTTAAATGTTTTACAGCATTTTTATTACTACTTTCCACTCTTTGGTGGATCAATGGAAGCCTGTTCTGAAATTTTAGGCCCTTCTTTCTTTGCATTAGAGTTTCAAATTAATGGTCTGCAACTGTAAACTCACATTTTTGTACTGACACATTTTTTAAATATAAAGCTCTCATGTGCCTGCAGTTAAAGGAAGATCCAAAGAAAATGAGAATATCTGGCATATAGCCACGGTCTCCACTATCAGCTCATTAGCCAATTTTACAAATTTAATCTTCATGAGGAAAAAACGTTATGACATAGTGGCTTGTTGGCTATATTATACAAGTGTGATCTGGTAACTGTGTTATGATAAATTTCAGACAGTGCACATTTTCAGCAGTTGCAAGGTATCTTCACAAACATTCCTGGTGGCATACTTTTAAAAGACATATTTTATATTCAGAATTACTAAAACATTATAGGAGGTAAATGTGGTTTCATCTAGCCCTTACATGGATTGTGTGGCACCTATCTTTTTCTTCTTTCAGAAAGATGCAGTTAGTATCCAATAGACCCAAATAGATCTATCCTGTAGTTTTTCTTCTAAAAATAGAAAACTCAGGATTAAGGATCAGGTGGTTTAATGTCACTGATTTGCTGTGTTCCCTTGGGTGAGTTATATACACTTTCTGATGCTGTAGACTCAGAAAGTTTTGTGTAGAGAGTTTGGGAACTCATTTTCATTTACACTGACCTTCTTATACTTCTACATTAAAATGGGCTTTACAGGGGAAGTTTAATAATAATAAACTACTTCAGTGAAGGCTCAAGTATCAGCTCAATTCTGCTACTGACGTATGTCATGTGGAAAGTGTGCAGTATTTCTGCAGGGCTGAAGCTTGTCTCCTGTCCTGCTCCTTCTCACCCTGTGCTTGTGCACAGAGTGACTATACCTCTCTATTGAGATACATTGTCTTCATACTTTATTATTCTCCCTAGCCTTCCATTTAACTCTCTGTAATGTGATCATCTAATTACCCATCTTTGTATATCATCATTAGTCATTCCAGTATTTTCCTTCCTCTTTCCCCACAATTGTCTGTTATCACTCAGTTCTGCCTTTCTAAATGTATTTGAAGATTGCATTTTCACTCAGTTACATCTCTTCAGAGCTAAAATACTTCTGGTTTACTTAATACCCTTTTTTTTCCCCAAAAGAAATATAAGACACTTGCCCCAGAACACAAATTCCCCACTCCTGTTACTCCCCAGCGCCTACTGCTTTTGCTGCCCAGCTAGCTGAACATGCAAGTGTCTTCTTGAACTTTAGGTTTTATTCTAGGAGATGCCTTTTTAAAAGAACCCCAGGAATCCCAGGCTGTGCTTACCCAGAACAAAAGCAAAAAAGCACATGCCTGGAAGTACTCTACAGGCAAAAAAAAAGGGGAGACAGTCCAACTTTTTGATCTTTTTTTCCCAGATATTGGTAAGTGAAACAGAACTTGATTTGGTGTTCATTTTTGAAGAGACGCACGTGCCGTGTGCATACATGTGCTTTCTCTTTCTTCTCTGTTTAAATCCCATTTAAACAGTGCTTGGTGACTGCTGGGAGTTGTAATCCATGTGCAACTCTGTCATGAGGCAAACACCAGCTGGAGGGACAGCTCTGCAGAGCAGTCTGCAACCAGTTGAGTTGCTGAGGACTCATAAAAGAGGGAAAAGGGGGTTCATAAGAACTCAGCCAGTGCCTTTTGGAAAGCGTTTTTTACACTCTCTTGAGAGCTACAAAGTCTGTATCTTATACAGTTTCTTATGCTTAGCCAGGACAAGATTGCAAAACAAAAAATGACAGAACTTCACAGCCAAATTGGTACTTTCTTAGTTTTGTTTGACAAGGTATTTCACACAGCTTCAGAGTAGACTGAAAGCGCCTATAAATATCTGCTGTTTACTACATAGAAGAATAAAAAAAAAAAACCAAAATCTTTTGCTTTTTATTGTAGGAAACTTTTTTCCCCTGCCAGAATCACCAACAATGTGAATATTTCTACTTGGTTCTCTGCTTCTGATATGTGTTTCCATTACCCATCTCTAAAGTCCCTCTCTGGGTGTACTTGAGGAAGGTTATCTGAAGAAGCACAGATGTTTGGAATTTTACCATTCTTTTAATTAAACAACATGTTAAGGTATATTTATCACTTTGCTGATTCAGAGCCATAGGTTAACAACTCCTGTACTCCAGTACTATTGAGTAATTGCCCAGAGCACTATCCTAACACTTCTGTAAAACAAAGCACTAGGGACTGTTAGTGTAGAAAACTGTACAATTTTATGAGGGAATTTTAATAGGGAGCACTATTAAAAATAAATACCTCTGTTTATGGGTATTGGCTAATGAGTGGAATGCTAAAGAAAGATGCTAAGCAGCGACAGCCTCAGCAGTAGAAGAAGTAAACGACAACAGATAATTGTGAGTGGTGAATACATCATAGTTATTATTACTGATTTTTCCTTTCTGATTTCCTTGGTGTTATGCTCAAAAATAGCAAAGTAATTGGTACCTGTGTTACAGCAGAGCAGATCTAGAGAATGTTTGATGACGCCATGAGTTATAACCTGACTACAACGGTATTTGGACTTTGGCATCTTCGAATTAAGTACATCCCATTATTTACGCTTCCTGCTTGTAATCTTTTGCCAAGGCAGTGTGCTAAAAGTTAATAAAATGAGAACCTTGGGAACTACTGTTAACGGAGAACAAGAAGGTAGCCTTACAAATGGTATACATCCTCTTAGGAAAATACATTGAATTGACATTCAATTGTAAGTTGTGAGCTCTGAAACAAATCTCTTAACATTTGACATTCACTACAAATGGAGCCATTGATTCTGAGGTGAAACTGATTTTAATGTCCTATCGTGCTGGTGCCTGTCATAGACCACCTTGCAGCATACAGAGGCCAAAGAGGTAGAGTATGGAAACTGTCACGGTCAGGTGGAAGCTAAAATCCTGGCCATAGCCTTCAGTGGAGCCCAGGCTTCATTTGCTTGGTGTATTTTCACAAAAGGGATCCCGCTGCTTGGAGATTGAATGCTCTCAACAAAATGCTTTATGGCCCTCAGTGAGGGTTTTCAGTGGGGTGACTGCAAGGGGAGGAAATGGGAATCCCACCCCACATCTGGGCACGGTAAGAAAGGGAATTGCAGTTACAATGTCTTTTCTTTTGCTAAAATAACTTGAAGAACCGTGCATGTGCACGCACACACACACTGTCCTGTGGTATAAGTTTGTAAACCTTTGCCTCTTTCCCTCTGTTTTTTTCTGATGAAATGCTGCAATTAGAAGGCTTATGAGTATTTCTGTACAGCTACTCTGAAGTGTTTGTTTAAAGAATGGGCTTATTAAGCTTTCCCTTTCTGTGTGACTGCAAGAGCGCTATAGCTCCATTGCCATTCAGATGCTTTCACTTACTTGCTGTGACCAATCAGAAGTCAGCTTTGAAGCCAAAAAGAAGTGATACCATGCTTAAATCACTCCCAACTCGGTCCCACATTAAGAGCTGACAGTAGTCATCCTAATATTGGAGTAGAGGCTTAGAGGGACACTGGACCTCAGACCTGCAGGCAGATCCCTGGGATCTTGAGTCCTGCTTTGGGGTGGAATTTGTGAGTGAGGCATCCCCTCCAGGGTTACTCACAGAGGAAGGAAGAGGTGGCTGGTGTCTTGGCCCTTAGGGTTGAAACGCTTGCCAGCAAAGCTGGAGCACTATGAAAAAGCCTGCAGTTCAGCAGGGTTGTGGTATAAATACTCCCCCACAGCCAGGGTCAGTAGAAAGACAGAGACACAGAGTGAAGGCTTTCTTTAGCTGTAAACTTTCATCCTTTGGAAAACAAGTATTTTATTTCACCAGTCTTACCCTATTCCAAGGTTTACAACATCAGTGTCTCAGAAGTGACCCTGGTTTTCCAAACCAGCTAATACTGACTGATGGGCATTGTTGACATGATAAAGGAAAGCCTTATATTTACTGCAAGTAACCTTGCCCAAGCATGGCTGTCTTCAGTAGTGACTAAGGTGGCAACTAGATAGTGTTTTCTGTTGATTGCTTTATTCAATTTCCTTCAGATAAAATGCTAGTGTTTTATTTGGGGGTGCTGTGAGCCGAGATTAACAAATTCTACTTAGGCAACATGGAATATTACAAGTACAAAATCATGAGTGTGTTCAGTAACAGTTCTGACCTTGGGCTGGAGAAATGTGATATCTGTGCAGACAAGCGGGAGAGTCATTGAACACTTGCAGAGTTAAATTGATTGAAGTTTTTCAGTGTCCAAGTTACTGGCATTTTGAGGTGAAAGGGATAATATTTCTCCAAAATAAAAATGTTCTTTGGGAAAGCAAAACAATCATTATTGCTTCAGCAAGATTTTCAACTTAAGTAGCTTTTTGTGACTTTAAAGTTCTCTATATATTCAGTCCTAAACTCTTGATCTAGGATTGGTGTAACATAACATGGCTTGGCTTCTTAAATAACTTTTTATTAAGTTACGGTGCTCTTTGCAACCTTGGAAACTTTTTAATTCTTATTTTATATTTGTGAGTTCACAGCTATCTCCATGTGCGATGCAAACATTGGCCGTAAAATGAGTAAGTAAAATACCTCCCTCCAATTAAGAAAGGAGGTAGTTTCCTCGGTGGAAATAATCTTCATTGGCCAAAGCAAAAGCTACAATTCACTTCAAGCATCTTATTTAACACTTCAAATTGTCTTTGCATATATGGGCTAGAGTCCAACAGCATTAGGAAATCCTTGGTGGATAGTAATCTGGAACACAAAAAGCAGCAGTCATACTTCAACACAATTGATAGCCTCTACTTACTAGCAGTCTTTGGGCTAAATTATCATAGAGATGCAATTAACTGTCTTTCACTGAGAGGGTGTGTCCTTCCAGATCTAGGAGAAGAGGTCATAGATGGGGCAGTGTGGCTATGTGGTTAAGCGCAATTTGACTTGCTCAGAAAGAGGTCAAGACTCCAGGCTTTTAGCCTCGACACATGCAAAGTCAGACATTAAGAAATGCCATATACCACCAGCCCACCACATCTGCCACCGGGCGTGACCCATCCAGACTGCCAATTCAGGGGTTTTTTTCTTTCTTCCTGTGTTTTCTGTCAAGCAAGTAACTTTGACTTGCATCTCTGACTCGCCCTGAGGAAAGGGACACAATCAAGTGGGCAGTCTTTAGTCTTGTTGACTCTGTGGAGGGGAAATAGATTATAATCTTTGCTCCAGGTACTTGTTGTACTGAATTCCCTCTACAGGCTCCCGAGTATTTTATTATGCATTTTGTGGGGTTCCTCAAGCTAAAAGCTCCAACGTACAAAGGATTTGCATTATCATGTCCAAAATGTGAAATAAAAGAGTTAATAATTTGTTTACTTGTCTGGGACAAAGCAAATAGTGTCATTTCTTGTTGAGAAAACACACTTTCTTGGCAGAGCTTAACATAGATGTTTCCAGCAGAATCTTCTCTCTTTTGAGTCTGTCTAGTGTAGGAAGAGTAGTGTTAGCTTCCCAGTTCAGTCTGAGATTTGACAATGCCCAAGGGAAGGGATGCGTCAGTTTTAAGGAATCCCCCACGCCCCACAAAACTTGGAAATCTTACATTTATAACATCATGTCTGCCTTGAGGAGGCAAAATGTTGTTATCAGGATTAACCTTTAGCTAGTTTTTTGTATTATTTTCAGATGGGCATGTTTGACTCAAAAGTCAGCCTGACTACCACTCTGTATCAATTCTCAATATTATATGCACAGCAGCATTTAAATATTGCCTTATATATAACTAAGTGGGGTACAACCAAGTTTTGAAGAGATCTGAGGATCTTTAGCTGGTATTAATTGTTGTACCTTCTTTGACTTGTTTTTCAGTGCAGTGTTAAAGGCAGGCATAAAGATTTGGGATGGTTTTGTTGACACAGCCCTTTCAGAGCTTCTCTTGTGGAAAATATCCACAGGCTGAGCAAGCTTCATGGACCTTGTCATTAAACCCTTTATACCACCTCCCAGTTGCACAAATGTTAGTGTGTCACTTGGTTGTATTGGATCCTCTCTCCTTGCAAGAGTTTAGAAATCAGTTTCTTCCATATTATTAGAATTATTTTTCCCCCCCTTTCTGTATGATGCAGGGGAATCGGACTAGTGTATTTGGGATCCAAAGTAGCCATGGGATGATAGAGATTGCCACAGCTACAGAGACTTAGCCATTTGCTTTTCACACTTTCTGAAGTGGGTTCTGAGCACGGAATGGGAAATCAGTCTGTCCTTCAGTTATTCCGTATGTTGTGTCACATCCACCTTGTCCTTCATGTCCTGTGAGTACATGTCTTGAAGTCCTGGCCTGCAGAGATGCATGCTGAGCTGCACACTCCCAATGCATGTTCTGATTTCTCCCTGGGGTGAGGCAAGCACAGGGAAGTGGCAGTTAAAGCAGTGACACAAAGTCCCAAGCAGGACTCACGTGGAGTCTCAATGAAATTGCAGTGCTCCTATTCTGCAAAGACAATATTTTTCCAATGCTGGATTGAACACCAAGAAGAACTAGCAAAGAGGGAAGGTTGTTGTTGGTCTCAAGAGAGGAAAGAGGGTTTGTGCATGGGTGCATTAATGGAAGGAGCTGGAAGAGCTTTACCTCCACTCCTGTCCTTCAAAAGTCATTGGAGACTGAGTGGTACAGGCACTGTAGACTTGCAGAGGTTAAGAATGTTTTTGAGGGCAACGAGGAGAGCAGTATAGCTATTATTTGATTCTGGAGGAACATATTCTCAGCATCCCTAGATGTAGAAAATTCCTTGAAAAATCCCAGCAGATTAATATTTTCCTGTCTGGTGAATCTGGCACAAAAACTAAGATCTGGGAATTAGGATCAGTTTTAAAATTTTACAGATCATGAGAAATCAAACCATAGGAATGTCACTAATTCATTTCATGAGGTGTTCATCTCTGCAATGCCAGGAGAATAACTGCTATATTTAACTAAGCAACAGCTCTTCAGCCAAAAACAGCGGATAGCCCTAACTCATTAGTTAGCTAAGCTTCATTTCTCACTCCTACTCCCTTCCATCATATCTCTGGTGGCACAAAGCCCACTGTAAAATTGAAAGTTGCCTTTTGTATGGCTAGGCTGCACTGAAGGAGCAGCATTAAATGCCTCTCACACATTCTGCTTTTGTCACTAAGATTTATTTAAGGATAGACAATTTCCATCCCTGCTGGCCCTTGCTGCTTTAATCCAATTATTTCTCTAAATGTGCTAATAGTCTCAGATTTCCAGTTTTCAGAATGAAATAAATTAAGTCATCAATGTAAAATGATGCTGTTTGAGGGGTATCCGTCCACATTTTCAGCCTGGAGAGAAATGCTGTTCAAGGGGCAGCCTGACTCTCAAGAATGAAAGTTAAGGCTACCCGTTACTTGAATTGCGGCGTACTGATCAATTCACATCTGACTGAGGGAGACTGTGAGGGCTGGCTGTTTAATACACCTCTAGCCTTCAGAAGATGCAACCAAACTGCTTGCTTCTGAGTGCCATGCTTGCCATTCAGTTTCCATGTATGTAAGCCATTCATCTTTCCCATATCTTTGCTGGGATTTTCAATAGAACGTGGCCTTTCTCCTTGGCAGCTTCACTTTATCACGTGAAGAATCAGAACCTTAAAGCAATCCTGTGAAAAGCTGTGTAAAGAGATGACTTCATAGGCTAACTTGGCAGTACTTCTCTACATGAGCAGCCTTGCTGAGCTCAAAGTAGGTTGTGGGCATCCCAAAGGATGGAAGAACTGTAGGGCTCATAAGGGGCGAGGTTGATTAGAAGCGAGCCTTACAGCTAAAGGGTCCCTTTTCCTGGCACCATGGCTGGCCTGAGGTGGTAGCATGAACAAACTGAAAAATTATGAGTACCCAAGTTTCGTCATAGTTGTTCACCTTTGCAGCCTAATGGAGAAAATCTGCTGAATGACAAAGTGGAAGAAAAGCCAGTGGACTGGGGGAAGGTGCCTCTTCTGGTGCTCATTACAGAAAGCCATATTAGTCAAGGAGCTGCTCAGAAAGCCTGTCCCCAAGTGTCCCGAGGAAGTAGAATCATAGAATCATTTAGTTTTGAAACCCTTAACAGTCCAACCATTAACCTAACACTATGTCCACCACTAAACCATGTCCCTAAGGGACGGGTCTACACCTCTTTTAAATATGTCCAGGGATGGTGACTCAACCACTGCCCTGGGCAGCCTGTTCCAGTGCTTGGTAACCCTTTCAGTGAAGAAAAGTAATCTACATTAGGCCGAGTTTAGATCTCAGAGCTCCACAGAAAACAAACTCATAGACATATAAATTCTGTTGAAAATATGAATGGGCAGGAGTTTTTGGAATCAGCAATTTTCATGAGTGGTGAGGACCACTGTGAAAATGCAGGTTTCATTCCTAGGTGCATCCCCAGCAGCAGACTTTGGTCTATGCTTAAGCCAACACATATCTATTGAAGTGAACATATTGTTGCCAGGATTAAATGGTTGTTCGAGTAGAATGAAGCTTCACTTAGTGGCTGAGCTCAGGGAAGCATCTAAAGAAACTGGGTGCACAGTGACCAACTGCTGAGAAGAAACCATTTCAAGAGACTGATAGGCTTGGGCTTTGAGTTTCCTCCTCCTTTGCTTTTCTTTTTTTATACCAGTGCATCTGATGCTGTTCATTTTAAATGTTCTCAGACTATGTGACTGCTTCTTACTGAAATATGATGCATATGTAGGTATTTCACCTACCAAAAAAATTTTGCTGGTTTTTTTCATAGAAGTGCTTCATGTGCAGATATTTACCCCCAAGGAATTGTAGTTACACTGCATACTGTAAAGTCAGAGGAACCTCAGCTGTTTTATAGACTTGGATTGCATTTGTTGGTGTTAAACAGCAATTGTTTGCCATAACCTCTCTGTTCTTTTATCCGTATTTTGGGTTTTTTGCATCCTTCACAACTTTTCTGCCTTTGCTAATCCTAGCATAGAAGTACTCTTGCTGTATGCTGTTTCCCTTGCCAGCAGGTATGCTAGCATGCTTTCTTTGGCTTACTACTTTACAGGTCTGCAGTTTAGTCATGGAATTTCAGGCACTTAAAGACTTTAACTTCCCTGCTTCCATCTCATTTGTATCCACCTAAAACAGGGCATGATTAAACTCCACCTACTTACATCGCACTTTTCTGACTCACTGGTATATATTTATACCTGAGTTTTTCAGTAGATTTAAAATTACAGCTTTTATTTATGGACATCCCGTCCTTACCTTTTTCTGTGCCAAAATGATGCAATAGTAAGAATTGGCAGTTTTAACATTTCCCGTGTATGAAGGTTCCTGGTTTGTTTGTATCTTGCAAGCACCAGTGTACATGCATTGTACAGATCCATTTAGTTTTCAGGGGAAATTAATTTGCTCTGGTAATCAACAGACGTCACACAAATCTGAAGTACAAACCCTTCACTGCTGGCAACTATACGTGCATAGGCATATGTGCTTATATTTTTATACTCCTAATGAGTTATCATTTGCTATCAGAGGTGTTTTATTCTGTTTTTTCAGGAGCATCATTATCACTTTACCCTGGAGTAAGTAAGAGCTGATCATGTCCCACTAAATCTGCTATTGTCACAGTCCACAAAAGTGTTTGTTTATAATCCACAAAATCTGGATTGCTTTCTCTTGTCTTTTCCCTTGCTAAATATGTCTGCCCAGGCTAATCTAAACTTGAAGAGGATCATCAGGTGAACCACATTTACCAATATGATTGTCCCCAGGGGGAAATTTGGTAAATGTTGCAATGTCTCAAGAAATGCTGAACAAACTAGTCACCAAGCAACACCTTCAGGGTCTGTGCTACATACTTCAGGCACAGTTGCTTGATGATCCCACAAAAATGTGGGCTTTTGTTGCCATAGGTCTCCAAGCCTCTCAGGCTTTACAAGTTTCGGCACAGCTCACGTGAGGTGGAGGAATGAACAGTACTGGTGAGAGCGGCTGGGATCAGCCAGGTGGGAGCCACAGCTCTGCAGCAGGAGCAGAGCCCAGCATTCCCTACGGGAAGGAGCTAGAGATCTCTGAGAGCAGTTGTGTCCATTGAGCTGCAGAAGAGCAGGGGGCAGCTGCTAAAGTCAAATTTCATATCTGCTTGGGCTCAAATTTATTAGGGTTTTCCCACCCGTGGACTATTTCCTCTCTGCAAAAGATTTCTTACATATCATATTTATAAATGTGTATAAACACAATATGTGTATCAGTAGAGGGAGAGAGAGATATAAATATATACATATGTGTGTGCGCGCCTATATATGTAAATATATGTATGTATAATACACACAAAACTTAAGTATACATTAGCCAAGATAAGCTGTGTTTGCCAGTGCTTTAATCTCAGTGGGAGACTGTTATTGCTGGAGTCAGACTCTTGAGCACCAGCTGAGGATAGGAAACGAGATTCTGGCATGCAGGGTGTGGGAGGAATATCTCTTTGTCTACCCCCCCTTATTTTGTTTCAGAGTACATACACAAATAACATTCACATGTGGCCACGAGTGATGTAATGCATGCAACTGACTCCAAAAGAAGCTTTTCTTATGAGCATAGCCCCCTCAGAGCATGTATCACTTTATACCACTATTAAATAATATGTTGTCACACCACAAGGTAATATGAATCATTTCAGAATGCAGTTTTTTTATCTGAGAATTTGGAAAACTATTTATGTTGATATCATCCCTTTTTGTTTATGTGAAGAAGAGAATATGTTTGTCTGTATACGGCCGTATGTGTGCATATAGACAAAGCGGCAAGAGTCAAATTTCTTCTCGCTTGCCAGATTTTTGTATTTTAATCTGTTTCCATTGCCTTTGCCTTTCACTTAGAACACTGGGAGTCTTGTGGCACGTAGATGCTGCTGTCTGCAGCTCGATCATCAGGTTAATGCTGTGATTTCCTGTGTCAGGAGTCTGTGGCTGCAGGGCACCCAAAGCACTGTAAAGCCTGTTTTCTTGTAAACATGTTTGTGCTCCTGCACAATCCACACAGCACAAACCCATTTCCAGTTGTTTAAATTAAATACCACAAAGGCAAAATTTGCCTAAATTGAGAATGCACTGGGTGGGAAGTAGAATAATAGAAAAATGGCAAATTTCTTCAGGCCCCAGGGGAAATATGAAGCCTGTGTTTGGAAAGTAATCACAGAACTGCAGCATCTATTATTAAAAAAAATATTTAAAAATAAAGTCACCTTTCACATTGGCCCAAGAAACAATGGTTCACATTTTCCCTCTGGCTCACAGAGGGTCACTGGGAGAAGGCCCTGTATGAAGTGCAACTGTGCTGAAGAAAACAGTTACATCAGTGTGAAACGGGGTATGTGAAATCAGATTCAGAGCCAGCATGAAAACCTTCTTAGCAAAGGCTGTTTTAACACACATGGAAGGTATTAGCACAGTCCCTCCCCAGATAGCACAGATAGTGTCAGAAAAAAACTGGCTTTCCCGGATCAAGTATAGATTGCCAGGGCTTAAATTGCATGATAATGAGCCAGTATTACTGCTATTTATTTTAAGTACCGGCAATGTGTTTGGCACCACACAAGGCAAAAGTAAAGAATGTTTTCACCCTAAAGAACTTCTGGTATGAAAGCAGACAAAAGTAATGTGGCATATGAAGGTACATACAGGAAGTGTTGTAGTCAAATGTAAATTATTTTCCTTTATGGTAAAATGACACCCTGTGTAAATAAATTCTCAAAGGCCCCAGATAGGGCTCAGCTCCCAATAATCTAATCCTATAATACATTGTAATTGGTTTGAAAATACAAATCCAGTATTTTACACAACCACCACCCCCCCCAAAAAAAAGACTTGAAAGGAGCTGGATGTTGGAAGCAACCTTAAAAAACTTTGCCAGACTGATCAACCTAAAGAAAATAAAAACCATCCAACCCATTCTCATAATTTCTTTTCTACGGTTTTCAGCAATTCAAGTAACAGGTCTCCATTATCTTTGTTTTCCAATTAATTAAATCATTATAAAAAGTACTGGAAACCATAAGACCTTAAGGATCCTCATGACTTACACCATTTGCTGCTAGAAAGCAGCTTGTGCTTTAGATTTTGCTCTCTTTGCCTTGCAACTGTACCCTTTCTAACTGCTGCGGGTGGAGTTTGAGCTGGTCTTCAACACACAGCCAGCCTTGTTCTTTCCATTTGGATTGCAATTTAAATATGAAAGCTAGCTTTACAGGGCCCCATGAACTTCTCTGTCAGGTGAGTGGGAACCCTGTCATTATCTGCAATGGGCATGGGAAGAGATTTCAACGCTCAACACGTTACTTTTTAGCTTAGAAATGTATGTGTCTCAAGTCTGCGTGGTATACCTGTTATGAGACCAAAGTGAGACAGTTGTTTGAGAGGAAGTGGTGGTGGCAACGATGAGAGTATCTGTGAGGCATTGCCTGTTTGTACACTGCTCTGGAAGACAGGGTGCGTGAACAGTGTTTGTACCTCGTTGGGTTCGGCTGGGAGCCAAATCCAGTAGGCCGTTCCCAAGAATCACACCCTGGTGTCAGTTGTCTGCCTATAAAGGATAGTTGTGGGCAAGAGCTGGGCTTTTGTACTATTTTGTTGACTTAGCTTTCTACCCTGCATAGGAATGTTCTCCATCTAGAAAAAATAAATCTTGTCTCGTTTTGCCAGAATCTGTTTTTTGGTTGACTAAGTGGCACCTGACTCATTTGTGATTAGGGGAGGGTGTAGGTTGGAAGAGGATTTACTGAAGAAGTGGTATTATCTTAAAGTAGATCTATACAAAGAAATATTTAAGCAATACTCTGCCTTTGTATAAAGTTTCAACCTACAAACAAGTTTCAAATGGGGTTTTACAAAAGTCTCTTCAGTATTTTCACAGAGATGGGATAGGCAGCGTATTTGTTGAATCTGAAGAGCGTTAGATGGGATTATCTTCACATTCAAGGTCAGAAAGCCACCTGATGCCAACTTGGGAGGAAAGGCTCAGAGTTCAAAGTGATCTTGACTACTGGAGAAATGATCTGACAGGAATAGGGTATGATTCAACAAGAACACATGCAGGGTATTGTACGTAAGGAGAAGGTATCAAATCTGCCAGTACAGGATGAAAAACAAGAGCTAAAAAGCCATTTTCTAGAAAAGAGTTTAGGGAGATCATAGGGGATTGCGATCTAAAACTTGTGGAAAAGCAGATATCCTACTGGAACCAATGAACAGGAACATTGTGTCTAAAACATGACATGATCCTTCTTCTCAGTGCTGGCAAGGCGCAGGATGGTGCCTGGTTTTGCGCACCACCTTGCAGAAGTACGTAGGTTGATTGACTGAAGGAAAAGCAACAGAAACAATTGAAAGTTTAGAAAAGCTAGGTTTTCAAGAAAGATGGGGTTACTGATTTGTTTAGCACAGAGAAGAGGCATGATAAGTCTTTTGATAGGTAGTATGATGCTATAAAGGGGAAGGGAGTAGACTATTCTCTGGATTGACTGAACGGAACAAAAAATAACAGCTTAAATTACAGCAAAAATGGTTTAAGTTAGATATGAAGAGAATGTTTCCCACTGCGAGGTTGCCTGAGCAGTTAAGGGAACTGAATCCTTATCTCCCATGTCTTTTGATATATGTTGTAACTGCTCAGCTGTTGCACAAAATCTGAACATCATCTCTTGTGGCCATAGCAACTGCTACGTGCTGGTTTCAAGTTGGTTGGTGCGCACCCATGGTGTGTGTAAGCCATAGGGCATAAAGGCCCTTGTGTTTAGGCACTTACCAATCTTAAGATGGAGTTTCATTGCAAACTGGACATGTTCCAGCCCACAGAAGTGCAACTGGGCTCATATACACCCACGTTGGCCTGGTTGAATTTAGGACACTGGAAAATAGACACCCTGAATCACTGCTTGAGGTATTATTGCCTACAACAAACAGTCTGAATCTTGTCTTCAACAGAGGCAACAAAGTATCCAAACAGTGAGGTAAGCATAAAGCCGTACTGTTATTTAATAATGTTATACTTCTCAATTTCCTGGGAGAGGTAATCAGAACCTGAGATACTAATAATGCAGTGGTACTGCAAGACAGTCATAAGTAATCACATATTTCTGCAAAAGCTGTAACTTTGCACTTCTTCTCATATTTTGGGAAGATTTGGATCACCAACTCGTTTTTTGAAGTCCTTTGTGTTACCACAGTAAGTTATTTTTCTCATAACATATATATATAACATATATAACATATATAACATAACATAACATATATATATAAAACACATAGATATATATTAAGTAAATTACCAAGATATCACTAGAACTTCAAGGGAAATACATTTATAGCTTAAAAAAAAAAAAGTAATCTAGTTTGGAAAACAAAAATCTTTCCCTGAATATGACAAACTGTAGACCAGTTAAGGTGAACTATTTCCACCTATTCCCCCCACGCTTTTTTTTTCCTAAGAGTGAGAGAATATGAATTAAGAAGCACAAAGCTCTTAGGCACTTTAGATTAAAGCTAAAACATAGTAATGATAGCTTGATGATTGAATGACGTCTGCCAAACTTCCTCAGGGACTTCAATAATATGAGGGTAATAGATCATTAGAAGTGTTGAACACTGTGTCTGACATGTTTAAATTTATGTATCACATTCCTCTAAAATAATAACTAGTAAAAGGTTAAAAGCTTTGGAGGGATGTGGGATATGCATGCAAAACCACAGAACAGGTGATAGTTTGAACTGGTGGTACCAGTTAAGTGGCTCAAGATTACCTACTAGTATATTTTAAATGTTTTAAAAGGGAACGACTGCTCAGCCTAGTGGATGGCCATCTATTAACTACTTTAAATCCATCATTTTGGATCATGTCCTTAGATCTGTACAGTCAAAAATTATATAGTAACTTGGTTAGTTTATGTCAGCTAAAAGAAAATCAATAGTCTTGGCATTGGGTGCTAAGAATGTTACAATTCATCCTCTGATTAAGTTCTTTGAAGGAAAAGACACCTCAAAAGAAAATGCAGCTTTGTTTCCAATAAGATGACCACCTTGCCTTTAGGTGCAACAGGTCCCTGCAGAAGCAGTGCTGGCCGGATGTTAAACAGGAGCATCTCTTGTTCAAAACATGGAAGGGCAGTTCTTGCAGTTTTCCCTCGTTAAACTGAGAAAGTCAACAGTAAAGTTATGAATAGCTTGTGGAGCAAGGTTTAAAATAAGCCAAATAATAGATGTCTGTAAAATAACCCTGCTGACATATATGTCATAGTTTGTGGAAAGGTACATAAAAGGACATCCATGTTGGACTGTTGATGCTTTGATGAACTGTTTTAAAATGTAGTTCATGCTTGATACACACAGCAGCTGATGGACTCAGAATATGAGCACTACAGCCAAAAAAAAAGTAACTTAAATGCAATAAGTCACACTAAGGTGAGGCCTATCAGGTGCACTGTGTTGTTCATGCCCTTGCATTGTGTTGTCATGTGCTGACAATGTTATAACAATGGGCAACGGCCACACAGTATCACAGTGCTGATCCAAGGATCTGGCTGTATTTTTGGTGGATTGTTGATAGGTGGACCCTGATCTGTTTTGCCCAAAAGAATCCCCTTCCTCTCCTCCCCAAAGGTATCAAACCTCTTCTTTCCTTCTTGTGACAGGCCTGCTCACTGCTCTCGCTCTGTGTTACCATCAGTGGCTAGTGTATGGCATACCTCAGCCACAGTCATGACACTGCCATATATCTGGAACTCAGAGGGAATGGCATCAGGCCAGACTGCCTGTCCTGTGTTGTGGGTGTTTCCTGGGAATACCATTTCTTTTGGACTCTTGGCTCACTAGCAAAGCTCAAGAGCCTTTGGGAATCCCAAAATTTCTATTCTTCATGGAGTGGAAGGGTGGATATTACCTAGACTTGTGCTCATATTTCATGTGAAGTATGTGGTATGAATCCTCCTCAGGTTACTTTTTGGCCATGGAACTACGCAGTAATGATAGATACATATGATGCCATACATTGCTCTAACAAATGTGGCAAAACTTTTGAGTTTTGTTTCCATCAAACTGCTTTCATAGCGCAGTATCATGTAACTTCTCTTTATTCAACATCTAAAGGTCATAAAGTACATGTGGTTTAGCTTTTTTTTTATGTAACTTTGATCAGTAACAGCATAGTCATTATACTGGAAAATAATACTGAGAGACAAAGGACGGGAAGAGAAATAATGATGGCTTTGGAAAAATAAGGATTTCAGGAATACTACAGACATAGTTGCTACTACTCTTACTGAAAATATGGTCATTAGCTTCACTGTGACCAGGACTGGGACCCTGAGATTAACTAGAACTGTTCTTATTTATACAACTGTCTGTTAGGTTGCTCACTGTTTATTTGAATGGGATTTTTATTTAAAAGGGACTCTAAGACACGTCTGTTCCTATTAAAGTCCCTTTTCCTCCTCTTCTCTCTCTTCTTTCTTCCTCTTCTTCCTCTTCTTCCTCTTCTTTCTCTTCTTTCTCTCTCTTCTTTCTCGTCTTCTTCCTTACATGTATGAATTTACGACAGGAGTAAGTGGTGGCCTGTTTCTCCTTCCTTGTCCTCGCATTGATCTCTACACGCTGGGAGGCGTGCACACCATTGGCAGCAGCTGGCCACCAGACTATTTAAATGCAGCCTCGGAGCAGGGAGCGGCAGGCTGCATACCATGGGGTAGCTCTCTGGCAGGAGGCCTCCTCCTGCTCCACTCAGACATGTCAGGACAGCAGCTTGAAATGCTTTGTGAAAATACGAAATGAAAAGCTTCTCCCACTGCTTTTCAAACGCTGCAGTAGAGATGTCTCCAAAAGGTGGTACCAAGAATTACCTCAATGCCGTTCATGTTCAGAAGTGCAAGGGGTGCAGGCGTGCTCCCTTGGCAGCTGTGTGGATATCCCAGAGCTTCACACCCTAAAAGGCAGAAAAATTAGTATCTCAGTAGGTATTCCACCTTACTGAAAGTTAGGAATGGCAAGTAGAAGAATGGAGAGGGATTTTCTTGCTCCTGAATATTTTGTTAAAGATTCTATGCCGTATGGCAGCAGCTTATTGTAAAGTTGAATGAAAGCCTCTGTGTACCTAAAGGAGTGGAACAAGAATTCATGAGATAATATTGTTAACATAATCTCTGTCAGAACAATGAGTTTTCTGAGTTACCCATGACATGAGCTGAACCTCCCCAGAGACAACCATGGGAATTTTTGAGTTCTCCTTTACTTCCTTCACATAAGGAGGTCACCAAAGTCAAGAGTACTTCTTTGCACAAACAAAGAGAGCAAAATTTAGCATCTGTTGTGGAAACAAAACTGAAAATATGAGTCCCATAGTCTTGAATAGCAGTGGCTTTCTTGTTCAGGTGTGAAGTTCTTTTTTTACCCCTTTTTTTTATTTAGTTTTTATCCAATAAATACTATCAATTAATTGCCAGGAGTCACATGCCTTTTTTTCTTTCTTACTTTAAACTGAAAATAAAGTTATTATGTATTTCCCTGGTACTTCCCCTTTCACTCCTTCTGAGCTGAGAGGTACAAAGTCATTCCCATCCTTGGGTTCAGAAAGCATTCTGTAGCATCATCTCAGAGTGCAAAATCACTGGATGGAAGAATAGCTGTTTATGTTCTCAAATGGAAGGAGAGATTTTCAATAATATTCATTACTACACCCCCAATAAAAGTTATTGAGATTATGTTTAATGTTTATTAAAGAGAGTAGAAGTGTAATTCTTTTGCAAATCTCTGTTACAGAGCATATCTGCTCATTTAAAGGCATCTTGATGAATGTTTGCATTTGTAAACCTTATATGGATTTGAGGCATGGCTAGCGGGATGTCAGATCAATGAAATTTTTAGCTTATGTTGGTAGCTGGCAAGAGACATAATTCTATCTGCATAATTCAGGACTAATGAGAAGTTACATGAGCATTTTCTTTCAGCCAGCTCTCTGAAAGGTCCATGAATAAGAAAAACTTTGCACAGCATAATGAAATAGTGCTGTATAAAAAATGAGATGGCATCCTATTTTGGAAGCAATACATGACATAATAAATAAAATGAAAAGGTTATTTCAAAATGGGGAAGCAGGTGCAGTGTATGTGAAGCAAAGCTATGAACAGTAGAAATAGTATTGCACAGGTTAGATGCTTTCTCCAGAAGGAGGACAAGTAATGTGCTTTTTGCTTCATTTATGTATTCTTCATATGCCACAAACATTGTAGTCATGTCTGCTTTCTTCTGAGGTTTTGAGCTATTAAGTCATGACAGCAGTTGTGGCTTGCTGAGAATCTATCTAGTGTGTGTTTTACTTCTGTGTCTGATTAACTCCAGGACAATCCATTGTAGCATAATCTTTTGGGTTAATTTTGGTGATGTATTTGCCGTTTCTCACTTTGAGAAGAGATTACTCTATTGCCATTTTGACTGTAGTGGTTTAGGGATCTGTTCAGTGTAAAGCCTGAAAAAAATCACAGAGGTATATCAAACATGGTCGTACAGGGAGCTCTTCACACATACATCCCTAGTCTGGGGAAGCTGTGTCTGTAGGTCTTCTCTGTGTAAATGAAGAGACATATGTTCTTCTAGTCCAGTTTCCAGCTCCAAGACACACCATGAAAATGCCCGGTTTCATCTCCTGTGTAGCTTTGTGAGTGGTCTCTTACCTTCTGACTCCAAAGTGATTGTTTCAGGAGGTCTGATCCAGAGAGATCTCTCTTATTTCCTCTACTTGGCCTTTTTATGTGTGAAAGAAAGAAGCTGATAAACACTGTGCACTTGAGTATGTGCATATGTAAAGAGAGGAGGAGCAGCTCCTACTGACTACTTAAATGCCACTTACACTTTTGAAATTGCTAGGACTCAAAAAAGTTTTGGACTGGCCACCTTCACAAGAATGGATTTCATCCATGGAGATCTCTAGCAGTTCAGGAGTTAAATGCTTGGCTTTCCCAGAGAGTAGAATTTCCTCCTCCCTCATGTCTAATTGAAGGGTACATATCTACGATCTACTTTGAACAGATTTTGCATTTGCTGCACCCAATGTAATGTGTCAGATTAAAGCCTAAATGATATTAATTGTCATTTTGACAGGCATTTACGTAATACACCTGTGATTTGTCCATGCTGCAACATCAAAGAACAATGTAGTCCATTGTCAATCTTGCATTTTTTTTCCCTCTGGAAGACCAATTCATTGTTCAAGAGTAAATATGAAGCATCTTTCAGTAGGTTTGCACTGGTGTGTTTCCTGTCCAGTTGTGGTCTGACTAACAATAGAACCAACCTATGCTGATTTTGTAATGGCAATTCCAAAATGATCAGGAATCACTCTGAAGCACGTGTTTTCTGATAAGCAAGTTCCAAATTCTCATCATCCTGCTATGAAACGGTCCTTTTACATTTTGCAGCGTGTGGAATCTGACTCAGCTTTGCATTATGCTCTTCAGTTTTCTCTTGATGTAACCACCATTGACTTAATTACACTGGCGTGAAGATGGAATGGGGAAATAGTGAATCACGCCCACTAACAAGTCCATCATGAAAATATGGGAGTTGTCCTTTTGTCTTCAAGGTTTCTCAGAGGGACTACTCACCAGACTGGGGTGACTCTGCTAGACAGAGTCGGATACTCTTTGCTATTTTTAGCAACTTGTAAGAAAACTGAGGTGATTCACTCTGTGCAAAAAGCAGATATACATCAGAAGTCTGTAACTAGAAAAAAAGAAATTACAAACTAGGAACTTGATATCATTGATAAGGCAGGACATGGTACTTCAATCAAAGACAGTATCGAATATAATTCTGACATTATTTTTGGCCAGCATACAGCATATGCAGTGTACAGTTACTTATAGAAGAGATGAGGAAGAGAGAAAATAAGTCAGGATCGTAACTTAGGGCCATACTAAAATACAATGGAGGAAATGCAAAAAATAAATGTATTTTAACCTTCAAAGTGCTAGGAGAAACTACAGTTCCTGTACTGCAAGGCTCATGAGATCTTGAGGCTTCAGAAAGATCTGGGATCATGGCATTCTTGAAGCAGGGGCTGCAGCATGAATCCAGGAGGAGAGTGCAGCAGAGTATGAGGTGCCCTTACCAGCCGTGGGATCTCTAAGGGCTTTTTGGAGGCCTGAGTTTTCTCTGAGATATGTAACATGATTCTCCATACCCCAATTTATGTTTAACAGGCAGGATTTAACCTTTAACTGGCATGATTTCAGTTATATCAACAAAAGATCTCAGTCTTCTGCCACAAACAAACAACTCCAAATTAACTGGTCTGAATAATTGAACAGGGCTTTGTTTGTTTGTTTATTTCAATTACTGTTTGTGGTAGCAGTGGGTGGAAATGAAATCTTGCTGCTGCTTTCTGCTGTCTATCAGATTTGGAGCTTTGTTCCTCTCTGAACCTTTGTATTGCATGCCATTCTTCATCGTATTTATCCACTACTTCTTGAATCTCCCTTTATTTTCATTCCTGAGGATCTAGTGTATCACATTGGGCATTACAGTACTCTTGATCCAAGAACTCTATTGGCTTTTTCAAGTCTTCTGTGAGATTAGTACTTTTTTTCCTAGCCTTTCCTTTATTAGTTAATTCTTTTTCCTACATTTTTGTGTCCTTTATATTTCTCTGAATGATTTTTTGCAGGCAATGTCTTTTCATTTTGATCATATTCCAGCATCCTGACCTCTATAAGATTATTGGCACGTCATGTTGGTTGTTCTCAAGATGTCTTTTGTTTAGAAGTTCTCTGATTTTCTCACAGTGCTACATTTACATGTACTGTTGTGACTATGACTATCTTTTATTTTAAATGTCATTGTCACCATGCAAAAATTATTATATAAAACATCATATGAGCCTGGCTCTTCAGTTTATCTTGCCATACAACTCTTCCAGGGTTTACTGTTTGCTCCCATGGCATCAGCATCAGGTATTTGTTCTTTTGCTTTGCCCTCTCACTTCGCATAACCTAGTGATTTCTTTGCTGTATATTTTTAATTCCTGCATTATTTCTGTGAGTGCCCCAGCCTACTAGAATGCCCTCTGGTCCATGCTCCTGCACATGTTTTACCCTGCAAGGTCAATACGCTGTTCCCAGTTCTGCTTGTTGTTGCGCTGATGGAGGCGTAGTCCTTCCACCTTTTTCCTCGTTCCTAGGTAATAAATGCAGCCCTCGTTTACATAGGTAACAACTGAGCTTTAAGCCTCTGTTCCACTTTCCATTCTTAATTTGGTTTCTGTGACCTAGTATTTGTCCCATGCTCAGCCATCACCTCATGGCTCTGGAGCTGAGTCAAGGTCCAGCTCGACTCTTGTGAGTTTTCCCAGTGTTCAAGATTGCTGCTGAGGTTTTATTCTGGATGTCGTTTCATTGGTTCAATGTAGGAGTCTGCAAGAGCTGGAAGTGTTCCTGCAGCTACCCAAAGCCACGAAGGAGTTAGGCAGCCAGGTCAGCTGCCCGTAAAACACCTGTCCAGTTGATGCCTATGGTATAGAGCTGCTTCCTGACCCTGCCTCATCCAAGGCTGTTGCTGTATATTTAACAGTTGGCACTGCATGTGTGCATGTGTGTGTTTATCTGAGAGGCAAAACCAGACTGTTAAAGACTGTTTCATCAACTCTTGTTGGCTGAAAGTGTGAATAAGCCTTGTTTAAGATGGGTGTCCAGGCTGTTTACGTTGGCTTTTGAACTACAGCCGTATTGAATTTCTGAGGAGGTTGCTATTGCTTTCTAAAGATGTAACCCTCTATCTTTGTTCATCAGCTCGAAGGTATTTACTAATCATTGCCTGTGTTTGGCAGAAGAACAACAAGTAAAATAGGAGCTTTGTATTTTACACAGTCTTGGTAAATGTGTATTAAAATACAACATCCTTTTATTTGAACAATATTCATAAGAGTGAATATTAATTATTATTAATGTTAGAATATTACTGTTTTGCTTTATGCCTTAGGAGATGACAGTCTCTGTGGTAACATTAATTAATATGTAGCTTGGCTGTGTAGGCAGAAAGCAAATAATCTCCTAGCAGATTATTCAACATTAGCATAGAGTCTTCCATCTTGCACTGTACTTTCAAAGCACTTCTCATCCACTCTACTGCAACCTTGCACTAACCTTATGTTAACAAATTTATAGCTTGGAAATTATTCTGCTGACATCAATGGTGTTACACCATGCAAAACCTGTTTAAAATTAGATCCGAGGTATTTAATTTTTTAAATTTTAAAATGCATTCTAAATAGCATTCACATGCTTCAGTAATTGACGGTTTGGGATTACTTTTCTGTTTCTAGTTCAAAACTGAAGATTTTTAAAGGTTTTTAGTCTATTTTCCTCTCTCTTCTTTTTATACTTAAGATTGCTCCCTTAGGCAAAATCACTGATTTCCCATCTTCCCCTTGCAATCCAGTTGTATTATGAACCGACAAATTGAATTGTCTGCCAGTTCATTCTTGAATATGGATTCTTTTTAATGCAAGCAGAGCATGCAGGAATCTCCTGCTTTGCGAAACAGAAACTGCCTGTCTGTCTACATGTGTACACAGTATTATACACTGGAAAAACAGAAATAAAAAAAAAAAGAAACCACACACAAGTTAAAGGAACTTTATTAAGGTACAAAGTCAAATATCTTGAAGCTAGGTAATGCAGGCATTGCAGGATCTTAGTCTGGCCCCCTTCTTCATATGTTGAGAGAGGGGTTACCTGCTTGCTTTGTCTAGCCAACACCCAGAGCATGTGAGATGTTTCAGAGAGGCTGGACTGTCCAGAAATTTAAGCTATCCATCCCTATCAGGTCTCTGCTGGGCATGTGCAAACCACCACACTTCTGGTTTTTCAAAAGCACGTGAGTTGACCAGGCTGGGGTAAACCTTCACCAGAGGGCAGAACACATACACCTGGCAAAACTGCCAGAATCCTGCTTTTTTTTTGAGTCCACAATTTTCATCTGGCAGCAGCCGAGGCACTATGAAGACATAACCCCCCAGGGGAGTCACCCAGGAGCCGGGGACAGAGCCACCAGGTCCCATCCTTCCTCTCTTCCACCCGGGCTGGTACGAAAAGGGGCAAGAGCGACCTTGCTGATGCAGGAGGTCGCGGGACACAACTTTTCACCCAGCACCCTCAGAGAAAAAGGAGTTGTGGGTGGGCACACGTGCTCCAGGGCTGCTGGGTCACCGCTGGGCAGCCTTGGTTAAAGGCTGGACAAAGGCCCGGCAGCTCTGTGATGGGAGAAGCTGAGCCTACCAGCAGCCCAAAACAAGCAAGCGCTTTTCCTGCAAGAAGTTTTCTTGGTAATCTGCTGAGTGACACGGTGGTTAATACCGTCCTTATGGGCCTCCTATCAACTACTGCTGCTTACAAGGAAGCCCGTGTCAGATACTTCAGGTGAGCTGATGCCCTGGAGTCATCTCAGGGGCATGTGTTCATTGGGAGGAGAGCCTCCTGGAAATGAGTGAGCTTGTCTAAAATTTCCCCAAGCCCCGCGGCGAAGCTGTGACAGCCAAGCAGAGCCCAGCTAGCCTTGGGAGCGCGGGAGCCAGGAGGAAGCGGATGGGGGGTCAGGGCATCAGCG
>JANZLQ010000030.1:13847533-13882072 GCA_026212715.1 Elanus axillaris
AACTATGGAATGCAGAATAAAGGGGGGGTGGGGGGAGGGGGCGAGAAAAAAGCCGTGGAAGAGACACATCTATGACTGCTTCAGCTGTTCTGTAGAGAAACTTTCATTCCTTACAATTAAAAGGGGAAATTCCTTATTTGGCTTATTTTTAGAAAGTTATTTCCAAGTCTGACATGTCATTGATTTCTCCTTATCTGGATTTCAGATAGTTCTGAACATTCAAGTATGCTGACTTTTTACTGTACACTCATCAAGAAGAGTTTTTCTTTTTTGTTGTTTTTGCTGCTCATTTTGCGGCTTCCAGAACAAGAAACCTTGAGCCTATGATAGCTAGGTATTTGCCTGTTGTTTCAGGTGTCACCAGTAACAATAGTCTTCTCTCTTCGGTTTCTATAAGTTACTTCTGGTTTATAGCTGTACCACAATTGCACTGGGATTTCTTTGTACAGAGAACTGACTTTAATATGTCTTTTTTCACTTATATCTGATAATGGGATGACCAATGTGCTGTGCTGACTGTTTTCCAAAGCCAAACAGAATCTGAAGATGTGAAGTTTAACTCTTAAACTACTGCTCTTATAAGCTCACGTATTTCTTTGCAGTCACTTTTGGTGAAAAATAGCCACATGACAGTCCTTAGGAGTCATGTCTGTATTTTACCCAGTGCAATTATAGGTCATGCCTTCACTGAAAAAAAAAAAAATCTCAGTTTTTATGAACATAGACAAATCAAAACAATCCCAAAGTCAAGGTGGAGGGAGCATAGCATCATTCTACTCCTAAGCCAGTCTCATGATTTTTGAAGGTTTGGGTTTGACAGCTGGCCAAGCCTTTGTATATGGCCTGCAAAGGTCCATTCTGTTTTGGGGGGATTTTCATGCATTACAGGGAAGGTAGCCTGCAGTTGTCCCACCCATTGGGGGAATCCTGCACACACATACTTCAGTAGCCTCTTTGATTTAGAGGGATCAATTTGATCAAGTCCTAATGAATCTCCTGAGATAATTATCCCCTGAAGAAGGCAGGAAAGTCCCTAAAATGAGATGGTGGTGATGGGTTTGCGACATTACACATAGCAAAATTATTTTCATGGGTAGTAGAAGCATAAAGAGGGGAAGTATTTTTGCCTTCATTCTACTAGGATTATTGCACTTTAGTCCCTCCATGACATCAACAGGAGAGCTCCTGCCTGGAGAAGAAAATAGGAAATATGGAGTACTTACATTTTTCCAGTGAAAATACTTTCTCCCCCAAAAGACCACTTTGGTCTTCCCTATTATAAAATGTAAAAACTTCTTTATAGTTTGAGTATAACCACACTTTAAACAGCTGCTGCCTCTCACCTGTGCTGTAGCTTTGTTTCTGCAGTGAATTAAGCCCTCTCTTCACAGACTCCACATCAATTGTGATTTTTTAAGTGCTTTGGGATCCTTTGGGTTGAAAAGTATGATATAAATTTAAGATATTAAATTGTTAAGAAGATTAAGAGCATTACCAGATGCTGCTGCTCATGTTATAGTCATGCTGTTAACAGCAAATTGGAAGATACATACACTTCATCTCTGGTGCAGGTATCACATCGTGAAACCCTTTTCACTAATTGCACATTAAAAGTCACAAGGATGTTTAGCCCCGAGCTAATCCCACTGTAGAGCAGTCCAGAACCTGCCTGGTCTTATAGTTAGGACTTTTCTGTCAACATCCCACTGTATTGGCATTTTTTGCAAGCTTATATCCATCTGCTCTTATACCACTGGCCTTCACTTAAATAGTTCTTTCCTTGGGGGATGCTATAACATCTTCTCCCAAGTGACTGTATAGTATGCAGTTATATCACCTCCCAGGTTTTAGTAGGGTTGATTAAAAAACAAAAATTCATCCTTGTGTTTTTATAAGATGTTTCTACACACCTTGGCCATCCTTAAAATTTTTCTCTATATCTGCTCCAATTCCAGTTTGTTTTCTTTTAACAACACTACCAAGAGTAGTATTTAAATACTACACAGTATTTGAAATTAAAGACAGAGCAACCAGTGTCTCATACACAAGCAGTAATACTGCCCTACTTCAGGTGGAAACACCTACTACTACGCGTACTAAGATTGTGTTTCCCTTCAGGATTGCATCACACTTCTGATTCACAGTCACCTGTGATAAACTGGTACCTCCAGGTTCTTCTTTACACCAGTTATTTCAACATACATTGAGCCTTTTGTTTCTAGCCTCTAAGTGAATTATCTCAAAGCGTTTTCCTTTTGCCTCTCAACTTCTTTCCATCATGGCAGCCTTCACACTGAGACAGTTATTTCTTTCTAACCTGAGTCTCCTCTGTAGTGATGTTACTCAAATTTAAGCCATCACCAACTTTCCTCAGCTTGTTTGTAATATGTTTGACATTATAGAAAGTGCCTGTAATGATTCTTAAGACTGATGACAAACCCCACCAGTAACTTCATGCTGGCCTAAGACTTCCTTTTTTGTGACCTGTTGCCATCTCTCTTTATACATTTTATTATTGTTCTGCTGTACCTCATCTTTTCCAGCTTAGCTCTTACTCTGCCTACTGGAAGGATAAATTAGCCTATGTTGTGCCCTACCATGCCACAGCTAGATCACTCTTAATAGCAGATGTAGGGTGAAAGCTACTCAGATGCTTCCACATTGTGCTGTAAACTATGAGACAGAAATATCTTTTGTAGCAACAGGGCATGGCTAGGTAAATTGACGTTACTTTAGAAAGTTTGCAGGAAAGAGTTGATACTTTTTTCTATTTTTTCTCCTTTCTGGGTTGAGAGTCAAGGTCACTGGGTTTGTTCTTTCTCATCTGAGGCCAAAAGGAGAGAAACAGAGATGTTTTCTGCAAGGCAACCAATTTATGCAAGTCTTCTTTTAACTTCAGTTTTAGGTTTTGTCATTTAAATGTGTACTTATTTGCATAAAAGGACCCTGCTTTAATTTGAATCACAGAAGAACCCTGCATCAAGTTCTAGATTACTTTCTTCCTCTGTATTATGTAAAATTATGCACCAGATTTTTTTTCCTTACCTGCATTTTCTTCCCACAGTGGAATACTGGCATTTGTTTAATTTAACAGAAGTCGGATGCTGCTGCTTCTAAGATTAACCAAGGCAGCAACTCAGGTACATTAGTTCTTGAAAAAACTTCTCCATAATTATTTAAGTAGCAGTAGTTGTTGATTGGATTGGTTTTTTATGTTTGTTTTAGGGGTTTTGTTTGTTTGGTTTTTACATGCATATCCTTGCTTTGTTAGATTTCAAAACAGTAAAACAAGATAATTTTTTGTTGGCTTTTTATGTGCTTTATGTTTCAGTGCTCTGAGTCATGTTCTGCATGAACATCCATAAGCATGAAATCATTACATTTGCTTAATGCACTTCCTCTTTGCACTTCTAGCAGCAGTTCCACTGACTGGTTTGTTACGTTGGTATAACCAACAGACGGCACCAAGCTTCTGTTTTAAAAATGAGTGCCAGTCCTGGGTATTTCTCTAAGTTTTTCTTGTTTTCTGATTCTGGGTCAGAGGTTCAGTCTTGCAGAGCATTGACTACTTCTGCTAAAATTAGCAGGAATACTCATCTGCTCAACTTCAAGTGTGTTTCTCTGCATCTGGGCCAGAGTACTTGCAACCTGGCAAGATGAAGATCCATTTTCTGCTGGTTTATCACCCGTTGTTTTACCAACATTTGCAGTACTAAACCACTGCTTTATCATTCCATAGCAGGCAATAGAGCTGACTTAACCATGATGTTACTTTCATTCTTATGCTTATGGTTACAAGCATGCCCTCCTTTATTTAGCCTAGCCAAGCTTTGTTGGCCATATGCTATAGCTCATGTGCTGCTACAGAGAAACTTTTGATAGGATTAACTGAATTGTCCTCAATGTGAAATAGACCAAGCTTTATTAAAAATAAATCTGAAATGGTGGGGTAAAGATGGTCTATGTTTTATGGCAGATCTCATACGAGTGATATATCTGAAAGGGCTTTGAGCTGTGGTGTGTTTGGAGGGAGTTCTTTTTAATTGGTAGTGAATTCCATTTGGGAGATTTTTTTCCTTTGTTTTGTCTTTTAACTCCAAATCTCAGTATTCAGGAACAACTGTGTGAAACAAACACAAATCTGTTGTATTTTTTAAAAACTATTTTAGCCCTTTTTCCAACTCTTCTTGTGCTGACATTCTACAAACTGGTTTTCTAAAAGGACTGTCACCATCAATTTTGCTTTTTTAAAGGACTTTAATTCTTTCAGCATGTTCATATGGTTTTATAAAACCCCAGATACATGGCAAATCCCCTTGGTGTTGTAAGACAAGATTGCTGTTAAAAAATGTTTAGGCTTAGTCAGCTTCTTCTCACTACTGAAGTCATGAGGGACTCTGGGAAATGGTGTTTATACTAAGCTTAAATTGATAGGGCAAGTTTAATGCAATCAGGTCAAAGGTACAACTGCTTAGCTAGTCTCATCAACCACTCGGGTTTCAGCATCAGTTTATAAGAAAAGGCCTGTAATGATAACATCTGGCTGCAAGCGCATGGCCTGCATTCTCCATGCAGTGATTGAATGTAATTTAATGGCAGGGAGGAGCAAACTGAAGGGCAGCTTCATTCCTGAATTATGATCCCCGATAGATAAGGTACAACTGCCAGACTTTGATCACCCCTGTTATCAATTCACTTGATGAAGAGCCTTTCTCCAGCATAACCTGGACAGAGATGTCTTCCTCAAAGGGAGGAGTACAGACTATTGCAGGGCTTGGGGGGGGATGTCAGGTCCAGGACAAAGTTTCATGGTTTCCTAGTGCATACGTGTGCGGCTGATCGCTGGTCAGGCATTGCTTTCAGCGACTGCTGAGTGTCTCAGGGCAACGCTGAGGAAATGTGCTAGACAGAATAACGAATTGGGCTGCTCTTCTAACGTGAGAAAGCACAATGGTCAATTATATAGTTCCTGTCTCACACTATCCAGGTTGGTATGTGGCAACCTAAATAGTCAAGATCACTGCCGGCAGGCCCTAAAATATATACTTGTTAGGAAAAGGTAGATACCCAAGACATCCTGAGGGATTTTAATGATAGGCAAGTCTGGTCTGTTGATCTTAATTCAGACCCAAAGAAGGGCTTTTGCATACAGAATATATCTGGGTTTGCCAGCCAAATAAGTTTGTCAACAAAAACATATTGCCTTCTTTGCCTTATTTGTACTATGTGAAATTTCCTATTGTATAATTTTTATTTCTTTTCTGAGCAAGTTTCTAGATTTTGATGCACACTGCCTGAAATTTTCTGTGTTAAATGTCTGCTCCAAACTGAAGAATTTGAGAAATTTCAGCCAAAATAATTTCCAATAATCATTACAGAAAAAAAATGAAATTAGTTGTTGCCAAAGGACATGTGTAATACCCTGCTTTGAGGTGGGGGCTTGAAATGTGGTGATGCTGTGGCTTGTATGTCATTGACATACATTTTTTCCCCATGAAAATCACTGCATGTTATGAGATTTAGAAAGAAATAACAGTTTAAACACACTTAGCAAAACATCTAGTTTTTCCAGGTAAAGTGTCAGAATATTTAATTAATATTCAACATATTCAGGCTCCTGATGGTGCTAAATGAGATATGTTATTTCTGGGGATCATCAAGCATGCTCCCTCCACCCTGCCAATACCATCAAGTTGAATTGAATGAATCTGAGCCAACACATGGCATTCACTCTGGTTAGAGGAACCACTTGGTACAGAAGATCAACATTGTCTCTATTCCCAAGTATATTGTTTACATTGAGGCAGCACAGACCTCAAAGCCTAGGCGGTTAGTGATTGTCTGACCCAACTGTTTTCAGCAAAGGTCCCGTGAAATTTTCTTTGGTTGAACACAAAACAGGGAAGCAGGTTCTCAGTTGCATCTTGCCCTAGAATAGGAGTATAGTGTCCTTTGTCTCAAAGGATATGCGGGTGGGCTGTCTGTGAGTGACAACATTAAGAAGATCCATAACAGCCAATGTGGGACCCAAATGTTGAAAATACTCAGCCTCATTTCAGCCTACAAGTCCTTGTAATCACATATGGCACAAGCTTTACTCTTGATGGGGGCATGCATTTTTTCCATTTTCTCTGCACATGCATGTGAACTGTTTCCATGTTTGTGTAAGGGTGTTCTTTATGATGTGTTTATGTTGGGTTTCCTGATATTCAACGTGTATTCAGTGGGCTGCCTTTCATTCATGTCAAATGAAAATAGGATAATTCTTGGCAGCCAGCAGATCTCTGTGTTTATCAGACATTCATTAAGAAACTTCAGCATACAGGTTTGGTTGATAAAGTTTGCCACTCCTTTTGAGGAAGCAGAACCCAGGGAGACCAGACAACTTGCCCATAGATCAATGGCAGGACAGACCATGGGATCTGACTCCCAGCCCTGCTCTCTAATTATGAGGTAGCATAGTCCTGCTTCTGGATCAAGGCCCACCCTCTTGTAAGATCAGCTCTTGTACATGGTAACGGGTAGCATTTTACACTCTCTTGTCTTGATATATATACTTTACTGTGCCTAATTATAAATCAGGTAGTAAACCACTTTCTAATGGCACAGCAACAGTCAGCTAAAGCTTGGCTCACAGTTCTTCCGCAGCTTTGAATTGTCTCAGTAGTTTTCAGTACTTAGCTTAGCATGTATAATGTGTCTTCTCATACAGATGGGATGAAACCATACTTAAAGCAGTAATGATTATATACATCATACTTCTAAATGTATAAACTGCTTTTGAACATACTGGAAAAGCTAAAATACCAACTGTTAAACCAATGAATCATACTTTGTAAGGGAGTGTTTTTATATATAACATATAAAATCCAACTGTATATGTATAGGGAGGGTGAATATTTACACATCACATGTGTAAGATATAAATGATCCTGATGAACATGACTGAAGTAAATTATGTTAATGCTCCAGTTAGAACTATTTCTACATTAGTTTCAAAATGTTTTTGTTATACTGTAGATTCAATGTCAGGAAGATGAAGGAATCTGGGCTTTTAACTGCAACCTCCACACTGCAGTGTGACTCTATGGGGATGTTCAAAATTAAACATTTGGTTTAAGCATTAAACACTAAAGTTTTCTTTTTAATTCCTAGGCCTGTATAAAAGCAGATTGGGAAATGGTTTACAATACTTCCTATTGGGGGCTTCCACACTGACAATGTCAGAAATGACATCACTTTTCTGCTATTTGTTTTTTATTGCTTTTCAAGAAGTCTTTAAATAGCCAGCATGTAATTTTCGTGGTGATAAGTGATAACCTTTAAAACAGGGCTATTTTTCTTTTAAGAGAAGGATGCTTCCGTCCTGCCTCCAAGTTAGTTGACTTTATCTAGGGCAGCCACCCTCCATCCCCACGTCTTGCCTGTCCTGAAAGGTGTGGAAGGATTCATCACTAGAGGGAGTCGTTGTGTTCTCGGTTACCCTTCTCTGTAGTCAGAGCTCGCGATGGATGGTCTTGCAACTGGTCCCATGGTGAATGGCCCCATGCAGCTATCTGCAGGAAGGATGGTCCACCCTGGCCGGTATCTCCAAGTAAGGAAATCCTGTTGAGCCTTTTCTTATTTTGTGCTCCAGCTGTCTCTTCCCAGGTGAAGGACAAAGGAGAGAAGGCAACCTTCGTGCTCCCTCTGCCTCCACTGGCATTAGGCCCTATGTTGAAGGCTTTCCATCTGGGAGAGAGGGAGTAGCTAGCACATGGTCTTGCTCTATAAGGGTGATGGGACAAAAAACAGGGTGGGAGGAGAAGTCCCAATGGATACAGGGGAGTGAAAAAAACATTCAGAGAAATGGGGAAGGGAAGAAACGGCAAAAGTCTGAAAGTCTTGGTGGGATGAATGGAACAGATAGTAGAAGAAGGGCATACGAGGGAGACAGGGTAGGTAAATGGAAGTGATTTAGAGGGGAATATGGCAAGAGGAGAAGAGGTGTGCAACGAAGGAAACAAAAACAGCCCAGGGAAGACGAGGAGAGGTCACAACTTCTTAAAATGGAAGATATATGAAGACCTTAGGGAGGGGAATAGGACCATTTTTAACAGTATTTGTGGCACTGAAGTAAAAAGTTACATTAATCAAAAAATCTTCGCTGTTCATCAGTGAGAGCAGAAGTGCCATACTTACACTAACTTTATAGAGCAAATTGAGGAATGCCATAACTGAGGACAGAATGGAGTTTGGAGAACCAGTTTGAATATATGATGGACAAAGGAGACAATAAGAGAAATAGTCTGTTCAGGTTTCACTTCGTGTTTACAGAAGACTCTGCCTTCCACTGGATAGAGTAACCAGAATCCCCAGCTGTGGCTAGGTATGTAACAAAATCTACAAGGGTAGGTTAATCCGGCTTCACGTTCTCCTCAGTCTGAGCTGGGCACGTTGGCTAAGGCTGCTCTAACACACAGTTTTTTCCTCTCCAAAGTGTCATGAGCTGTGCAATATGTTCATGGTTGCTTTTTCTCCTTGGGCCAGGTCCCTACGACATGCCTGTCTGTGGTCTCCAGGCCCTTGGAAAGGTCCTCCTGTTCTAGGGCACTCATCCCATTTTCAGCTACTTGAGTGTACTGCAGCCCGTACTCTTGGATAGTCTTCTGTAGTGTTCCCATGCATGAAAATTACATGGGAAATATACAAAAGCATGTGGATTTGGTACAGGCTTATTCATATTTTTAAATAGAATGTAATTTGCTATTGGCAAATTAATCTCATTTATCCTAGTTTCATTTGTTTAAACCATGTGAGTAGAGTTATTCATGTGCAAAGGAGTTGGCAAATGCTGCCAAATCCACTAATACATCTGGCTGCTGAACATAGCGTTTGGAAATCGAGTTATTTGCCATCCTCATTTTGTAGTATGCTAATTTCCACGACAACCCACTGTGATATTAGAGAAACTTATGGCTTTGCCTGGAGAAAAAGCAAAAAGAAATTATCAACCTGCCAATATCACACAGGGACTACCAGAAAACTGTAGTGAGCAAGACAAATTTGCAGGACTGGACTCTTGTCAATGGTGGAAGTGGTCCCACTAACCTGTTGCACAATGTATTTAAAATCCAATCCCAAGATTTTGCATTCATCTTTTCACTTTCTTCAGCTTTCAGTTAGGAGAAGTTATTGACACCGCTCCAGCTTTTTTGTGCATGTGGCTACAATAAATGTATAAATCTTAATCATACATAAGAATTCTAGGTTAGGGGATCCCACGTGCTGCAGGTGACACTAAAGTGGCTGCAGCGTTTTGATTGATTTCTGTAGAATATCACAGTAGTATTATCTTCATCAGAGAGCTGTGGGCTGCCCTGGCAGCTTGCCGGAAGCCCAAGGGCTGTATCATATTTCCATGAAATGGAGCATATTGTCACCCTTGGCATTAACACAAAGGCGTGTCCCAAAGACTGTGCAGGTCCCAACATGCAATGAGCCTTCTTAATCCAAGCAGACAGGCCAGGACCTGTGTATTTTCTACAGCCGATGTACCTGTCTGCCTACCAGGGTGACAGCAGGCCTCCTTCTCGGCTGAACTATTTGTATGCTAAGCAAGCAGTTAAAAAAAACCTAGCGGTGCAGCCAGTATAATTATCTTTTATCTCACATGAGTTCAAAAGGAGGGCTTTCCCACTGCCACTCTGTTTTCATAGCCGTCTGCTCCAGAACCATTTTGGCTGTCAGTGTTTAATGTGGAAAATTAAAGGGGGAATGACTGTCATAGCTTCCTAATGACATCTTGGGGTTATTTTATATGCTAAGTCATTCATATCTTTTACAATTTAAAAGCATGCTGACATCATACACATAATAGTCATGCAGGACTGCCTGCATGTTTGCAAATAAATGTTAGAATTCATGGCGATCTTTTTTTCTCATGCCAAAGATGATTAAACAATTCAGGTCCATTTTCTTCAAGCGCGTTCTCTGTAAACAGAAATGCCTCTGTCTATATCCGTTAATTGCTAATAGACAAGAGTCCACAGACAACTATATGTTGCAAGCTTTTGTTTATTATTTATTTACAAATTACAATTGAGATGGTGTTTGATGAAACATTTATTCCCTGTTCATGACTGGTCGTGTCATGTCTTGCTGTATCACATAACAGTGCTATTCACAGCAATGGGGGCTTCATGCTGTGTGCCTTTCCAAGTGTTTAGCAGTGGACACCCACGATGAAGCAGCAGTTTACTTCCCAGTTCATCTGCAATATTACACTAGCAGAGTAGGTGTTCTCAGTAATGATTTCGGCAAACATAAGGCGTGGTCAGAGTCGGCTTTGCAGAAGAATGGGGAATGCAACCCTCAGTTGCTAGCGGATGAAATACGGCTCTCTTAATCAAAGTTGTCCAATGCACATCTATTTCAAATCTGACATAGAATTTAAACCTGTGTGTCTGCTGTTTCTGATTACAGTGCCATTCAGAGTGGCTGGGTTTTTCAACACGGTAAGATGGCTGCAGCTGAAAGGGAAGTATTTCTTTTCCACTTCCCATGAAGCAGTGGTCCCATGGATGTACTTTAGCCTACTAGAAAACAGGCCCTATTTATCTGAAACGACTCAAGATAAAATACAGCCAGTTGGCATCACATGTCACATCTTTTCAAGCACAATACGTTTTAAAGAGAAAAGGCCAAATTCCTTCCCAGTGTAGCTCCATAGAAACCCATTGGTTTGATTCGGCAGGTAGCCAAGTATAAACACTGTTATAAAAAAGATTCATTTGGAATCAAACATGGAAAACTTTTGAGTTAGGATGATATCTGAAAATATTTGCTCAGTGGAATTAAGACATTTGAAATACTTGGCTAGATTCACCTTAGGGTTTATACTAGTCCTAGTGTAAACTTCGTGGTGGATCAGAGCCACAGATACCCGCAGGACCATGCAAGCAACGCAGGGGAAAAGTGACAAAAGTCCACTTTGCTTCAGGGAGTTGTCTGCAGCTGGCCCCCGAAGTGGGACATGCTCACTGGGAAGCTGAAGTGACTAAGGTGAGCAATGACCTAACATATATTGCCTTTCCTTCAGGACATGCCACCTTTTTGAACACATTTGGCACTCAAGTGGGAATTAAAGCTGCAGAAATCAAAGTCCTTTCTCCACCAGCTTCCATCTACTAATAATTCCTCTTACTGAAAATAGGTTTCTTTAAAGGTCTAGGGTTTCTTTTTTTCCAGTTCATATTGGAATGATGCAATGGCAGGAGACACCCTAGGGTGTTACCACGCTTCAAGAGGTGACTTCAAGGCCAGCAACACTCCCTGCATGCAACTCTGTCTTGCAGTATTGTCTCATACCATTGTTCTCTGTTGCTTAAATATTGAGAGAGGTCCATCATGCTTTGTCATTGCACTTCAGCCTTTTGGAGAGTGTGGAAAAAAGATCTCAAGTGCCGAGTGGAATAGTTCAGCACTTGACAGTGACTTGAAAATTCTTCACCCATGACTTGTCCAGACCAAGGCATTTAGCAGGACATACCAAATGTCTCTCACGCTTTTAGTAAATTATTCAGTGGTACCCCCCATAACATACAATTTATTTGGATTCATTGCTGCTTCAAACTGTATTTTAGGAAGAATGACAAAACTGAACTCATGGAAACAGATCCTGGTTTTTAGACCAATGTAAACCACTAGGAGCTGTGTTAAAGGCCGAACTGCCAAAAATCAAGATCAGGTCTCTATGGTTCTTGGCATAGGGCAAGCTGCTCAAGTTTGGTTCTCATTAGTTATTTAGCACTTTTAGTATTTTTGTTGCTTCTGTTGCTTCATTCAACTAATTGCCAGGATCTTGAAGAATTTTATTCCATGGAGACAAATGCTATACTACTTTTCCAAGAACTGTTAAATCAGCAGGAGTTACTTGTATGCAATGTTATAATAGCAGTTAAAGTAATATGATATTATGTGTTTACGCCTTGGTTAAAAATATGTCAGGGGCTAAGCTATGTCAAAAGGATACTGTGATTCTTCAGTTGCCAATGAAAAAGTAATCATATGCACCAATTTGTTTGAGCATTGTTCCCCCACACATACACTCACCCACTCACAGGTCCTACTTATTAAATGCTGCCTTCTTTTTGGCTGCTGGCAAATGAAAAGTAGAAATGCCTCTTCGCATTAGTGCCTATTTTAAACACTTACTTGGCATAAGCGTTTCTCATCTCTGTTTGCAGGCATTTGCACATCATGATGCATGAGGATAGCAACAATCTCTGTGATAGCCAAAGCATGCTTTCAGGTCCAGGCCTTAACAAAATTGTAGTAAGTTATAAAAATGTGGACTGACCTTTAGCATCATGAATAAGAGCAAGCAAGGTATGAGGCAGAGAAGCAGCCATATGTTCATTAGCTTTGACTTTAGACTACTTGGCAGAGATGTGTCAAGTGTCTCATTCAGCTCTTTGCTGTTGTGCAAACAGCTGTGCTAAAATTTAAACTTCCATTCTATAAAATTTTAACAGAAAACAGCATTCTCTTAAAGCAGGGCTGAAATCTCTGAGATCTGGCATAGGAATGGACTTTTCTCTATGGTTCAGAGGAACCCCTGAGTCACATGGCAGATGGATCCAGTTAGCCTCAATTAAAATTTGAGAACATTGGGCTGGTTTGGCAGAGAGATATTGCTGCAGGGGTGGGAAGAGGGCCTTTAAGAAGAAAGCATAGTAGTAAACCCCAGTGCAGAATCTCACAATACTGAAATGTACGTCTTGATAATGAAATTAACTATCAAGAAAGAGAGATTTTGAACATTGTACTAAGAGAAAGGTGCAGGGCCTTTCCCAGCTGAAAGCAGCATCAAGTAATATCCTGATTTTAAAAAAGATAGAAATTTCTTTCCATTTGCTTGGGGTTCATCAGAGAGTATCTTTTATCGTATGAACAATTAAAGACATAAGCAGATAAATAGAGGCTAGCTCCTTAGAAGCATTGTAGAACAACTATCAAATCACAGCTTGATTCTCTGGCAAAAGGAATTTCTGCTTATAAAACACAGGAGCTTCTGTCTTCCTTGCTTACCTTCTGTGGATACAGGTAAGACATTTAAGTTCAAACTCCCAGTGTCTAGTTACACCCCTTTGCTTAAATACAGTAACTTTAATCAGAAAAGAGGGAAGGAAGATTTTTTGCTTGCTGTCTCTTTTCCATTCTGCAACTGAGGCCCTACTTCATCCCCCTGCCCCGAGCATTTGTTTCCATCCAATAAGTACTTTATTACATGTAGCATGACCTAGGTCTTGATGGGACATCATTTGCACACAACCAGGCAGGTGTTAAAGCTCCTTTCATCATCTTAATGACACATAAGCATCTCTAGGACCTTCAGTGAGAACACCTACCTCGCAACAGAGAGACATCCCATTTATTTGGTAAGTGCAGTCCCTATTCCTGCCCATTTTGTCCTTGTGGATCCACAGCACAGCACTTTTCTCCATCACTTAATCGTTGTTTCTCTTCCTCCATGCAGTTCCCCCATACCTGTAGAGTAAGATATCAAGGAAAAAGACAGGCTCAGTCTCTTCATTTCTGTTTCTAGCTACTCAACACAAGTAGCTCAGTGATTTAGCAGACACATAGGCACAGTTGGCTTTGGGGACACTGCCACTTAGAGTCCCCTTAGGAGCTGGCTGTGTCTCTGCTGGATCTATTGCAAAAGAAAAATGCATTTGTGTAACTGAGCAAAACACCGTGGGAGTTGTTTGGTGCTCAGGCCAGGGTGTGTGAGTTCACTAGCCTCATGGAGGGACAGCCTGGACTCCCCATCAGCTGGGGCAGAAATAAGATTACAGATGCAGGTTAAGGAGTTCTCCGCTGCTGCTCGAGGAAGGGCGAGATTCAGGGTGAAGGGCTGATCAGACCACCATAATTGCAGGGGAGGAGGCCTGGACTGTACAGTCAGAGACTTCCAGGGTCTGTATTCATGGTGAATTAAGAAGGTGGGAGCTTGATACAGTCTGCTGAATTTGAGCTGGCAAAATATGTTCCTTTATAACTCCCCTACCCCAGGCTGGTGCACTCATCATTTTCTGAAACAATTGTTGTTTACAGTAAAGTTTTCCATGCTTGGTCTTTCTCCAAAAGCAAATTTCATTGTCAGGTTTTAGCAGAAACCCTGCTGCTGCTGCTTGGGTGGGCACATGTAGGGAAGAAGGATCTTTTTAAAACATCTGAATTTTATCATGCAGTCAGAAAAAAAATGGCTGAAGTCTGGTACTTGGAATGAATGAAAGTCTTTGCTAACACCAAGCACAGCTGAGCTCTTGCAGGGCAATATGAAGTATATATTGCTTTAACCCATTCGGTTAAGGTCAAGAATTAAGTCACTCAATGTCCTGGCTGGTTACAAAAATGCTGTTCCTCCACGCAGAACTGATTTGAATATTGAGCTATGGTTCACTGTTGTTGATTTCAACATGTGATGAATCAACCCCACAATTTAAGAGCAACCTCAATTGTCCAGAGAACTTGCAAGCCCTCCTGGCAGAGTTGTGCAAGACCAGAGGGTTAGCTTGTGTTGTTTTGTTTAATGGGGTTGTAACCTTGCCAAGCAAAGAGGCAGACTGCACACCAGTAAGGACAACTTTTTTTCCAATTTTAGTGCTCTGCTGAGATCACGACAATCTTCAAGAGCAGATCTTTAAGCCTTTTTAAAAATTGCTTTTGGTAACGTGTCTCTTTGGGGTGTTAAATTACAGCAAAGCTTGCATTTCCAATATATATAGTCTCAGATAAATCAGGAATTTTACTTGAGGCTTGCTCTGCAACCTTGGAAAAGTAGCTTCACCTTTTTGTCTACCTCTGAGAGGACAAGAATTAGAAATGACTTGACAACAAATACTATGTAAAGATAAGACATTTCTGTTGTTATTATAGAAATAGGGAACTATGTGTGTTACTACAAATACTGGTTTTATTACTATCATTACTATTAATTGCATTAGTAGCTGTAGAAAAGATCTGTAATCTAAGAGGAAATAGAGGACTGAAAGGAATAGTTTGTTTCACTGGAAAGGAAGAGAAAGGTGTTAGACAATTAAGAATCCTCTTTATGGTCCCGTCCAAGAAAAATATTCAATAAAGTTATATTGGTGGTAATATAGTGATCTTCCCAGTAGCAAAATTGGAGGTAATCCTGCTGTCATTTCTCATTATTCTTATTATCTCCTACTGCATAAGTAGCAATCCAGAAGTGCCCTGAGTCAGTTTGTACCCAAAGCGAACATCAGCATCCTTCTTGAAAGCATTCCAGCTGTAACCAGGGTCGTAAAACAAAACAGAAAGTTGACGGGTTTATTGTGGTGCACGTTACAATCAAGTAGTTATCTGTTGGATCATCTGCTTTTTATGATCCATGATGAGAAATATAGCTGTCATATGAGGAATAGATTTCTCATCATAAAACTTACCTCTGTAATTTTAGCAACTGAATAAGTGCTGCCTCAGGTGCTGATTGTGCTAGTAAACACTGTCTGAAGAGTGATTTCCCCATCTGTTTCTCCTCCTTCCATTTAAATGCACAGTTTGGCAACAAGTGTGTTTCTGCAGTTCCCTTCCCTTCAGCAGCTGCTGCTGCTATTAAAGATCTCATATGAGGAGGTTCTTGTTGGACAGCTGGTGAAGCAGGAGTTCACCTGGGGAAAGAAAAGCCTTTGCAAGTTACGTGGGTCAGTGTTTCTGGAGATAGCTAGTGAAGCAGTCTCTCATGGGGAAGTTAAATCTCTGGTGGAGCAAATCACTTCAAGTCACTGCTGCCATTGGAAGGGGCTGAATTCATGTAAGTCGTTTAACTCAGGTGTCCAGGGTAATTAGTGAGAGGAAAGTTCCTAGTTTGTGTAGATTTTGTATCTCTGCGTTGGTTAAGCTCTTAACTTGGTATCTGGGTTAAATGTCTAAAATTACAGCGTTCAAACCTCTCGTGCCATATTTACGTACAGCATCTTCTTGATGGGAGAAAACAAGATACACATTGAGGGCATAGATCAAAACATTAGGTCCCCAGAAAGCTGCAGTGGTTTCTGGTATAAATTGCATGGATGTTAAAAGCGAGGAAACCTCTTCGTCTAACGTGATGATTGAACCACAGGAACAAATTTTCCTCTCGGATTTGTGTTGCTGACCCCCTACATTAGGGAGAGGTTATACGTTTCAGCGTGCTGACAGACGCTATTACATACTGTGCTTTATTCACCCCTGTTCCGCTGGCCTCCAATAGCCCTGTGCGCCTCTGAATCCCTCTGCCTTTGGCACTTCTGCTGGTGAGACTCCCAGCTGGGGGTGTGGTTTAGCTAAAATGGGTGCTTTTCACCAAAAGAATAAATTATTCCTATACTACTGTCTGAAAAGGGTGGATCTGGAGCCAATTTAGGGAGCATAAGTTACAATTGACTTTGGAAGTAATAACTTATGCTTTGAGCTTCCTTAGATGTATAGCCAAGGAGCTGTCTGACTGCATGTGTTTTTACACATCTTTCAGCTAAATTCAAAATCCAAGTGCAAAACTTAATGTGTGGAGATATCTTGGAGATTTGTGACCTTCCTGGAAAGACTTTGGGTCCGTAAACCAGCCACAGGGTCTCCTGGTTTCACATACCCTTCCCCACCCCCCATATGGCACATTGGTAAATAGTAGATGGAGTTTACTGTATCTTAATTAATGAATCTGAGTATAATTTGCCCCAGTCTTGGCAAGCAAACTCTGCTGGAAAGCTGATTAGTGGAAGGAGCCAACTTAACTGAACACCCTCTCCAGAGATGTGACCAAAAATTGAAGTGTATATATTCGTACATGTGAAAGGTAGAAAAGCCCTAGGAAAGCAGAAGATGGGGGTTGCACCCAGGTGGAGAATAGGAAGACAAGGGGTGGAGCCTTTAAGGAGGTGGGGGGGAAGGTAATGGTGAAAAAGGAAAAGGAGTGTAGTAGAAAAACATCAAAGGGAAGATTAAAAGAATCGTGAATTGGAGATGTCGAGAATGTCCAAGGACACTTGGTCCAAGGAGGAACCAAGCTGGATACGCATCCTATGCTATCTGTTAATGCCAAGAAAAAAGAGCTTAAAGCAAACCCTGAAGTCAAGGAGAGAATCTGCTGCTGAGCTTAGTGGTCTTTACATCGAGCTAGTGGAAAGGACTAAATCAAGGAGATATATAAAGAGCAGGAATAATGGCAGATGCAGACAGTTCATTTCTTCCTACTGTTCAATTTGTGAGCTTCACCTAGTGGGATGCTACCAGCAATGATGATGAACATTACAAAGCTTGGCTGTATTTAGCCCACTCGGTCACTGCTTGGCCAGGTTCCTGTTGATTTCAGTGGGAGTTTGCATGCCAACGTGCAGGTACCTCCTCCCCAGAAATAGGAATTCCCGGCCAAATTATTCTGTTAGAGAGCTTAAGCAGGTGCATTGAATTGCTGACGTACTTTTAGTACACTAGTTAGCACCTCTGATGCAGTAAACTAAACAATTTGAATCTTAAACATAGAAGGAGAAGCACTTAGATTTGTGGGAAGAAGAGCTTTATTTCAGAGAGGTGCTGAAGTTTGTATGAAAATACGTAACTTAAGGCACACACCTGAGCAAAAATTACCCAATGAGAACAAGAACCCTCTCTAAATGTGCTTTTAATGTGAGCGTTTGAATGTGTTAAATATTATGTATGTTGCTGCACTTACTTTTCTTCTTACGTAGAGAGGCACGAGTCTTCCCTACATTGTACTTCGTCTAATTCATACCCATGCAAAACACGGACCAAGGAGGAGTAAATTGAGTTGGTTGCACCTTTTGGTTAGATACATTAATAACTACCCTGGGTGTAAAGCAGCTAAAAATGATGCTCTTTTTACCTAATACTTGCATGTCTGCTAACATAAAGGATCACACATTTCACACAGGTCCTACACAATAATAATTGCAGATGGAAAATGTCCCGTTACTCATGTAGCTGGTCATTTTTGTATGCAATTACCAGAATTGCATGCTCAGTTCCAGTAACCATGTGCACAAAAATAGGCTGCAAGAAGCTGCTTAGGATTGTTAATAACATGGTCCAAAGTCTCAGTCTTTATTGCTGTGTTGTTTTATGCCGTTTTTGTAAGAGAACTGAGCTAGGAATGAATTTGGTTGTTGACTATTTGAGCAAAAGGAGGCATACACCTACATGTACTGCTGGGGCTGCAGGACTGCAGAATTAATGCATTGACCTGCATATGGTTTAAATACTGAACTTGGTATAATGAGCTGACGGGCCAGGAGGGAGATACTGCACCCAGTGACCAGCTGTAGTGCATGGCTCAAATAAGCAACAAGCTGCTTCTGAAATTTTGCATTTAAAATGCAGGCATCTTGAACTAGCAGTGTCATAGTGAGAAGTAAGTCTTTGCCATAAGCAATTCAAAATCATCCTGCAGTAGTTCAGAGAACACTTAATTGGCATTTCTCTTTTTTGCATATCACTGTTCTCATCAGTTCTGATACATGTTTTTTTCGGGCCTCTACAAACTTCTTTGCCTTAAAGTACTCATGAAGGAAATAATTAAAAAGTACGCAGAGGAAAACTGTCTGAGCAGAAGGGGCAGAAATCCAAGGTGGTTTAGGGAGGTGCCCCAAACACTCTTTTGGATGATTATTAATTTTTTTCTTACTATTATTTTATGACGCTGTTTATGTCTAATTACTCATGTTTTCCTAACCTGTGTGACAGGCATAATTTGAAGAGCAATAGTAATGATCAAGCCATGGAAGTGCCAGCTGCTGCCTACGTGCTCAAGCAAGCATAGAGCAGGCAGTGTCAGGAGACAGTGCTGTCTCTTGATTAGATCTGAACTTCTTTTTCATGTTGATGAAAATTATTCTGACTGTTATTATTTAAATATAAATGATGCCAAAAGACGCTATGAAAAGTCAGAGCTCCCTCAGTTCACTGTCTGTATGGAACAGTAAGCTTATGGGACTTTACTGCACTATATGCTGTTAAAATATATACTGATTTAGTTTAAAAAGATACAATTGGTTTATTTGGGTGTTTTTAGTCTAAACTGACAAACAGCCCATCTAGATTAACATGGGTTGTTTTTTTTTTATATCAGTGAACAATTTCAGTGTTTATATTTTCAAATCAAACCTCAATACCACAGAAATTAGCAGTTCCACCATATACTGTGTGCTAGTGTATTGTGAAGCTCATTTAGAAGCTCAATTTGCTTTGGGTTTTTCTGGTTACTAAAGCTTTTGCTTGTTTCATGCTTCAGCTGTGCTACTACAGTGAGACGTTGTGAGTAGCAGTGTGGAACAGGTAGTAGTACATCATCAGAACGTGAAGTCTTTTCTGATATTTTTCTAATAGAAAGTGGAGATTTAATTATTAATTTGTGGATACCTCGGCAAAAGTTTATAAAGTGTTGAGCAGCTTTTGTGATAAGTTTGAATGCTTTTACATTTCCTTTTTTAAAAAAATGCATGGGACAACGCCCTTCTAAAAAGTTTTGATGAAGTCTGATGTCTTTTGGAGTGAAAATTAAATCAGGGGAAAAGGAAATCATTCCACTGTAGGCTGCAGCATCAGTGCACTGCAGGGTCCTTCCTTGCAAATGGCAGAGTGAATCCCTGCCTGAACAACAGTGAAGTGAAATAAATTTTTGTTTGTTCTGTATTGCCAACCTTTGCAGTCCTGTAATTAATATCATATTATCCTTCTGGTTTGTTTTGTTTTCATAAAGCAGAAAGTTCTGGGATCCTGTGATTACACAAATCTCAACTTTTTGACATGTTAAGTTTTTGTGCTGATCTTTTATATGTAGAGAAAATCTTTGAAAAGATGAAAATTAAATCTTTAGAGCACAGAATACAAACCAATAAACTCATGAGTTCTGTTACTCCCAAGTCAATAACAGGGGCCTGGAGGGGAAAAGTTGAGCAAGCGATGATAATTTTTTAATAATACTAGGGTGAGAACTTGATTTTTATGTCAAAGAAGCAATAAGCAAAAATCCAGGGGCAGAAATAGAAGTGAAACTTTAGACAAACAAGAAACATGTGGTTAAAGAAGTCACCTCCTGCATCAGGGCGCTGTACGTCCACTCACCCTTGGAGCTGTTTTCCACTGAGGGGCTGCTCACTACAAATCAATGGCAAAAAACTTATTCAGGGCAAATGATGCCAGATGCACTGTGATGCGAATGCTTTGGCTTTTTATATGTTGTAAGCTATATATCAGGGGGAAGTGGCGGGATGCAGCCTGCGTTCTCTTCTTGCTCCTCCCTCGCATTCCAAGGTATTGGTCAAGTCTAAATTGTCCTGCCTCCCAGCTTTGTAAAATGGCAAGGACAGTGCTTTCTTGCTATTGTAATGTCATTACTATTGCTTAATTCTATAAAATCTGTATCTTTCTTCTCTGATGGTCCTTCATAGTCATTGTAGCGCTGCTGTGAAGCAGTTCTATTTTGCCTAAATGGTATTAAATCTAGTTGAAGTCTTGCTCAGGTTACAAGTGGAATGAAGCTGCCAAGATGTTTATCTAGCTTTCTTCAGCTGCTTTTTAGAGTCTCAGTAGATACACGACAATTCTGTCATTCATGGCTTTATGTGTTTGTACATATTGCCCGTTGCATTGGAATGCATCGAACAAAGTAAACCAAGCCATTAAGGTTTATTGGTGACCTGCACTGGAAAAGAGATGCAAGCTGTAGATGAATTCTAACAGAATATTCCAGGAGGTGATATTTGACTTTGATGGATATTCAGAGAAAGGGCTGCCATTTCTGTGTTTGTGCAACGTATGATGGGACCCTTACCTGGCATCTCTGCCCTGCCAAAACATGAATGAAAAATAGGATTGCTTGTCTGAGGAACAGCTCTGTCTTTCATATCGAAACTTGGCAATAGAGGATTCCTGTGTGAATGGTCTCGAGAGACACTCTCCTTGTAAAGGAATCAAGTGATGGATGAGGCATCTTGCATTTTAAACATTATGCAGGTGAAAGCATTGGAGTATTCTGAGCCCACGCCTACTGCTGTGCGTATGTCTGAGTAGTTTGCTTGCTTTTAGTTCTGGAACTAAAGGAGGTTTGGTAAGTAGGGCAGGACCATTAGAAAATGCTAGCTGTTTTCCTTCTGTAATGGTCTTTCATATTTGACTGCTGCAGGGTGAAATAATGAAGAATTTTTTGGTAACAGATCAAAAATTCCTTTCTTGTTTAATTGAAAGTGTTTAAGAGAAGAAGGTCATTGGGAGGACAGATTTCAAGAAGTGGTATTTGCATTTGGTGATGCTTTGGAAAGAAACAGAGCATATTATGCATGCTTTTAAAGTATATATGGTGAACAAACTGCCAAATCTGTGGAATTTTATAGCCAGCTACTGTGACCAGTAATAGCAGTAAACAAATCTGCTTTTTACCCCTACTGAAACTGGCACTGTAAGCTTTGGGAGACCTTTTTGCTTTTTAAAAACTTATTTCAACATAGTTACAGCCCTGTCAGCAAACCTCTGCTGTGTTAGTAGTAATATAAATTGTCTCCCAAGCCCTGCGGTATTCTACACAAAATTCAGAACCAGAGTGAAAAGAAAGCTGGCATGTGATATGATGGAGTACCACTGGAAAAGAAAAAGGACCAAGTCTGTGAGATACATAGAGAATACCTGGGGAAAAAATGGAGAAATATTCAAGTGAGAGGATCACTAGAGCAGAAATGAGGAGAAAAGAACAAAATCTCAGTGTGAGGTGACGTAGTTTGAGGGTGAAGGATAGATGGCCAGGTTTAAGATTATGTTTGTGAGGAACAGAATGATGCTCCAAAGAGAAATGGGAGAAGCTTGAGTGAAAAAGATTGGGAGAGACATTAAATTAGGAAAGAAAAATGTCTTGCAATAAAAGAGATAAATGGGATTTTACAGGAAAATAGATTAGCCAAAACATGGGAAAGATTTAAAAACAAGGAGAGTGAGAGAAATTAAATACCAGGGAAGGGGAAGGATGGAAGAGAACAAAACACTCATCTTTAAAAGAAAATAAAACAGTTGTATTAATTTTATTGATTTCTTGGAAGATTTCATGGTGGGTTGGATGTCTGCTCTGAGAGAAAGTGAAAGATAGAATAGGGAAAACTTTGGTGGTTGGTTTTTTTTTTTCCGGGCTTTCCTGTGCAGGAAATGTAATAGGAAGTTATTTTAATTAACCAAGATCAGAGAACATGCAACAACAAACTACCAAGAATGGTGTGGAAAATCCGGTTATTTTTCCAGTCAGACCAGAAGAACCTGTGGCCATTGACCAGCAGGAGCCTAAGGGTCAGATGATTAAGCAGCAGGATCAGTGAACTGAATGGCTATTGAAATCTGTGCATCTTTAAATACACACCAACCAACTTACATTACAAAAAAAAATCTTGAACGCCATGTAGCTGATATTTGTAGCCATTCATTAATTGCTTTGCAGTCTGTTTCGTCTACCTAATGAACACAAAAAGCGGACTTGTGTGATTTCATTTGCAAATGCGAAACCAATTGATTTTATGGAGATATGCTGATTGCTGAGCAGTATTTTTCCATCAAGACAGTCAGGTTACACTGGCCACCAAAAAAAGATGATGCAGAAGAGCCAGAACAGTGAGAGCCTTGGACAGGCAGAGGGGAGTGTCTTTTGCGGTGTTTTGGAGGTTGCCAGGTGGAATGCATCCCTTGGTTCAGTGTAGCCACGATGCTGAGTGAGCTGGGAGGGGTTCATCCTTCCAAAAGCTGTGAGATGCTGTGGCAGTACTCAGCCCACATCCCTAACACATTTGCAAGGCACTGTGAGACGAGAGCGGGGAGCACAGTGCCCTTGTTTGAAGCAATAGCATGCTTTTCATCTATAAAGGAAATGTTCAGCTGGCTACCTCGCTTGGACTTCCCAGTGACCAGTGTTTTGTCTTAGCAGTCTTGGTTGAACACGCATGCAGAATAGAAGTAAGTTTGTTTATGGGCAGGAAATGCATAAGCCTTTTAATGGATAAAGCGTGAGTTTGAAACATTAAATGTCACCTGCTTTGTTGTATGCCGGTACCTGCAAAGGGTTATTCTTTGCAGTGTCCTACTTGGACTCAAGCACTAAAGCTTTCATCAAAGTAAATCTGATTATTTTGCACATGGTTTTCCTGAAAGGATGTTATGATTTTCTAGATGTTTGGTGGCTGGTGATAAATTAGGCTTTTATGATGTCATGTGAAAGGCCACTGCTTGGACTTCCTTCTCTATCAGGCATGCTGGAGAATACATTTGGGACATACTCAGAACCAGAAATTATCCTACCTTGGTTTATTTTAACCCTTTTGTGGACTGCTGCTCGCTTTGTAGCTAGAGGTGTTCAGGCAAGGATAGCTTCATTTTTGCAGACAGGAGCCCCGTGGTATCCCATCCTGAGTCCCCTCCATATACTGTGCTTGAAATGTTGGGTTTTTCCTTGGGTAACAAAGCCTCAGCTCGTGAGCTCCCTTTAAGCCTTTCACAGCTTAAATTCTTTCTGTGTATTGTGCCTGAAAAGGGGTTTCAAATCAGATGGGGGCTTTAGTGAGAAATTGGAATGCGGAGGGGTGGGGCGAGGTGATGCGTCCCATAAATTAGATCAGGTTTATGACCATGTAGAGGGTGGCTGCTTCTAAAAAACCAGCCAGCAGTAAAAGGCAGTACATAACTGCTTTGTCCAGAGAAGCGGCAGCTCCCTTCTTCATCCCCCGTACTGCAGGGAGGGAGTATTTCACAACTGTTTTTCAAACAATGAGAAATGACTAGCCATCCTCCATGATAACTCTCTTGTACTAGTTAATCCATAGCAGGGAGGAAGTATCAATATAACAGGTAAGGAAGGGAGTATCATCACTCCTGCCCAACCTGAGTCACAGCCAAGCCTTCAGAGTAATGAGATGAGCACTGAACACAGGGCAAAGACAGCTATTTCTGTTACAGGTGGGTTAGAATTGGGTCACATGCTCTTTAGGTGAAAAAGGACATTTTGAGTAAATATTTTTATTAGGGCACATATAACAGCACACCCTTCCAAAAAAAAAAAAAAATTTGATGTTAACATAACATATGCCTTCATTTTTTCAGAGATGTGATTATCCATAGAGGTACTAAAATCACCAGAAACAATGCATCCAGTACAAGATAAAGAATTCATCCAGTGGTGTAGTAATATCCCACTAATCATAGACCTGCATTCATTAAATTGCTGCTTCATGCTCTAAAAGTAGATAGATAAATATCTATAGGTAGAATACAAGATCACTGTTGTAACGTTTATTGTTTTGTTGCTTATTGTTTGGTATTTGACTATATTAACATTTCCAATACAAGTTGTTATAAATGAAGAATTTTTTAGTGGAAGAAGAAAAGAAACTAAGTAGCCTTGCAGCATGGATTTCCAGGGTTATCAGTTTTCCTATTCATCTTGACCTGTCAGTCAGTGAAGACAGCTAACCCTAGGGGCCATATTCCGTTTCCAGTAAGAAATGCAGCCATTACTGCACAATAAACCCCACTGAAATCAAACAGCTTCACAGAGTGTTTTCCTGATGTTTGCAGAAAATGTGAAGAGTAGGGAGGAATGAGAAAAATAATGAATGGATTAAAAAAAATTGTGAGGATTGCATTTAATAATTTTAAAAGGTACCATGCCCTTGCCTAAATAACACATACTGTGTGGCAATAAACCCATGTACAATGAAGAGATGATTATCTTACTCTTCCCCTCCCCAAAATTGTTGTCAGAGTAGAGAACAGGCCATGGTGAAGGAAGAAGCAAACACGTTTAATAGTGAACAAAACCAGGACTTGGAGGTACCGGTGAAAAGAGAAAGAACGTGCTCTTTTCTTATACTGCAGCTGATCTCCACCCATACGAAAGAGGTTCATCCCTCCCAGGATCTTGAGTGATGTGAAGGTGACACACGGGCATCCTCTCTGCCATCTGGCCAGAGAGCCTGCAGAAATGTGCTTGCGTACAACCTCCCCAAAACCTCTGCTGTAAAGAGAAAATGCTCAAATGCTTGCAACCCATGTGGTGCAAAATCCAGGTTATTCAGACACCTCTTTACGCACAGGTTAGCTTGAAGCATGCGAGGGTCGGCTCATACGTCATTTCCTATCAGCAGCCAGGCTACAGGGCCGTGACAGCCCCTGGGAGTGGTACCACCTTTAACCAGCATTTGCAAAGAGCACTTCTGTTTTGTTAGGAGTGGGAAAAGCTTAGTTTGGTTCATTTAAGTATTAGTTTGCATTTTAGCAAACATGCTAAAGATTTTTAGCCGTGATGTGTGCGGCTGGATGGCTAGGTATGCCATATCAGAAAGTAAGTGGTTGTGTGTCCAGCGCTAACACCTGAACTATCATAATTATGGTCTGTACGTGGCAAATGGAGTGGGTTTGATCTTTTTCCTCTCCTCCAGAAGTTCCCTGCTTTTTCAGCAGAGGCACTCCCGTAAACTAGAAACGAACTCGCCATTCGGAAGCCTCTTTGGCGTTTTTGCAGAGCCGTGAGCTGAGGTTACAATTACACTTCCATCCAAGCTGGGGAACACCTTCCAGGTCTTCCCAGGAGACAGAATTGGGCCTCGGGGCAAACTGAGCGGGAGGGAAGCGCCCGCCTCACCGCAGCCAGCTGCAGGAATTTTGCTGTTTGCAGCAGCGGGGCTTTCCCTGCTGCGGGGGGAACACCCTCCAGCCTGCCTCACGCGTGGGATCCCGAAAAGCACCTGTGGCCCAACTTGCCGCGGGATGCCCTGGCGCAGCCCAATGCCGATTCCTCTGCGGGACGGCTCCCGATGAGCGAGCTCAGCTCCGGATCCAAAGCGAGTGAAATTCAGCACTGGCCTCAGGGATATCGGGCTGTAATTCGGGAGGAATTTTATCTGGCTCGAGCGACGGCACTGGCCAAGACGTTTTCTCAGGCTTCGCTTGGCAAGTGCACAGATCTGAGTAATGCTCAGCCCCGCGAGGGGCTCTTGTGCCTGCAGCCCTGCTGGCGCGTGCACCGTGGCCGAGGTCCCCACATGTTCTCCTCCCAGCAACGGACAAGCTGCGGCCTCGTGTCGATTAACCGGGGCACCACCTCCGTCAAAGCGATTAGGGTCTGGCGACGAGGGTCCCGAGGTACCCTGGGCCGGCTCGCCCTGCTTCGCCGGTTTTATCTGCCGCGTCGCTGGGGCTGCCAGGGCCAGCGCTGAGTGAACCCATTTCCCCGGAGCGGAGCATTGTTCCCGGCCTCCGGCCGCCGCGTGGCCCCGCTGATGGACAATACCGCCCGTCCCCGACTTCCTGAGCAGACCAGACAGCTTGCTGTTTTCTTCACGTCTCTTATCACCCCTGTCATTGAAAGAGAGGTCTGGCTTCAGCTTCGGCTTGGGCTGATAGGCAGCAGCGAAGTGGAAAAGGCACAGGAGAGGGAGGGAAGAGGAGGAGGAGGAGGGAGAGAAGTTCCATTACTGTTATTATCGCCCTAATGTTTATTGCTGCTCCGAGTTCATTTGCCTTAACCCTTTGGAAGCTGGTCAAATTAAAGATTATCAAACCGATAAGATAAAGCCGCTGTTCTAACGCCCCTGGTTCCTGGCGGAAAAGCAAAGGCTGTGCTCAGGTTTTACCGATGGTGCAGCCTGCGTTGACGCCTGGAGTACATGAAGTACAGTGGAATCCCAAGGTCAGAGCTTACCCTAAAGATGCCCGGCACTCACAGCCTGCCGAGGGCCATCAGTTATGCAGGGGCTCAGTGCCGCACGGAATCTGCCCTTTCCTCAAATCCTTCTTCCCCCTCCCCTTCCCCCTCAAGATGGTTATAGTAAAATGGAGCTTTCTGAATAGGGAGGGGATTTGCATAGGAAAACATGCTAAGGGAAAAAAACATTATGCCTCTTATTTTAAATGGCATTTAGTTATACGTGAGTTTCAGCCTATTGGTTGCTTTTGCCTTTTCCTGTGGTTCTTTGCAAACAATACTGTCTTTTTGCAAAAGACTGCTGACCCAAGAGTGGAAAGCAGTCTGTTCATGCTGCATTAAAACAAATTTAGATCAGAAACCAAATTCACTGGCATTCTTCTATTCCCTTGGTACCCTAACTGCTCCACAACTTTGCTTTTCTAAGAACAGTGGAAAGAAAAAATGAAAACTGAGTGACGACACGTTACGGCTCCTCTTAAATTCCTGAAGATGTTTACTGTGTTCCTTGTTAGGCTAGGGCTTTGCTCATTGATATGTTTTATCTTCAGTCTCCTCATATTTATGTGGAGATAGGAGTCTCTTGCTTTATAATTACACTGTTTTTTCCCCTGTTACTATAGATATTATAACAAACAGTGCCCTTCGCAAAGAAATCAAGCCAGTGCTCTCTCTGCCTCGTGGGTCGCCAGAAGTATTTTCAGAGCAGTGCACAGCAGACGCAGTGCTTGTTACAGTGACTCCTTCTGGGCTTTGTTCTCAGCTTAGCTGAACTCTGCATTGAATTTTGCACCAGCAAGGAGCACGTTTACAGGCTCCACAGCTCTGATTGAGTGAGATCTTACTACTTTTCTTTACGGCGTGCGCAAGGAATGGTTCGGCTGAAGTCACAGAAACTGCTCTCCAGTGTTGCATGTGGGTTAAGACATGATGTCCCCGGGCCTGGTGGCAAATTCAGGAGAACACTCGGGAGTAGGGGACAAGGGTGATGGTAGAACTGCCTAGTGAGCGATGCCTATTTGCAACAAATGCTCTAACGAGGCTGTCCTCTGAGCAACGAGCTGCAGCAGATACCCATATATGCTGTGAGGCTGACATTACTACTGAGATGTGCCATATGAACCCTCATTAAAAATTGCTATGAAAAATGCTCCAAAAAGTGCACAAAAGGGGAGACTATTTCATAAGATAAACTTTGATACATACATTACTGAGATACTACTTTTTAGCAGGCCCTGTTGTTGTGACAGGACAAGGGGTAATGGTTTTAAACTAAAAAAGGGAGGATTCAGACTAGATAAAAGGAAGAATTTTTTTACAATGAGTGTGGTGGTGAAACACTGGCACAGGCTGCCCAGAGAGGTGGCAGATGCCCCATCCCTGGAAACATCCAAGGTCAGGTTGGACGGGGCTCTGAACAATCTGCTCCAGTTGAAGACGTCCCTGCTCATTGCAGAGGGGTTGGACTAGATGACCTTTAAGGGTCCCTTCCAACCCAAACTATTCTGTGATTCTATGATAATGGTGAAAACACAAAAATGCAAGCTAACATTGTCTAATTAAGTCACTATGTTTATTAATTTTTCTTTTAATGGGATAAGTTAAAGCTGAAAGGCGATGGTTTTAAGAAGGAAATAAAGAAAATAAAACACAAGCAGGGTTTGCAGGAAACTTTGGCCCCTAGAGTCTTGAAATCCTTCCTGACAAAACTTCTCGAGCAAAAGAGTACGAGACCGAACGCGCAAGCCAGAGCCTCCACCGAGCTGGGTCTGTGCTCTTTGCTTATGGGAGCTCTGATGTAACAAATCATCTTCCAAGCGGCCGTGCTGATTGTGAACGTAACCCTGGCCGCTTTTCAGTCACAGTAAAACTGTTGTGTGCTTAGATCAAGTCTGTTTATTTTTAGAGGTAAAGCCTTGTCTCTGCTGCAGTGAGCAGAGCTGGGCACAATTCCATCGCAGGTGTTTTACTGAGGACTTGATCTCAGTTTTATTCTGGTGTAAGAGAGAGCAAAAGCTGGCGCTCGGCGCTGGCTTCAGTGAAGGCACATTTTAAAGGGAATCAGCTGAGCTGTAGTAATAAAGGAAGCCTTGGCCTTCTTTCAGGCCACGCTATCTCCTTTTTCTCACATTGTCTTGAGGCTTTACATTTTTAGTTGAAGTTAATTGAATGAGACAGTGATACATTGCACAGTGAAACCAGATCAATCACTGCGCGAGTCAAAATAGGAGCTGCGATGACACTCAGAACAAGAGCTTGGGAAATGTGATATTTACATTAAAATATTTTACATTTTTGTCTCATGGTTTTAAAACCAAATTTAAAAACGCATTACTGCATTGCATAATGAATTTCTCTCTGCTTATCTGTATGTATTTGTGTGTGTGTGTGCATTTGGACAATAAAGCTGAATAATCATAAAATCAGATTTAGTAATAATGGGCTATTTTCTACACAGTTACACAGCCTCATTTACAGGAAAGGTAAACCAGAAAAACTCTCATCGGATAAACTCATTCTTTTCTCTGAGAGGCAGTCATATGACAGTGAGGTGCATATAAAGCCATAGGAGAGTTTACTCTCATATTAAGTGGCAACGGGGAATTTGACTGCTGTCTTTTCCATCTTCCTTCCCTTTAAATATTTATCTGGATATTGTTTCTGACTCTTAGCTTGCAGGTAAAACTTGTCCTTACTATTCACTTATGTTAACCGTATTTGCATGGAAAGTAAGGGCTTGTTCCTCCCAAAAGGGATAACTACAAGCAAAGACTTAATTTTATGTTCATGATCTGAGTACTGTAAAAACAGCAGAAAGCCTCAATCAGTGTTTTCAGGTTTGCAGCCTCTCAGCTCAGTATCTAAATCCTCAGGGTTTTCACGGAGTCAAAGGGCTTTCTTTTCCTGTCACTATGTAAAGCACAATGCCACAGAAAAAGTTATCCTGCAGGAATAGAAAACATGAAGTGGTATCATTTCATCAGGTGCCTTTCCATCAGGAATAGGGATACCGAGCAGTTTCAATTCAGCAGCAGCAGCAGCAGCTGGTTTTCAAGAACACCCTCCACCCTCCCACCCACCCCCCAAAATCCCAGGTTTTCTCCAGTGGAACCTCACCTCTTCTTTCTTTGCTTTCTCATCTGATTTTACCTCCAGAAAGTGAAGCCCTGAAAAAGTGAAGACACTGAAAAATCAATACACTTTAATGATCAGCATGCCAGAGGTTTTTTGGTGTTGTAGGGGGTTTTTGTGGATTTTTTTTTCTTTTGGAAGCCTGACAGATGCATCTCTGGTTTCAGTGAAAGACTTAAATAATATAAACAAGCAGTCATTCTGTTCCAAGAGAAGCTTTTTTTAATATTCTTATTTTATTGTAATTACCTTATTGTTTTCATATTATGAGCTACTTGTAGAAAAATACAGGAAACATGACTGCAATACAATCCTTTAATCAGGAATAGCTTTGTTCCAGTCATCATTTCCATTCAGTGTTGAAACTTTGACTAATAAGAATACAATCAAACCTTGCATTTAGATGTAATATGGTGTTAATATTATGGTTTCATCTGATCTCTGTACCTAGTAACTTCTGTAAGAGAACCTTTTAAAAAGTGCCTAGGAGACATTTTGCCCATAATGCTATTTCCAAGTGAATCTATCTACCAAGTAGTGTTTCTCAAAAGTACACAAACTTCTTCAGGAGAGCCATTTAAAATCTTTTAACCTAAGTCAGCTGGGGAATTTGTATTATCATATATATTAAATCTTTTTTTTTTTTTTTTGCTCGCAGATTATGCCATAATACCTTGACTGCATCATTGTTAAAGCATGTGAACTTTTAAAGGAAAAATACGTCTTTTTTTAATACTTAAATGGATTTAATACACTAGTTGTTTGTGTTATCTCCATGTATAATCCAGCATTGCAAATAACTTCACTTCTACTCACTTGCAACCTCCCTCCAACCCTGTTTTGGCCTATTCAGCAGCTGAGTGTTTATGTTTTTGAATGAAGGGCTGGAATTAGGTAAAGTATTTTTTTAGATAAACTGTTTTAACAAAAAGCATTTGTCCAAGAAAGTTAAAAGACTGCTCCCAAGCTGTTCAAAAGCAGAATGCAGCTACATACAAGCGGGCGATGGCAATTCATTCTGCTCTTACCGACCCATTTTTTTTAAATGAGAAGCCAGTATCCTAGATAAGGCTCGGTTTCAAAGGATGTTTTGGATGTAAAGATTGTGGATGTAAAATTATTACTTACACAGCATTTATAAAAATGAAACTCTAAGTTTTATGATATGGCTTTTATGACTTAAAACTAGGTGGTATTAAAACACTTCCAGCTAATGGCTTGAATTAGGACTGAGTAAAAGGTACCTGGTTTTATACTGAAATTATTATTTTAAGAAGGATTTCCTTGTTTCCAGGCACATATATACACACGTCTGTAATGTAAATTAAACCAAACTCCAGATAAAAGGTGTACCTCCATGAGCACATTAGGGTCTGATCCAAATTTTATCAAAGTTAGTGGGCGTCTTTCCCATTTGAAACCAGATTTTGCAAGATTTTTTCCATATTCACACGACCCTCCAGGGGATGCCTCAAGCTGATGCGGTTTTGCATGACTTGGCCTCAAATGTCTGCTGCCAGTTTCTAAAAACCCATTATAGGGCTGCAGTAGGAAATCATTTAGTCTAATTTACGGAAATCACAGCATTTTTTATTTTCATATCATTTTGTTCTAATCCGTCTGTTTACTCTTTTCTGAAGGCAGGCTGAAATGTTTTTAGCCTAAAGACTGAACTAGTAAAAACGCTGCCTGGAATAGTCTCAGCAGACGTGTTTGTTCCACATCCCCTTCTTCGGTGCAGTATTTCCTTTGGTGGATTTCCTCTGCTCCTGGAAGCGAGCTGTCTAGCTTTCTGGAGCACAGTTATGAAGAAGAATTTCCTACATTTTACTGCACAGGATGAGGTGATTTTGGAAGTTAACATGACCTGAACCACACATGCACAAAAGATAGCATCTGAAAAATGTAGTGTGCGGGCAGTAGTTACAAAAACTACAGGCAGAAAATGCTCGTTAGCTCCACCGCTGGTCAGAGAGTGGAAGAGGGAGAAGGAAGGCAGCCCACGCGTTTTTCTGGACAGCCTGCCGTGTTACCACCATAAAGTCAAACGCAAGAGCAGAATTCAGCCTTAGCCTTGTTGTTCCGTAACAAAGTTGGGCTTGTTTGGTTTTCTTTAAGCCTAGACAGATATAATTTTAGCATTTACTGCTACAGGGAAACGAAGCTCGTGAGGAGAGATGATATATTTTATTAAATCAACACATACAGTTGGAAAAAGCTAACTTTAAACACAGTCTTTGAATTTTAAAGGAAGATGCAGTCATTTTTTTCACTCAATTAGAAATGCAGTCCGCAGAGCTTTTTTCTTTGTTTAATTTTGTTACGCTATTTTTGATGACTGGTTGTGGGATTGTTTTGGTGTGGTAGCATTTTTAAGAATGCTTGAACAGTAAGGTGAATATGACCAAAGTCTTGGTTTCTGTAATGGTTTCAAGATAATTTCTTTTCACTTATGAGATATTAAGACCTTTCTCTCCATGTGGATGCTCAAAATACTATAGAAAAAAAAAAGATGTAGGAGTTCAAAAGCTGGATGTTTACTACTGTTGCATGTGGTTACCCATATTCATAACAGTCTTTCGGCATCATCTGTCTGTGATCACGTTTTTATCTGAAGGAGACTAGTTGTCATGTTTGCTCTGTGATTTACATTATTTAAACAAATGGGGAAAAAAAGAATTTGAAACAGCTCATTCAATAGCATGACTAAGACATATGACAACTTCTCATAAAATGTTCACCATCATACGGCCGGAGTTCAAACCCCGCGCGCACACAAAACCAAAGAATAACTCTTTCAGCCTGAAATAGCCTGGTGAAAGGATGCTGCCTCCTGGTGATTTATAGGCATATGAGCTTCCACTAAAATTACATCTTAAAGAGAAATATTTTGTCCTCAGAAGAGTCCGACGGTGGCCCCAGCCACGCTCGGCTCGCAGGGAAGCACGAGCAACGGGGCGGCCATTGAGGTGGGGAAGGTGGACGCTTCTCACGGCACCTCTCTCTTCTTTTCCACAGGATTTTCTGCAAGGGGACTGTACCAAAGCCAGACAAAAGCTGAACTGGAAGCCGAGAGTCACGTTTGATGTGAGTGGCCTTTCTGGCGTGCTTTGTACCTGCCAGGCGTTAGCGTCCACGGGGAGGGGAAGGGGGGGGGGGACGACACCTCTGTGTAGGGTCACTCGGGCACATGGAGAAATCCCATTTTCGGTGACCCTGCCCGGGTTCTTGCTTTGAAGACAGCAGCCACCATGGCAGCGATGGGCACACCGACACACACGCCAGGGCTGGGGCCAGGGCTGCGGTGGGAAGAGCCCAGCAAAGCCCCATCTCCTCCTCGTCCTGCTGCGGGGGGCCCGGGGGGGGCTTGCCGTGCTCCAGGGTGCTCCCGACCTGCTGCCCCTTCGTCCCCCGCACTGGGGCCCTCATCTGCCTCTCTCCCTCCTCGCAGGAGCTGGTGAGGGAGATGGTGGATGCCGACGTGGAGCTCATGAAGAACAACCCCAATGCCTGAGCCCCGGCTGGGCCCGGCGGACACCGCGGGACCCAGGGGGGGTGGGGGGGTGCACCCCACGGCCAGCACTGCCACGAGCTGCTGGGGCCAGGGTGGGTGGCCACCCCTCCCCGTGATGGTTTTATTGCGGGCCTGCCTGTGCGTGAAAGCCCGGGTTTATTCCCACCCCCCCACACACCCTCCCGGTGCCTCTCGCCCCACACATCATCCCAGGGTCAGCCGGGCCTGGGCTAACTCTGGCTCCTGCCATTAACTGGGGAGGGGTCACCTCCCCCCCCCCACTGTACCTGAAGTACTGATCGGCCAGCAAGCCCACTGATTTCATTTTTTTTAATTAAAACTCATCTTTCTACTACCTAGGACCTCGCATTTTTAGTACTTTCTCCCATTTGAAAAACAAAAGTATCCCCTGTCGCCCACCTCCCTCTCCTCCAGCAACAACAGCAGCAGACCTCTGGCACTAACGTGGGTTCCCATCCCTCCGGCCCTTGCTCCAGCGTTTCCCCGCTTCTGCCTTTCCTGAACACTCCTTGTTTTTCTTTCCTGCAGCCTTACCTCCACCCCAACAGCCCATTTCCACCACTTGAACTCTGTGAAAGTTTGGATAACTTGATATAACTTGCAGTGAAATCGCCTTTTGACCATGCCGAATTAATTCCTAATTGCTGGAATGGCTTTCAAACCAGTCAGAGGGGGCTTGTAAGCGTTTTTCAGATCTTCATTTCAGAGCGTGCGTGAGTCACAGAAAGCCTTTTTGTCCAGCACCTTCCCGATCTGGGGGTTTAGGGTGCTTTGGTTTTTGGGCCCCCCCCAGAATCAATTCATTCCCCTTCCATCCTCTTCCTGCTTACTATAATTAGACCTCGGACGGGAGCTTGAACCATCTCAAAAGATGACTTAAGAAATAAAAACAAAATAAATAAAAAAGCTTAAAAAAAAATAGAAACTTCAAGGTGAGTAAATATTTTTGCACTTTTCATGCCAAGGTACCTGGGTTATCCAGAGGTCGTCGAGCCCATACATTTCCCGTTGGTTTAGGATCTTCCACCCACCAATTACTCCCATCGTTTTAGCTTTATGCCTCGAAATGAGTGAAGGGTGAGATAGGCGGAGGGGGGGGACAGAACCTCTCCGAGCGCACCTCTTGCTTTTTCTACTT
>JANZLQ010000030.1:13901451-13913618 GCA_026212715.1 Elanus axillaris
CGCGCGCTCCCCTCGCCCACGCCGCGGCGGGGAAGAGGGATTTAACACAGCCCCCCCCCCCGTCCACGTCCCAAAGCCCCTTTGGCCGATTTCGGCGGGCACAGCTTGTTGTTGGAGGCGAGGGACGGCAGCTCCGCCGAGGCCATTATTCTCCTCGCTCTGCCAAGGAAAGTCTTTATTGGTTGCCAGGTTTGCCAATAAAACTTGCGAATGAAAAAGTGTTGGTTTCCAGGAAAAGTACTTCTGTTTTTTAACCTCCCCCTCGCTGTCTAATTACTGGTGCGTTCAACCTCCGAAGAACGGCTTCGTAAAACTGTCCGGTAAATCCAGAGGCAGATGCCTTCGCGCAGTTGTGCGGTTACAGCGGTGTGTCGGTATACACACGCACACGCGTATGCACACGCTAATATATATCTGCATAGCTAGATGCACGCATGGTTTTCAGAGTTTTACAAGGCATTTACGGGTATTAAGCACAATCGCAGCAAAGAACTAGTCTCCTTTAAGGCTCCTAGGAGCTATGGTAATACAAGTAATAAAACTTAGATATCTGCATACACGCTTTTATGAAGCCACAAATGCTCTCTCTGCACAGTTACTTGCGCGCTGCTGGAACTAACCCATTATAGTTGTTTACATACAGAAAACAATGTCTCACTCTGCAAAAAGTAAAGTATAATAAAAAGAGGTCAAAGAATAGTTTAAAAAGTAGAGCTCTCAAGATGTATCTGTTATTGTCCATAAAACACAGGGAATGCACATAACAGGGGGAATTTTAAATGCGCCCTGTGCAGTGAACACATGGAACTTGCAGCTGGAGGAGTCCCATGGGCTGTGACCCCAGGCAAGCCCCTCTTTCTGGTCCTCAAACCCAAGCAGTGTACCGTTTAAAGGTAAAAGAAGTCATCATTCAGTTCCTGAGTATGTTATCTCTGCAGTTTCCAATTCTTTCCCCCTCTCGCCTGCCTCCAGAAGGCCACGCGCCATACCATTTCTGCAAATCTATAAACAGGCCGGTAGGCATGATTTGAAACAGAAGATTTGCACTGAAGCAGAAAAGAGCTCTGGCAGTATGTATTTCAACATCCCCTCAAACAGAGTGCTCTGTTCTCGGAAACCGAATAAAAGCAAAGCTTTCGGTCATTCTTTTTTATTCAGGTGGCGTTAGCCCCCCTTCGCTCGACCATTGCATGTTGGATGTGTGGCTCTGGCACCCTGCCTGCCAGCTCCTGCCCCAATTCCTGTCCCAGCAAGACTGGCTGGCCAGCTGTGATGGCAACGTGGCTAATGTTTGTGCGTGGGGATGGCATCAGCCAAGCCAAACAAGGTCAATTCCCCTATTTTGCAAAGCAGAAGAGATTGCAAGCCTATATCCAGTGCTAGATGATCTACTTAGAGCTGCTTCACTTGATAAATACAGCTACAGGTCTTTTAAGATGGCTTAGCATGATGGAAAAGACACTTGACGGATTATTTTTAAAAATCATCTAAGTTTTCTGTTTAACTTGATTACCCCTAAAACAGAACCAGAGATTCTTAGCTGAGGCTTACATTTAAAAATAATCGCACATGTATAACTGTGGGGCGTAAGTGTGGTTGGTTGGGTAGATAGGCAGACATACAGCTTTCCTTTAATACACACTTTTTCCTCTCAAGAGTTGTGGACGCTGCAAACATTGAAACAGTAAGTAACAACCAGCTCACTGGTGGTAGGACACTTTGGTTGGTAGCTTCCCCCGGTTTAGATGGGCTTGCCAGGTAGCAGAGAACAGCATTCCCCTATCCACGGCAGCCTTCTGGAGAGCTGCAGCACACTCCCGGCGTGACGGGGAGGCCCGCGGAGGTAAAGGAAGGTTTGCATGGGTTGGAGACTGAAGCTACCGTAACCGTCCCTGTGGCAAGAACACCCACAGAAACAGGTAATTTGCCCCTCCCACACCAACTAACAGCCAGCAGCAAAAAATGTTAAAGTAACTTACATCATCGTTTGCCTGTATCATTACTAAGGAGGAACTGAAAGCTGTTTTATGAGGAGCAGACAGACAAGACTAGCTTGAGCTTGAGACATAAAAAACCCAAACCACTAAGATACCTGAAGGCATCCCAATTAAGTGATATTACCATCCCGATCAAGATGCAGTCATTGTTAGTAAGCATCCCTGATTTTTAACAGAGATATTCCAATGAGGTAGATTTCCTGATTAGGTGCACTTAATTTAAGTGGAGAGAACAGTGTGGAGGAAACGTGGATGGCTTTTAGAAGGACCAGCTTCAGAGGGGGACGTTGTCCCTTGCAACAGGGGGTTGTCCCCTTGCAACAGACCGCGTAGCCCAAAATCACAGCAATGCCCTTTGCCCCATGCTGAGCAACCATCTAACCGTGAAGGCATCCAGCCTCGGTCGGTGCCTCGTCTTTTACCTGCGTGTTCCCCGGGCACCGGTAGCTCTGCTGCTGGGCATGCCCGCAACCGCCTGAGTCAGAGCATCTTGGCACCTGTTTTCAGCCTAAATCCCAGTGGGATCCAGAAAGTAGGCAGAGTGGCGTCTAAGTACCCGCAGGGGCTGATCCAACAGATAACGTCTTGAGCTTTGGGATAAATTTGAAAGGAAGGTCTTTATCAGCTCCGCACCACATATCTCTGTATTTTACGGATCTCAACTCTGGCCAGAGCCTCATGGTTTTTTGGATGGAGGTGCTTGAGGTGACATGTTTTGGCAGTAGTCACATAGCTTTTTATGCCTTTGCCTCTCCCCATGTTACTCAGGCCCTGAGCTTGAAGGTCTAAATCACAGGTACTGCAGGACAAAAATGCAGACAGCAAGACTTCCAAACACCGGTCCTTGTGAAAGCCCGGAGCTGAACCTGCCAAGCGCGCTGAGTGAAGGAGATGTGAGAGACTGAAAGACACATCTAGCTGTGCTGGCCTTAATATTCACGATGGGCACAGCTACAGCTGAAACAACTTTTCTGGTTAGAAGAGAGCTCTGTGAAAGGAGGTTGCAGTGGACAGGGATGGCCTCCCCGGGCCATGGGAAGAGCCTCGTGTTTCTCCCTGCACCTCTTTCCCTCCAGAGGCTGGGCTTGTCTTGCATCTGCACACTGAATAAGGGAAGGAATGCGAGCCCTCCACCACACCTCTAGCTTTCAACATTTGCTGAGCCTGTTTGTCTATTTTGTTTTGGGTTTGGTTTTTTTTTTTCCCCTATGACTTTTGAGATTGTAATCTCGGCAGGGTAGGGACTGTTCTACATTTGTACACTGTCTAGCTCCTGACTGTGCCCGGGATCTCGAGCTGATGTGCTAATAATGAATAAGCATAATTTTCTTGGGGGAGACTCTTCAAGGATTCAGCTGGAAGTGATTGAACTGGGGATAAAATAGACCATTTCCCTTAGAAGAGAAGGGCTTACTGTAACCACTCGATTAAAGCTCTCACTCTCTGCAGAGGTGAACACAGGTGTTGCACTCCGTGGTGTTCATCATGGATTTGCATAGACTGAACAGTACATCGTGTCCCTCTTTCTTCTAAATTTAGGGGAACGGCAGCAACTGTCTAAACCTCTTTGAAGAAAAAGATGACACGGAGTTTTCTTGCTGACCTGCAGCAAAGGTGTGCTCTTGAGGTGTGCCTGTTTTTCAATTTGCCTACCCATAGAAATTCCAAATGTAGCAGTTTCATGCAGTTATTTTGTCTCAGAGGTCTCTTGCACGTGTGTCATCCTGACCTTGCATGGCTGTGTGGCATGCAGTAAATCAGTTCAGAAATTCGTGTTTGACTTCAAGTTTGAAATTCATGTTTAAATGTCTTCTTTTTTTTTTTTAATTTTTCTTTTCATATTCTGCTTTCCCTTTCAAATGAGGCCAGATCCTCAAGTCATTAAGCTGAATTGCATCAGCTGTGGCTCTGGCTTGGAGAAATTAAAGGCGAGCACCTGTGCCAGCTCAGCACCACTATGGTGAATGAACTCACAGAAGTTAAGTCACTGGAGAGTAAGCAGGACTAGAGCTTGGATGCTGCTGCTAGATTTCATGTATGTATATTACGTGCCAGGTAGCACCGTGGAGGGGATGGGGGGTAGGGAAAACCGCTGCTTTGGGCAGTTCCAGCATTAAGATCGGTTTCTTACTCCGCTCAGTTAGAAAACTGTCCATCACAAAGTGTGGTGTGCAATGGTGGCATGGGGTTTGTTTTGGTTTTTTCAGAGTTGAGTATGCTTGTTAACTCTTCAAAATAATGTTATCTCTTCCAGTGCATTTCCCATTGAAGTGAATGGAAATGTTCCCATTGACTTTAAAGCACAATTTCCTCCACCTCCTCCTTCTTAAAAGACTTAATCAAGTATGTTTAGTAGAAACCTATAAGAGCTGTCTAATGACTGGCTCGCTTTGCCCAGGGAAAAATGTAACTATAAACTGAAATATGATGCTGAAAACTAAGTTTAGTAGAAAGTGTTTAGTCTAGTGCTAAATGAATGATGGAAGCTTGTATTTGTGAATAATTTATTTGACAATTGGGGGGGAAAAAAATGACCGAATGAGTTCTTCGCTCATTTTTCCTTGCCTGTCTACAAAACTGGCTGAACAATGCGCAAACAAATTGCTAATATTTATTCAGGAGCAAAGAGGTCAGCTTTTGTCAAAAGTGTTTTTAGCAGTGACTTGGACTGGCACCAGATTAGCTTAATTTTCTTGTGTCCTCTTCAGAGTAAACAAAGGAAGCTGTTCTATTAGTTACTGCATTCACTGCAAATTTGCATCTCACCAGAAACACTTGTATTCTATTGCAAATCCTGTGTTGTGAAGACTCTGCAAATACCGGAGTTTGGCTGTTGTGCTCCCAGCCAGAGACTTGAGAAATCTCAGTGAGTTTTGCGTTATAGCCTGTACAGCAGGTGCTTGCCCACCTCCAGCCCCTCCTGAAAGGGGCTTCTTCAAAGCCATGTGCAGCGGTTGTAGGTGGCAGCTACGTACCGGGCTGAATGAGCAGAAGCTCTGCTGCTAAAGAGAAGGTGTGTTTCATGATTAGGAAGGCTGCCATCTCCATATGTGATGATGCAAATAGTTGCTGATTGCCAGACAGAAGCTGCTTATTAATTATTTTTCCTCTTGGTGAGAGAGGAAACACAGACAGATGGCAGAGTCTCTAAAGAGCTGTCTTTATTAGCTTGACCTGACAGTAGTACAGAGGTGTTTTGCTTGGGGACAAAATCCACATTTTACCTTGCAATTTAGTGAGCTTGTCTGCATCACCTCCTACACTTGCCCCTACAACCTGTCCCTTCCTCTGTGACACACCCAGGCTTCTTTCTTGCTAGTCCTCCATCCTCTGTTACCTTTCTACCTTTTCCCATGCCACCAAATGAGCTTAAAAATACTCTAAAATGAATATATATTTTTCAATACTTTTCTGCCCTCCTCACCCTTTTAGAAAGACTACAAACAAATCTACTTTCTGTGCAAAACACTGAAGGTACAGGAGCATGCCTCTTTCCACAAATGGCCTCTCTGATCCCAAATTCAGTGCTTTTGCTGTCAGTAGGTTTCAGACTGAGATAAGGGCTTCTGTGGGGCTGGAACTTGACTGTGGATTTGCACCATGGGTTCCCAGAGGGGTGTCTGGTGCCTTCAAGTCCCATGGGAGTTGGGGGGAAGCTGTAGGTATTTGAACATCTCTTGGAATGGCTCCTATCAGTTTGGTGCCTGCTCGTGCCTCCAGCACACGCCATCGGCTGCAGCTGGTGCTGCTACTTGGGCTCATCCTCTTTGAGAGGGTAAGTTTTCAGGGGCTTACTTCACTTCAATATTTTCTATTCAAGTGGGAACAGCCCACCTGTTTTGTGGCTTCACCTCTTCAGGGCTGCTGATGTGTGTGAGAGTGCAGAAAGGGGAGGCAAGGTGGGTCCTTCTAAGTGATGGTCATGTCTCTTGCAGAAGTTGTGTTCCCCAGGCTGTCTTGCCTCCCATCTGTTCCCAACAGCTGCCTAAGAGTCTGAAGGAGATGGGTCTCATAGCATCATTTCTTCTTGCAGTGTGGGATCTGCTTGCCCCCTCCTGCAGAGAGGCTCAAAGCTGGTCAGGACTGTTGCAGGACAAGGGAGGGAGAGTATGAGACATGGAAACAGCAGGTCATAAGCTTTCTTTTCAACCTTAGCTCAGGCAAGCTCGCAGTGCCTGTAGAGAAGCACTGCTGGATGAAATGCTACAGCCCTTGGCTGTACGTGCTGTGTCACAGAGCCCAGAGGTGCACAGAAATACACTTAACGCCATGCCACAGGCTGAATCGGTCATTTCGTGGCGCTGTCCTCCAATGTGACCCACATTCAGAACAGCCTTGTTTGCGCTTGGCTACAGAAAGCCAGCCAGGTGCCAGCCCTGCTCCTGGTGCAGTTTGGAGCACGGGCAAGGTGGTAATGAACTAGATGCTGCTCCTTGGAACCTCCTCCTCTCGCCTGCTTCTGAGAATAAAGAAGAATAGAGTGAAGCCAGGGCCTTTTACACCGGCTATTACCCCAGCCCTGTGGGCTCAGCGGTGGCAGTGCCAGACTGACACCGCAGAGGAATAGCGCAATGTGCAGGGAAACTGTGTTCAGGCTCATGCCTTTTTGCAGGGCTGGAAGGTCAGAAGGTGTCCTTAATAGAAAGAAGAGTCCAAGCCCCTGGCTGCCCTGGCCTTATTCAGGGAGAGATCCCTCCTGAAGCCCCAGGTGTGAGCGGAATAAAACAGCAACACAAGATTTGATGTTTGTGGGGCTGCTCGTAAGCTGTTTGTCTGAGCTGGGTTCTTGGGTGAGTGCGTTTCCTGCTGTGTGCTGCTTGTAGGATCAAGCCCTGGTAAGCTGCTGAGAGTCACTGCTGCTCCTCCTGGAGCTAGAGGCAGCTCAGGGTAATCAGCACGTATAGGAGTAAGCTCTGATGGTGGAAGCCTGGTAAGAGCACAGTTTAATTTCACTGTGGTATGCAGCACTCCAAGAAAACTCCCAGACTCAGTCCTTTTCCTTCAAGCACAACCTCTTATCAAGGTCCTTGGCAGCAATTCACTTACAGAAAGGAGCAGCTGTCATGGTATTCCCACATACAAACATGGAAAAACAACCCCTCCCTACTTTCAGTGCAGCAATGTTATGTAGTAAGAATAATTACAATATTTAACACTTGTATCTGCACTTTTAATCTTCAAAGCACTTAACGAGCAACTAGCTACAGGTAATTGTAGCTGCAGAGTGATGTGGCCATTTGCAAAAAAGAGGAGAACTGTGTGCGTGACTGCTCCAGTGGCCCTGCGCAGGGACTGTAAAGGCTCAATGGCACAGGCTCTCTTGGCTGCCAGGGTTGGTTTTTCCTATCACGGGTCGCTGCCCTCCTGCCAGAGGTTACTGACTTCTCGGGTCTGTTGGTTGAATTGTTCACCTTACAGTTTCCCAACCCACCTCGGTCCCAATAGAACTTGGTTAGGAAAGACCTATATGGCAAGCCATGTTAGCTGACCTGGCTTGTTTTGACTGGAGTGGATGAGGGAGTGCTTGGATGAGCAGCAGAGCTGGCAGACCTGCGAAAGTAGTAACTCCTGGCAGATGGGCAGAAAAGAAGGGGACTGTGGAGAGGCTTGTAGGAGGGCTGTAGGAGACTGGCAGCTGGCACAGGAGGTTTGTGTCTGACAAAGACAGACGAGCCCAAGCTGGTTCCTCCTCCTTTGGTTTGTGTCTCAGTCCTAAGGAACTTGGTATGGAAAGCCTCACTGTAAAAGGCGTTATTTATTTCCTTAGCCTTCTTGCTGTGTCCATGTGGCTCTTGGCTCACACTGGAAAACTAGAAGGGGTAGGGGAGAAATTGGTGCTGCTTTTAATGTTTTTGCTTTCAGATTTTATTTTTTTGTGTGGGGAGGAAAGACAGAAGACAGCTCTTCTGTCTTTTTGTGAGGAAGAAGGTCATAAGACAGCTGGCCAGTTCTACCATTTTTATGGCCATCCGTTATTGCCTCAATCTGTAAAATTGGCCATTTGCTCTTGCAACATCGCTCCTGTGTTCTCTCTTGTTTTGCTTTCTTGCCAAGTTTGCTCATCCGAAGCACTCGGGTAAAGCCACTGTTCTTGCTTAAAGTAGGCAAATGAGAGATTAGGGGATGTGCAATGCATCATCAGAGCATGCAGCTCTACAGGGTATCGGCTGCCAGTAGCTGGGAAGTGAGAGCATAGCCATGCACGAGGCATTGTGACCATCCAGTTCAACTCCTTGCCTTCACAGGCAAAAAGGCTTTATATTTATTAATGTAAAGTGATCACACAGGCAAACGAAGGCTGTGTTGGCCTGGTCCCTTCCAACCTCAATAACTCTGTGAGTCTATGTACTGACTGTATTGTTTAGATAACTTTGAGGCCCACATATCTTGCGATTTGATTTTAAACAAAGCAAATCCAAACCTAACTGCTGGAACCTTTGTTTTCACTGGAAATCACACACTTATCTGTGCAGTATGAATGTCTGTCCTTCCTGCTGCTTAAGATGAAAATTAAGGTAATATGTATTGTAAGGTAATAACAATACATTAAGAGGAATTGGTTCATTCAAAGGGGTTAGCTCGGGTTTTGCTTTTATTTTAACTGTTCATGCACATTACCATTTTCCCCTTGAGGATTGTTTTGGGGAGAAAGATTGTGAAACTCTGAGCTAGTTCTCTCTTGTGCTGTAGGTTCATTATTATGTGCGTAACTCCAGAAAACGAAGTCTCTGCTTCATGAAAATATGCCCCATAACAGTGTTGTCTCTGTTCCTTTGGTTAGTGAGGTTTAGTCATGTAATTCTTCCAGATTTCATTATTATGAATTGGATAACATTTTTCTTTTAAGGATTCCACTCCCAAAATGAATAGATGAGAATCTTGCCATTCTCTTAAAAAAAAAAACAAAACAAAACAAAAAACCCTAAAAAGTTTCTAGACCTTTGTTACAAAGGAAAGCATCCGATGAATGTGAGCATACCTCAGAAGCAAAGAAAAAAAAGCTCTGGAAAGAAACACATGCACAAACCAACCTCTGAAGTTTAACCTTGTGACTCTTAAGTTCCTCCTCCTTCTTGAGGCCTCAAATATTGCGATTGGCAGTGCTGTGGAAGGGGTCAGCTCTCAAAGCTGCTTCCAGGCAAGCAATGCCTTGGGAGAAGGAGCAAATCTGAGCTCAGTAACTCAGTCTCCTGCCTGTACAGTTCTGTGGCAGGACTTTCTGCAAGACCAGGAAAAAAAAAAACCTGAAATCCTCTCCCTTGCTCGCACAGTTCCAATTAAGTGCAATCAATTGCTCAATCAATCTTTTGCTCTTAATAAAGTCAGTTATCTTTTTCCTTCTAATTCCCCTCCAGGTTTTTTAACAATTGTTCAGACAGACACAACAAGCAGCTTTTGTAAAGGAAGAGTGTAGGCGTTTCCTTTGGCTGTTTTCACTTTCTGCCTCTGATGATGTTATGCTCCGCACCCTCCCCAAATCCTAATCACATACAATGAGTGTGCTAGGAGCCCTTTTTTTTAAAAAAAATCCCGCCCCCCCCCGGCATGGATTGAATACCCTAATTTGATAGCAAAATCATGCCAAAATATTGGGGGGGGGAAGTATAGACATTTTGTCATCTTTGTGTTGCTGATGAGTCAGACCATTTAAACTAAGGAAAGGTTTAAAAAAAGGGAAGGGAAATGCTCTCCAGCCTTATCTATTCCAACATTAATTTAGGTAGAAGGTAGGAGTGGAGGAAGTCTGAGTAAATCTGTTCCTCGTTCAAGTTGCCTTTAGATTGTTGCTGTCATCTGCAAGCTGTAAGAAGATGCATTGAATTGTTGCCCACCATTGAGTGACTGTGACAGAGGGAGAGGTCCCACGTGTGCTCACCTCGGTTCTGTGTGTGTGTGCAGAAGCCACGTGTGCTTGATGTGCGTATGTAAAAAAGGTCAGTGCTGGCTTCAGTTGTATTGCTTTAATTCCCCTGCATTGCCATGTGGGAGGGAGACTATGTTATACCTGTGCAAAGTGTATTTATACCTGAATAAACCTGTCCCTGGTAGGTTTAACTTCCCTGGCTTAAAAAACAAACTGTCCTTAATTGACGTGGTCACACAACTCCAGATATTATCCATGGGTCAGGCCATGTCTGGAAGCAGAACAGGTTGGTCCCATTCAAAGTGGATGAGAAGATTAGATTGAGTAGATACTAAGTAACTTAAGAAAAAAAAGGGGGGGGGGGAAGGTGTAGTCAGGAGAGTACTAGTTACCTGAATGGGAAGAAGAGGCAAGAGGGTGTGGTACTGCAGAAAGTGCCAGCAGCACAGTCCTTACTTAAACTTTACTTAAACTTGCCTGTGTGTTGATTTTAGCGTAGGGACAGTCAAATCAGGCCTATATGTTTACAGGAAAAGAGAGGGTGAGTGTCAAGAAGTGGCATTATCTCACTGTGAAATAAAAACAAACCGAGTTGGTGGGAAGCCTGGTGTTCTGGGGGAGCTGGTGGAAATCGTCTTACACAAGGGCACGTTGGCACTGCAACAACTCCCACTCTTGTCAACAAACTCAGTCAGCCCTGCGCTTGCCCGTGGTCTTGTGGGCACTGAGTGCTCGTGCACAGGGCCGGCTTCTCCAGTGGGTTTTGCGGCCTGTAGGGAGCCCTGTGCTCTTGTGTTTACATTGCTATCGGTCCTCAAGTAAGGTGGTTTGAAACTAGCTCCGCTGGGCCTATCCTGTATGCAGCTGCTGTGGTGCAGACATGCCCCGGGAAGTTTAAAAGTGGGTAAAACCCAGATGAATATGCCAAAGGTAATAACAAGATAATGAGAGGGAAGTGCTACCCTACCTGATGGGCCATTTTCAACCCTATTTTTGAGCCTAAGCCTGCCAGAAGGTGAAGAGGTGAGGAAAAAGTTTGCTGATCTTATGATCCAGCTGCTTCTATCCTTGCTCACAGTCTCCAGCTGGCTCAGTTGAAGGTAAATCCTCCAGAGTAGCTCAGAGGAAGGCTGCTCCAAGCGATCCCAAATGACAGTGTCTCCGAGGTGCTAATATGGCAGCAGAGACCAGTTGGATACTGAGATTTCTCATGAATGCTCCCTTTGCTTGGCTTTAGGGATGGAGGAGCTGTGTAGGAGCTGCTGTGCTGGTTGCAAGCCAGGAGGCTATCTGCTTGCACTGGGGTGATCCTCTCTTGGCTGGGTCTTTCGACCTCAGGGCTGTTTGCACTGTGAGGATGGCACAAAGCAGCCTTACTTCAGGGAAGGACTGGGGCCCAGGCCTTATCTCGCTTTGATTATATTAAATAATCTATCTGTCTGCCATGTTATTTACATAACTCTTATTTAAATAGTTTTACATCAGACACACTGAATCATGAGACTGAAAGTCTAGACGATGCTTGCTAGGCTCAGCCTGCCTTTAACCCTCCTGTGTTGCCATTTTTCTTGTCTCTCCCTTCAGAATTACCCTGCTCTGTGCTCTGCATTTGGCCCATGTGGGACGCGTGAAGTGCCTGGTGGTCCCAGGGCTTGAGAGTGAGCAAACTTAAGTTGCTGAGGGGAGCGAGAGGGAGCACAGAGGGTAAAAATAGGGGAGGGGGAGAAGACAGGGAGGAGGGAGATGGTTGTGAGCCGTTTGTCTGGTTTTACTAGGTCAGGTCTCAGTGAGGCTGCAGGGTAAATGGCTTTGGACAGACAAACTTAGGAAAGGACTCTACCCCTGGAGCTCGCCTTCTGGCAGGCGCTGCCCTGGAAAGCTGCCACAGGAGATAATTCATTTCAGGAAGAGCAGAAGGAGGTATAGAGTTACCTCTTGCTAAGTGGGCTTATAGGCAGAGGCTGGAAGCTGGGAATTGGGAGAGAGCAAATGGAATAAAAAAGACATTTGTCATTTTAGAGAAAAGCCAAGAAAGCCCATTCATTTCCCTAGGTTCTCCCCACTCCTCTAAAAGTGCGTTATAAATTACTAATAATTCATAAATGGCTTGTGTTATGGCACGCTTGACAAATTCATCTGTCTCTCCTTCTGAAGGCACATTCCAGGTTTTATGCCTCGCTGTCACAAGCCTTGTTGTTATGATTTCATTATATATTGATTTTGATATATGTTTCCTGCGATACTGTGTGCACTGGAACCGAATCTCTGCTTTGGAGAAAAAAAAAAGGTGCGGGGGGGGGGGGGGG
>JANZLQ010000030.1:13913718-13998777 GCA_026212715.1 Elanus axillaris
CCCCCCCCCCCCCCCCCCCCCCCCCCCCCCCCCCCCACACCGAGGCTCCTGGTTCCTCATCTTTCCCTTCCCCATGAAAAAGATTTTGTCCAGAGTCGCTCCAGCCCTGGCTGCAGCTTCCAGAGGGCTGCGGGATGGCAGGGCTGAGGTGGAGCAGCACTTCCACCTAGTGGTCTGCCAAAAAGAAGGCAAGGGCTTCCACCTGGGGACTCCCAGGTCACGCAACAAAAGCGTGAAGCTAATTTCCGAAACCGTGTATCTTGCCCTAGTATGTAGCAATGGATTATTCATATCCCAGAAATAAGAACACAATAATCTGGTTTTCTGTATTTGCAAGTCAATTCTTGGACTTCGTTCAGTGGGAATCGATGCAGTTTGTCAGACCACAAGTTCAGGGATGCCATGACAGCAAGGTGAAGCAGAGAAGATCACGCCTTCCTAAACTGAAGAGCAATGCAACACAGTACTGTGCTATTCTTACAAAGTACTCTGCACCCATCTATGCATCCTGCAGTATTTTACACAGGTCCATATTTGCCTTTAGTTTATGGGTGGAGAAAACAAGGTTTGAGGGCGAATGGCAGATACTTTAACACACAGCATGTGTTCCGAATCCTCATTTTTGGCTGCTGCGTGCAGATACTGTTCTCCAGAGAAGCTGAGCAGTTAACTGAAGTTGGTAAGGATTTGGAGCGCATATGGATCTAGCACGGCAGGATCCTGGTCCGCAGGATACTGTTCCAGTGCAGATAAATAACCACCACAGCAACGGTACACAGGAACCTTAGACCCTCTGAAAACCAGACCTAGTGTCTCAAGCCAAGCTCTCAGAGAATTGACACCTTTGAGATGAGTGGATACTTCTGAACAAGTTAGAGGGGCCAAGCTGAGAATAACTCAGTGGGGGTAAATCACATCGGCGTGCCTGTCGGTAGCAAAAGCCCTATAAACTTCTAAGGGGAAGGCCCAGGTTTGCTGTCTCCTACTGCCACTGCCAAGCTGTGCTGCCTCCTTTCAGCAACTAGCTGTTGTGAAAGAGGAACTTGCTGTTCTGCAAGGGCTGTTTCCCAACAAGGAGGCTCAAAGGGTGGAATTGTTATTGTGGAGACTGGGGAATTACACACACGCATACCTACACCCCCCTCTGATTCCTGTGAAGGGAAGTTGTAAGTTCAAAAGTGAGGATCAGAGCAACTGAGGTGATTCTGCCATGAATGGCAGTATGTGATTGACATCTCTGGGCTGATTCAACATCCAGGCACGATACGAGGTGTGTTTAAGTTATTTTAAGATGCTGTGGCCTGCCTTAGGGTATCCTGAAATTCTGACACCCTGCCAAATAGATTTGACTCCCTGGGGGGAGGGGGTGATCTTCTGATAGCCACACCTTCCCGATTGGCTGCCCAAATGCAATTATGTTAAAAAAAAGTCTTTATTGACAGAGAAAAATGAATAATTTGTACTGGAGGAACACACAGGTCATTGTTCCTCTTCTGCTGTGTGACTCATCCTGATCAAGCTGTCTGTTTAGTGTATCTACTAATGCAGCAACTTGGAAAAGCTAACCCATAAGTGCTTCTTTTGTTTCCTAAAAAACAATCACTGGGTGCCTTTTGAAACTTTTCAATTTTTTTTAGGCCTGCCGTGTTTGGAACGAGAAGAGCGCAGGCACTTTCTTGGCAAATCTTCCATAACCTTTTCTGTTCCACCCTTAGACAGTACCTTCTTTCTCTGGGCTTGCAACAGAAGTGCTTTACACCTCCGAGGAGAGGAAACCTTAACGACATGCCTGTGAAATGAGTGAGTCTGAAGGCTACCATAATGTCACGCCTATCATTACATCAGGTCCGAAATACGTTCCTGAGGTCCAGACCCCGAGCGTGACCTCCCTCAACCCGATCCGTCAGTGCTCAGTAGCGATCTTCCTGGGACAGGACCTGAGCCTTTACCCCGAGTACCCCCTTTCCTCCCAGAAATACGTCAGGTTTGCGCTCGCAGCCCCTTGTGCCATTGGGGTGGCTGCTGTGTCAGGGCAGGAGCTGCAGATCCATCCCTGCCGCTCTTCTCTGCCCATTTGCCCGTTGCAGAAGGGAGCAGCACCAAGCAGGGAGTTTGCAAGAGCACGTGTCCTGCCCCTCTGGCACAGCGGAATTGCCCCATGTGCAATGCAGCTGGAGAGGGCTCTGCCCGCAGAGGAAGCACGACATTCATTCCTAAATGCAGGAACACTTCTGAGTGCTTTTCCCTCGGGTTTTGGTTTTTTTGGTTTTGCTTTTCTTTTCTTTTCTTGTTTTGTTTAAGGTGGCTGACTTTTAGATCCTAAGTTCTTTCAGATGAGGTATTAATCAGAAGTAGGATAATATGCAAATATATATATATTACCCACAATTAGAAAAATAGGACTTCAGAGAATGCACTTATCTCAATACTGCTTGGGTAGTTGAAGCAGCTGCAAGAAAGCTAATAGCAGGGTTGAAACCAGACTTGCCAGCAATTTCATTCTTGGCCAGACAGTCAATTTTTTCATGCTTTTGTCTGGCTGTCTCTGTAGGGCTGCACAAGGAGAGCAGTTTTACTTTCTTTCGTTATTATACATATATTTTTCTGCTGAATTCATCTATGACTGCCATAATAACTCAGTGGCACTCTGTTTCCAAGGAAGCTTGAGTGACTGAATAATGAAGATGAATCAGGATTCCAGAAAAAAAAAGAAAATTCTTCTTTTCCATGCAGCCCAAACCCAATAATCCACTTTTGCCAACCTGTCCCTATGAAATAAAAAAGAGGCATTCATTTGTACCGCCTCATTTTCCTCTGTGTACAGTGAAAGGATTTTTTTGCTGCGATCTGTCACCCTCATGTGCACTTTCTAAACAGCCTGTGCCCCTTTCTACTCCAGGCAGTATGAAGAGCAGTTATTTTTAATAGGAACTCATTTAACATACCTATGTGTTGGTTTGTAGCAGAGGTCACACTCTCTGGACTTCGTTTCAGCTGGGATCCTCCTCTGGACAAAGGTGATGTGTCTTAGAGCGTCTTTGGCTTGGCAGGAACGTTTATTAAAATACCACAAGTTCAGACAATGCTGGTTACGAGGAGAGCACAGCGCGTTACATGTGGGAGGACTGGCGCAGAGTTTCCAGTAAAAATGAAGTGACTTAGAAAACTCTTCTTCACCCTGGCACATCCCAGGGAGCGTATTCTGTGTCTGTGTGTCTGGTGGAGCCTGCTCGCACTCAGTGCACAATGTGTGCTTGTACAGGTCTCACAGAAAATCTTGGGAATCGTTTAGCTCCTCGCTTGCACACAGCACAGGTTTCAGAGTGTCCCAAAGAGTATTCTTTTGTGTCCAATGAAAGCCTGTCTCAGATTTTAAGCATAGTAGGGGCCAGAGTTTCAGCTGCTGTAAATCAATGGAGTCCCAGGGAAGCTGGTGGGTCTCCGCCAATTTACGCCGGCTGAAAGTTTGGCCTTCGACTATCCCCAGTACTCTGCCCTGAAGATGTAGGCAGCATGGGCAGGAGGCAGCGCCCCGCGTAATGACAGCCTGTGGGGCTGTAGCACGATGCCTGCAGTGAGCCGTGGAGATAATGCAATGCGGTTTCATCATCCGTCCAGGCAATATGAGGACACTGATATTGCAAGACAATTTCGGGCTGTTGCCACGAGCTAGTTTACATTTCTTGGAGACTTCAGCTGTCATAGGAGTGGTGGCCTCTTCTCAGCCTTCTGTGGTGGTGGTGAAGAAAAGAGGCTGTTTCTTATTCCCTCTTTCTCTGGCCTCTGCATTTCACAGGACAGGGAAGGTTTCCTCTAGCTTTTGTTTATTTTTTTTTCTCAGTGCTACATTTGAGCTCCAGTTAAGCCCAGGTACTTTTTGTGATCCTGGCAGTAGGTCCCAAACAGTTGATGAGGGGCTTGAATAAGAACAGCCTCAGAAGGTGGAAGCTGATGGCTTCAAAAGATCGAAGGCACTTTGCACTGGCCAGTCCTCCAGTCTTGTCCTTTTCAGCAATCCCATGGACTTGATTTCTTGGCTGAACCTCTTTGGCTTTGGCTCTGTCTCTCATCATCTTTGAATTCACTGTTCAACTGGTAGTTCAAAGTATACGTCAAACCTGAGGTAAAAAGTAATGCAAGTTAAAGAAAAGGAGGAAAGTATTTTCAGCTTCATTCCTTAAAACAGGTGGCGTAAGATCTTTTTTTAACTTTGTAGCCACTTGTAGTTCATTCTCCAACTGGGTCAAGTCTGCAAGTAATATACCTAGTGAAAAGTTAATGGAGTTATGCTCACTTGTACCTGCTGACCCAGTGGTTTACCATTTTATTTTCCCTCCTGTTTTTGACCCATAAACCCCTAAATGGGTTGGAATCTGACAGCCTGAGAGAGCACACTTGACTTGTCAAGGCAGTTTTGTTGCTGATAGCGCTCAAGGTATAAAGTTGCAGTATTCTGGTTTTCACCTGCACACCTGCCTTCCCCTGTGTCTATGACTGAAACAGTCCAGGGAAAGCTGGAGGCAGGAGACCAACACCAAAGGTTTAAGAAGATCCTGCTCTGCCAGAGAGAGCTGTGACTTCTAATCTGTTTAGATTAGGTGTTCATCTGTGCTCCAGTGACCCACCTTCTGATAATACCTCCCTATCTCCTGAGACTGGTGTAAGGACAAACTATAGTCCCATTTGTGAGCTGCTTAGAAGTCAGGGTGACTAGTCTGTAGTTATAAAGTATTGCCTACTTTCGGTTATGTCTTAAGGCTCTTGGGTGACTTTTTCCTTCAGTTAAGTGTGTATGGGACAGGACACAAACATGCGAGTCTGAGAACTCGGACCTTCTGTCCCTATCTGCTACTTTAGCCAAAGAAAACTCTGAGTGAGGCTGTGTGTACGAGTACTATTTTCATCTGGAATGCGAGTTCCTTAAGCACTTTGAAAATCCCGTTCTGTGCCTGAGTCAGCAATGCAGCGTTTGGCCCGTAACGAGGTACCTACTCACCGACCTTTTTGCCAGAGCAAGCAGACAAACCCAAACCTCGCAGTCTGGGTTGTGATTTCACTGATGTCACATTAGTCTGAAATACAGACTAATGCGACTCTGTTTCAGATACCAAGTTCTCTTCCAGCACCTGAAGATGTACATTCATCTTCAGCAGAAGTGGAGGATTTCAGTGGCTAGGAGTACTGTGGGATTTCCCTTTATCCATTTATGCCAGTTATATTGGCAATAGTGGTGGATATAGGCAAGAAAATAGGGTCCTGGCCCCACAGTTACTGCTTTCCTGGGCTTATAAGCTGGGTAAGTGGTGGAGGTATCCGGAACTGTAAATGGAGTGATAGTGATAAATGTCAGATCAGCGAGTGGGTAAATGTGTTGTAGGGGGAGGGAAGTGGCAGAGCCCCACCTGTACCATGGGCACTTCAGTTCACACTTACATCAGCCACTTCCCTCTCTGAGGGCTGAGCTCAGCTCAAGGAGAATGTTTGGAAATAAATGTGGAAGGAGAGAAGACAGATCTGTAAGGTGCTGCTATGAGGTCTCAGGCTTGCTCACCTTCCCCTTTCCTCTTTCACTGGGCCTCTTAAAAGAGGCAATGTCCCTTGTCCCCATTGCCACCGCCTCCGGGTGCCTCGCTGTCCCTGCTGGGCTGCAGAGATGCCAGGGCTGCCATGAGCAGCCCGAGGAAAGTCTGAGTTGGTGGGTAGAACCTGTCAGTCCCTGGGTACGTCCCCCTTCTCCCCCACCTGCCTTAAAGCCTTTTCTTCAGCCGTTGCCACCGCCTGAGCCACTACTCCAGCTGGGGGAATGAGCAGGTCATGGCTGTGTTATTTGTGCTGCCAAGAGTTACCAGTCCCGGGGCAGGAGCAGGAAGGAAAGGGAAGGCTGAGCCCTGCTTATCTGCGGTCTGCTCTTGTCCTTCCCATGTCCCCCACAGCCTCAGCTCCATTTGGGAGCAGCTGCAGGGGCCTAAGGAGGCTCAGGTAGTGGGAGGGAAGGTAAGCAGCATGTCTGAAGAGCCAGAGGGGGCTCTGAAGAGTGGCAAAGGGGATGTGGGAGAGCGACAGGGTTCAGGCATGCCCGCCTGCCCTGCACCTCCTCTTCCCGCAGCCTCCACCCGCAGGCGGTGGGGAAGCGCAAGAGGGGCTGCTCCAGGCAAACTGTCCTCCACCTGGGAGTGTAGATCCTCAAGGCTGGGCTGAGAAGGACGTAGTGAGAGAAGAACATTTGCCTGGAGATATTCAGAACTGGACAAGGCTCGGAGCACCTGGATCTGATTTTGAAGTGAGCTCTGCCTTGAACGTGGACTTGGAATAAAGATCTCCACAGGACCTTTCCAGCTGAAGTTGTTCTGTGACTTGTCTTCTCTTCCACCTCATCTTTGACTGTGAAAATCAAGTGCTGAGGTTAAATCGAGTCTGTGTTTGGAGCTGGCAAATGACAGTACAGTTTGGCGTTTTTTTTTGTCCTGAAGCTATGGCTAGAGGGAATGCACCTGATTCAGTCAGTTTTGTCTTTTGGTGTCTGCATTTGACACAAAGCATATGCATTTTATTCCCTGCTTAGCATCTGTTCCAAAGCATTGCTCTGTGTTTATAATAGGAAGCTCTGCAAAGAGCTACATCTATGGGAGATGTTGTCATTTTCAACTGCAGATTGCTCTCTGCCTTCTGAAGGTCCCTTGAGAGGGATTGAGATCTCTTGGAATATTTGCTTAAGTAAAAGCTCCCTGAACCATTTCAGTCAAAACAGATTGGTTTAGCCAAGCTCTGCAATTTAGATCATTTGAGCTACTCAGGTACAGTGTGCTGAGGATGGCTGAGGACTTACTTGAGCTGAAGGGACGGTAACTGTGGGCAGTGACTTGTAGGTAAGGCGACTGGAAATTGCACCTCTTGTAGATGGCCCAGCTGGGGCTGGAAGAGGATATTTGGCCAGAATGGCTGTAAAGTCAGACTTGATTATGGGCCTACTGCTTTCTTGTGATACTAGTCCTATGCTTGTAGGCAACTCTGATGTTAAGAGAATCACTCCTGAATTACAATGAAGCGAGGAAGATGAGGGCAGTCATTCCTATCTGCCATATATTTTGTTCCATGTGTAGATCTGCAGGCTTGAGACGGAAGCTTTTTGTCCTTAAAATATATATCCAAAGCTGCATTCAGCTGCTTCTAAACCTCAGTGTGGATTGGGAAGCAAGTTCTGCATGTCATTTGCCAAAACATGTTAGTAAAAGCAATATATTTACACTGAGAACGATTTGCGGGTGAAGCAGTCTTGAAGAATTTGAGCAAACTTCAGAAGTAACCTTAAGACCAAAGAAATTCCACTGAAGAAAGTAATCAAGTATATTTTCCTACCTATCCCAAGCAGATTGGATAAAGGCAAATGTGCTGATTGGTCTCAGCTCACCTTAGGGAGGTAGAATGTGAAGGAAATATTCAGTATGTACCTTTCCACCTTCCCACACAGAGGATGCAACCCAAACCTTTTTTAGCTTCCTGGTTGCCACATTCTGGGATGCTGTTGTATCATTAGTCACACAGGGAAAAGATAGATGCTGAGACTGACTCTATGCTAGTAAATCCAAGCATGCCTGGCACCATTCCTTCTCCCTGGAAGATGTCTCTCCATGCAAGTAAACTGCGAGCACATTCTCTGGCATGAACATGGCCCATTGCAGCTGACGCTCTGAACAATTTTTGGGCCTGGTCTGGCAACCGGAGTGTGCCAGGGACCATCCCCACTAGGCAGTTCACTTGCTGCCACTTCATTGAGGAGACTTGTTCACTAGCACACTGTTCTCCTCCAGCTGGCCTGGATGTTTGGTCCTAATGCAATAACGGTTTAGTTTACTGGTACGGATATAGCCTGACTACAACCCAACATGGGGTGTGCATGTGCCATACTGGAATTCAGCATGGAGCATGTTAGTTATTCAATGGCCCGTGAAGGTACGCCAGTAAAACTCCTGGACTTTCATACTGCGTTACCTTGGAGGAGAGGTGGGACAACGGGGGCAAATTCTGCCATGGTGGATCTTGGGAACACACTGACAGGGGGAGCGTAGAGGTGCCCAAAGACCCCAAGAGGTGTTGAGCTGGCCCTTGCCAACATAGGATCTTTGCAAATGAGCACAAATCCTGCCTGACTCACAGAATGATGAGAAGGAAAAATCGCAAAGGGAGTGAGTGTTCCATGGTGCTATCTCATTCCTAGAGGTTTTCCTATAGGCAAGGACAAAGCTGGGATACTTTGCCCATGACACCAAGTTGGAGGCTTGACTGTGCCATCGCTGTTAAGCGCTGTGGGACAGGTTGTTGAGAATATCCACCTAATGAGGCTAAGCTCAAGTCTTCTGTCCGAAATGTGCTGAGGCATTTGTGTCACGCCTTGACCCTCACAGCTGCGTTCCTAAGTTTTGATGTGGTTTTTGTACTCTCATCATCTTAACATCTCCAGAGTTGTATTATATTTACTGTACAGAGCATTTGGGGGGCTGGAGGATAAAAAACCCTGTAGTATTTAGAGGCGTGTTAATTTCCAGGTGGTGCTTGGTTCAGGGTGAAATGAATGTCTGGGACAAGGATCTGAGCATGTTTTAGAGGAAAGGAGTCATTATCATTACTTTGTCCTGCAGACACAGAGAGCCGAAGAGGAAAGACCAGGATGTGCTCAGGGGTTGTGCTAGAGGCAGGGAGCCTGTGTGAGGCTGGAAGAAGAGGCAAAGGGAGTGAGCGTGGGACAGGAGCCGCTGCAGTATTGGCACTGGAAACAGAGGACTAAGAAGCCAGGCTGAATATGAGAAAGGGGCTATGAGCTGGTGGTGGGGAGCCAGAGACAAATAGTAGGCTGCAGCCAGAGTAAGGAAATTTCATAGGCAACTTACGGCTCAGATGTTCATTTGATATCTGTCTGGTGGCCTTCAGGCTGGGTATGGGACAGGGTCCGTTTCCTGTGCTCACCAGCCGTGATGTGCTGGGTTGTCCCAGCTAGGCAGGGGCTCAAGACAGTCACTGCCTCTCACCCAACATCTGCAGGTTGCTGGGACCTTGCAATAGCTCATAGTGCGAGAGCTCGCGGTGGAAAGCTTTTCCAGCAGGCAAGTTTAATTCTGTATCTGGCACCTACACAGCCCAGTCTAATGCACACGGACTCCACCATGAATCGATGCTCCTGAGCTATCTTGTGCATAACAGCTACTTTTGCCTAGCTATCTCTTCTTCTTTTCCACATGTAAATAAATCTGGGTTGCAGTAAACCGTACTTTACGAACATTGCAATAAACCATAATTTACATACATAATAAAGCAGCACAGAGCATTGCAGATGATTTGTGGTCATTAAGTGGTTGAACTTAATTCTTCTCATTAGGCTAAAGGGGCAAACTGCACATGCAATAGTGGTTTCAGTCTTTCCATCCTCTGTGTTGCTGTACTATCCAGTTTTAGGTATTTTTCTCCTGCTGCAACCTCCATGTCTCTGTGAATTTCTACAGCATTTAAAATACTGTACAAAGAATGGATAATCCTTTTTCTGGGTGCAAGATATTACCACTGTCCTTCTGTGTGAAGTATCTTCCAAGGTAATATTAGGTTATCCAGATGTGATAAGAAATCCGTCTGCTTGCTGACATGTTGTAATTATAAATTTGCATCATTTGGATAATGCCCAATTCTCAAGTCCTTCTAAATTGATTTCCATTTTCCATATAAACTTCTTGTTTTCCCTCTTCTCCCCCAGTCTTGGTGTCCACTGTTAATATAATTAATGTTTTTTCCTACTTCTGCTTCCAGATAACTGCTGAAAATGTTAAACAAACCAGAGCTCTGGCAGGACCCCTCTAGACGCTTCACCCAAACATATCATCTTACAACTCCGATAAAAGGATCTGTTGGATTTTCTTTCGGACTAGATAGTACATTTGTATTCATTGCAGCCAATGTTAATGTGAGTAGAAAGCACCGAGATCTAAATTAGGTAGATAAGTTGTTACAGTGAGGCTATTTTCAGGAAAAAGCAGTATGGGAAATGGAGAGCCATGAACAAGTTGCGTTGAGTGTGGACTTTATTTCGTGCTGGGTGGTGTTAACACAGTGTGTGTTTGCAAGTTATTGAGCAACAGGCAGTAGGAACTGTTGGACTGTGAAGACTCTTGTATTGCCCTGTTTATTGGTAGAGAGCTGGAGAGAATTGCTCTGAGACACCTCTTCCTGGGCTGACTTGCACATGCAGAAGAAAAAGCAGAATGAGAAGAACAATACCCATTTGCCCCCTCACGAAATTTGGATACAGGCTTTTATTTGGGTTTCTTTTTGGCTGTCCCAAACATCTTCAGTTGGCGTATTTTCCACTGCCATTTAAAAATACTTCTTTGTAATAATAAGGTTTGTAAAAAGAGTAAACAACACAATAAAAGTATATTAAATAAAAATGATGGATTAAAAAAAGTGAGGCCCACACACTGTCTTCACCTCGCGGTTCAAAGCCACCGCTGAATGCCTCAGCACGCTGCTTGAGTGGAAGTCACGAAGAGCACAGATTGCTTGGCAGGGCATCTGCCACGCAGAGGCTTGTCTCTCAAAGGACAGCAAGTCTGGCCCTCAAATACTGCTTTCTTCTTGTAGGTCTCCCTGCGTTTTGCCTGCTGGCAGGCAAGCTGCCTTTCGTTAGTGCCTCCGTTCCTGTCTAATTGTGTCCCTTGCTTTGGGCCTGATCCAAGGCCAACGGGGAGACTTTCACTGGCTCCAGTCAACTTTTGGAGCAGCCTCTTTGAAGGGGAAGGCTGGCAAAAAGGACGAGCGGAGAGCTATGGAGTGCTCACGCATGTTCTCCATGAGCTTAATGGTGCTCTGCGCTCTGAAATGTTCATGCATGAGTATAGGGTAAAAAAAGAAAAAAAAAAAAAACAACCAAGAAAGTGCTAAGCCAGGAGAAAGAGGGCAGGGGAACCTGATCCTGCATGAACTGGAGTGCAGCTGCATAGCCTTGAGCGTTATTGTGCATAGTAGCACAAGTGAGGCCCAAAAGGGGAACGCTTAACTAAGTACCTCACCAGCACTACGAGATGCTTACACTCATGTCTCTTCAGACACGCCTCCTGTGAGGCTGGGTGAGAGTATTAAGGGATCCTGAGATTTAATGCTTTACGGTGAAAAGGACCAAAACAAGCGTTTAACTTGCACCTGCGTGTGAGCCCCTGCTGGGACTGGCATGAATACATTCTTAGCAGGTGTGAAGCTGCATGGCCATGGCCTTTCACAGGCCAGTGGATATTTTCTAGGCTAGCAGACTTGGTGTTTCTCATGTAGTGAAGGTGATAAACAACCTGAATTGCATTAAATGAAAAAGGCGTTCCAAAAGCAGATAGAGAGAACAGGGCACATTAAAGTCAAGTAACCTACTAGAAAAACACTTCTGTACCATCAGCAGTGATGGAAAGAAGCAGGAGCTGAATGTGACCAGACAGTAAATATTATGAAATCAGTATTAGTGAACTGAGAATTTGTACAGAGCCAAAAGATTTCAGTAATGTGACAAGCAGGAACATTTTTCCTCAAGAGCAGTTCAGGAATTTGAATTGCTGTTCAGGGATGCTATCAAAGTAGGACGTGCAGCTACACAGAGATGCAGAAAGAGAAGGGTGAAACACATTGGCAAGCAGGATCCCTGCGTCGGACTTACGGTGTATCTGGGTGTGCCAGGGCTGAGCACAGGGCACATCTCTGTCGCTGCCCCCCAGTAAAGAGCACCTCTCTGCAAATGTTAACGAGGGCCTCAGTAATCGATCCAGGACAGAAATTTTGAAGAGCATGGTATATCTGAGACTTGAAAGAAATCTGTTCATTGACTGAACCTACACTGGAGTTTTCCCATTCTGGGTTCAAGAAACCCAGCTGGGATGCTTGAAGGCGGCTGTCATGGGCGGCAGGAAGAGTGAACTTCCTTTCCACAGACCCGGGGCTCGCATGGTCCTTAGCCCAAGGGTATAATGAGAGCTGGAAGAACCGCACTGACAAACGTGATGATGTGGAAGGTTTCCCTGCCTAAGAAACATTTGACTGTGAATGAGCTCCATGGGGAACCCAGAGTTAGACTCCACAGAAAATGAGAGTCAAGTCAAGCAAATATGGAAAGGAGAGGTAAAGAAATAGCCAAAGATAGTATCTAAAAAAGGGAGGAAAAATACAAGTATTAAGTCAAGAAGAAGAAAAATGAATGAAGACCTGGAAAGGAAAGAACCCAGAATTAACGGTTACTCTCGGGTGCTGTCATTTTATTTCATTTTCAGTCAATGTGCTTAATGCTGAACTGGCTGTCTAGTGAAAATGTATAGCTTCTGGGGACTTTTTTTTTTATATTAACCTATGTTTGAAATCAAAATTAAGAGACTGACAAGTTTTGTTGGCTCTGTTATTTGGATGCTTATATTCGACACATTCCTTCAGGCATTGTTTTGTCAGTGGTCATTAGGGTAATGTTTTCATGGTGCGTGTGTGTGTGTGAGAGCCAGAGAGAAGGAAGAGGAGAAAGTGCAGCTTTTCCCAAATGGGGGTCATGATCCACAAGCTTAGTAGGTCAGAGTTGAGGATTTGAAAAAAAAAAAAAGAATTTTAATTTCCTTTCTTCCATGGGATGGGGACTGAATAAAAGTGTGACAGGCACACAATCTGCTGGCCGCCCTTAATTCTCCTATCTTCAGGAGGGTTTTTTTAACTGTCTATGCTGAAATGAAAAATGCAAATGCTGGCAGCTCATTACAGTTTAGGAAGTGAAATGGGGACATTTTTCCTGATGCCAAGAGGCTTTACAGGGCAAACATCTTGCTCCCTGACACATGCTTCTCGGCTGCTTCTGTGCCCCTTGGTAGCTCAGTGCTGGCAACTTTATCATGTTTTTGCTGTGCAGCACAGATGCCTTGGTTATTAACTGTGCTGTGCCGGCACAGGAAGGACAACTGCACGAGGGCTTCTGCTTTAAGACCAGATAAAGTCCCTACATCTTGAGCAGAGGAAGAACCTCTTAGAGCTCTGGTGGTAACAAGGGCAGTAGGGGCTTCCCAAGCCGGGGGAGAGACGCACACATGTGTCGGCCTGTCTGGCAGCCAGAGGGCAATTGCCATGCATACCCCAGCCATTGCCTTCCTCATGCTGCTTGCTCCAGAAACTTCTGGTGGCTTTGACAAATGCCGATTTCATAATGTTTGAAGTGGGGATTGAATCAAAGATCTGGGGGCTGGACATTAAAAATATTGCTGTTTGGATTGCCAAAATAAGGGTTCAGTTGCTTATTTCTGGCACACTACTAAGCTTGCTGGAGAAAGCTCGCACAATCTCTGAGCCTGGGAGAAGTGATGTGGTGGTTGTTTGTTTGTTCAGAAGTATGTATGCAGCTTCCAAGAAAGCCAGCGGGGCTGCACATGTGTATCTGCAGGGAAGAATTCCCATCTCCCATGTAAAACACATCCTTCTTATTATATATTCGCTGGAGAGATTTTCCCCATCAAAATGTTTTGTGCTAAGCAGTGTGAAACAGTCTGATGAATGGCAGGTGATTTTAAACTTCGTTGGTATCAGCTGAAAACTGACGGGCTATTCCACCTAGGCAGCAGTCTACATCAGATGCTGATGCAGGACACGAGCACCTGACCCCTCTAATAAATATGGAAGCACGACGGACCTGATGTGCGAGCCAGCATAGGATTGCGGTTTGTGGGTCACACCTGACGCCAGCCTCAGCAGCTGGGCGTTGGGTCCCACGATGAAGCCAGGTCTGCAGATCTGAAGAGCCCTTTTCTGGGCTGACCAGTGGGTAATGTGGAAAAGGGGTGCAGTGGGACCGGTTTAGTGCTTCACATATATATCAAGGAAATTCACACCTCCTTATGCAAATAGATACCTACATTAGACAGGTATGTATTAGACCATTGATGGTGGTTCTTCACTGTAGGAGGGAGCTGTAAAAGTTTTGCATCAACTTTCTCCCCCACCCCCCAGTTTGGATTTATTTGACTAATGCAAACCTCAGTGACACCTTGAGTGAGCTTTAAGGGATTGCACCTTCCTTTGCATTGCAGTGGCCTGGAAGCACCACGTTACTGTGACTCAGCAGAAGGGAGCGGACCCTTTCCCTGGAGAGGCAGTAACCTCCACCTGAGGTGTGGTATCTTTTTTATCTGCTCTTGACAGTTCTCTTGCAATCAGTGAAATATGTTCTTCTTTCATGTTGAGTAGATGGTTTAAACTGATTTGTTTTGTTTAAATTAATCTATGCTAATCTGAAGTAGCCCTATTTCTACCCAAAATAGCACCTAACAACTTTCCCATAGATTTAATGAAAACTCTTTACAAAATTGGGCTGTAAGCTAAATTAAAAAGCCCTGGCAGCAAATATGCACAAATCTGTCAATAATGCTGTGCAAACAGTACTTTGTTGCCTTTCATAATGTAATAAAAACATACTCGTGTTTAAAGAACTACAACAAAATTGAAGGCTTCAGGATATAGTGGGTTGAAAAACAACCCATGATGCCTCTGAGAGGAAATAATTTTATTTCTTTAAATAAAAAGGAGAATGAAAAATGCCATACAGACTTGAAATTATGAATAGAAATTGCAGAAAATTATGATGTGTGTATATGCATTTGTTGGTGTTGACTCAGAGGGGTCTTTTGGCTCTTCAGTGGCTCACAGCTGGAAAACGTTTAGAGATAGCGAGACTTGTTAGCCTGTTATGAGTTTCTCCTATCATGTCTCATGGGTAACATCAAAAATACAATATGGCTTTATTCCCCTTTGTCACTCCATTAGATTTCCATTTAAACTTCCATCCTACCATGAGCTTTAAAACAGAGCTTTGATTTGCATATTCTCCTGTACTACAGAAAAAGCTGTAAGAAACATTACAAAAATACAAACATAGGTTTGAATTATGACCATTTTTAGATGATTCAATTAGCTCCTAATAGGTGTTCACAGTGGTATGTTGTAATGGGAAGTCAGGTTGTAGTTAATGGTTACCATAAGTTAGAACAGTGTTAAAAACAGCCGTCCTGTTTGGCTCAGCCATACAATCAGAGCTCTGTCTTTAGAAGTTAGCATGGTATACTGAATAGGCAGGAACCTGGGCTTTTGCTGGTAATTTTATTGCTTTCCCTCTAGTGCTCAGTCGATATGAATAGGAATGGCTCTGCAGAACTGTGCAAAGAAGAGCCCTATTAACCCCCGACGATCCTCTGGAGGAATTTTGCATCCCTGTAGGGTGCTTGTTACTCCAATTATGTTTTCCATTATGGATTTTCTTTGGAATGCGCAACCCGCATACAAAAATCAGATAGCAGTGAGTATGACTTAGTGCATCACAAGCATGAAGAATGAACCCGTTGATGGCTTAGAATATTAAAACACAGCGACAGTAGAAAGTTAGAGAAATGGAAAAGAGACTCGTCATCTGATCTTTCCATCTGTGCTACATTTCAAAGATAATTTCACTATTCTGTCCAAACACATGCTACCGTGTTACAGAATGTTCTGTCTTAGTCAGGATATTAAGTGACATATGATGATGAAAGGAAAGGATATTACATGAAAAACATACAGTGCGCAGACAAGCCAAATATACAGTGGTATTAACCATTGCAGGCATATTCACATATCAGCATGTATAAATATAGCGGGGGCGTGTCTTGCAATATGTCTGGTATGTGAATCTGCTGATCCTACTAATTAATATTTATTTTTTGTATTACAACAGCATCTAGAGATCTTAATTAAGGCTCTGCTGAGCTTATTGCTGTACACATACAGCAAAAGGCAGGCATTGCCCCAGAGATCTTCCAGTCTATCCAGATGGCATAAATGAACAGGGATGGAGACAAGAGCAAAAGTTAAAACTTAGCCATGGGTTTGCTGAGCCGAAGGTGGGATCCTCAGCTCTGAGTGAGGTACCTGAGCTCCACAGATGATGCACAGAAAGAACAAGGCATTTAAGACAAGGAATGGCAGCAGCTAACATACTTAGTGCCATGCCGGTTAGCTGGTAAAATGTGAGGAAGGTTTAGTCCTCAGACTGTCCTCTTTCCCTGGGCAGGGTTCAGAGCCCAGAGGCCTTTTCGGGAGCCAAATATGACAGCTCTGTCCCTCGACGTCAGCCCCAGCTGCAGCCAGGGGACAGCTGAGTGCCCCCCCCCACTGCTTGAGGACCTCTGAACTTGCATCTCTCAAGGGAGCACCTGAGGTGAGAGGGCACCTTCAGGAGATGAGAAGGGGTGACGCTGTCTCTCAGCCCAGCCAGTGCCTTTCACCTGGGACAGCGTCATGGGGAAGACTTGGAGAGCTAACAGAGAGGAGACTGGAAGCTCCAGCTCGCCATCCCAACCCAGCTGTGCTCATCCTCCCTCGCTCCAGATATCCGTCCTCCCCCATGTCCTGTTGCTGGAGCAGAGGCCTTGGGGCGGCCTAGTGAAAAGCAGTGGAGGGCCTTACAAGCTGGAAAACATGAATATTGAAATAAAAAGTTAGTGAGTGAATCTGCCAGAGGCAAGGGGAGGAAGGCTGAGCAATGTGCCTGAGAGGCAATTTAACAGGGAGGGGCTAGGCCTAATTAATCTCCAGGATGAGGAGGTGGGTCAAGCGACAAGTGTACTACTGAGCATGCCTCAGGCTGAGCCTCTCTTTCAACACCTGCTTTATTAACGCTCTGAGAGCAGTGGCACTGTGTATGGGGAAAGAGTGGGTTTGGGGTGTGGTGTTCTTCTTCTTTTCCTTCCTTAAGCAAAGACGTCCCATGCAGGCAGACCAGGGTAGCTCTTCTGCTTAGGAGGCAGCCGTGGCAGGGTTTTAGCTGCACCATTGCAGGCTGTGAAGTTGCTTGTAGAGATGGATGGAGCTAGGTGGGAGTGCTGCTATAGCTCGGGAGGATTTAGTAAGGGGAAAGAAAAAAACCTCTTAAGCTCTGGACCGCAGTCATGACATTCAAAGTGGAAGGATGGGTTATATTGCAAGTTGTAAGTCAACAAGGCTCTGTAACAAAATAAGCTGAGACAGGATTGTCTGATTCCACTGGAAAATGCAGGTTTGAGATGCGTGCTTTTAGAAAGGTGCTGGCCTTTCTCTAATGTGCCATTACAAGACTATTGAAGCTGCTAATTTAGCTGCTATTTCTGCTGACTCTGTTTGGCTGGGTCAGTGTTTTGGGCATGAACAAGCTATGTGTATGCAGACTTGCTTGCTTTTTGATTAAAAACAAAGCTGGTCTGGAACATGTTGTGTCTCCTCAGGCCCTTTGAGTGGCACATAGAAAGAAATGGGCTAAAACTCTGAAACAACAGCAAAGCTTGTGTGAGCTGGCAGCCATCAGCTCGAATGAGCAGACAGTTACTGTGAAGGCCCTTGCCCACATAAAAAAATGGGAGCAGCTGACAGATCATTCTGCTCACTCACTGATCCTGCTGTGAGACTGCTTCTTTCTAAATTTTTTTTTATGTGGCGATTCAAGGGCTTGTTGCTTCATCTTTATGTCACTTAATATGACTTTAGTCTTAAAGATTTGGAAATGCTGTTGTAACTTTTAGGGCTGGTCAAAATACAATGCAGCCTGGAAGACCCTCATGAATGCATTTGGAAATTTTTGGAACAAAGTCTAAGGAGGTAGTTTAGCTCTGTGAATGTTGGGAGAACCACTTACAGTTCAGTAAGCTCTGCAGCTGGTTTCAAGGGGGATATTAAAAAATTTGAGAAGGTTCAGAGGAAAGTTACAAAAGCAACCAAAAGAGTGAAAAGAAACAAACAAAAAAATCCCTCACAACAGCAAAAGATGTGAGGGGAGTTCTGCTTATTTGGCTTTCAAACAAGTCACATAGCGGGCTAAAGGTACCTTAGTAGGATCAGTGATGCAATAGGAAGGGTACTACAGATCAGGAGACAGAGGTGTAACGACAATATGGTGTTGGCCAGGAGTTGAAGCTAAGCACCTTCAGACTGAAAACCAGGTGCACATTTTTAACAGTAAGGGTAATTAACCACTGGAACAACTTACTAAGGATTGTGGTAGATTTTCCATGATTGCATGTTTATTGTGGTTGTTGTTCAACCACAGCTATTGAACTTCAAATATGAATTGCTTAGCATAATCTTATAGTCCACGTTGTTCTAGATGTGAGACAAAATGATCTCAATAAGTCCCTCTGGCCTTAACATCCAAGCCTTTGTGTAGGATGGGGAAGTTTATTTCTGCATCGTAGCACAACAGCCACAGGCACTGTGGTGGCTGCTGCTGATATTATGGAAAGGGAAGACTTGTAAGAGTTTGAGTCTCCAGGCACACCAGCTCAAATCCAAACAGGCTAACCAGGTCTGAGGGGGACTGTGCTGAATGTGGTGTTGAAACAGGCACATTGCATTCAATCGATGTATCCCTGGATGGGTGTGCTACCCACAAACTGGAGCTGAGTAACCCAGGTCTCAAAAGGGACTTTTTGGTCCTTGGAGAATGGGTTTAGTTAAAAAACAAGAGTGAAGTCCTCAGAAGCGAAGTCAGCATCACGCTGTTTGTGCTCTGTTTCGCACAGCTAGTGCTGCTGAAATGAAGATACTCAGCTGCTGACAGGCAGGATGGGATGCTGAAGACTTTGATCAAAAAACAATTTCACATTTGGGTCCCACCCCTTTGGACTTGGTATAGCAGAGTCAGAAACACTCCTGAAGAGACCTAGGCAGTGGATTTCTGCATAGCTTGTCTTTTCGAGCCAGAATCTCATTTACTGTTTTCTAAGGAGAACCCTTTGAGCTTCTGACAGCCTTTGAGAGTACTGGAGGGTGACTTGGGACTGTGGCCCTCACGTTACCATCTCGTTTTACATACACACATATCCTCAGAGGGGTAATATTTGAAAGGAAAAATGGTACAAAGTCTTTGAAAGCAAAGCTGCAGAAAAATTGTATCTTACAGGTCAAATCTGCCTTTGAAGGCAGAAAGCTCTGGTCCGCTATGGCACTGTGCGAACAGTATCTGATGTTTTCCTTCAGTTGATTGACCACAGCATGAAGAGGGAGAAGTTGTGCACAAATGGGCATTGCCTGTAAAATTATACTCATGCCAGCCTGCCTGCAACAGCGACAGTGGATGCATGCCTCTGTGAAATGATCCAGCTGTCCAGCTCCCCTGCCTTTTAAGACAGGTTGCTCTTCTTGGTGCAGTCTCGGCATGCTGTAGGGCTGCAGTAACAAAGCAGAGGTCCGTGAACTAAAGCAAACAAGCTCACACATGTCCATGTTCAGCAAACCGCCTGCCAGGGCTTGAGGTAGAGACCAGCAGACAGTCAGCCTGCTGACGATTCCCTGCTTTATTCCTCCTTTATTCCCTCCTTTATTCCATTAACTGCGTTACATGGAGTCAGAGTCCAAATGACTAGAGGGTGAGCAGCTTGTCTCCACACTGGAGTGTCTGCGGGTGAATTCTGAAGGATTTCTATATCTTGGGGTTTGTATCAAGAAGTGGGACAGCTGGAAAAGGAATTGGAGCAAAAATATTCTAATCAAAATAGTTGTGCTCCTGAGGATGTTAAATCTTCTTATAATCATTTATGAAATCAAAGACTGACTTCCTCTCGAAGTGGAAAGTCGCTTCCACCAGATGGGGGTGGGAAACAGGGGACTGAACATGATTAAAAAAAGATCACCATTAAATGTCATTCTCCAGGAGAGAGACCTGCTGAAATGAAAGAGATTTATGTGTGAGATTTAAAGTGTCCATGGTGTGGGAAGACTATAACAGAAGGGAAGTTTTTTTGATAATTACACTGGGAATACAGGAAGGAAAGCTTAATTCCTGTGCTGTAAGGGAGGCACGGGTTGACAAGTATAAGAGAAGTGCAGGAATCCACATACAATTATTTATTAAGAAGTCCCACCTAGGTGTGTATGGCTGCGCGCAGCACAGCGCAAGAGGAACATGTGGAGATGCAGAGCACAAATTCCTCGTGCCTACAGGGAGGTAGAGAGGAAAGACTGATCATGTGTGATTAGACACCGAACGCTGGCTCTCAGGAAACAGGGGGTCAGTTCCTGCCTTGGCTGCAGACTTCCTAGGGCTAGACATTTAATATCTTTGGTCCTCGTTTCCCATCTGTAAAATGGGAATAACATTTCTTTTGGCCTTATTTGTTTAGGTTGTAAGATCAAGAAGACAGGTCTCTTCCACAGCATGCATATGCAGTGCCTAGCACGATGGGGGCCCCAACTCTCCTTCAAGCTGCTAGGTGTTATGTTGATACTGGGGGGGGAAAGGGGAGGGAGAGACTGGGAAGAAAGCTAGGTTTTCAAGAGAGTCTTTGCCACTGACAAAGAGAAGTATGGAAGAAGATGGAAGCTGAAGATAGGGAGAAGAAAAAGGTTGGGATGGGGAAGTGGCTGAAGTTGGAAGATTGGATCTTCCGAGCTCATTGAGAGTTTGTTTTGAGGGAGATTATGAGAATCCAAAGTCAGCACTTGTAGATGAACCGTGGTAATACCTGTATTGGCACAATTCTCATGCAGCCCTTATCACTTAATATTACCAATAACAAGGATGGGATCACACACCGTGGGAAGCAAGGAGAGCGCAGGCGGTGCTCTCCGTTAGGAAGGGTCTTGGGACCCTTTCAGTGTGGTTGTCCTGCCATGACTCTTCCCACTGATGTGACCCTTATTGTCACAGAACTAGTGCTTCAGGGCACCAGGATGGTGAGGTAGAGTGAAGTGCTGAAGGTGCCTGGGATGAGAGACTCTTCCCGTCAACATACAGACCAGAGAGGACTTGTCCTGGTCAGGCGTCTTGCGCTGTTTCCAGATTAGGCTTGATCTATGTCGTTGCGGAGTTGGCAGCTTTGAAAGGGAGTTACGTGATATTCTTGTGTGGAAAGATTGGCGAGGGAGGGATGGAAAGGAAGAGAGTTAACAATGGAGCTGCTCCTGGCGTGTCCAGACTGCTGTTCTCAACAGCATGGGCTTCTCACGATGCTTGTGGAGGAACAGGGGTATCTGAGAGTCTCATGTCAGATGCATGGTCCTAAAAAGTGAGCAACCCGCTTCAGTCTATGCTCTAAACTGGAATCCTGAGAATGGCCTGCCTGGCGGGGCTCTGTCGATGCCCGTGGGTTTGTATGACACCAGAGACAGACCCCTCTCTGTTGAGGGAATGTTGGTGATTGTTGTTTCTAATTTGTCTAAAAACATGTGCATCAACAGCTCATCCAGAATTCAATTTGGGAATGAAATACACCTTTCACTTGGAAGGGAAAAAAAAAACTTAGAAAAAAGAGAGAGTGAGAAAAAATTTATTGCTTGGATATTCCAGGAGTTGCTGTTTTCCCTTCTTTTTTTCCTCCCTCTCTCTCTCTCTCTGAAAGACCTGCCTAGTTATGAGTTTGAGAGTCTCAGGACTTGTCTACACAGGGAAATTTATCGGCCTAATTATGCCAGTATAATTAGGCTGATAAATTTGCCTGTATATACAAGCCTTAATTTTAAAAGCTCCATTGTCTCTAAGTGCAAGCCTAGCGAGCAGTTGTATTTTAGGCTCCTGAACTATGCTTGCCAGCTGTGGGCTGACTGCCGAAGTCTTTGACCGAGTTTCCTCATTTCAAAGCAGTGGGGTTCTTTGGATACTAAAAGCCTGTATTAAATTAAACAGGAAGGTATCAAAGGAGTCATATTTTGCTGAAGCGACTTGCAGTTTCTTGTGAAATGTATTGACAAGGTTATATAGGTCACCGCTGCCTCCTGCTTGGTGGAATGTCAGACCTGCTCCTGTCTGCGTCTCTGGTCGCTGGCTTATCCACGCAACCAGCACCGTTAGCAGAGATTCTCTTTAGGTAAGGGATGGAAAATTTGTGGGTTTGAAGGTGAATACCCAGAGATCCATTCTTCCTATGGCCTAGGTGCATAGTAGAGGTGATACAGAGAGTTGTGCAGCATGTGAATTTTGTTTTGTTACATATACCTGTCTTTCTGTGCAATCACAGAATCATTGGCATAGAGGAAGAAAAACTCGGGGCAGTTTTGGAGAAGAAAAACATGTATATAATTGTGTAGCTGATTAGCTCTTTCTTGCTGTGCCTGTATACAAAACCATCTTGGTCTGCTGATACAGTTAGCTAGACAGCTGTTAAGCTGAGTATTTACAAAGAGACATCACAGTTTGGTCTTGTGGCTCAAGTGTAATAGCTTCTCCACAGCTATTTAAAAAAAAAAAGTGAAAACCCAAATGAGTTAGACTCCAGTACAAAGTGAGCTAGCTAAAATAATAGCTGTCCCCTTCCCCAAAATATGCATTGTCCAAAATAAAGGGCTGAGCTGGCTTCAATGTGTAGAGGATTTTTGCTAGTGGATGCTTTGTGAAGATTTGCCTTTCTCTGGCAGAGAAATAGGAGAGAGCTCCTCGGGAGCATGGGCAAAAGAAACAACATTCTAGAAAGTGATGAGTGTTTAAATTAGTCCTGAGAAAAGTGAGGAGGAAGAGCCTCTGAGCAAAGGTCCGACCTGAAATGGGCCTGAACTTGTAAGTGAATCCTAACCTGGATTAATTTCCAGCATGGGAGACTCTTGGGTGTATCGGTGTGCACACAGAATTACAGGATGTACCAAGAGACTTGTATGTTGATGGCCTGGCCCATGTGATGCTTGCATGGAGCTGTGTATCCTCCTTTTGGAGAATTCTACTGGGTGGCTGCCCTGTTTCTTCCTACTGGAGATGTCTCCTGAACTCCTGGGGACAGATCTGGATTTAACAGACTTTCACAGGAGCATTTTCCATTTCTAGGCCCATTGAGGATGGTTTTCTTTGCATTAGGATGAGTCTTTGCGACCTGGTCATGGTGCAGAAAGAGTGGGATTTAGGGAGAAGCAACCTAAACTTGGAGTCCTGCTGGGTTAAGCTGGGCAGCAGTGCAAGTCAGGTCACAGGCAGGTGGGAGGAGGGAGGGGTGCACATCTTAGTTTCACCTTGAGGCTCCTCCAGATCACACCAACAGACACGTGTTGACCTCCCTTTTGCTGGTGTAGATATTTTCACGTTTTCCAGCACTGAACAGTGTAGGGTACCTCTGGGAATGGAAAACGTGAGCCTGACCTTGTGGCTCATGCACCCATAGGAGGGAAAGCACCGTGCAGATCCCCCAGCGCTCATGCACAGACACGTTTTATTATTGAATCAAGTATCTCCACGAGGTGCAGACCCGGTGAAACCTGGTTTCCTGTGGATTTGTCTCTGTACTCCGGTCTCGTGAAAGGAGAGCCAGTCCTGCTGCCTTTCCTACAGTTGCATTGCCAATTCCCTCTATTTGGATGTCTGTTTTCACGGAGCTTGCGGGAACTTTGTGTCTCAAGAGGCGTTTGCCCCTCTGTCAAACTTGGTTGAAATTGGAAAACAGGCTGCAAAATTACTAGGGAGACACAGGCGCCCATGCCCTAAACATATAGCCTGTGTGCATGATTCATCCAATTAACTTTTATAGGTGGTGCTGAAAGATACCATTGAGGTGCAGATGCAAATAGTTCACAAATGCCCCGGTGAGTGCAACAGGACAAGTGGAAGATGAGAAACAACACGTCGCTGTAGCAGACAGGCGTAGGAGGGGCACAAAGTAGCGGTGGGTGATGGGTATGGCCATCAACCCGATTCTGTCAACGGGAAGTGCATCCTCTGTGCCCAAGAATTTGAGAGCTGTGGGACACCTGCTTCAGAAAAAAAAAATGGTTTGCTACTGACAGGAGAGGACACGTGCTTTTTGGAGTCCCATTCATCTTCCCAGCATGAGAAACCATTTCATATAGGAAAGAGATTACCTAATTGCACTTCGGCGTTTTCCTTTGTCCGCTTATCTTACATTTCCTAGCCATTGATGGATAGGCAAAATCTTCCAGTCGTGATGGTATGAAGTCCTACGTATGTGGATTGGTATGCAGAGCTGATACAACATGAGTTCTCTGTGCTTGGGCGATGTTAATGTGCATTAATGACAGAAGGGTCTAGCAGTAAGGTGCAGTGCAACCTTTTTCACACATGAAGGTGCTGAATGGAAGTTTTAAGATTTTTTCACCACCATTTAGCCTTCTCGTCTGTTGCATACTGATAGTTAAATAAGATCCCATTAGTGATCTTTAGTTAAAACCCTTTTTTCTGGTTAACTGTTACAGTCTTCTTTGTCTTCTCTTTTGTTTTTTTTTTTTCTTTAAAACTGTGTCTGTGACTATAATCTGTGCAAAGCTGTATAAAATAAGAATCCTGTAGAGACTGAAGGTTATCTTGTTTGCCAACTTCCTATGTACCTAAAATAATTTAGGGGTTTTTTTCTTTTTCTTTTTCTTAAATTTCATTATTAGCAGATCGGGGGAGGGGAAGGAAAAACATGCTTTCAGATGGGACAGCAGAATATTAAATACGCAGCTTTGCCATAAAACTTTGCAGTGAAACAGAATCACCTGTCAAGGCATTTAGTTTATTTTTTACTATTCATCATCCATATTCCTATACCAGCCTGGTGCCCCACATAAATCAGGGTTCTTTTGTGCTACAAATGATATAAACACATAGCGAGAGGCAGCTCCAGGCCCAAACACATTACAGTTTAAATATCCTGGCAATAACTGGACACCAGTTCTGTGTAACCTTAAGAGCACCTCATCTTTTGCTCTTGTGGTAGGTTCAAGTGATGGTCCTTCCATAATTCGAGAAGTAAAATTACAGTATTAGTGTACGGTGTTTTACTGGAGAAGTGTTTCAAAACTGCGAGTTAAAGAGCATCCCAGTAGTACTTCTATCTTTTACTAAGTCGGTACAATGGAGAGATTTATCTTTCTTCTAGATGGAATAGCGCCTAAGAGCGTTTGCTCTTTGAAAAGTATAGAGAAAAATGTGAGTTTCCACATTTGGGCTGCATAGGGTTCAAGACTATTTATTCACTGTGTTTGGATGAGAAATTAATTCTGTGAATCTTTTACATATGGTAACATATAAACTAAGAGCTCATTTTTTTGACCGTATTTTTGCAATGAATCAGTACTAAAAATCATACGACATCCTGAGGATTTTACTAACCTTTCTCAAACATTAAGTCTTATGAAAAAATGTAATGGATTGTGTGATCTTGTATTTGATAGCTTGCCCTGGGACTTTTTTTAAGGCCTCTGTAGCAGTCTAATAATTTTAACCCCATTTCAATAATGTTATATATTTACTTTTCCAAGCGAAATGTGCTGTTCCCTATAAAGAGTCTGTAACAATTTACATCTGTTAATTTGAACTAGTTTAAAGTTACAGTTTTACCCGGATTAGATGATTTTCTAATAATGTGATTATGTCTTGATAATTCTATTTAAAAGAAGACTTGAAACAGTTAAAAAACTGTTCCGAGTGATCTTCTGGAAAAAGTACAATGAAAAATGGTACATGTACTTTAATGTCTTCAAACTTGGTATATTTTTGGTGCTTTTCCACTAGTTTGTAGCTAACACCATTCCTCACAAAACATTTGCACCCTACTTTTTCCTTGTGGACATAAATTTTATTTTGTTTTATTTTATTTTGTTTTATTTTGTTTTGTTTTGTTTTATTTTAACATCTGTAGCGTTTCCCCTTCATCTACACAGTTTTTCACTGCAGCCAGCGTGTCACATAACTTCTCTTATGGGTCTCCTGAAGTCCTGGGGGTCAGGCTGCAAAGTGAAAAATGCAGAGATCTAGGAATGGCTCAGCCAGCTGAAAGTTACGGGAAGGGGAAGGCTCCAGTTTCACTGAAGGAAAAAAAAAAAAAAAGAAAAAAAAGAAGAAGAAGAAGAATGGCTCCTTTCAATGCAGACGGAGGCAGTCTGGCTGAGAGTCAGTGAGGTTTAAAAATCCAAGAGGTCCAATAACTGAAAATCTGTGTAGATTCAAAGCAATATTTTAAATACTGCACAAGTGCAGATAAAAAAACCCAAGTGTGTGATGGTTTTTCCATCCTCCTGGTGCATATAGCCAACCACGTTCCAAACCCAGGCAGTATTTCTTTTCCCCGAACCCTGAGCACATGTGGCTGAGTCCAATCCGTGCCGTCAAAGGATGTGGGTGAAGACCTCCTGTTGAAGTAACTCCTTCAGTCGCCTTTCAATGGGATGGGGATGATAGCTGGTTGTTCCCAAGTGAAAACTCCCAAGCTGTTACTCTTGTTATTTTGTTAAAATATGAGCGTTGTTGTTACGAAAGGGGTGCTGAGCTACGGATCCCACAGGGATCCAGCCATTAGTAACTCCAGGGGAATTACTTCTGCTGACAAGGCTCCAGACTGTGATTTCATGACAAATAAAATGACATGAAAAACCGGGACCATGGGGTCTGGAGCACCTGCTTGGTCTGTACAAGAAGCTGCCTCTCCTCTTCCTTCTCCTACTCTTTGGGTCTCTTTCTCTGTCTCTTTGCCTGCCTTTCTCTCCTTTTTGTGCTCTTATTCACTGTTCCAGATCCTTCCCATCATTCCAGACAGGCTCCAAAGGCTTGTACGAAATTGTAGGGAGAGGGCAAAAGATCAGTGAATAAAGCACTGAGTACTTACCTCTTAGAGCCTGTTATACTGTCAGCTCAAAGTTAAAGTGCAATAAATCTGGTGGTCTCACGTTGGTCCCCTGTGTGCTGCAGTCCACCTCATAAAACTACTACATAATTAAGTACAGTGCGGTACAATTGGCAGTCTCTGCTCAGCCCAGGCCTAGCAGTGAGCGTATAAACCTGCTCCCGGTCCCTGAAGGTGGAGGCTGGAGGTGACGGGGAGGTGGAGGACGGCTCCGGCTGCCAGCACAGCCCTCCTGCCTTCCTGTGAGGACAGGGGAGCTCAGCGTTCCTGGTGCTGATATGCCCCAGGAGTGCAAATATTTAAAGAAAGAAGAGATGAGACTTGGCAGCACAGGTGATGCCTGCAGAGGAACGGTAGCAGCCGGCTGGCAATGACACAGGGGGGTGCTTGGTGCTGGCGGGGGTCATTCCCTGGGCTGAACCTGGGCTGATGAGCAGCTGCCTCGGGCAGGCGACAGCAGCTCAGGGGTTCCCTGCGGAGAGCCGAGGGGTGCCAGCACAGGACTTTCCGGGGTGGTTGGTCCCGCTGCCTGCGGTGGGTACAGTGGGATGTCCAGTGCTGCTGCTGCCCCAAAGCAAAGGGGTGGCCCTGGGTCCCGTGGGTGTCAGGGCAGCACCTGCTGTGGAGGCTGAAGCATCCTCCAGGAGCAGAGTGGGGAAAACAGGGAGACTGGCTAACGGAGCTCCATCTGTATCTTCTTTTGTTTCCTTGGCTGCCTTTCCTGACATCAAGTTCTGAATATTACTAACTTCAAATTTTCCTAGACAAGCAGTTTTCTTTTGGAGGGAAGCTGTGCTGCCCAGATTGCCTGAAGTCCCCCTCACACTCTGTGGCTAGGATACCTCCTGCGGCTCTGCGAGTGGCGAGGAGTTGCAAAATCCCTCTGTTATGGGCTTTGCGTGCAACTTTTTCTCTTTAACAGAAGGACCCTCGTGACTGTGCAGGCCAGAGGTGTGTGTTGCTTTCTGGGAGTGAGTTAAATCTCCTTTTAAATAACCATAAAAATAAAATTAAAAGGAAAAAAGAAAAGAGAAGTGTTTAGTCCCTGGTTAGGCACTAGCTCCAGCAGCAGGGGGACCGGCCGTATCCTGCTGGTGCCCTCTAGTGCTTCGCTCCCTGGCTGCAGCCGCCGTGCTCGGTGCTGTGGGGCTTCACCCAAAGGCTGTCCGTAAGAGAGAAAATGATTTTTGAGCTTTATTTGCACGCTTTGGGGCAGCAGAGGCACTGGGGGGGAGGTATCCCTGAATACAAATAATCCTCAGTTTTCATTCGTATTCATGGTGCGGCTGTTTTTTCTCTCTGGCATTTGGCAGCCTGATGTGTGCAGATGTTTACTTCACCCACACCTGTGTCTGTGCTGTGATTCGGCTGTTTTGGGGAAGGACTGGTTTTATTTTGCGCACTTGCACTGTATGACTAGCTGATCCTTCCTGCTCTACCCCGTGCCTCAGGTGGATTTTATCTTCCAGGCTATAACTTCACAGAATCAGAGTGGTTGAAGTTGGTAGGGACCTCTGGAGGTCATCTGGTCCAACCCTCCTGCTCAAGCAGGGCCACCTAGAGCCAGTTGCCCAGGACCGTGTCCAGTTGGCTTTTTAATACCTCCAAGGATGGACACTCCACGACCTTTCTGTTCTGGTAACTGTTCACAGTAAGAAAGTGTATTTTGATGCTCAGAGGGAATCTCCTTGTGTTGCAGTTTGGGCCCGTTGCCGCTGGTCCTGTCACTGGGCACCACTGAGAAGAGCCTGGCTCCATCCTCTTTGCACCCTCCCTTCAGGTATTTATTTATATTCAGTGCTGAGATCCTCCCTGAGCCTGTTCTTACCCAGGCTGAACATAACTAACCCTGTCTTTTTCATGAAAGAAAAGCATGGAAAGAGACACTGGTAGCAGTTAGGTACCTAAAGCACTTTGGAGGGGCTTGATCTGTGAATTTTCAGTCCTGTGATGTGAAACAAATGGCCAAAAATAAAATCTAACTCTAAAAGCTCTTCATATGGTTGGATTGACCTGATCCACCCGTGATTCCAGATCTGCACGCAGACTTCATAGGTGGACTTCATTTCACTGTAGATGGGACTGACTCACACCCCACGTATAAAAAGCCCAAATGGTAAGAGGTTCAAGATCTGTGCTGAGAGTCAGCTCCAAAATATATGCCAAAATATCATACTGAGGGTAGGACGTTGGCCTTCCAATTCTTTCAAGAATTTTTTATCCTCCATTTTTTAAGGAGGAAACCAAAGTTACTGACCTGTTTTTCCAGAAAGCAATATTTTTTGGTCAAGGTATATTTTGCGAAAAGTATTTTGAATGGTCAAATGGTAGATTTCAGCTGTGAAGCTCACTGAAGTCCTCTTCTGTCAGTTTGTCTCACAGAAGACAAGTTGCCTGGGTTGTGCTTTGACCAGATTCTGCCAAAGAACTGTTTATTTCTAAAACTCATCTCTGTTATCATTACTGTAGTGAGCTTTCACTAGACAGTCCTTGTCTTGTAAGCCTTTTCATGAACTGGAGCACAGCTTCAAGCTCTGCTTTGAGCGAATAGTGGGAGCAGTGGGTGTTGTACGGTGTGTACCTGGACATCATCCACAGTGGCTCCAATTTACGCCAGCAGCCCCTGCTCCTTCACAGTACTTTCTGGCATCACCCTGACCTTCTCCCCCGCTGCCAGAGGTGCTGTATTTCAACACAGGCACGGTGGGCAGCAGCACCATGACTGCCCCTTGCCATGGGGCTGTTCTGGCACTCATGGCAGCCTGATGTTCTCCGCATGAAGCAGCTGCCTGTTTGGACGAGCCCTGGAGCTGCACCTGGATAGAGGGACTTGTTGGAGGTACCCTAGTTGGCTTTGAGTAGGTTTAGACAGCTGAGTGCACAGAGATTCAAGAGCCAGAATTAGGAGGGCAAGTCCTGTTAGCACTGTGCTTTGCTGGAGCTAATTGGCCCTCTGAGGTGCTCTGCGTGAGCTTTTTGTGTGGCACCTCACCGGGATGAAATATCGGGTATGGCCGTGAGTGCACATCTGGTGAGGGAGCCAGGTATGCTGTAGACATCTGTGACTGGCGTGAGCTCCTCACCATGCCTTGCAGAGCTCCCAGGTCAGGAAAGGACAGCCAAGAGACATGTATAAAGTGATGATATCTTGCAAGACTGACAGTGGGGCTAATTTTGTCTAGCAGGAGGTGCCAGAATGGAAATACTTACAGCCAGAGTCCTGGATTTGGTTTGCTGAAAGCAAGTGCTGGTGCATAAATCTGAGTTTTTCCAGATTGCCCTGGGACAGCATTAAGCCTGATTATAGCAAACAGGATCAAGTCACAGTATCAGTGCAAAGTGTTTCCTTGTCAAATTACAATAGCCTTATGTAGTTCTTGGGCCAGATAATCCAACTCAGGCTGCTAAAGCAAAGCTACCTGCTGTCTGAAGCCACAGCATTATTGTAATTTGGGGCTGGAGCTCAGGCCCTCTTGGCTTCAGTCCCCTTTGGTAGCATAGAGCAACTTTAGACCAAGTCAAAGAAGTGGAAAGACTCTTTGCCCTGTAGAGGTGACTACTTTGAGGGTTTTTTGCTGCCCCTTTCTGCCATGTTGCAGAGGACCTTTCTGTGGGAAAGGGCTTATAGTAAAGGGTGCCCCAGGAAGCCAGGGTCCAGGTGCCCCTTGGCCGCAGGAAACCCTCCCTGGTAGTATGGTCTGGGCAATATGTTTTATGTCAGAAGACTGCCCTGGCAGCCCAGATAAAATTATATGTGCATACCTCTGGCCTGTGAGGATGGGCAGAGGCTGGACTGAGCAATCCAACCAACCCTTGATGTCCATCAGGATTTTGAGTTCATCTACATCACAGATTAATGTAAAGATGTCAGCCTAAAGCGCAACATCTATTAACTGTACATGTAGGCACTTTAATTTTGGGAGGAGGTTCCTTGTTCTTGTTAGCATAATCCACTCTCAAAGGGGATTCCTGAGCAATTCCTCCTGAGCAAAACTCTGTAGAGAAATGTCCTTGAGATAGCAATTCCTGCTCTCCTACCCTCTGTGGGACTGAGAATCAATTACGGATACATGGAACTGACACCACCAGCCTGTAATTGCCAGGATTAATCTCTTGTGGGCCAAAGTAAGAGAACACTCCCTGTAATGAGTCTAAAAGGTTACTGGGAGGGGGTGGCTGAGTTTCCTTGCGATCCAGACCTTTTAAAGTTTGACTCTACACAAAAACTCAGTTATCCATTTGCTTCTACTTAGCCATTTCATTCCTAGTTTTCTTAATAATTCTGGGCTTTTTCTGGAAAAAAAACCTCTTAAATGGTAGTTCCCCCTGAGACAAACAAGAGCCCATTCATTGGCAGGAGATACAGGCAAGAGAGACAAGCATTTTTAAAAAACAGGTTTAAAGACATTCCATATTTCCCTTCCCATTTGACAGATGTCCATCTAGCTACCAAATGCATCATAACCTCTCTGGGCTGTTGCTCCAAGAAGTCAGTCCGGCTGGCCCAGAGGTGGCGGTGAGGAGCCGGTGCTGGCAGGACGGGTACCTGCCTCCTGCACCTGGGTGGTGGAGCCCGACACCTCCACCACCCTAAAAGCCAGGCTTTTTAACACGCAGCTGAGGATTAAAGACCCCAGCATCCAGGCAGAGAGGAGACGCCATCTTAATGTTGCCATGCTGGGTACTGGAGTTTTAATGCCTAACTCTGAATTTCCTACCTCATTGGGGTTGGGTTTTTTTTTGGTGGGGCTCTCTTGCAACGTTAACATTCTTGTAATATGTTTTTTGTTGTGTGAATACTGCCACGCTGTCAGCTCGACACCGAAATGCCATAAATCTGGCGGTCTCGTGCCTGTCCCCCGTGTTCTGCAGTCCACCTCATAAAACTACTACTTAATGAAGTATAGCGCAGTACAATTGGCAGTCTCTGCTCAGCGGCGAAGGCTAAGCACATAAACGCATGCCTGCCAGGCTTGTGCCGGGAGGTATGGCCGGGGACCTTCCGCCGCTGAAGTGGGGAGAAATTTCTAAGTGGAGGTGATGGAGAAATCTCTTTAAAACAGTAGAAAAATGTTTTATAAATTGTTAAAAACCTACCCTTCTAATCACAGGCTAGCATTTCTGGGCCTGCTGGGGAGAGGACACCTTTCTTTGAATAAAAGACTGCATATACTCAGAAGAGTTTAAGAATTAATTACGATGGATTTGGGAAATGAAAATGAAAGAACGTTAATAAATTGTTAGTATGCAATGAAAGCAATACCTTAAGGTTACCCAGAGGCCTTGCTTCCATCTATCTCACTCACAATAAGTAAGAGATCATTAAAATTTATATCTTAATTTACTGTAGAGACAATATCTGAATAAACTTTACAAGCATTAGTGTATTGTTTCTCCTACTGCTCTTAATTCTTTTTTTCTTTTTAAGTATGCAAACTGAGTATTGGAGAAGTTAAATGTTTGTAGGTTACATAGCAAATTATGGGTAGAGCTTCAGTCTCTTGACTCCTACTGATGCTCTAAACTAGTAAAATGCCCTTATTGTTGACCTCTAATTGTAAGTTTCTTAATTAAAGCATTCACCCTCGCCTCCCTTCAGCACATTTTGCCTTCTACCTTGGCAGCATGGCCATCACTGTGATGCCAGTACTTTCTCTTACATCAGCCATTAATAAATCTCCACAGTCTCTTTTCTACAGGGAGGAAGTTACACTTGCTTCCCTCAAGCTCTCCCCACGAGTCAGTCTGGATCCATCCACACACCACTCAGGAGAGGCAGGCAGTATCCGTGCAAGCTCAGGGCAGCTTGGGTTGGAGCTGGCAAGACCTGGCTGGCTGGAAGCAGACCTGGAGAGGGGTACAGGTCTTTGCAGGGGGCCCTGATGACTGGTTTTGTGAACTGGAAAGCGTAGGCATCCAGACTTACTCTGGATATTTAGAAACGCTGCATTTGGAGGCCAAATTTAGAGCTGTGGCTTCTGTCTGAGCACAACCATTATTGGAGTAAAAATGTCACTGCTATTAAAATAGTATGGCCTGAATAGTTGTGAAATTGACTTTTTCTTTGCTTTTTAGTGATGTATAATGACTGAATAACTGCTGACATGTGATGCTCACCACAAGCTTTTCTTCAGGCCCTGATGTCCTGCATCCACTCAGTCGTGAGCACTGTGTTACTAGTGTTTGTGTCTTGCCCATCCTCATAGACTCTGAGCTGTAGTCGCTTGTGAAAATCAAGAGCAAACAGCAAGGAAAGCCTGGTCTCTTCAGGCTGGAGAAAGCATTGGCTGAACCACCAGGCCCTGGATCTGCGGCAGCAGAAGCAAGGTAGGAACTGGGTCCTGCTGTCATCTCAACTTCTTTTCCAGACCCTTTTCCATTCACGTGAAAGTCCTTTGGAGTCAATGGTGATTTTGCTGTAACAGTAACAAAAGTAGTTCCCAAAGTTGCTGGCATGAAAATTTTATTTAGTTACAGCTTTATTCTTTGTGACCTCTCCAAGGAAGGCAATTGTTTTGTTCTGTCTGATGCTGGAGGAGGAGATCTAGGGACAGGTCGTGGATTTCCTCCACCTTCTGGTCTTGGTGGCTGAGGGACGGATCAAGGCTGTTATTTTCCTTTCACTCTGTTTTGAGTGCAAATGCATCCAGAGCTTACTGAGTAGCCAAAAGCTTTCATGTCCAGTGCTAGCTCAAATGGCTGCTTTTTGGAACAATCCACACCGGTGGAAGCAAAAAATTACCTGTATGGGTACAGTTGTAGACATCTGTAAAACCAAAGGAAAAAGAAGAAACCCTTTAATTCACAGAATGTGGTTTTGCACATTGTCTGAAAGCTATTGCAATTTCCTTGTTACATATACACAGTAAATCTCCAGTGGGAAGAGAAACTCAAGACCAGTGAGGTATTTACCATGAAGTTAGACTGACTGTACAACATGTCAAACCAGTCGCTTGGAGCAATTCATGCTCCCCCTGAGTTGCACTGCGACTGGTGCAAAGGCAGTGGATCTCAAAAGGGAGGGTACTTTCCTTCAGATCTTGAAGGATTGGGGAGGAATGAGGAAAAAGTAGCACATCTGCCAGCACCAGAATGGTAAACTGACACCAGAACTCAGCCTTTCTGTAAAATAACGCTTACTAAGATAGTCGTGTGTTACAGAGACTGAAAATCAGATTAAGGTAATTGAGACTAGTCAGGCAGCGTAGCAATGTGTGCAAATGGTTTAGTAAAAATTTGTAAGGAAAATACTGTTGTTAAGATTGAGCTAGCTTTTCCATTAGAAAGGAAAAACGAAACTAAAAGGTTGTTTCTCCTGTGTTCTCCTGTGGGTATGAGTGCACAGGAAATGACCCAGCTGATGAGGCCAGATGCCAAGGATAAAAACCGGAGTGCAGGTACTGCAAAGACCTTTCCTGGGATGATGAGTGCCTCGACACTGTTTTGCCACTGAACATGCATCCTTCTCGGCTAGACCCCAGGCACCTTGCAACAGTCACCGTGTTGCTGATGAGCTGCTGGCACCCCACGCAAGCCGAAAGCTGCGGTGCAGGCACGGTACGATGGTTCCTGGTGCAAGGGCACTGCATCGGTCACCAGCACTGATGTCTGAATGGCTGGAATAAAGTTATTTTCTTCTTAGTAGCTGGTATAGTGCTGTGTTTTGGATTTAGGATGAGAATAATGTCAATACCACACTGATGTTTTAGTTATTGCTAAACAGTTTTTATACCAAGTCAAGGACTTCTCAGCTTTTTATACTGCCCTGCCAGTGGAGGCTGGGAGTGCACAAGAAACTGGGAGGGGGCACAGACAGGGCAGCTGACCCAAATGAGCCAAAGGAGTATTCCATACCATATGACATCATGTCCAATGCATAGACTGGGGGGAGTTGGCCTGGGGGCACCATGGCTCAGGGCTTGGCTGGGCATCGGTCAGGGGGTGGCGACCAATTGTACCGTGCATCAGTTGTTTTGTATATTCTATTATTTTTTTTCTCCCCCTCCACCTTCCTTTTCTGACCTATTAATCTGTCTTTATCTCAACCCACGAGTTTTTACCTATTTTTTCCTGATTATCTCCCCCATCCCGCTGGGAGGGGGGAGCGAGCGAGCAGCTGTTATGGTGCTTAATTGCGGGCTGGGGTTAAACCACAACAGCTGGGATTGAGGATGGTCACACAGCAAAGGTGAGGTGCTGCCTCCCGTGGGCACTGGCTGAAGGGTGGCTGGATTTCGGTGGCCTGGCGCTGACATCCGCTGGAAACTATCCTCCTAAATGTGAACCATTCCCCTGAACTTTCTCCTGGCTTAGGGCTTCTGCTGCTCCAGAAACACTGTTTCTGCCTCAGAAAAGCCTAGCAGATGCTTCATAAGTAGCCTGGATGACAGAAGTATCATCATCATTTTCTTTCCCTGCGGTATCAGGCTCCATCATGGGAGGAACTCTGCCAGCATAGAGACAGGCAGCATCCTTGCCTCACAATTTGGTTACGAAAACGCAGTATCTAATCATCTGGGCCCAGCGTGGCCTGTCAGTCTTCGCTCTGGCCGGGCTCCCGGTGGCTGCCTGCCCTTTGTTCACTGCTCCCACGCTCCTGTCGGAGTGGGCGTGTAAATGACTCAGATAAAATTTGACTGACTGCTAGAAATCTGGTGTAGGGGTAATTCAAGACAGAGACTTTGGGGAGTCTCTTTTGTTGTCGAACATCGGCAGACAGCTTCGTGAGAATGCTCTTTCACCAACTTGCTAATACCCTGGCTAGAACTCAGTATTCACTGACCTCATAGTTCGTTACTTGAGATTAATCCTGACTCTGGAAAAAGTTGGTGAAAAAAAAAAGGTAGTGTGTCTTTCTAATGCTGCGTAGGAAAAAATAATTTAACTACAGGAGCTAGATCTTCCGCTGGCAGAAGTCAGCATGTGTCCGTTGTCCTTATTTATTGTTATTGTCTGAATATATCTGAGATGTGGAAGAATTTTTTTGTGTTAAATGGAAAATGTTGAAATCAGTGGCAGAAGTCTTGTTAAAAAAAAAGCACAACAAAAAAAACCCAAAACACATGTTCCAATTTACAGGTCAGTTGATATCCTCCCCTGAGGCTGCCTTAATTTCTAGTTCAGGCATGTCAATAAATCAATGCCACAAGCCATCAGCAAGGCAGTATCCAGGAAAGCAGCTGCCATGTGCACACCACACTTGGAATCCAAAAATGTGTAGCCAAAAATCTCTCAATACATTTTCTTACTTCATTAGTTTCTGCTTTACATAAAAATAGCTGTCGTTTTTGCAATGAATAATCATGTCTGCTTTAAGATAGATATGTCTACATGATACGTTTGTTAAATAAAGAAGGGGAAATAAGATCCTGTATGGAACCTGTAATGTAATTCTGAATTACAGTAAATTTTTTTCTTGTTAATATATGTTTAATTCTTTAAGCACAGATTTTCTGCTTGTTATATATATCTGCAGAGGCCGTAGATAAAGCAGCATCATTAACGCAAAAAAAAAAAAAAGTGATTATTTTATGCATATATATCACAGGAAAATACTATCACTATGATTAACAGAATGTTGTAACACAAATAAGAGTCTCTGGAGAGTAGACTTTCTGCTTCATGCTATGTGCATTTTTCACTGCTATGCAGAGTGGCTATAAAGTGCTGTCTTATTGGATCCTTAAGGTTTGATTTGCCTCTAATTTGTGCCGAATGCACTTGAGCAAGTGAATACAAATCACTACCATGACTGGGCCCCTACCGTCCACTGAATCTGCAGAAGTGCAAATGACAGCACGACCTGCAAGGCCGTGGGAGCCGAGGCCTGGTTAGTGCTGGCAGGTGGGGACCTGGGAAAGGGAGCTCCCCCAGCGCACCCTGAAGTCTTCCTGAGTGAAGAAGATAAAGACATCACAAAGACAGGGAGATGGGTGACAGAGAAGCATCAGAATTTCTTTAGCCTTCAAAGACTAACACAGTACCCTCTCAGATCTCTAAAAAGATCTCTAACTTTTGAAAACTGAAATGTCCAGCTTCAAAAAGGTATTATGGGGCACGGCCTGCCTGGTATCTGTCCTGCTGGATGCTTCCTGTGGAGATTAAACTAAACAAATAGTTCCCGGAGCAGAGGAACTAACACAACCTGGTTTCCTGCTAACCTGTCTCACAGGGTCTCTTGCCCTCTGGATTGTCTGTCTCAGACAGAAAAAGCATATGATAAGGCTTTTCTCTTAGGGGAGGCATAAAGAACAATAAACGGTTTTCTCCATCACCGAGGTGCAAAAAAACCTTAATAATGTACTGGAGACCACGACCCCCACCATCAAATCTGGTCAAGACAACTAATGAGAGTTAGGAATGGAGAACAGAAACAGACAGACAGACGCAGCGTGAGTGCATGGACCTTGTTTCCTTAGGAAACTGGGCTCAAAACAAAGCACACAAGTCTGGTATATTTATAGCCAAAGAGGTGGGGGGCTTTCCTTTCCAGAGGAAATGCTCTGCTTTCCTGGGCCTGATCCTCACTTTACTGGAAGCTGCATCAGTTTGTGCCGCCTGCAGATCCTGTCCTGCTTTTCCCAGCCTGGAAACCTGTACGAGTTCTGGAGGAAGTTAGCGGTGCCTGCAGAGGTATCAGAAGATACCTCAAGCACTCCAAGGAAACATTTATTTCTGTATTAATGTTATGTATAAGATAGGTCTAAGGCATTTATGATATATAGAAGAGTCAGTCAACTGAGATAAAAATCAGCAAAAGAGGAAGGACTCTACTGAAGACAAGCTGCCCCAGCTCCATCCCATACTGCAACTTAGCGGACACTACGTGTTACCAAGTACAAATTTGTACCTTCTGAGTGGTATGATGGTAGCTGCCTGTACAAGTGTGGTGCTCTCTTTTGTAGGTGGAAAATGAAGAAAGCAAGGCAAGGCTGAAGGCAAAGTCAACCCAAAGTCCAGAGACCAGGCAAATTGTTTCCGCTCTCAGATTTGAAGATCCCTCCCAAGGGAGAGAAGAGCTGGGTGAGCTAGAAGAGGCAGTATTGTTCAGTGAGATAAAGCACTTGGAAATCTAGAATTTTTCTGCTCTGCCAAAAACTTGGAAGTCTCTACATGCCTCAGATGCAGCCCAGTCTCTCAGAAAGCCAAGTGACATGTAGATATGGGGATACTGAATACTAAAGACACCTATTAAATCTAGTCCCTGACAATGCAACATTGTTCTCAATTTGAAATTTGTTGGAGTTCTTTTGTATTTCAAGTTCTTGTGTTTAGAATTGGCTGTGGAAAGGTTTTCTGCCTTGTACTCAAAATACTCAAACTGGGCTTAGGTTACTAGTTAAACATTATGAAGTGTTTTTTAAAGACCTGTAAAATACAGAGTTACTTGTTATATAACTAAGCTTTTATTATTTGGTCTTTCATCCAGAAGTATTTGAAAAGCCAAGAATAAAATGTCTTTCCTCCTTGATACACTGATCTTGTGTCTACTGATCAGAAATGCAGATTAGAGTAAAATTCTCCACCCTAGCTGATACTGTGTGTTTCTTGACAGCCCCCTATAGCCTGTACTAGATAGTTGCCTATAGGTTTTCTTTTCAGAGTGTGATTTCCGAGAGTAAAACAAAGCAAAGCATTCAGAGATATTTCTAATCTGTCACTCTACCTCCTCTACTTCTCCCCTATGGATTCTTACAGCCATACCTTTCTGACTTTTCTGTGGAGCTGAATGTGAGATAATCTTAACTGATTATTTCCTTTAATTCCAAGATGATTCTGAAACACGCTTAACTGTACAACAAAGCAAAAGAATGGTTTGAATTTCTCTACAGTTTGCTCTAGCAGCAGCATGTGCAGGCCTGTTTCCATGTTTTAAGGTAGTCATTGTTTTCAATGACCGTTTTATGCCCATGATCAATATACGTCCTTAACCATAATTTATGTGAGATTTCACTGTGCATCTTGTCCAACATTTACTGGCTTGTACTGTCAACAGTACAAATGCATCATGGTGTTTAATGAATGTCTGAGGAGTTAGCCCATTTGCTATGAATAGCAAAAGTTAATAAAAGGTGCATCTTCCTCTTCTTTTGGTACTTACTGTTCTTCCTGACACTGACTTTTTGTTGCCTTTCATTAAGATCTATTTAAGAATTAGCAGCCTGATTGCTTTTCTTCGTATAATGTCATGTACTTTATGGCTCAGTGGGGAGGCTTGCTGACTTTCAGCAGTGGAAGTGCTAACTTCTGGGAATGGTGTCATAGAGGTAATTGAACAACATGCTTTCTGTTGCACTGGGTGTTTTTAAAGCCAGGTCTGAACACATCTCTGTACACCTCTGTAATGAAGATTAAAAGCAAAGGCCTGATGCTTCTCTTGCTTCTGGTGGACTAAGTGGGGAGAAGCTTTGTTGGAGTCAATCCAGTTATATGAGTGCAAGAGAATCATAAGACTTGGTGGTTTGAATTTTGCATAAAAGGTGTTTTTAATAGCCTGCAGTTTTCTTGGCATGAACTGCATTCATGACTCAAGACATACATGGTGGGCTGAATTTATGCTGTGTGCAGGTTTCATCCAGGTGGGATTTAATGCAAAACTTGTAAATGTTCACACGTGTATCCACTGACCGCTGCTGCATAACTGTCACCAGAGTCACAAACAGGACATCAGTATCTCTGAATCAAGGTGCTATCTAAGACTGTTGGTGTTGGCAAGGCCAAATACAGAAGCCTTGTACAGCCACTTGTGCAACACATGACTGGAAACATGCGCTCCACACCACATTCAGCCTCTCCTGTTAAATCCACGCCTGAGTGAGGATGTGATTTATTGCATAGTGACCAAGTTAATGTGTATACCTGTACTCAGACTTGGAGTGAGAATAACAACATGTAGACAATAATGATGGAGTTTCATTCACAGACAATAGATTTGGAGCCCTTCAATAAAGCAGAGCGCTGTGGATAAAAGGGGTATTTAGGAAGTTTCTGTGTATATGATATTTGTGCTTTTGTCACTGACTTAATTCCAATAAGACAAATAACAAGGAAATTACAGCATTTTTATAGCCAGTACAGTGAAATAGTACTAAAACCCCTTTTATTTCAACATCAAAGCATACATAAAAGAATAATTTGTTCCCAAAGGAATAACAAGACAAGACAGGACACTTTGCTGTCTTTTAAAGGAAGAGATTTTTTCTTGCCAAGAACTTGCAGAAAATAGATGTGCTCAAAATGACGACCTGATGCTTTTTGGCCTGTTAGCAAGCTAATGCCCTCAATATGAGGAAGAGTCAAATCATTACTTGATTTGAGAGAGAATAAAGATTGAGGAGGCAAATTACATGGAAAAGAACCAGAAATACTCACTATCAAATGCATATTGTAATTACATTTGTTCATTTGAAAGCTTAAAGGAATACCAACATTCAATCAAAGAGGAACCCATAGCAATTTAAGAGCCGGGAATAATTTTCCTCGTTAAATCAGCTCCAAATCCCACTGCAATCAGTACAGAGGCTTTCTTCCACTCCTCCTTCCTCATTCCCCTCTACCACCTTCAATGCATTAAAAGGGTGGCATTGGGAGGTCTGTACGAGCAGCACACTCCATGCCTTGCCCTTGTGATGCCTTGCCTGTTGGTAGGAGCACATGTGGGCAGGGTCCCATTCCACCCGGTTGTTCCTGAAGAGCCTTTGGAGGAGGCTTGGCTGTAAGGGACTCAGCGGAGCCTGGTCCAAAGCGTTGCCCTCGATGGACAGCGTGGGCCCAGGCTGGAGGAGAAAGACTTCCCGCTGCATGCTGTGGCCACCAGCGTGCCTTGCAGCTGGGTCGCGCGCCCAAAGGACCTTTCCTGCGGCAGCCGGCACGTGCAGCGTGTCAGCCACCGCGCTCCTGCGTGCACGTGTGGGCATCCATCACCGCCGCCGGCGCTTTGAACAGACACTTTGTAGATGAGTAGGGAAGAGGTAAACCGAGTGCATGGGAGGGGAGGGGGGGAAAGAGGGTGGGGAGGAAGGAAAAGAAATGTGAGAAAGCTTTAGATGTAGTCCAAGTGTCCATCTGGTGGGTCCTTCTGATGTTCCCTTGCCGAAGCCCTCCCACTGAGCGTGTCTCAGAAGGATCCCTCCTTTCTCCCGCTCCTGCCAAAAACTGAGTCAGAGGCTGGTTTTGTTAGAAAGGGGTCATGAAAGCTTTGTTCAGCCTGTCCCTGTAGGGTGTTCGTTTCTTCAGGAGGATATTTAGGCTGTCTGAACAGCCTCAACCTGGGAAACCAGCGCCTCTGAAACTCAGCTGGAAGGTGCCATGCCAGACAAAGCCTGGGGTTGCTTTGGCTCCTAAGCTAACCGCTGAATCAAAGGGTACTTCTGGTTGCTGATCAGTGTTTCTAATCACATTTCAGGTTGCTCATTTATCCTGACTTGATGAGGGAGAAGGAGCAGGAGAAAACACTTGCTGTGGGCACAGCATCTGGGCTTTTGACCCACTGCTGCTCCAGGGGAAGAAAATACTTTGCTGCATGCCTGTTCTTTTCTCAGCAGACCTGGTGAGAATGGGAATTCAGGCTTCACCTATGCACCTCTTCCTCCCGCTTTCCTGGGTCTTGCCGGAGCCTGCGTCTGCAGCTGCGCTGCTTCTGGTCATGTAGGTGGCTTTTGCAAGGGCTTGAGAAGGTCTCTTGTCCTCCCACAGCTCCCAAACCCAGTGGAGCTCCCAGTCGCAGCTGGGGCTGCAGGAACTAGCTGTAATGTTATTGGGTTGCTTCTAAGTCACCAATTTGGAAAATGAGCTTTGCTGTTTACTAGGCTGGGTTTTGACTTTTAAAATTCAAATGTTTTTTTTCGAGGGGGTGGGGGACTACATTTTACAGGTGTTCATTGGACAGGAGGGGTTAATATAATACACACTGGGAGAAGACTACATGGCCTAACAGAGCTCTAAGGAGCCATAGAGAGAAAGATAAAAGAAACTGAAGTACTGGAATGAAATAACTGATTTCAGAAGGGCTTTCATGAAAGTCTGGGGGATTTAATAGTTACGTAAGGGAATAAGAAATAGAATAGAATTTTGCTATTCTACTTGCTTTAAAAAACACACAAAAATTTATCTTTTTCCATTTGCTTTTCAGTTTGGAACCTACAGGTTCAAATTAAATTTAAACAGATGTGCACAAGTTATTTAGTTGCAAACTCCTGAAGAAAGAGCAAGTCTGCATTTCCACTGATATAAAGTGACACACAACCACTATAAAATGAAAGCCATTGTCCAACAGAGCTATTTGTCTTGCCAATTTAAGATAGAGAAACATTTTAAATGAAAATGTAAACAGCTCATTAAACCTGACTATAGGAGGATGCCAGAAAGGTTACTTCTAAAAACATATGCTTGAAATCAGAAAAGAGAAAATGAAAAATGAAGCACTGTGACTGTTAAGACCTCATCCCTGGCTGGGAGGGAAAATGCAAAGTGGGGGTGGAGGGAGATACAGCAGGATTTGAAGGGACTCTTGCATGCAGTAATTATTTTAAAAACTTAAAAAGAAAATATATGGAATTTTATATTATTGAATTGCTGGTGGGAGGTTTCTTTTGTTAATACAGTGCTCAGTTTGCTTCTCGGTGAGAGTCTGGGCTCAGAGTCTGTTCACAGAAAAGAAATACACACACTCTTTCCCGTGACTGATGGGAACACACGGGCAGCTCCTCAGCAGCGCTGTAAGTCAAAGAATCTCCAGCGAAGTCTGTGGAGCTGCGCCAGCTTACGTGAGCTGAAGACCTGGCCTACAGTTTCCAGCCAACTGGCTATATTGGAATCCATTTTGGTTTAGTCTTTTTTGTTGTTTTTTTTGTTTGTTTTTTTCCCAGTGCTTAGCAGCCTGCTTAGGTAATGCTTGGTGGGCATTTAGGCCACACAGCCTCTGCCACAGCTCAGGTCCTAAGTGGAGCTGGGCACAGCCAGCATGTACAGAAAGAGGAATGGGAAGAGGATGAATGTGTGGGCAGCCGTTCAGCCACCCCATGCCCATGCAGCTAAGAGCACAGGCTGCATCTAGTGGCAGAGAGGAGGCAAAAATCTTCTATGTCCCATAAGCCTTCTCCAGTAACTCTATTCCTACTATTCGAAAGGTCTTTTTCTTTTCTAAGTCTTTTTCCACATATATGTGCATCTTTTCTTCCCTTAGCCCCTTTCTGCACTTGATTTGAGCTCTTCTGATCTTGAATGATTTCCTTGTCTCTCTTTTTACCCTGACATTCCTGCTTCCTTATTTTTCCTTCCCTTTAAAGGGAGTAGGAACATTTCTAAATGGCTAAGTGACATTATTCAGTGGGAGCTTTCTCCTTCCACTTCCTTCTGGACTGCTCTAAATTGTGTTTGCTTTCCCTCCCTAGTGCTCCAACAGGAACAGCCTTCTACTGTCCCCTTTGCCAACACTTGAAGCCCTTCTCTGGCCATTTCTTGCTCCAGTTATCACATCCCAGTCTCTCGGCTCAGCCCATTTTCCTCCCAGTCCCTCGATCTGTTCCAAATCCCTCCAGCAAGCTCGCCACCTCGTACCATTCATTCCCTGTCTCCTTGGCTCTGCGTCTCTGTGCTGTCTTCATCTCTTCTTTTCCCTCCAGAGGTGTTTGAACTCCTTAAGCCCTTTGCATTTCATACCTTACCTAAAATAGTGCTTTTATTTCTGCTGCGTTCCTTCCTACCCTTGGTGATCTGCCGTGACTGTTCCTTTTGTCTGCTTTCCCCACTCCTGCCTTGGGGCCCCTTTCCATGCTGCCTTCTGATTAATGTGTGTCAGTGCCCTCCATTTCCTTCTCCAAATCACTTCTTGAAAGCCCACCTATTCTATAAAATGCAACCATTAGAAAGTTGCTCTTTGGGGCTGGCAAGGAGCAATTCCACCTTATTTGATGGCGTGAAGCCAGTACAAAAGCAGTACAACCATTGCTTTCACACTTGGTATGGCCACTGTTACCCCTTTTACTGCAATACCAATCAGCTCTGTGGTGCTGATTTTCACCTGTGCCATAGACATTCCTTAAGACATTGAGAAGCAAGGGAGGAAAAATGGCTTGATGGCTTCTCTGCTTCCCTAATTTCCTGGGCTTGCATGGGGAAGAGTGGCTGTGGCTGGGTCACTGAGGTTTTGCACCGCATGGGCCATCATCCCAGATGCCACAATCTCTTCCCATCCTCCCTGCTTCTCTTCCAGACACGCCAGTCACAGTCCATGACAGAGAAGTTTAAAGGGTGTGAATTCCTCCCACCGCAGAAGGTCTGTGCCAAGCAGGCATTTCCCTCATGTGGAGGAAGCCCCAGATGGTCCAAGCTGGTGAGCGGGTCTTCGGGCCAAGGCATGACTTTTTGCTTAGTATTGAGTTTCTCCAAGGGCAGCAGGCAAAGTTTCACTGCTTTATAAATGTGATTAAGTCTAATAACTCAGTAATAATAATGCTTTTTTTAATTACTTTATTTTTATGAGTGTAATTATGTTGCTTGTATTTAATAATTCTAATTTAAAGACATCTCTCTGCAAAATTTCTCAAATTAAATTGCAATTATCCCTTTTCCTATGCAATGGATTATGAGTGTATATTGGATCTATTCTTACATTTTTTTCTTCTCTCTAATTCAGCCAAACCCTTATAAGCAGTATTTTACATATATTAGGGCTGTGTCTTGTTGATATTATGGGCATTTCAACCCGACTGTGTTTGGGGGTATTTATTTTGGCTGTTGCATCATCACATATTTAGACGAGAGGAAATAGCTATGTGCCTTCTAAATTGCTAACACTAAGGGGAGCACTTAATCGTTAGAATATCTTAACTATAAATCCAACATCAACATGTGTGTCAGAAAACACATGAATTCTTTGTGCCTAAATATTCAAGGATCATGACTAATGCTTAATGCAAAACTCACACGAGGTGCATGGAAATGGAGTGCCAGTTGCTTTAGGTCCCATTAAAGAACCTCAAAACCTACATTTGGTGGTGTTCCTGAAAAATCCTTTGTACACCTCCTGAGCTATATGTGTTTCTTTACCGGTTGCGTGCTGTAAGTCTCCCCGTGTCAAGCAGTGTGCCTTTTTGCCCACTTTCCACCTTCGAGTCAGTCACCCTTGGAAAAGTGAACGTGGGAATGGAGGCAGTGGGAGCAAAAAGAAGGGCCTGTGCCTCGCCAACAGCTCACCGCCAGCTGAGCCAGCCAAGAGGACTCCAGGGGATCTGCGCAAGTGGCAGGATGAAGCGGCCCATTTCCCTGCTGCGGGGCAAAGGCAAGACAAGAACTTATGGATCCCAGTTCTTCAGGGTCTTCTTTCTGCTGCTCCTGAGGCGCCTTCAGAAAGGTAGCTCCTCACTGGACCCAGTGCCCTGGGGCTTTTATAAGGGCTGAGACGGCACAGCCGGTCCTGGTGCCGGGAGGCTGGCCTCGGCTACGCTTGGAGCAGCTGGCAGGTCCCCTCTGCCCCGGGACTGGTGCAAAGCTGAGACTTCAGAAGCAATTGTCATGCGAAAAGCTGAGCAGATTCAGCCCCAGATATATACCAGTGCTCAGCCAAACCTCCCTTTGGAAGGCAAGTCCCCCTGGACCATCATCATTGTAAATGAAGGTGCTGGGAAACCTGTGAATGCCGAACCGCGTACCCCTGGTGTTTCAGTGTGTGGCCATGGCCCCTGCCCTTCAGAGCTACCTGGTGGCATTGCTTTACCCCGGGGAAAGGTTTTTATGTAAATGCCGCTTCAGCATTTGCTAAAGCAATGCCTTCTCACATTCACGGGTATGATGGAGATTGCTCCTTGAACATGGGCAATGCTTCTTAGATTTACTTGTGGTTTGCATGCTTCACATGAAGTATGATGCACACATAGCATTCTCTAAAATGTACTGTGAACCGAAGGAGCAGTTTTAATCTCATTCCACGAATATGTTTTACACGTCTGTAAGACCTCTTCGAAGAAAGCTGTCTCGACAATTCTACTGCACTTTCCCTAGATCCCTTATTTATTCAGTAGAACAGAAGTTGTACCTTCTCCGTAACAGCAAGGGTTTGTGAGTGTTTGGAATCTTGTTACACACCTACTTTAAAATGGACCTTTTCTATATTATTTATTTGCTTCTTTTAGCATTGCAAGACAAAGTTCAGTATCACCAGTGAAATGCCCAGAAAGTTCAATGTTATGTGAGGTTAGAAGTCTCTGAAATCGCAAGCAGCACTCAAACACATTTTGACTCTTCTGAGCAAAGCAGCATCTGTCAGAATCCTGCAGCCACCGATGCTGGAGCAGGTGCAGGGATGTTTATTCTGTATCAAAACATTTCTTCTTTTTTTTTTTTTTTTTTTTTTTTTTTGGTTACTGAGATAACTTCACTGGAATATCCTATGGATAAATAGTTGATCACACACCCATTTTTACTGTGGAGGATATATCTGTCATGACAGTACCCTTCTGGCAGTGTGGACAGATATGCAAAGTATATTAAAGACTCATAGGCTGCAACTTTATCTGTTGATGATCTCAGAAAGGACTTAACTATGATACTGCAAATACTAGTAGATACAGCAGTTCCACAGTGATATTTTATAGTCCCTTGTTCCTGAGAAGCAGCATTCTTAACCCCCTTTAAGTTGTGAAGGTGGCACTCATGGGCATTTTCGTGGGTATGCTATAGGCAGACCAAGAATAAAGAACCACAAGAAACTGGAAGAGACCTTCTTTTAAGGGTCATTCAATTCAGATCAGAAACTCTGTGAACAACTTTCCTGGGCTCAGAAGGAAAAGCACCGTGATTAAATGCAGGCATTATCCTGCTGCAAACTTAAAACTCACTCTCCTGGGCTTTGTCTTGCAGTGCAGTATGCCTATATTATCCACCATTTACAAACTGCAAAATCCTTCCTGACCTTGCAGGGAAAAAGCAGGACTGTGTGTTATGGGATCCAGATGAGACTTCTGGATAGTGAATTAAGAAAATCAGATTTAATTTGGCAAAGGGATGATGATCATCACCATCTATCAGGAAGTTCGGCTACCTGTTTTTACTGACACAATTGAAGAAAGGTGGTTGGTGTCTTGCTTCAAAGCATGTACCTTGGCAAAAGAGAGTTAATGCTTCAGCTTTCCTCCCAGTGGTAAAGGCCACTGCCTACTTTCAGTAACTGATATACTGGAAAATAAGCAGAAGCTTTTTGCTTAACTGTGTAGGTGCAGCAGCTATGATTTATTTTGTGATTGTGGTGAGCTGATTTTGGAATTTAGCACCAAGTTATGATTTAACAGTGTTACAATTGAGGAACATCAGTAAAGGCAACTGTCCTTGCCTCATGCCTCTCATACTTTTTTTTTAGATCCACTTTATTTCTATTCCACTTGATGTTATTTGAGTGTCTTGTTTTGTTTTCATTTAAGGAGTCTTGCAATTGTTCAGCTCTACTCTTGACGGTTGCCAAGTGCAGTTTTAGACACAGTGTGAACCACTCTAGGTCCCATGACCAGAAATAACTCACAGAGAGTTTAAATTATTTGTCAACCACAGGTACGTGATGAAGAATGACTTGAGTCAGAAGGTCCCATCTGGGCTGCCATGCTGCTTGGTCCCACACCAGCATTCGGAGCAGTGGGAACCCAAGCTGCTGTGCAGAGAGCTGGGAAAGCAGCAAATTCTGGCACCCGCCATGAGTTTGCTCTAGCTGACAAATCCAAAGCAGGATTTTTGGTAAATATTGGACTAAATAAAGACTCCTGGGATTTAATTTTACTTCAAAAATACAGGACAAAGCAAAGTATGAAGTAACACCTTCCCGTTCCTTCACTTTGCCATCAGTCTCTTTATATAGCCCAGGCAGTGATGTCTCATGTTAGAGGAAAGACTGCATTGCTGATAACAGGTATATGCCACCTGCATCTTTTGGCTGTGGTCCCTCAGTCCATGGGACACAATCATTCTGGAGTCTCTCCTACTTATGTGGCATTGGGCAGGTTTCAGTTCAATGTTTTTCATACTGCATACATTTTCAGTAGTCAGGTGCTATTTTACATAAAGAAGCATGTCTTGCAGCCCACTTACAGAGCCTTTCCTGAGCCCATACAGTCACTGTATAAAAGCAGGAATCTGTGTGCTTCCTTATGATGTAATTTCCATCTGTGTTCCTTTTGCAATGGTGGTTGGGTTAAACTTAACCAGAACACCCTGGAAAAAATGTAGACCTTCTTTCAAAACGCAACAGCTGAGTAGTATGGGAACATCATATCCATCCAAATTATTGCAGGCAGTACTGGCAGTATACTTTGTGACAGACTCCTACTTGACCAAAGAGAAGAGCTGTGGTGGGTAGACAGGATGGATAGACTGCTGTTTATTTGCCATTATCATTAGGTTGCATTAAGACTGACAAAAAATGCTTAACAGCTCTCTCAAAATTATCAGTTTCCCCACACCAAAATGTGCTGTTGTTGCAGGTTTTGCCAGGTGGTATTGATAAATACAGACTTTTGAGTTAATTTCTCTAGTGTGTGAGGAAATGTTTGGTCTTGGGAAGAGATACTGTGAGGTGAGCAGGTTTTGCTGTTCAGAACTATGTGAAGAGGCAGCAGTCCAAAGTGGACAATGTAAGCAAAGGAGAGGTTGCTGCTTGCCTCAGTTCTCTGATTAGAGGAAACCTTTGAGGCAGGAATTGGTTTTCTTTGACATTCCTGAAAGAATAATCTACTTGCAAATTCTCTGATCCTCTCTGTGCCAAGACTGGCACAGATGGGTAAATAAAACAGTTGATGTTTTGAGGCTAGCTAGGCTCAATATCACTGGGTTTTTTTCTCTCCTCTGCGGGAAATCAAACGGTGCTGCCATTCAGTGCCAGAACAGGGATATCATGTGACAGAAGAGATATACTATCCATTGCATCACTAATAGAGTATGCTTGATGTGTAGTGCATAACTCCCAGGACACAGTCTGGCTAGTATGCTAGTCTGATTTCATTACTCCCATCCGAGTTTGAGGCCTCAGCAAATTCATACCTTTTATTCTAGCGGAGGCAGGAGCTGATATTCTAGCCCCATACAAACAAAGTTGCTCCAGTGAACCACAGCGTGTCGTATCACCATCTGGAGCGCATTTCTGAGAGAGCAATCAGTGCTGTTGCCTATCATGTCCCTCTACCAGCAGCTGTTTCCTGCCAAGCTCGTTGCCTCCCGGTCTCCACTGTTGTCTGCTCAGCTGGGTCTTTCTAGGCTGTGCAGATCATAAGCAGCCAATCTGGGACAGCTGTAAAGCATACAGACCATTCACTATACAGAGTTTAGCAATGTACCTATTTCTGAGTTTGCCTGGTCCCCTATGACTTGATTCCAAGCATCAATGAAAATATACTGTTACTATTGCATGACTTAATTTTCCCCCGGCAATTCTGTGGAATAAAAGCACAGTGGTGAAAACCCGTGGTTTGCTGGCACATAGATGGATAGGTATTGTCCATATAGCTCCTGTCTTCTTACGAGGTGCAGCACCAGCATTGAAGAGCATAGCTTGGGATTCTATCAGTCACCGGTAATTTATACTACCCTTTCCCTCAGAAGAAGATTCAGCAGTAGCATCCTGTTCAAAATCCTAAAAGTTTTCATAAAAACATCCCATCTATTTCAGATAAAATACTCTACTGTGCTTTACCTGCTTCACAGAAGTCTCCATTAAAAGTCATGGTAAAATGAATACTGAAAAGCTTAGCATTTATACATGCTATGACCATAAGATGGAGATATTGGGCTACAAAAGAAATTATGTACTTCATTCCCTCACCACTTTGGTTAGTGTGGGCTTATTTAAAGAGCAATGATGATGATGATGATTAGCTAAAATTAGTGTTGTGGTAAGGATTAGAGACCAGCCAAACCAGGATAGCAGAGTGCTACAAATATGAAGTCTTGGTTTTAAAGTGCACTATTAAAAGTGAAAATGTGAGCTGCTATTGTAATAATTTCACCAGTGGAATAGGATGTGCATTTGTGTCACACAAATATGTTGAAACATCATACTTCCAAATAGCAGAGGTACCCTCATTTCTGATGACTGGGAAACTATGCATAGCTCTCAAGGCAGGTAAAATGGCTTGTGGATTACACAATCTATAAAGTTATTTTCTAATCTTTAAGTACATCATCAGAGCACAGGGTCTAGCTGGCTTTCCACTCTCTGCAAGAGGCTCCAGGTCTGCAATAACTGAGTGGAGAAGATTTTTAGTGGCATTAGAGAAGAGGGAGGAAGGTTTTGCAGGGGAAACTGGGAGGGAGGGGTTTCTGTCAGGCACCCTTGGGGTGCATCTCAAACAGGCAACCTTTGCCAACCTCTGAGTAATTTCATTAGTGAGAGGATAATTTCACTTTGGAAAGTATCTTAAAAACAGTACCTGCTTACTCAGCTGATCCACTTCTCTCTGCAGGCTTTTATGCCTGGCACTCTGTTGTCACCTTCTTAACTTGCCCCAGGATGAAAGAGCAAGCTGGCCCCAATTCTTGGTCATGTGTCTCCCTCAGAAGTGTCTAAGTCAGCTGTACTTGGTCTGAACTCAGTGAATGCAGTACATTTGCACAAGCAGAAATGAGGCCTTAATTTGGTTCATGGAAATTTTCAGTTATCAGCCGTGAATTATTAATGGTGGAAGATGATCATTAGATAAGGGGAAGGGTGGTGTCTTAATAGCAAAGGTGATTAATTACTGGAGAGATAACTTCATCAAGGGTATAGCGGATTTACCATCAGTTGAAATCTTACACCCCAGTCTGAGTGCCTGTCTAAAAGTGATGCTTTGTTCAGTTAGCATTTCTGACCTGTGTGTATGCAAAAGCCATGAATGAAATTCTGTGTCATGCAAGAGATTAGACAAAATGGTCACAGAGTTCCATTCAGATCACAGAACAGCTGAAGTCAGAAGGCAGCTCTGGAGACCATCTAGTCCAACCCTCTGTGTTCAAAGCAGGGTCAGCTACAACAAATTTCTCAGGGCCATGTCCTGTTTGGTTTTGAGTATCTGCAAGGATGGAGACTTCACTACCTCTCTGGACAGCCTGTGCCACTGTCTGACCACCCTCATAGTAAAAAAATGGGTTTTTTTCTAAATTTTAAATGGAAATTCCTGTATTTCAGTTTGTGCCCATTTCCTCTTGTCCTGTCACTGGAGACCACTGAGAAGGGTCTGGCTCCATCTTCCTTGCTCTCTCCCTTCAGGTATTCATATAGATCGATGAGATTCCCCTGAGCCTTCTTTGCTCTAAGATGTACAGTCCCAGCTCTCAGCTTTTCATATGAGATGCTCCAGTCCCTTCACCACCTTTGTCGCCTGCTGATGAACCTGTTCCAGTATGTCCATGTGTCCCTGGTACTGGGGAGCCCAGATCTGGACCCAGCACTCCCCCTGTGTCTCATCAGTGCTGAATAGAGGGGAAGGATCGTACCCCTCTACCTGGTGGTAACGCTCTTCCTAGTGCAACCCAGGATGCTGTTGACCTTCTTTGCCATGTGGGTTCACTGCTGGGTCATGGGCAACAGGGGGTCCACCAGGACCCCCTGGGTCCTTTTCTGCAAAGCTGATTTCCAGCTGGTCACCCCCAGCCTGTACTGGTGCATGGGGTTATTCCTCTTCAAATGCAGGACTTTACATTTCCCTTATTGAACTTCACAAGGGTCCTGTTGGCCCATTTATTCAGCCTGTTGAGGTCCCTCTGAATGGCATCACATCCACCTGGTGTATTGGCTACCACTCCCAGCTTTCTGTCATCTGCAGACTTGCTGAGGTTGCACTGTCTCCCATCATCAAGGTTATTAATGAAGATGTTTAACAATATTGGACCCAGTATTTATCCCTGGGGCACACCATTAGTCACTGGACTCCAGATGGACTTTGTGCTGTTGATTGCAACTCTTTGAGCCTGGCAGTTCAGCAGTTTTCACTCCATCTCACTGTCTGCTTATCTAGCCCATGCTTCATCAGTTTGTCAGCAAGGATGTTACAGGAGACAGTGCCAAAACTGTTGCTAAAGTCAAGATAAACAAAATCCACTGTTCTCCCCTCATCCGTTGAGTTAGTCACTTTGTTGTAGAAGGCCATCAGGTCAGTCAGGCATGATTTCCCCTTCATAAATCCACACTGAATACTCTCAATCACCTTCTTGTCTTCAATGTGTTTGGAAATTATTTCCAGGATGATTTGCTTCATCACATTCCCAGGGATTGAGATGAGGCTGACTAGCTGGTAGTTGCCCAGATCATTCTTATTGCCCCTCTTGAAGCTAGCAGTGACACTCACTTTTTTCCAGACCTGAGGAACTTCCCCCAGTTGCCATGACCTTTCAAAGTTTATTGAGTCACCTCACAATGATACCTGCCGGATCCCTCAGCATTCACGGGTGCACCCCATCAGGGCCCATCAACTTGTGTGGATCCAGTTTATTTAAATATTGTCTAATTGGATCCTCCTCCACCAAGGGTAGGTCTTCCTTACTCCAGACCTGCCCATCAGTCTTGGGGACCTGGGATTGCTGAAGGCCAGTCATACTGGTAAAGGCTGAGGCAAAGGCGGCACTCAATGCCTTGGCCATTTCCATATATTTTGTCACAAAGTCCCCCAGCCTGCTCAGCAGCAGGCCCACATTTTCCCTAGTCTTTCTTTTGCTGCTCATATACCTGTAGAAGCCCTTGCTGTTGCCCTTCATGTCCCTCACCAGATTCAATTCCAGATGGGCTTTGGCTTTCCTAAGCCCACTGCGGCACACTAGAACTGTGTCTCTGTTCTTCCTGGGCTATCTACGCCCTCATCCCCCTCTTTTACACTTATTTCTTATGTTTGTGTTTAGTCAGAAGCTCCTTGTTCATCCACGCAGGCCTTCTGCTGCCTTTGCTTGATTCCTGACTTGTTGGGATGGACCATTTTTTAGTTTGGAGGAGGTGATGCTTGAAAATCAAACAGTTCTTCTGGAGTCCTGTCCAGGACTGTGTCCTGTAGGGTTCTTCCAAACAGATGCCTGAATATGCCAAAGTCTGCTCTCCTGAAGTCCAAGGCTGTGATGCTGCTTTTTGCCTTGTTCCCTTCTTTCAGGATCCTAAAATCCATCAACTCATGGTCACTGCAGCCAAAGCTGGCCCCAACTTTCACATCCATGACCCAGTCTTCCAACAAAGCATCTCCTCTCGTCGGACCCTCGACCACCTGTGTCAGGAGGTCCTTTCTGAGCTTAATATTTATTCATGACTCCCTGAACAGGGAAACTAATTTTCAGCACTGGTCTGAATTTGTCATATTAGCAATAGGTAAAAAGATGTCTGCTGGTAAGTGGATCAGAGTTCACGAGGTGAACAATGACAGTGAAACCCAGAAATTTAATTTTACATTCATTCTTCTGGCTAGAATCATACTTTAGCAATTCTGTTTCACAAAGCAGAATTAAAATTTTCTTCCCTCTTCTGTGTTAATAGCAGTAACTAACTTTGAGCCAAGGAACTAAATATTCCTGACCTTGAATTTAAAGAGAAATTCTCTTGAGAAGAGTAATTGATTTATAATAGAGTGGAGGGATGTTGAACTTAATAAGACCAGAGCGTATGTTTGAAGTTTAGCAAGTGCATAAAAATGCTGTTATAAGAAGGCCAAACGGTGTAATATTTTTACATGGTTGCTTCTATAACTGTAATCACAAAAATTGAATTAGGAGTTATCTGAAAGCATTTTGATTTTTTTGATATAACAGAAGAAGTCTGTGGGAATGCAGTTCAAAGAAGTTTGTAGAATATACCACGTACTTTGTGGTGAGGAAAATATCGGTCTGTTTGGTGTGCTCTTCGGAATGAAGGTAAGGTACGTTCTCCAGACAATAAATATTTGCATTGCCTAGGTTGGCTAGGTACTGAAGGTGGAAGTCCAGTGTCCCTAGACTGTGTGTGGAGGCAGGGGGAGAGACAGGATCCCCCTTGGAGAAGCTGAGTTTGTGCCTGCTCTGGAGAACTCAGGAGTGCCATCCAGTTTCCTGTATGTGTGTGTGATCACCCAGATTCAACACAAGGTGAGAGCCTCCCTTAATCCTCAATACTTCCTTCCTGTGATCTGTCTTCCATAAGAAAGTAGCCTGGGCAAGGAGGAGCGAGGGCCACTTACAGAAGATGACCAGCCTGAACACCTGGGGCACTGGAAACATGGGGTCCTCTGAGAACCGAAGTGCAGTTCCTGCTGCGAAACTCCTTCGAAGACCCTCTCTCCTTACACTGACCTTCTAAAACTGTGCCAAGTTAAGCAGCACAAATACACAAACAGGTACAGTGCCATACACTGACCCCATGAGAGCTTAGTTCTGCAAATCACAGTGCTTATTTCTGCCTGTCAATCTGGACTTAGGTGTCTGGCTGCAGTTACTTTTTTTTCTGTGTGAAGATAAACAGTACTATTGACATTGGAAATTACTCTTGCCAAAGAGATTTTGAACTTTAGGCAGCCAAGTTGGGGAGTCCTGGTGTAAGCAACCCATCTGGAGTCGTATGATAGATGGGCAGCACAGCCAGGAAAAGCACCCGGGTGCCCTGACAGTGGGCCCACGCTGCCTCCCCTCTTCAGCCACTGCACTCCTTAAAGTATTTTATTGCTTATGTCTTTCAGGACATGTGAAAAAGGCTTAAAATACACAAGACAAATTATCCGCCATGATTCTCTGGAAAATGTTGTGTATCTTAAATGCAGCCAAAGTGCAGAGTGTATGCCAGTTGTAACAGTAATCACTCATTTTCTGTTTTGACCTAGCTGAGAAATTACAGACTTGGAAAGGAGTAATTTGAATGTAAGAACCTTTGCTGTTTCAAAGGTTTTCTTTCTTTTTTCCCTTCTGGGAGCAGCATGTGCTGTGTGAGTTGTTTCGCCACTTGTTCAGAACACATCCTACTTCATCTGGCCCTGCTCCCCTAAGGTAGTTAATCTATTAGAGATACATAATTATATCATATCTCACTTTCTGCCACTCAAGCTCTGTCTCAGACATTCATCCAGAAGCCAGAAGTGGAACTGGTAAGGGTTAAATGTTAGAAGATCAGTGAATTGCAGAAGAATTTCTCACTGTTTCCAGGTCAAGTATTCATAGGTTGTTTTGTTTTGAGCTGTAGCTTCTAGACTTGGATCATGTCAACATACAGAGCAGGGCTGACATCGAGACATCCATTTAATAAATATTTACTTTTATATGTGTGTGTGAGTGTGTATGTGTGTGTGTGTGTGTGTATGCTTGCATGTGTATGTGTTCACTGTGCTCACATCTAATGTCCATCCTTAGTAGATGGATTTATCCCACTCTTTGACTTGCCTGCAAGACAAGCCCAGGACACATATTTGCTAGAAACAATACTCTGGAATGTATTTGTGGTTGTAGAGTGCACTCCGTGGTATCCTGCTTTAAACTTGTGTTAGTACTACTATTTTTAACGGCAGGGTAGCTGTATCACTCAACTGTTGGCACAATGAACCGAAACAGAAAAAAATGCTCTTTACACTACAGTCTCCACTGATACAATAAGTTATGTTAAAAACATTTCCTCACATTTATTGTGTCCTTAGAAATTAAATTAAAACATTTGAAAGGTTTTTATCCTTCCACTAGTTTGTTTTGAAAAGCTTGTTGTTATGTGAGCTAAAAAAGGAAGCTGAGAATTTTTTACAACAAGTACAAAAACCATTGATATGTCAGTATGCAATGATTAAAATGACATACAAATGTATAGGTAATAAAAGACAATTATCTTCAAGCACACGTGAAAAAAACATAATTACGATACAACTTAAATGCACATGTTGGGATAGCATATGTGGAGCTATGCCTGTGTGCAGTAGCATGTGTAATTTACGCTTCCTCGAAACAATCTTTTTTTCTGAAAATCCAAACAAATCACTTCAAAATTTCACAATTGTTTGTAATGGTTGGGGGATTTTCATCTTCGTTAGGCTTCTTGGAACAGATTGTCATTTCCCTCTATTTATTTATTGCAAATTTAATCTATCGCTCTTTGCATTGATAGGAATAGTCTGAATTTGAACTGTAAGGTCCAAATATGACTAGTGAAGCCAACAAGTGACTTTCATGTTTTGCAATGGCACAGCTCTTTCTAGCATGAATACTGCCACTTCCTCTGAATATTTGTATATGCAGCTCTTTATTTTTAATATTCTCTGTAGACCTCAGCTATCTTTAGATTAAGCCAGGAAAAGCATGGCTAGAATGTGACTGACTTTTCATATCTTATGAAAAGCCCCCAGATATTATTTATTCATCTGTGGTATAAGCCATTGTTCTTCTGTGCATGTTTGCTTGCCATGAAGTGTCCTTTTCTGATCCTTGCCTTTTAATCAGAGCTATATTCCACCTCCACCCAGGCCCCATCCATGGTAGCCAGGCCACAAGGTGTTTGCCAGTGGAAAGGCCAGAGCAGCCTGCAACATGCAATTTTAGCTTCATGGAGCAAAATGAGGAAGGTTTCTCTTTTTGTGTTAGGGTCTCTTGGGCAACTGCTTTGTACCACCCTTGCAGTAAAGCCGACTGACTCCGATCCTCAGATTCATCATGTAATTCATCCAACAGCTGTTCACCACTTCATAGATGACACAACAATAAAATTTTCATCTTGATTATGATCCCTTAATCTAAAACAACCAACCATCATCCATAGTGGCCCCTAACATTTAAACCCATCCAAACCACAAAAAATCACTCTTCAAGCCATCATTATTTAGGAAGTTATGAATTCGCTGCAATCATGTGAAACTGGCAGGCTATTTAGAAAGAACAAGCTTCACCTGAATTACTAGAATTAAAATCTTTTCCTCCAGGGAAATGTAACCTAGAGAAATGTTTCACATTATCCCAGGGAAAAGGGCCATGCTGAAAAGATTAGAAACCATCCCATGCACACATTATGCTTACACGCACGCATGCTCTCCCACCCCCAGCAGTACTGTGGGTAGCAGAAGGAGCAGTGCACTTTCACAGACTCCTGCCTTGCGCTCAAAGGAAATGCAGCAGACATTTAAATATTTCCAAACCAAACAAGACATCCTGAAGGATTCTCCTCCTGTGGCCTCATTATCTGCCTACATCTGTGTTTTTAAAAATCAAAAGAAAGGCTGAAGCAGGCAGAGCCACCATAGACAGGAGCAGAAAGGGGAAGTGGAGAAGAAAGGACAAAAAGGTTAATATCTTAATTCAGGCTGTCCTCCCTTTCTGAGGAGACTGGGTTTAAAATATGATGGTCAGAAATTAGACTAATCATTAAAACAAAGCATCTTTCTTTTCTAAGGTATCAGTGTAAGTGTACAGCTTTTAAATGTATGGTAAGGCTGACCCTGTAAAGACAGTGGCAAGACCTGTTTGTAAGTACCTGATCACTCCTCTAGGGTTTAGGGACCAATTCTTCCCTAAAGCTGCAATTTTCCGTTTGCTTTCCAATGGGAAGATCTGGGGCACAACTCTTCTGCCTATATGACCCTGGCAGGGCCTGAGCCTGAGGCGATGAGCAAGCTGTTGACATGAGTAATGAGCTGATTCAGACAAGACTTTTTTCAGTGAGTGCCAAACGTCATCTGAGCCCCATCCAAGCCTGAGGAGAACCTTCCAAAGGCTGTTCCCTACATCACTTACCTTCACAGTGTCTCCTCTTTCCCTAACCCTCCCTGGATCTTTGCTTTAGTTTTGAGCATCTTTACACCAAATAAGAAGACAGCCTGCCCCATTCTCCCTGATGGGCTTGTGCACTTACTAACATGAAAGTGTACCCACTGAAAAATTCCCCATCTTTTTCAGTGTGTGGAGAAGGAACTGCAATAGTGACTGAGCATTGTGGACTTACTGCCTGTAAACATTCAGCTTTGGGGAGAAAAAGGAGTAATCAGCGAGGAATTTGGCTTCAAAGTCAACACTGTGTGGTCAGGCTGCATTCTCCAATTCCAGCTGAGTAGCCCCAGAGAGATTGTTCCTTGCTGATGCAAGGAGCATCCCCAGGACAATCGCTCCAAAGATGCCGTCTCACCTACAAAACAGGTTAGCCACAACCTGAGAGTTTGGCCAGCTGGGGTGGCAGAGCCACCAACAGTGTCACCCCTGGGAAAGCGCTGTGGGCTGCACGTGTGGGCCAGTCCCACTCTTTGCCCCTTCCCACCACTGCTGGGAAGCTGTAATGTTGGGACTGGGTACGGGGCTTGCAGAGACAGGGAACAGAGGGCAGACATGAGAGAAGGGATTCAGATTTGGCTGAGAGTGAGGTGGAGAGAGAAAGAGCGAAATCCTGAAGCAAAGGAGATGAGAAATCAGAAAAGGAGGACAAGAATAGCATCCTCGTTCCTTGCTCCAGCCAGGTTCAGCAGCTCCCCTCCCACCGGATATGTGCTCTGTTTTTTCACCTTGAGAATGTGGTCATCCTGTAAATAAAGTATTTTTATTTTTAAACATAAAAAGCATCTCTACCTATGACATATCTGTAGGTATTTGCCTTAGCAAAACCATGAGCAGCTCTTAATGCTATAATATCATGGCCTTCCTTGATAGACGTGCGTATATGAGTCAGCCAAGCTAGGCTTTTCAGCAGTTTGTATTACAACATCCAGCACATGCAGTACAAGCTCTAAAGAGCAGCTTTGGTGTTGCTATATGTCATGAATAACCTCCTGCCTTGCATCTGAATTACCCTGCTGCAGAGGCAAAGGCTGCTTCAGGCACGCCAGGGAACAGGCTGAGGTAAGGACAGAGCAGAGCTAAGGAGAAAGGCATGCAAGTGGCCATGGGCACAAGGAGTCTGCTCTCCTGGGCTGAAGGGAGCACGGGTGGAAAACGTTGGCCTGACTAAAAAAAAAAAACCACACAAGGACTAAGCCCAAGAGCAGAAACTTGCTCCTCGCTTCAAAACCCTGCTTGTTTTTGCCCTGCTGTTCCTCCTCTGCCTCCACTCTGAGCAGTCAAATTGATGTCAAACCAGCCAAACTGGGTGACTTGAGATATTCTGGATCCCAAAGGTCCTAGGAGTGATGAGTGACAAACAACCTTCAATTTTAGGCAACAAGCATCTGATCCAAGAGATGGCTTGTCTTGGCTGAAGTGGCACACAGTTCCCATAGCAAAGGCGTCTTGGTTTTCCCAGATGAAACCTGAGGTTTGCCTTGAGAGACGACACACAGCGTCCCGCTCCTACTGCCCTGCAATGCTGCTGCTCGTGCTGTTGATGGTTGTTGCTGTGGCACTAAATCCTAATGGCGATCTGTCACATCTGAGTCTCTTTCTATGTCTGGGAATCAGTTTCTGGGTACTGGCTGTCCAAAGACTACAGTTGAGCAGTTTTACAACCTCAAAGTAAACACTGCGTCTTTCCTACTAGGGGAGTTGCCATCACTGAAGTCCAGGATCTACTGGCTGCTGACATTTACATGAGAATTTATGGCTGTAATAAATTATGCTTCAGATTTTCCTTGCTTGGAATAATTTTGGAGTATCTTTTCCTCACATTTTTTATGGCAATGTAATAGACTACATTTTACAGGACCAGGAAGATGTTAATGTTACCTTTACTGCATAAAGAGCTTGGATACAAAGCTTTCCAAGAAAGGAGTTTTAGGACAATGCAATGTTATTTATTTACTTAAGCCATTTTATAATAATCTGGCAGTCTAGCCCAATGGTGAGGTCCCGGGGAACTTTGATTTTTAAATTCTTTTTTTTTAGTCTCTGTGCACAGGATGTACTTATTTCACTGATAAGACAAAAACAAGGCTTTTCTGAAGGAGCAGATCTATATTCTTTCTCAGTGACTTTATCTCTGCAGACAGACTACAGGTATAAAGGAAACAGGAATACTGAGGTGGTTAGGACAGCTAAAGCTCATCTTTGATGGAATCTGCAATATTACCCATGTGCAAGCTAAACGCATTTTCATGGTAGCTAAAAATACTTTTGATAAGAGATACCATATATCGAGATCCCCATGTCCCCTCTGTGCAGAGAAACCATGGTAACTTCAGTAAGGATCTGGTATGCTTGTAGTAACCATTTTAGCTACCTAGAAATATCTTAGAGAGAGGAAAATTAAAAGCCTGAGAGGATAAACAGCAAGTGGCCTATCCAGGATAAATGAAGGATCATTTTCATCCCCGTGCTGATTCCTCTTTTTCCCCATCCCCTCCTGCTTTTCCATTTTATACATTTCTGCATTTCCTTTTCTGGATTGAGCTCTCAGGGACTGTTGGCCGTTCCCCTCCTGCAGCGTACCAAACGGGAAGGACTTCCCCCCCTGCGGGTCGGCCATCTTAGCTTCCCTCTTTCGTTCAGAGAAGTCTTCCCAGCATCATCATTTTATTCACCCCTATCAGCCCCCTTGGCTTCCCTCTGTCCTAGCCCACCCTCTGCCTACTGCTTTTCTTTCTTTGGATTTCCCACTCTCTTTCCTCATCGGAATGATCCAACCACCTCTCTTTTGTCCTTTTTCATCTCCTTTTTATGCATCTGATTTATACCTATTTCCCAGCCCTGACCCCATGTGTGTTTCCCCATCCTATAAGTCAATAGACTTTGTTTCTAGGCTCGCTTTTTGTAAAGCCACCCTACCCCTCTAGTCATCTCTCTGAGCTTTCCTGCTTTCCAGCCACATTATCAGTGACGCATCTCCTAGGTGTTACCTCACAGGAGCAAGTGGACGTCATGCTTTCCAGGCCCCCAGGCGATTTTGGGTCTGCAACCACAACCAAAAAAGGGAAAAAACCCTATCAGCTGTGATGGGCCTGGTCACATTGGCATGCCGCAGCACCGAGCTATGAGAAGAGCCTGTATCCATCTGCCTGTGTCAGCACGACCCCTCCGTGGCCGACGTGCCTCCTGCCCTCTGCAGCCTCTCCACGGCCGTTCCTGCATTGTGCTCTCCATCCTCTCAGGCTGGGACCACCCCTTCCAGACTGGATCCCTGGCTTCAAACCCCCGTGTCTCCCCATGACTCATTTTGCCCACGTGGTTTGACTTGGATCTCAGCTGGAAGTTCCCCCTCTTGGGAGCTCTGTAACCAGACAATGCATCCAGCGACGCACTTTGGCCTTTTCAAAACAAAATAGGGTTTAAAAATCAACAGGAACACATTGCTCCGATAACTGGGTTAAAATAACAAAAGAAGGCCCGCATGCATGAATATGACTTAAGCTTCATTCTTCCCTCGCAAATTCTGGGCAAGTTCCACATAGTCTTGGCACCTCGGCGCTCGGGCTGGGAGAGCCAGGACACGGCTCGCTGTCTTTATGTCGGAAACCGTGTTGGACGGGAGCGTCTGTCAGCTCGGGGTGCAGATAGGGCTACTGGCACACCAGCGCGCTCACCAAACAGCCCAGCGCCCGGAGGACCAGCGGCTTCCCGGTCCCCTGGGAGTTGCTCAGGCATCTTGCAGCTACCCTTATTTCATTTCCTGCACATTTCCTCCTACCCGCCTCCTTTGTTTTGCTCTGTACAGAGAATAACAGCAAGGAAAGGCACGGTGACAGATCTCATACCAACTATTTTTTTTGTACGTTCTATGGGGCCTTCCTATTTGCTGGTTTTCTTTCTCGTTCTCATCTCTTCTTACTGGGTTCTCCAGACCACTGTTAGCGCCTGTTATTAACAGGTGCATTTAGTAACAAAATACTGATATCTGCGAGTACATGGTGTTCCCAGCGCATTGGACAAGGTGATTTTATAAATAAAATTGTTAGTGATAACAACAGCTTATTGTCTTTATAATACAGTATCTGATCAGACTGTAAACTTCTCAAAACTTGTGTAGTAGGTTTTTCTCTCAGTTATGCCAACTGTGCCCAAGTAATCAACCAAAACTAATAAAGCTTTTGTTTGTTTGCTTAGTTTGCACCAGTGTAACTAAGATGAGAAGAAGTTTATTCACAGGCTTGAAATGCATTGCATACAGCCTGGGAACTACTCTTCCAATTGCATCTAAATATTTCCGACCTGATTTCTGTACCCCAAAAAAAAAAAAAAAGAGAGAGAGAAATAATTATCTGAACTCCAGCATCGACCCTCATTCCATTAAAAGCCTTGGTTAAGTGTTTGTTAAAGAAAATGACTGTCACATGATGAGAAGCCAGGAACCAAAAGGTAGCTAAGAGATTGGAGGCAATAAATAAGAAAAAATGGCAAGTTTTTGTCCATGAAAAAAGGTTGGCAGAGAAGTGCCAAGGTCTGGTATTGTTTAACATAGATGTTGGCAGCCTGGAAAGGGGAATGGGAGTAAGGAAGTGAAGTGTCTAAATACCAATGATGTTATTTATGTTAGTCAAAGCCTGCCACTTCAATAGGGAAGGTATGTCAGGGGGGCTTAGGCAAAGCAGGCAAAGGACCAAAACAATGGCAGATAGAGCTAAATTGGTGGCACATGCAAAATAGGACATACTAGAGGGGAAAGTAAAATATTTATGCCACTGGGAGCACTTGAAATGAGCTCTGGAAAAAGACTTGGGGCTTATTGAAGGCAGCTTAATAGAAACTTCTGCTCCCTGTGCAGCTGCGAGCTGCACATGGAGAGTGATGGGGACTATACAGCATCACGCCAGAAGCCAGCAGTGCAATCTTGTCTAGTACTTGTTCAGGACCTAGCATCTTGGCCAGGATTCATCTCGCCTAACTAGAGAGCAGTTATCTTCACCTCAGCCCATCGCCTGAAGCCTTTTACAGCCAAGGGAGAGAAATGTGCGTACTGAGTTTAAGATTCATATTCTCCTAAAGCAGAGCTCTCCAAGAGGTCACATCACTCTTCCTCTGAAGCCTATTTTGACTACTTTTTCTGTAAAAGGAGTTTTGACAACTAGCTTTAATGTCTATGCTATAGAAAACTGCAGTCTACTGCCTAAGCAGGTTTCACTTCTTGTGAGGTGGGGATTAAAGGAATCACAATAAGATGCTAGGGGCCAGCATGTCTGAAGACGGTGGTTAGCTGCCTCAGGAAGGAGACAAGAGCAGATGTGGTAAAACCACTTAAAAATTAATAAAAACCTAATTAAGATTAATCAGGAGCTTCTGTCTTGGCATTAAAGTTAAAAGAAGCACAGACAAAACACGCAGAAGAAACCAGTCTTTTAAATACCACCTAAACAACCTCTGGTAACCCCCAGCACAGGATGCCAGAGAGGCAAGAGCCAAGTTCAAAGCTGAGTGCAATCTTCACCCTCAGAGTGGTTGGTGTGGATGCAGGTAATTTCATACTTGCCTGCTGCAAAATTTCTTGCATATTCTGAACAACCTGGTGCTGGTGAAATGGGCTGAACAGGTTGAAGGAATATCTTTTATGTGTGCAGCATTCACCTACGGGCTTGGAAAACAAATTCACGCTGAATGTGGTAGGCAGTTCTTAGACTGCCAAGTGGGTATCTTGGGAAATGAATGCCTTGGCAAAATTAGGTGTAATGACTGATTTTCCTAAAACGATGAATAACATTCAGGACGTAGATCACACCCTCCAGAGACACTTCACCATGATCAAGCAGGGGATGCTAGACTCTCCAATGCTTTTTTTAAGTCCACCAATTTTCTGTTCCTCTTTCAAACACAGGATCCTGGACCACATGGGCTTTGAGTCTGGACTCGTGAGGAGCTTGCTACATTTCCTGAATGACATGAGTCTACCTGAAAGAACTTGAAAGCATGTGCCCCATAAAATGGGGCAGGTGTTGTTTTTTTTTTTTCTAGGCTTCTACCTACTGCCTTTGTCTGTAAGGGTGTGAAAAAGCTGTTTCAGGTCCTCTTTCTGGTGGAAGGAACCGACCTTGCGAATGACAGCTGTGCGGGCAAGAGAGGAGTATTACCATCTCCACAGAGCTGACTATGCAGAACACATGCTATAAGTGGGGGCTTTCCCAGCTCCGGGGGGTCATCTGTCTGCTCTCCCTGTGCTCAAGTCCCTCCTGAAGTGCTGAGCTTGGGACTTTTGTTAGCTGCGTTTCTTCTGTTTTTATTTTACTCTGCATTCAAAGGACTAAATAGTGAGAAAGGGCTCTGGCTGTTTCAGACGGCGTACAGGAAATGAACAAGCTGAATGGTGTGTTTGCCAGCACACGGATCTTTCTGGCATACCTAAAGCCTGTCTGGACTATGGATTTGCCTCATTTTTAGCCATTACTAGCCAACCATCAAAGGCTTTTCCATACAGAAGGAGAGCCATGATTTGCTGTGGTGCGTGCTCCTGACTAATAAATATGTCCTGAGATGCCCCTGGATGGGATGGTCTGTTTCATATGAGCATCTGTTTTCTGTTGTTCACCCTTGGAGTGTGGTTCCTGCCTGGGGACCCTGGGGGTACTTGGATCCAGAACCAGCTATGGGCAGGTGGAAACCACTCAGATGTCCTGTGCCCTTCTGTGTTGCTCTTAGAGCCATCCCTGGGGAGGCAGCCAGCCCCCAGGTGATGGGCAGTGGTGGCTGAAGACAGGGCACTCCTGGGATGGACAAATGTCAGCTGCTTACTGCAGATGCTTCTCTAGTCAATGAGAGTATGGCCTTTTGATCACATTTCCCTCTGAGGCTGAAGGATGGGGCCAAGAAGGAGCTAATCAAATAGACTACTGGCTGGTGGAAGAACTTGCCCATTTAGCTAGGCTAAATACCAGGTTTGTCCTTTTGCTCTTCCCTATGCCTCCTGTGGGCCTGACCTGCTGAGTTACTATGAGTCTGCCCTCATCTATCCTGGCCATCTTCTTTTTTGGCCTCTTCCTTCAGCAGCTGAGTTGGAAAGTTCCTGGTATTTTCTTTAGGGAGAGGGAACTTAAGAGAGAATCAACACGCTACAGTAAAAAAGAAAGTTTTGGGTTCTTCTCTTTGGATTTGGGAAATGAGCACATGTGGCTGTCTTCTCTTTTACTGAGGGATGTCTTTAAACTCTGGTCCTATAGTAGGGCTGCAGTGCGAGCAATTAATTTGTAACAATAAGGAGGAAATCAGCGGGAAAACGTAGAGGAAATGTCAAGGGCTTGTAGAGATCTGCATAGCTGGTGTTATAATATTAGAACAGAAACAGCAATGTATGAATCATTCACAGCCATTCCTTGCCCTCATGGTTTTGGTAACAAAGGCCGTTGTGTGAAGTAGAACAGGAGCAAGTCTTGTGTCCTGGGATTGAAAGAAAACTCACTTGACAGAGGGAGAAATATTCTGGGATAATCAACAGGCGTGGAAAGGTGAGAGGGGACAGCAAAAGAAGGTTGAGGTCTAAGAGGTCTAAGGCTAAAGCATGCTGAGGGAATACCACTCTGCACTCTGTTCGAGCTGATTACGCTCTTGCTGCTGTCATCACTTCCCTGGATATTCACTGCTGTTACTGTCACACACTGACATCAGCCATCACTGCTCCAGCTGAGCTCCACCTTTGTCTACTTTGTGCCATTGCTGAGGGCAAGCGCAGAGCTGAGGTCCTTTCCTCTTTTGGGTGACAGATCAGGCTTGGCTGTCCGGAGGCTGCCGTAACACGCGGGGTGCCAGCTGCACTTCCCGCCGTGTCTGCAGGGCTGGGCACTTGCCGTCTTTGGGGGACCCTGCAACTAACTGGGAGTAGCCAGGGACAAAGCAGTCTCCTGGAATCCAGGCTGTTGCTTGATTTTCATAGAAGAAATAATGATTTTAGAAAGAAAAGGTATTTGAAAAACTACCAGCTCTGCACATCTCTCCATACTGCTGGGAGACTGAGCTAGGCTGGGCTGCTTCAGACATGCCTGTGTCTCAGATACGTTTCCCTAAACAGTTCCTACTGCTTTCTTGACAGAGCCTCTGAGCCTGCTGAGTAACTTGGCTGAGTCCTGGGCCCTGGTTCTGCTTGTTCAGACTACTTTGGACACTTTCAGTGGGGAGTCAAGCCAGATGCCTCCTACCCCCAGCTCCTCTGCTGTTCTCGGACAAGCCTCTGTTTGTTTACTGGATGTCACTTGTCTTGAGCTATTGCTTTTTTCCTCCCTCCTTCTCCCTGCTGCCTCACACTAAGCGAAACCAGTATATTGATGTATTCAAGTGTCCCAGTTCCCAGATCAGCATGGGAGTATTTGTGAATCATTGCAGGGCAGCTCTGTTTCTGCCTCAGAAGGGAAAAAAGGGGGTGAGGCTGTGAGGGGAACTTCTCGCGTGAAATTAGGATTTAGTGCATGATAGGAGGAGTGGAACCTCATGTCTGTTTTTAAGGGAACGTAATTCTGCATTTCATACTTACATTGTGGAGCTTCCCATGATGGCTGCAGAAGTTACTCCTGTTCTTGCACCTCTTTTAGCAATGATTACCCCGACTTGATAACGTTCACATCGCTCCCCGGTATCTGCACGCTCTCTATTATGACTCTGCCTGTTAAGTCACCTGGGATCAAAGTACACTTCCTCCAGCACTTTTCTGGTGCTCCTTGTCCTCTGTAGTGAACAACTCTGCTTTCCTTTCATAAACAGCCAAGCGACCATCTAGCCTTACCAGCACCAAAAGACCATCTGCCAAAGGAGACGTGGCAAAGGCTGGAAACATTTCGGTGTTTCGGCAATTTTAAAGTTGAAAGCATTTTATTCCTTTTTTTAAAAGAGTGAATCATGCTGCTGACTCTAATCTTCACTGCATCTTCCCCCTCCCGTTTGTTCACATTCTCTCCACCACAGAGGATGAGAAGCACTGTCCTGTAACCAAACAGCTGTCTCTAAGCCACCAGCAAATGCTCTGCTGGCCACCAGTAGTCAACAAATCTCTGGCAGGGGAACCTCCAGATGAAAAAAACCATGAATGCAAGAAGGTCCAAGGCCTGATTTTAAAGCCTTGATTCCACAAATAAAATTGTCCAGGAGCTTCCAGTATGATCATTCTTTAGATCCAGTTTCTAACATTCAGCTGTCTCACAGGGAAAAGCTGCAGCCCTTTACCATAAGGATCGCCTAGTCACAGACACTGCCCTGTTTAGTTTCAATCAGCTTTGGGGAGTTGATACCACTTTAAAGTTGGTCATATTGGCGTAGCTTGCAGCTGTACATGTATAAACGAGGGATTACAGTGATGGAGTGTCCATAAACACCAGTTACGCAGTTTTAAGTAAATCACACCTTTCATCACATCAAAAACTGTTGTGCATGAGACCCAGTCTCAGAGAGTAATTTTAAACTAGTTTGATACAAAAATAAAACAGAGAGATTTTTCATCCTGTAAGATGGGTTTGGTATATGTTAATCAGCACAGGTATAAACCAATCCAAAGAGGATCTCTGAAAATGAGATAAGATTGTGTACATAAAGGATTTCAGTAGCTCAGCTAAATCAGTTATAAAACTTCTAATTTAAACTAATGCTACCTATATTTGGACAGTGAGAATTAATGGACTGCAACTCGACTGCAAGGAAAATGTTACCAGTGGGGATCTAGTCCAAGAAATCTGTCCTTTATCAGTTCCTCAAAAGCAGCTCAGTCTCTTTGAATTACCCCAAAACCAACAAATTACCCGTGAGACCAATGGTTCTTTGCACAACGCCACAAATTCATTCTGCAATGGTTAAAATAACCAATGTAATGCAGTTAACATTTCTCCATAATCTCCAAAATAAATCTAAATCCACTGTTAAAATACCTCTAATTCCAGCTGCAGTTTGGTGGTGGTGTCCCAACAAATTTTAAAACCTCCCCCTCCTCCTCCCGGCGTATTTCTTTTTAGAAATGACCAATGGAGAAGCCAATAGATTTCTATAAATCACTGTTGGATGAAAACAAGCATAAAAAGGAGGCTTGAAGTTGTTTAATATTACAGATGGTTTGGAGCTCTATTCAGTAGTTGGCAAGTCACACGAAGCTTCTCTGAATTCTTTATAATCTAGACACAAAGATCATTGAACTCTGAGAGAACCTCTGGGCTTTTATTCAAAAATATGTTGGCTTCTATTTACCTCTTTCTTCATTTGTATCTATCAAATGGCTCAATATATAAATAAAGCCCGGGTGTTCTTATTAGCTAAGGCAGTATTTCATGCAGATTAATGCCAGCAGGTTTTGTAAAATACATCTCTATTCAAAGCTAGAGTATGTTTTGAATTAATTTTCATCCTGTATAGGAATCAGGTATATTCTACTCCAGTTCTTACACAGGGCCCAGCTGTAGCACATAGGAGGAACCTGCAGTGTTTAATTCTAGTCCCATCATCCTCCTTCAGCAAAGTACTTTTAACCCTGAGCGGCTGCATAAGCCCATTGACTTTAATGGGAGTACTCACGTGCTCAGGTATATTAAACTTGTAATTGAAAGCAGCACCTTGCTTTCTCAGGACCTAAGTGACATACCTAGCATTTTATTGAACAGGCTTATTTAAATATTGCCTCATGCATATGCTATGAGCATAGTTCAATAAAGTCAGGCTTATTGTTATTCAGAAAAAAAAAAATTTAAAGAAATCTTTGCTTTTCTTTGCCTCCAAAGCAGGCTAAAACTCTCACACTGAACTGAAAATATTGTCTTGGCTAAAAGCACTTTGCCAGCTGAGCCAAAACGCAGCAAGATATTAATCTAATGTTGGTCTTAATAGAATAATGGGCAAGGGGATTTAATGGGATTAACAAACTGACTGTTTTAAAGAATGCTCTGGTCAACTACCAGAAATTCAACATCCCACATAAGATGTCTCTGCATTTGGCTAATTTTGCCAATGTTAAATTGATTATTCAAATGATCCCAGCTTTGGAGTGGTTGAGTGGTTTTTTCTGTGTAGTCTTTCTGTGTGTAACATAAACACCCTCACAAGCAAAATCCCTCCACTGAGGCAGTAAGACTGTGATGAAACCAGAGAATGGAGAAAATATATATATAAGATTATAGCGGATCACACACAAACCGTTTGAGGCGCGCCAGCATGATTTCATTGCCATTCTGCAGAAACTCTGCCTAGTGTGCTCTAATAATGGAAATGTTTGGATTAGTCTACATTCAATCCATTTGCCTCAGCACCTCACCAAATGTGAGCTACGCCATCAGTCCAGATGACTAACTATTTGTAATTTAATTGTAGCTTTCTTGTAGCTGTGGCGGTCTGAGGTCATTAGCGAGGCGAGGTTTGTGGGAGACGCATTACTAACGCATTAGACCAGCCGATCGGCTTGGAAAAACTAATGCAGCTTTTTGGATACGCAAGCTCTTCATCATGATAGACCAGAAGTGTACCTAGAAGCTGTCTGCTCTCATCCTCCTTTGTGCTCACCTGTAAGGACAGAGCGGTTGTACGGACTGAAGCCCTCGGCTGAAAGTCAGCCGTGACCATATTTTCAGACTCAGTGGAGGTGCGTGACTGTTGTTGGGTGCTACTTGGACTATAGCACTGCTAAATAAAAATTTTAAAAAAAGGTATACCTTAGGCATCTTGCAGTCCACACAGAGGACAGAGCATTCAGGGACACATCAGCACGCAAGGAATGAAAAGATGCCAAAGGATGAAGAGGAAGAGAATAGGCTATTGTCATAGAAAAGAGCAATAACTAAGAAAGCTGCAGAGAGAGAAATTCCCGTGTTTTATAGCAACCGATGCTCATTTTAGCACAGCAGCTACAGGTTTCCCTAGAGGGTGACTAGCAAATACATGCTCAGCTTCAGGTATGCCCTCCTGGGCTCTTTCACAGTGTTCAGACTAAATATACACATCTAGATTTCTGGGTTTGTTTTAATGCTAGAAATTTCAGCTTTCTCTGATGCTGTAGGTCGCCGGGAGTCTCAGAGATGAGTACTGCATCACTACCGCTATGATTAGAAGTCTCAGCGTGCTGGATCTCTAACAAATATTTTCTTTTTCCAAAATACGAAGTATTTTAGCATGTTCAAGACCTGTTAACAAATGTAAGAAGATGCAAAGAATTTTTAACTGTATGGCTAAAACATAAATACCTTGTCCTCGCAGTGGCATAGCTCTTGGTCTTGACTCCCACTGGCTCTGTGGCCCTGGAGTTCTTCAGACTAAACAAGAGCTGAATTCCTAGGGTAGAAGGTACCGTAATAAAATCAAACATCCAAACAAAATCACACCAAACTAACTTAAAAATCTGGCCACTTTTTTTTCCCTCCCCGTCGTTTGCTGGTGACCCTTAAATTCAGAAGCAAGAGGCTGGGTTGGTTTTACTGACAGCACCCAGAAGCATACCGATGCCTAAAGAGTACTGCTTCTGAAACATCCGTTGTTCGGCAAGCTTTCACGGGGAAAAAGGGATCCTTAGTCTTAAATCACTACGGGCGGACACAGAAGCCCACACCTGAAGGATGCCCGAGCAAATCCTTCCCCTTTCTTAGGAGAACAGCCAGCGCGACCCCCCCTCACCCCCTCTGGGCTAGAAGGGCATTCAGCAGGGGCAGGGCGGGGGGCGGGAACGCCGAAAGGGAGTGACGCTGCGGAGCCGGGAGGCTGCCAGCCCCAGCACGGGCGGCGGGGGAGCGGGGCCGGCCTGCGGGCGGCCCTGCCGGGCCGGGGCCGCTGGAGGGCACTGGAGCCCCGCGCCCGGCCGCCGGGGAGCCGAGAGGCGGGTTTGGGGCTTTTGGGGTTTTTTTTTTGCCTTTCTCTCTTTGAGGTCCTGTCATTCCTGTGTAAACAAGTTACGTTCAAGTGTTTAGGATATAAATTACGACCATGCAGGCTTGCCTCGGAAAGAATGTAAACACAGCACTGTGGTCGGAGCAAACTCTGAAACTGACTTTATAATTTATCACAGGCCCTGAGAAGCTCAGGGAAGAAAAGGGCACGTTTGAGCATAAATATATATTGCAAAAGATGAAGAGTTTTATCTCCCTATGTAATTACATAGATAGAATTTTGTATGTGTATCTCTAGGTATGCACTTACATACATATATATGTACGCACATAGAGTTGGCTGCAACTCTCGCGCTTTCCAGCGTTTGGGCGGGGGGAGCCGGGGCGGGGAGAACCGGCCCCAAGCCGCGGCTGCCGCAAGTGGCCCCGCTCCGCCGGCTCTTTTGCAAATCGACCCGCCGCCGAGCTGGGGCGGGGGGGGGGAGGAGCGGCCGGCTCCGGCCCCACTGGCCCCCGCCAGTAGCGAGGGGCAGCCCCTGGGCACCCCCCCCCCCGGACGGCCCCGCAGCATCGCTCCGCGGGTGGGGAACGCGTGGGGCTGCAAAACACCCGGGGCTGCCCCTCTCCGCCGGCCCCCAGGCAGACCCCACATGCTAGGACACCACGCCAGGAGCAGCACATCGGGCAGGAGGGGTCAAGGTTGCCTCTGCCCCCCCCCGTGGCACCCCGACTGCCGGGAGCAGGGAGCAGCCCCGGGGAAGCCGAGGGCTCCATGGCAGCGGTACTCACTGCGGCCGGCGGCCCTGGCCCGTGCTGGGCGCTGCGCATTGCTGGGTGCCCGGCAGCCCGCTCACTAATTGTCCCGCAATTAGTTGCAGCGTTATCGCTGCCGGTGCCATAAAGCGGCTGTGACCCTCATTAGGAGCCCATAACGGAGCATTGTAAAACACCGCGAGGCTTCGAGCCAGAGTTGGAGTGGCCCTAATCCGACCCATAAACACTTCACTCTTCGCTTTCCCCATGCTGCTGCCTGCACTGGGGAGGGCAGACCCCACTGTGCCCAGGCGCTGCTGCCCACTCAGGACCCCTGGGCACTGGAGGAAGCCCGGCCCCAGACGCTCCGAGCTGGCACGGTCCCCAGGCACACCTTCCCTCGAGCATCCTGCTGCCAATAAGAGGGGACAGAGGGTGCCCCCAGCACGTGGTCAGGATCCGGCCCCAGAGCTGCTCTCCGTCGCTGCATTGCTGCTGTCTGCTTTCCAGCAGCCTTGCCCATGCTCAGCATGGATCCTGGGGTTGTGTGAGCAAGGTACGACTGTCGCTGTCACCCCTCACCCCATAGTGCCACACTGCCAGGGCCAGGGCACAGCCTTGTCCGTGCTGCTCTGGTGTATGAAACCAGCAACTTCCAGCACAACATGGTTTCACTGCAAGGACTGGTTGGTGTTACGATCTCCCATAGTGCCGTCCACCCCAGGCTGCTCCCCACCTGGGGTGCTGGTCCCCCCCTGGGGTGCAGGGGCACACAGAGCAGTCCCTGGGGCCGGCAGCCCCCGGCAGCTGTTCATTCCTGCTGGCGCATGAAGCGGACGAGAACATCAATTTCACGGAGCAGCGGCCGCCCCTGCAGAGCTCGCAGCGTGCCGGAAGCACAGAAAAATGTTGGGTTCAGCTTGATTCGAACCGAAACCAAATTAAAACCAGAGAGAAGGGGTCGTTCCCAACACCGGGAATGCTGTGGGAGAGCTGTGACTCACAGGAGCCTGTGGGATCCACAGCTTGGAATGGGGACGGAGAGACCCCCCATATCCCAGCCAGGTCCCCCACTGCTGGGTACGGTGCTGGATGGGAGCAGGGCAAGGGGACCAGTGCTGGCACTTTGCCCCACGTCATACCAAGCATCCCTGCTGGGCCAGGGTGATGCTGGGTGTAGGCTGGGGCACAGCAGCGCTGTGCTGCAGGCAGCTGCGAGCTAGTCCCCTCCTTGCCGCGGGGCAGTGTTGGGCCAGGGGGTGCTGGGCTGCCTGGCTTGATTTATAACAGCAACTGATGGCAAACAAAAAAGCCCTTCACGGCAGTGCAGCCCCACCGCCTGCTGCCCGCTGCCGGCAGCACTGCCACAGCCTCCACCACGCCAGCAGCTCAACAAGGGGGGATTGTGCCAGTGCTGGCACCCTATGCTGCGGGTGCACCCCTGCCCCAACACCGACTTTGCTGACCCTGTAGCCCCCAGCCTCCCCCATCAGCCAAGGCACTGCAAGGGGCATATGCCCTCTGGCCACTGAGCTGCAGGGGGTGGGAGCTCAGTCGCAGTGGGGTGCCCAGGGAGGGAGCACATGCTCAGGGCCCAGCAGACAGGGCAGCGAGGAGGCTGGCATGGTGCAGATGGGACAGGGGGACCCGCTCTGCCTCATGCCCCAGCAAAAGTGACCCCCCGGCCAGACCACAGCCTCACTCACATGTGCAGGGCCCTGCAGCAGCAAGCATGCACGAGGGGCTGGGCGCCGAGGCCGGCATGCTGGGGCTCCATCCTCCCACCCCTGCCCCTTCCCCCAGGCAGTAAATCATCCCCGCTCCCCTCATGAAAGGCCCATGTATGCGCTGCCGGCACAGGGAGCCTGCCTGGTGCCAACAATATTGCTCTTGGAAGGCAGCCGGGGCTGCGGGAACACAGCCGCCCCTTGTGCCTGGCCCCAGCGCTCGCCGCCGCTCCTGCTGCGGTGGCACCTGCGGCCAGCGTGAGTGTGCGCGGCACGGTGGCTCCTGGGGGGGCTGGAGCCCGGGGGGGCTCTTTCCTCCTGGAAGTTTCTCTTGGCCTCCCCTGAACGGCTCTTGTTTGGGGCGCAGGCTCCCTGGTTCCCTCTACCCCATATGTGCATGGTGTCCAGGGGCTGAGGCTGAGCAAGCTCACACCACGTGATGGGGTGATGTGAACCCCCCAGCACCGAGGGAGCAGGACAGCCCTGGACCACAGGGGTCCTGGGCTGCCCCAGCACAAGGGCTCTCGGCTCCGTCCAGCCCTGCTGGCCTTGACGCACAGCAGCTTCCAGTCCCGGCCACAGCCTGTTGCCCTTGTGTCAGTGGGGACCTGCCGAGGTGGGCAGGGGCTGAGTTGGAGGGGCAGGCAGCCCACCCCAGGCCCGGCATGGTCCTCCACTGGAGGCCAGCAGCCAGGCTTGGGGCAGTGCTCCCCACTAGGCCCCGGTCTCACCGGCCCAACTCTTATCTCCAGCAGGGAGGGACCGATGGAGCAACCTGGCCTGGTTAAGGTTTAACCAGGCAGAACTTGGCAAACATGAACCTGCTGCTCTCTGGAGAGCTGAGAACATGGGGCCCAGCGCAGGGGGCTGCAGGACAGGGACACTGGGCCCTGGACTTTGGCCAAGCCCCCAGTGCAGCACAGGAGCACCCACGGATTTGGGCACTGAGGGCCCAGCTGAGAGCACACAGGGCTGGGACTGGCCTGGCAGCACAGAACAGGCAGCGCCATGCCTTGCCCCTGCTGCAGCCCTCCTGCCCCTGCCGGCTAGCCCTGGGGTTCCAGCTGGCACAGACTACGGGGTGCACGGGGCCAAGATGGGCACTGCTCCCCTTGGGGACATGACACACGCCATGTGCTGGGCACCATGATGCCCACTGGGGACTGAGCAAGCAGGACCTTTGCCCACCAGCCCTGTCCTCCATGGGGCACCAGGGGCTCCTGCTGGGAACGGTGCAGCCACGGCAGGGGGCTGCGAGGCAGGAACAGGGCCACCCCGATGCTCCCAGCCCCTAATCGCAAGCAGGCGCCCAGCACTGCCTCCACATCTGTACCCGATTTACTCGCTGGAGCCAGCGCAGCCACGAGGGATGGCAGCGGTTGGGGCTGCGGCCGGGGCTGTGCTCCCCCCAGCTGAGGGGGGACCTGGGGCCCAGCCCCACATGCTGCTGGAGGAGCAGCCGGCTCCTCAGACGGGCAGGCTCCACGGAGCTGGCTGCGGCACAGGCAGGGGACGGCAGCGCTTCCGTGGGGGACGTGGCTGGCGGGTGGCTCCATGCCCTAGGCTGCGTCTGCCAGCCCGGAAGGCACTGAGTCTCAGCCTGGTGCAGGCAGCCAGAGCCCCAGCCCGGCGAGGTGCTGCCCGCAGAGGCCCCGGTGGGGAGAAGCAGGACTGGGCAGCCCTGGTCATAGCTGGGCAGGGACATGGGGCCAGCAACACACCGTCACCGGGGTGCAGCCTGGGGACAAGGGCCTCTCCCCCATCAGCCTCCCCTGGCATTTGGGTGGCTCTGGCCCCACAGCCAGGCTCCAGCTCCCCTCCTCTCACGCCTGGGGGTGCCCATGGGTGCTGGGGGCCCCTGAGAGCAGTCCAGCAGCAGGATGGGCAGCCAGCAGAGTGGGGACACCAGTGATTTTGGCACCCACCTGGTCTGCGCTTGGAGCACAGGGAAGGGGCTGGCAGGGACCTGCCATGGGCACCACAGCCCCCAGCATGGCTGGCAAGGCCACCTGGTTGCAACTGCCCTGGCACGGCCGCTGCCAGAGGTCCTGCTGGTGGGGAAGGGGATATGCCAGGGGTACCAGCAGCCCTGCAACCGCTGCCTCCTCCCCTGCACCTGCCTCAAGAGTGCCTGTACCCACAGGACTGGGAACTGCCAGACACACCACGGCCCTGTCGTGGGGAGGGGAAGGGGTCAGCAAGGGACAGGCTGGCAGTGGCAGGAACACTGCCCCAGCAGAGCTATGCGCCACAGGACATGGAAGCAGCCCGTCCTTCTCAGCACTATCCCCACAGCCAATGGCGATGCCACCTTCGGTGCCAGCACAAGGCCCTGCACTGCTCCCGGGTATGCAGGTTCCCTGCGCTCTGCCACAGCGCTGACGGCAGAGGAGCAGGACAGCCGGTCCCAGGCTCTGAGCCTGCCCCAGTGAGTGACCAGCCCTCAGACAGCAGCAGAGCATGCCTGCCGTGGTGCTGCTCCTGTGCCGCCACGGCAGTGCCAGGGAACAGCCCAGTGTCCTGCAGCAGTCACGGATGTTTTCGGCACAAGCTGCACAACAGCTTCCAGAAGTGCCAGCAGTCTCCCAGCTCAGACTGTCCTGTCTTCCCCTTGGTGACTGCAGCGTGTCCAAGGCCTTGCTGGCTTGCCAGAGCAGCACAGAGGAAGGCACTTAACTGGTCTCATCTGGATCTCAGGGTGCCACAGGATGACAGCAGGGCCTCGAGGAGGGCAGATGGGAACAAGAGCCTCCTGCCGCTCCCAAATATTTCAGAGGTGTCTGCATCCTGTTCTTTACTTTGAAGTATGGCAAAATCCCAGGAAGGGCTCTAACAGAGAGACAGCACCCAAAAGTAGTAGTAAACACTCTATTTGGAGAGCTTCACCTTAGGGAAACAGCAGATACATAAACACTGTGTACAGGGGAAGGCAAAACTGTCAGTACACAGACAGGAGTGACACACCAGACTGGGCAGTGCTGGAAATGGATCCCTCTTGGTGTTGATGCGTAGCACATCTAGCGGGCATCTGCCCTGGTACAGCAGGACAAGAGCTAAGCAGCAGAGATCGGAGTTGGAGACCACCCAAGGCTATCAGGCGCACAATACTTCCTTCAGTTCATCCCAATTTTCTGCTCATTGATCAGCTTGCAAAAGGACTCCCTCAGTAGCAGGAGACTAAGGTCAGACCTCAGCAGTGGAGCAAGACTGGAAAACGTTAGGAAGGCGAACCCAGACCAGCAGGAGCCTGTCCTAAGGGAATATGGCAGATTCCGTGCAGGGTGAAGAAAAACAAAGCTCATGCATGGCCTGGAGTGGGGAAGGAAAGGCACTCACTCCAAGCACTGAGATTAGCAACCAGCTCTCTCCTTGCTTAACCTGACAAGTGCACACACCGGATTTTGGAAGTGCCTCTACAGCCCGGCTCTCAGCCCCACGAAGGTGTCAGCTGCTCCCCTGGCACACAACACTGGGAGTCAAGGGCCCCAAGACCACCCTCCAGCAGCTGCCGGGGCCACGCAACAGGAGGCAGCAGCTTGGCTCAGCCCACCCTGGCAGCGCGGTGTGCCTGTGGCTGTCATCCATGCTCCTGCCAGCCTCACGGAGACCCACCGGCCAGCGAAGTCCTTGGAGGAGCCACGTCCATGTCCTTCTGCCCCGTGGAAGAAAACCAGCAGGATGTTTGCCACGGACTAGCAAAGTCTCAGTTCCACGGAGGCACTGATGCTGGGACAAAGCCCATGGGGTGCCCGACTTGGAGCATTGGCACTGAACATGAGGCCAGCCCAACACACAGCGCTGTTGCGGTGAGCTAGCAGAAAACAGGCAATGCCTTAGCTCAAGGCAAAACATCTAAAGAAGTCATCCAAAATGCACAGTCGTCTCAGATGCCTGCCCTTCCTTCTGGGGCCTTTTCTAACCGATCTAGTACATTAGCACCATGAAGAGACCATCAGTCTTAATTTCTGGGTTAGAAACATAGAACATCCCTTTTCCAGAATGGTACAAATGTGTAAGAACTTTGAAGAGCGGGGTTGGGAAAGTAGTGTCTAATGAAGGACTAACAAAGGCAAGTTTCCAAAGGATTTGTAGCTTTTTAGTCAGCTAATAATTTGGCTAAGTTATACTACAGTTTTCTGCTGCATTTAGATTTATTCCTTCTCTTTTAACTTATAACCCTCCTTCCCCAGAGTATTTCAGTGGCAGTAGGGAAAATGCTGCACTTCCATGCAGACCCCGACAGAACTGGAGATGAACTCACCCTGCTCTACCTTCCTCTGCTGATTGCGTTCAGATCTTGGAGATCTCTACCGCTGCCAAGTTTGGCTGAGATTGGTTTAAGTCACAGGGGGTAAAGACACACACGGTGAATGATCACGTACACCTGTTTCCATAGGAAACCAGGCTAAACAGTTACTTCCTTCCACATGGAAATCCTCAGAGCAGAGGGCTGAGGAGAGCCAGGAGCTCTAACCCGTCTCACAGCCCTCTACTCCCATCAGCAGCAGTTTGCACACCAGAAGTTGTAACTACTTGTAAGACAGACCCAAACAACCCAGCTCCAGAATCAACAGCTGCAGTACTGTGAAAGGCTCTGATGGCAGTCAGTGGCTCATGAAACTCTGCATACAAACCTGACCAGAGGAGGCATGGAAAGAGATGCCACACTGGTTATTTCCTATTTTAGGCCTGTACAAAGCCAGGCAACCTGCACCATGTCCCCTCCATGCTGCACAAGCACTGCTTGCTACGGTTCTAGGAGCTCTCCTCCAGCAAAAGCCACCTCTGAGCACGGGATGCTGGCCCTCCAGGCGGAGGAATCCATTATTTGCTCTGGTGAGGGAGGAGGTGGCCACTACCAGCCTGTTGCCAAACCCTCCTTATACCAGATACACACTTCCTCTCACACTGCACCCACCTTCACAGGAAGCAATTACACAATGAAAACTACTCTAAGGGAGTGAAGTATTTGCTGTCTAGCAAGTCTCTTCCAGCTGGATCCTTTTTCTGACAGATTCAGTCCCCGTTCTGCTCAACGGGTGCATACAGGAGGGTAGGGCTTTGCTTATCCAGAGGGATAATGAAACCATTGTGGGCTGGCAAAGGATGTGCGTTCTTGGGCCACCAACAACTCCAAGAACAGTGCTGCAACTTGCTCTAGAAGTCTTGGCTGAAGTAACTGTAGCCTCCTGGGGCAGTTGACTCTTCCCGGACATACTGCTGTGGCGGGAACGGTCCAACAACCGGCACTGCTCCTGGCATCCTGGACATTGAAGGGAGTGAGAGGAAGAGAAGGAAAAAAAAAAGGAGACAATGTCAGAAGTGCTCTGAAATCTGCCAGCTGCAATCACTGCTCAGCAGGCATGGCTGTCAGTGGAGCAACAGCCTACGGTAGCCAAGTCAACAACTTGCCAGAAAAGCTTCCAAGTGCATCCTTGCCTTCCGTGCCTGTGTGTAAACAGACACCTTTAGCACGGCAGAATTAGCAATTGCACAGCTCAAAGACTGTTAAAGAGCTTCCATTACAAAGCAAGTATCCTGCCTCTCTTCAGACTGGAGAAGCTGGCCTGGAACAGGACTGAATGGATGAATCTGGAAGCAGCTTTCTGAAAGGGAACTGTGTGGCTGCAAAAACTCAGAAAACATTAATGTCCTTAAACGGAACATTTATGCGTGTGTGTTGGGAACATCCTCGGTGTTATCTGTCTGGAAAAGGATAGTTGCTATTTGCTGATCCAGTTGTGCTGTTCAAGAGCCAAAACCTTCCTGGGATGATGGATGGAGCACATGTCTTCCAATCAAGCACCCAGATCCAAGGGACCATGGGGCTGTTATACCAGAGATAGGCAACAAGAGATCCCAGTTTTCCTCCCGGCCTCTCTAAGAAATTTGGCTAGGAGTCTGTCCTCACTTCAGGTAGGGCTTGCTAATACCTCCTTCTTCTAAGAAGCTCTCTAACCAACCCAGGCTTGTTACTGAGCCACTTTTAGCAAAGGCTTTGAAAGTAGAGATCTGAACTTTGACAGCGTCCAGAAGTATTTTTGGTATTAATCATCTGGCAGCCTAATTTTTTCGGATGAATAATATATGCAGCAGGGGATGCCATTATTTAACTCATCAGCTGTGAGAGCAAGTTCAGGACTATAGTCTAGGTTTCTGGAGCATGCTGACTACATGCCAAATTTCAAGACAAGCAACCCCAAGAGAGTTTAGAATGGCAAGCAGATCTCCACTGGGCCAGTCTTTAATTAAATTAAAATCTCAGTTGTTAGAGAAACGGTGTTTAATGGGTGTCAGGCTGGACGCACTCACTGCAAAGGTCCACTCTGAGCTGAACTATTAAGAACTGAAAGAAACTGCAGGGCCCTTCTCCTTCAACAGCATCCCAGAGCTGTCTGCAGAGGGAGCTGCCGAAGTGAATCGGCTTCAGGACAAACAGAGCAAGCATTCTGCTTGCAAGTCAGCTTGAAATACGCATTCAAAACTGCATTTTAAGTTATATTTAAGCCATTAATTTGGACAGCAAGGCTGGAAACACACTTAGACAAGAGTAGTACTTACTGATTCTTGTGTTTGAAGCCACTGATGTGAGCTTGGTACTGCTCTATGGAGTTCAGTACTATGTTACATGTGCTGCAGGGGTACCCCTTCCCAGCTGAAATAGACATCAATGTTAGCACACACAGCTAGCCAACAACTTGGTGCCTGAGGTAGAAACAAGTGAGATAATCAATCACTTGACGTGTTAAACAACTGCTAACAAAGACAAATAGCAAGTCAATAGCCTGACCAGGCAGGGAGGTCACAGAACCCACTACCCTACCACGTATCAGCCAGTCACTGCGAGGGAATCGCCAAGCCAGAAATGCTTTCCTGGTCAGAATATGGGTTTGTTTACCTATAAAAACAAAGTCAGATTTCCTATAAACAGTTCACAGTATCAGACATAGTAAAAGTCTCAGCATTAGGACACCAAACCTGATTCTATACTGCCTTTGCAACTCCATTTCTCTCGTAAATTCCCATCTCTCCTGATCTGTACGTGCCACAACAGAAAATGAAGGAGATACGTAATTTGTAAGCTCGTAGTGTTTCAATAAAAAAAGCAGCCAGAGGAGATTACACACAGTGTCCAGTTCCACAATGCAGCATTCTGCTAAGCCTTGCTGAGGTGCCAACTGAGAATATTAAGCTCTATCCTCAAGCAGTTTGGTTACAGTCGGCGTATCAGTTAACTGCCAAAAAAAAAGTTTCCAACAATAGTTGTACTAGACAGATCAATGGTTTTGTGTAACATGACAACTCCAGCTGGGATGAAAGTTCGGGAGGTCACAGATACCAAACTGGCAAGCATGGCAGCACAGCTCAGCACAGGAGTCTCTAACAGGGGAAAATCCTGACAGTTGTCCTCAAGACATTAAGGGCTCCTGAATTTTAGCTCGCTGGGGAAGGGCTCTGCCTGGGAGTCTCACAAAGAAAACACTTCCTTAAGGTGAAAGAGAAGACTCACCCCAAGGGTGCAGAGGAGCATAATCACCGAGTGAGAAGCACAACGCATGATGTAGCAGACATTTCCCCACCTGGCTGCTGCACCTCAGAGAGATTTCAGACTCTAGTGGGAGATTCAACTCTCAAAACAGAGCTGGGTGGGAAAGGCCAGAGGAGCCGTTACAGCCCTCAGGTTGAGGGTCAAGATCTCTCTCTTGCAAATCCAGCAAACAGGTGTGTATGCAAAGTTGTCTAAACTGCACTCCTGCACCCCAAACCAGTGGTTCCTAGAGGAACTTTAAGCAGACAAAACACCTCGGTGTTGCACTGTGAAGAACACATCTTTACCTGCTGCCAGCCAGACCCCAGCAGACAGTTTAGGGACAGGCTGTTAGCACAGAGAGACAGGCAAAGAGAGCAGGAGAAAAAATCCATGACTGCAGTCCATCACATCCAAGCAGCCCCCGATTACAGCCCAGGCTCCAAAACCTCACCTGAACAGCTTAAGTGCCATGGAGATGTGTCCATAGGTACTCTGGTTCTGCCAGCACTTCACAGGAAACATCACTCACACAGGCAAGGGCACTGCCCACCTACCCAGCCTGCCCGGGCTGGGGTTCCTGCCACTGTCAGTGTCTGAGTCACACTAAAGTGGAACCATTCATCAGGCCCCACTAATTAGGTAAAGAGCAGATGGGTAATGCTAGATACCAAGCACCTTTTCCATCTCCCACACGACTACGCAATGTGGGAGAGAATATTACTTGGATAATTGAGCCTCATTTCTCATAAGTGCTACCGGTATCTAAAGGTGGCCTGCAAAGAATTGGAATAATTAATCTTCTGCTTGTGTGGGTTTTTGCAACAGAGAAAAAAGCTCTTGAAGAAGATTTTGAGATGATTTGTCTGCTTATTATTTACCTCAAGCATCCAGCAGGTACTAGACTTCCTGGTCCAACAGAAGGCTGCTGGGAGGAACAAGGGAGTTTACCATGAGCTCCTAATGCTTTCACTGGACTCCAAGGGCTTTCATCACACAGAGGTGCTCATAAGCAGCACATCATAAACCAAATGAGTTTTAACTGTCTGCCTAAAGTTCCTCCTTAATAGCTCTTTCCACCCCCCCATTCTTGCTTGCTCCAGAGAGAGTTGCGTTAGTTCATCAGATGGAAATGCCCACACAGAGGCAAAAAGGCATTCAGGGAGAAATCTCTCTGGCTTTCATGTGCTTTGAAGCAGCAGGTGCATTTAAACCTATTTCTTCTGTCTTTGGCTAGTCCCCTCCAAAGATGTTTTTTAAGCATCAGATGTCACTTTTACCTTTCCATTTTGGATGCAATCACCTAGCTAGAAACAGTACTGCCCAAAATCCCTGGATTATCCACACAGAGACTAAAAAGGACACATCCCCAATTAGACAACATTGCAAAACACAACCCAAAGCTTGTCAGGGGTAGCTACAGTCTAAAAGTCTTGCTGCCGGGGGTTACAACATAAACCAAATCAGTCTTACAGTGTATAATCAAGATCCTCATCATGACTAATTCTCCCCTGCTCCCTCTGCACAGACCCTCTTGTCCAAAGACCTGTCAGACACATACTGTTGCTCTCCCACCCTGCTCTTCAGCTCTTTATTAGCTTGCCTGCTGAGAACTCACCCATGAAGGACGATGCCGGTGCATCAGGGGTTCGACCGTAGTGTGCCATCAGCTTGTGTTTGGTCTCTTGCTTTCTGTGCTTCTTGCCTACATAATGCTGTTTTGCCATAAGGGGGTTATTGAAAGTGGCATGGCAGAGGCTACAGAACTTGTCTGGGTCAGTAATGTCCTTGTTCTCTTCATTAGAAGACACAGTAGAAGTGGGGAGGCCAGCAGGATGTTTCTGTGGGGGCACCGCTTCTGTAGGGTGAATCCAAACTCCTGATCAGTCACAGAACTCAGAGGTTAAAAACAGTCACTTTATTTCCCCAAAACACACATTAAAAAACCCCAACCCAGTACACCTAAAACCCAAACCTAGACAGAGAAGGTAAGACATCTAGATGAATACACGTTGCTCCTACTTCTTCCCTTAACACTACAGAATTGAAAAGCGTGTGGTAAGACAAGTCACAGTAGGCCAGAAAGACTTCCAGGGTTAAAAAAAACCAAACAACAGATTTGCATATTTGCCTTAACATAAGCATGGCTGTATTCAAGAAACACTGGAGATGACTGAGCTTCCACCTACTATTATCATCACTCAGCTAGAACATTGGTACAAGCCCCTCTGCAGCAAAGGCAAGTGGGTTTCTGGAAACACCATGCAGCTGCAGGACTTGATCCTGAACTGAAGTCATGAAGAGTCTTGCCTGAGAAATAGCATGAATGGGACTAGGTCTGATGCAGTGAATCCATGCAGAGAAGCAGCTCTCCCATCTGATGGAGAAACCTGCACCCTCTCATTATGGGGTACCAAAGACCAGAATAAGGAATGTTCTAAGCACCAGAGAGCTCCTCATGCTCAAAGCGAAGGTACGCACCAGACCGCTCATGCGTACATCCACCCCTTCCTGAAGGCTCCTCTCATACCCAAAAGCAAGGGCTTCAAAGAATAAAAACATCTCACAGGCCACCCTGACCACAGAGGTGGTTTTGCTGTGTGCACACAACCTAAAAAAGCCATGAAGTTTCTGCCTGAAAGATCCCAGCTCAGAGCTAGCAAAAGCTGCCATCCTCAGATGCACTCAAAAGCTGTGTTTCCCCTCTGTCCTGACTGGCTACAGCACCCCAGGTTCTTGGCTGCCCCTACCCACTCCAGACAGAGGGTCTCCCTCTCCACTCACTGGGCCTTTCCTACTGCTAGGAAAGGGATGGGACACACAGGGAGCTGCACCAGGTCAGACCCCAGGTCTGCCTGGACTGTATTCCATCATGAGAGCAGGCAACGGCAGGTGCCGTGGGAAAAGCACAGGGTTAGGACAAGCACATACTGATGCTTCCCAGCTACACTCTCCCAGTCCCCAGCTATCTGCAGCTTACAAGTCCCTAAACCTCAGAGGCTACATCTTTGTAGTTGAGCAGCCCTGATGAATTGCCATATCAGTCACCAGTCACTTCAGTCCCTGTAAGCTTTTAGCAAGCATCGTATCCTGTGACAGGCATTCCTACAGCTTAACATTACGCTCTCTGATGAACGGCTCTCTCCTGGTCCCTGCACACAGCTATGGGTGCAACACTGCTGTGAGCTGCATTTCTCCCAAACAAAGCAAAACAAAAAACCATGCAACTTTTTGTCAATGCCAGCCCACCAAGCAGGCTGCTGAGGGAGACCATGTCTTTGGAGGTGCACTGCTGGCTTACTGTTTCACAGTAAAGAGTACACACATCCTCATGAGAGCTTACACTTGGGGCCTAGTGAACCTCTCAACTTTTTTATTGCTTGAACAGCCCCTTGGTACAACACAAAGGCAAGGCGCTGCAGACAGTCATACCTTCCACTTTGGGGGACTGCTGCTTCATGTTCTTGGCATGAGTCTTGCCCAAGTAGTGAGATGTTGCAACGGCCGGAGAGGAAAAAGTCATGTTACAGATGGGACAACACTTGTTCCTGTCTTCCCCATTGCTGCCTTCCTGCTTGCTGTCCTGTGCACACAGAATCGCAGAGTGGCTGCGGTTGGGAGGGACCTCTGCAGGTCACCTCGTCCAACATTCTTGTTGTGAGAAGAAACTCTAGGGTTTGGGGGTCTAAGAAAACAAGGTAATCAGAGACATTCGGGTGTTCAAGTTGAAGAGTGACAAAGTAGGACTTCCATGATGTAAGCATCATCCTCTCTCTCACTGGAGAGTGTTCTTGCACCAGATTACTTTTTTTAACCCTTTAGTGAACACTCCAGGCAAAGGGGCAGCCCTGGCCTGTACACTTTAAGGACAAGGTTAAGTGTGTGGCTGCCAGAATTGCAACAGGCAGCCTTTCACTCTGCAAGGTGTGAACTGAGCAACACAAACATTGCTATCAGCTGGGTCATCTGCAATACGATGCCAGTGGAGCAGGCAGCAGCAGTCATTTCTAAGCCTAACGTTATGTGTGAAGGCATCTGTCTTTATCCCCCACCCTCCCCGCTGCAAATTTTGGAGAGTTAGGGATTAAAGATGAAGCAATCATAGAAGTAGAATCTGTTTCCCAAATGAGTCACAGGGCAGACAGATGGCTGAGTGGAACGTGGTGCCTTTACTGACCAACAGGCTCCAGCTACTGGCTGAGGAAACCTAAGTGAAAAGAGGATCACTCTGGAAAGAAAATTCCAGTAGATGGTCAACCTAATGTGCTCTCTGTGACAATAAAGGTTATGCAATAATATTCCTGACAAGCTGTCGCTCCTATTCACTCTTCCCTGTCCTTTTGAGCAAGACTATCAATAAAAGACAACATGTGTTTGTTTAAATGGACAGACATACTCACAGAGGCTGTTTAAAAGGGAAGGGCAGCAGGAGCTGTGCTCGCTGACACAAGGCCTGGTGACACACCTGCCCTCGAGCCCTTCGGTTCTCACAACGCCCTTCCCCGAGAGTTTTTTCTTCATTTATTCATAAAGACGCCCAGGCCGTACCACAGCCTTTAGACCAGCAGGTCCTGCTGGGCAGTATTTAGGCCTGAAGGGCTCTACGCTCTCCTCTCACCTGCTTCGCATCCAGCCTCATCTTCTTCCCGTGGGCCAGCTCCTCTCCTCCGTGGATGGACAGGTACCGCCTCACCTTGTTGGCGTGCTTCTTGCTCTGGAGAAAGCAGAGAGAAACCGGCCCGCCCGCCTGCTCAGCACCCCGCGGTGCCCGGCGGTGGCCGGCAGCGGCTTCCCGCTCCCTACCTGGTAGTGGGCCAGCCTCTGGGACTCGGAGATGAGCAGGGCGCTGCACACCTTGCACTGGGCCTCGGTGAAGATGTGACCGTTCTCCCGGATCAGCCGGTCCACTGCGGAGGCGGGGGGGGGGGGGCGGGGCCCCA
>JANZLQ010000030.1:14013603-14037786 GCA_026212715.1 Elanus axillaris
GGCCCCGGCCCCCCCCGCCGCCAGGCGGGGCTTAAGCATCCCCCAAACCTCCAGAAGCGAAAACTCCCGCCTCGGATTTGTCCCAGAGCAGGGTAATACCCTCTGCTTATAAAGACCTGCCATGCCTTTTAAACACGAGGCTGACATCACACTTCCTCGTCTCCGTTAAAACTCGGAGGAGAGTTTTTTATTGTTTGGACCGAGGGGAGAGGAAGGGTGAGATTTGCTGGGGGGGGGGGGTCAGGTCACAATGCCCTAAATAAAGCCCTTGCTCTGGGGCTGGGAGGTGAGGGGGGGGTCTCTGTGAGCCGGGGGGCTCCTTCTGCCACCGGCAAAGGGGGAAGCCGGGGGCCAGACCCCCCCCGGGGGCGGCGGGGCTCCTACCCCCGGGCCGGTGGGTGCGCCCGGGCGCAGGTTGCTTCTTCCCCGGGGTCTGCCCGGTGAAGTGGGGCACCGGGTCTGGCTGGAAGGGGAAAACGCTTGCGGCTGCTTGGGTGCAAAAAGCCTTTTGAACGGCACCGGGGAAGAGGCAGAAAGACGTCCAACATCGAGGCGGGCACGGAGGCGTTTTACTCCTCCTCTTCTGCAAAGCCAAGCCGCCTTTAGAGCTCTACGTTACAGGGAAAGCAACGGATCTCTTCGGGCGCTAGATGTAGTTAAATCCCTTTCGATTCCTTGTTTTTCAGTCTCCAGAAAGACAAAAATGCAAATACAAATAAACCAGAAGAAAATGGATTTGAGGGAGAATTTTTCCTTTCCCTTTTTCTTTTCCCTTGTCCTTGTTCTTCTCCATGAAAAAAATTTTCTCCTTTTCTTCCCACTCTGAGAACATCGTCTTTTCTTGGCTATTGCATGTCTTTCCTTGAGCCACTACATGCAACAGTGGTGTATTTAACCCCTATAATAGCTCATTATTAGCAGGCATACGGCTTTGAATAACTCTCTGAGACCCATCCCTGCCCACTACTTGCAGCAAAGCTGGTGTAAGCGGGCACCGTGGTGGCACTGGCTGTGGGCTGGGTTTTTAGGCCACTAGGCAAGAAGGGGGTCCATGAAGGAGGAGTGGAGCACTGCACCAGCAGGGCACAGTTCCTGGGGTGGGGAGCGATGAGTGCGGCGGCAATGGTGAGTTCCCAGTGCGTGGAGCTGGCCTAGATGTGGGCTCCTCTCCGCAGGTGTCTTCCTTTATTACTGGTTGAGGGCTGCTGATGGAGACTGCAGGGGATGAAGACAGACCTTCCTAGAAACAAAGCAGGGTCTGCGTCAGAAGGGAGCTGCTGTGGAGTCAGACAAGGGCAGCAAGGTGGGCACCCATAGGCATGCTGGCTGAGGGAGTGTGTCAGGCTGAGTGACACGGGGAGGTGGCCAGAGGTACGGGAAAGAGGTCTGGCCAGCAGACCCCAGGGTGGGGGGATTGTTCTCGTGGCCAGAACCTGGCTCCACCTCCAGCTGTCACCCCAGACCTGGCTCTGAAATCCAGTATCACGCATGAAAGATGCTGAGATGGCAAACTAATGCTCTGGGAGCTTACAGCTCTCTGGATCTTATCCCAGAACTTCCCAAGCTGCGTCTAAGGACATATACTCTGTAAGGTCTGCGTAGAAGGATTCCTCTCCCAGGTGTACGTCCAGCCACTGGGCAATAAGGCTAGGGTACGCAGCAGGGATCTACAGATGCTGTTGCAATACAACAAATACCCAGTGGGGGCCATTGTGTGGAGTCTCTGATCCACTCTGCACATGAAAACAGACCTCTGTCCCCTTTACCAGGGGCTCTGCATGGGAACCGCAGTATGCACCTTCATGGGGTGGAGGCTTTGCTTCCTGCATGCTGGTAAGATGTTAGCTGAAGTGTCAGAGTCCCACCTAATGGGTAGCCTACAGCTCTTATGGCTAACCATCTGATTATCTCAGTGGGTCAGAGACAGTGGCTTGGAGGCTCTGAAGGCATCTGAGAGAGAGCAGAAAAAGAAATGAAACAACAGCCATGGAGTGGGTGAGAGGCAGAGACTTCTCACAGGGAAGGCAGTGCAGCTCTGCTGCTTCACGTGGTACAGAAGATACAATGTCCTGCGTGCAGTTATTCAAATCCTGCTGTTACTTTAACTAGGCTTTTTCCTCTCCTGCTCCTCCTGTTCTCATGAAAAATTAAAAAAAAAAAAAAAAAAAAAAAAGCCTGTGGCCCTTAATGGAGAAGGAGCATATCTGTTTAACAGAAAACATCACATCTTTTGCCCTCCAAACTGAAACTTATTACAAACTTGCTCTGAGAAATGCTGGACCCAAGAGGACATGGCCTTTTCTCCAGGCTAGAAGGCGGCTAGTGGAGCAACTGATTCTAAGATTAAGCTGCTGCCAAAGTTGTCCTGCCAGTAACTAATTTATTCTCCAAAGGATAACTCAGTCCAACTCCTGAAATCTGCAGCGTGGATCCAAGGGGAAATTTGGCTCAGAGGAGGTAGCACGTTCAAGTCTCTGAGCTTCATGCAGAAATATGTATCTGTTGCTGGGGGTGGAGACATGTCATTGACTTTAAAAATTTGAGCACTTGTAGCACTGGCCTATTCATCTCACTGGGACATCTGGGTGTAAAAATAACTAGTGGTGATATTTGTGCACATCTGGAATATGTCTCAATGGCTGTCTTTTCAACCTGTCTCTAGTTTTATTCTAAAGTTATTTCTTCTCAGAGATTGGACCTAGCCCTGCAAAGTGACACATTCCCAGCTGAGAGTTAGGAACAACAGGCTTCTTAACAATTTCTTGGATCCTAAATGGAAAACCATGAAAGATTTTATATATATTGGTACAGATATGTGTGTTTACACACAGACACAACCTTTACCTGTGTATCTTTGTATATTCATTCATATAGCATATACTTAAAACATTTATATAAGCTCACTGGTAAGTGCAGACCAGATTGGCTAGCTATTTGTTAAAGGAACTAGTGCCATGTACAATTACTTTTCTTGCCCTGGTGTTTTCCTCACCTTATGCTCGCTCCAGTTCCAGCAGAGTCCATAAAAGCTGTCTTCCCTTCAGTGGCAGTCGAGTTGTATTTGCAGCATCCTGTGGGCCACAGAATGGTGTCAGGGTGACCAACAGAGATGAAATCTCAGCCAACCCATTTTGAAAATGGTATTTACACACGAGGTAGGTCTGATGTAACTACATTTGTATTGGCAGACTGGATGCATCGGTGATCTCTGCTATAGGTGTGTCGTGGTTTAGCCCAGCCAGCAACTAAGCACCCACGCAGCCACTCACTCACTCCCCCCCAGTGGGATGGGGGAAAGAGTCAGAAGGACAAAGGTGAAACTCGTGGGTTGAGATAAGAACAGTTTAATAGGACAGAAGGGAAGAAAATAATAATGATAATGATAACAATAAAAAAAGTCAATAATAATAATAATAATAATAAAAGAATTTGAATGTACAAAACAATTGATGCACAATACAATTGATCACCACTTGCTGACCAATGCCCAGTTAGTTCCTGAGCAGTGATCCCCCCTAGGCCAACTTTCCCCCAGTTTATATATTGGGCATGACATCACATTATATGGAATACCCATTTGGCCAGCTTGGGTCAGCTGTCCTGGCTATGTTCCCTCCCAAATTCTTGTGCCCCTCCAGCCTTTCTTGCTGGCTGGGCATCAGAAGCTGAAAAATCCTTGACTTGCTCTAAGCACTGCTTAGCAACAACTAAAAATGTCAGTGTGTTATCAACATTCTTCTCATACTGAATCCAAGACATAACACTATACCAGCTACTAGGAAGAAAAATTAACTGTATCCCAGCCAAAACCAGGACAAGGCGAAAAGGATGTGACAGGGTAAGTATCTTCCATACAGGTGAATGGGTGATGCCTTTGGTTTACAAGGTTGGAAGGACGTGGGAGAAACTTGCCTGATTTGTGCAGTTGCCCACTTTCCCCAGGCATACTGCTGCCTTCTGGGACTTCTAACGCCCATTGTGATGGCACAGATAAATTCTCAGATTTGAAGGACTTTTGCAATCTTGACATTTGTTATCAGTTGCCATCTGAGAGGATCGCTAAGCGCCCTGAATTGCTGGCAAGTTGTCTGCTGCCTGTGGCTAGATTGGGTGAGGAAGCAAGCCCAGCTGCAGAAGGAGGGAGGAGAGATGAAGGACTGAGGGAAGACTGAACTCACCAAAATTGCTGTTCAGAGAAAGGAAAGGTGTAAAAGTTTACGTGACCCAAGAAGCCAACACTAAAACTAAACCTCAGCTCTAAACCCAGAGCGATCTTGCTGGGCAGGATAATAGGATTATTTCTTATCCCGTTGGCCTTGATTTTCCACTCACTTCCACTGCTATAAACAAGGAGTAATTCAGCTAAGTTAATGAAATTGCCTTAGTGCTAGTCTCGTATACAGAGCTTATTAAAGCCAATGGAAATTTTACTGTGAACATGAGTAAAAGCAGGAAAAAAAGCCTTAAAGCTTTCCCCCATTTTGCAAGTTATTTATATAGCAGCATTAATCAGTAGTAATATCTCAGTGCTATTGGAACAATGCAGACGCATTGAAAAAAAGTGGAAGTGGTGCAGTTATTTTTGGGCTTGTGCCATTGGGTGCAGTCCATTTCTGTGGCGGTGAGCTGGTTCCCCATGAAACCACAATGAGAGGGTGTACGACTGGCCTTGCTGTCAGGAGTTGGGGTGGAGTTTGAAGTAGCTGACAAGTGCATTAGAAAAAATAAATATAACTGGAATGCTTGGGAAGTTAGCTCAGCCAGAGCTAGAAAATCATTTGGACTGCTCGAGAAGGAATATTTGAAAAAGTGATTCAGTAGGAAAATGCTTGGATTGGCTATTAATCCTCAGTGCTGAGCACATTTTTCTATATTTCTGTAATTATTTTGTTGTCAGCTACTGTGGGACAAATGACAAACAACATCTGGCCACAAAGCCTTTTCAGAGTGATGGAAAAATCACTATAGCAGCAATTAAAACGTTTAGAGCCAAAAAGTAAAACAGCATGCAGCAATCGAGTGAAACAGAGCACACTCTACAGTCAGCAGTTTCCCCCCGTCCCCCAGTTTTAAATACAGCAATGCCAGTCTCAGTTGTATAACCCAGATTAACTGCTTTCTCAAGGGGTTCCTGTGGACTCTCCTGACCCATCAAACTCTGCAGCACTTTTGCCTCAAATTTTGATTGAACCTAGACGAAGCTTCATGCTTCCACGGCTCTTCTGATGAAAAAATACACACTTCAATTAATGTTTCAGTATCTTTGATAAAACTTCTTTCGATTTAGAAAGCTGAGAATACTTTTGTTTGCTTCTATTTTTAGCTCTTCACCCTCCCTATTTTTTCTTGATTTTCTTCCTCCCCCCCCTTTTTTTTTTCAAGTGGATAAATGGGGAATGAAAAGAGGGCAGTGAAAATTGTTTCCAGTTTGTCTTACCTCAGAATGCCTTATGCATATGCTTATTTTATAGGTTTACCCAGATAACTCTTGAATAAAAATAAAGACCCCACAGTTACCCCTGTACATATATATAATTCTATACCCAACAGAAATGAAGAAACATGGGTGGATGTTTACAACTCAAGCCATATGATTTTTTCAGTTTACATGGAACTGTTTAAAAGATCTGTTCAATAGCTGAGGTGTATACATCAGTAGAATGATTACCTTTAAACTTTTGAAACTATATTTCAGCAACAATTTCCTTGTCTACAACTTTACTAGGCTGTAAATAGCCCCTGTGTGCATAATGAATTCTGACATCATAGGCCAGGGTTCTTATACACAGCAGGTTTTCCAGAACTTTTATTAGCAAGTTACACCTTGAGGCGAAACTAAACCCCCCAACTTTCTATTATAAATGTTACAATAAAATGTTCCTTTGAGTTTTCCTAGAGCTCAATGTTCCTTCTTTCTTCCCGTTCCAAGTCATTCTTTCTGCAGTGTACACGGATTTGATACAGTCAGATTACATGGAAAATGTGTTTTGCTGCAGACATATTGGATATTAGGTATTGTTACAAGGCGTTTTTTATGGCTAGGCTCGCAGGACCAACGTAACAAGGTGATAAAGAACAAGATTTCTTGCTCTTACAATACTGTACTCACGGCTGTTGCTATTCCTACATGATGCATGTGTGCTGATTTTATTTATCCAAGTGCTGGGTGTAACGAAGCTCCAGTGTATTACAACCGAGGGCTGGGAGGAGAAAGAGTCAAATGATTTTTTTTTGAAAGATTGAAGAGATACAAGCAGCGATAGGCTTGCAATGAAACTATTCCTTGTAACTTGTTTGTGTTTCTTTTCACCCACTCTTGTGGCTAGCCCACCTAACAGTGCCATTTTAGGTTCTTACACACAACACCACGACGCTGATGCAGCTAGAATGGTCTTTCTCCTCTGCATTCCCACAGTGTGGCACACAGCTAGGCCAGGCTTTGAGAACACAAACATATTGAGCTAGATACAATACTGTTGTACGTGTGATTTCCTTTTGATCGCTAATGCCATTCCCGGCAGCTAGAAGTGATCCTGACTAGAGAAAATGAAGAGACATTCCTTCTGTCCTCTGCATTGCCACTGGGCAAGTTGCTTCAATATAGATTTCTGGACAGTGGACTAGCTAAGGTGATGGGGACGCTTGAATTAGTCAAGAAAGCACTTCCATAATTGCTAATTTCTAATCATAGACTTTAAGTATTTTCTGAAGCAGACTGCATGCCTAGGTGGAAAATGCAAATGGTAGCTCATCCTCACTGTGTAACCTCTCCTCACAGCTCTTCCTGTACAGAAAGGGTTTAGTGACAGCGTGGCCAACACCTCACTGTCCGTCGGAATAAGAAACCTAGGCAAGGTGAATGGGTTTGTTCCTGCTGTTTGCCTTTGAAGGTATTTATACAGACAGCTGCTTACTGAACGCATGATGCTATCAAGCAGCCATGCAAACAGCCCCCATTCCTGTGTCTAACACTAATTTCCCCTTCATTTTCAATTCTGTATGTGCTTCCATGTTTCTGGGTCTGCCCTTGTCTGAATTACCATATTCCACAGTGAGAAAGGGCTCATTTTGCACACTCCCTTTGTGCCTTCAGGTTAAAAAGCTGTGGACAATGCGGAGCCACTTTCTCTTTGGATTCCATTTCACCCCGATCTGTGGAAGAGTAGGCTTCTCAGGTGAGAGGATTGAGGCAAGCGTAGGCAGCACCACGTCTCAGCGCTAGTGCCTGGGCTCCTATGGGGCAGCAAAATTCACTGCGAATCTCTGTCAGGGAACAGCTTTTTTAGCAAGCTGATACTCTTCTCCGTTTACAGACTCGTCAAGTGAACATCAAAAATGATGAGAGAGTTTTGCTTGGCCCATTTCCTATGGCAGCAAAGCATCTTCCCAGAGTTGCCCCTCCACCTCCTCAGCATACTGTAAGTTTCATTGTTGTTGAAGTAGGTTATCTAGAGGTCAGTAGGCTAACAGGGTGTTTGGTTTTCCTAAAATTGTGCCTGTCCTTAAACGTGGCAAATCGGATTGTTTACACACCGCTCCGTGAACCTGGACCGCACACTAAAAGCTGCACACAATGCTGCTATTTCTGCTTCTCTGCTCCCTTCCCCCTCGATGTAGGTATTTCAGCTTTCTGGGGGGGCTCATTAAGGTTCATAAAACACAGTAAAGAAGCTGGCCGGAGACACTCGTAATTCTACAGGTCCACCACGTGGGATATGCAATAAAAAAAATTGCATAGCTAGAAAGAGATGTCCTTAATAAAAGACTTAATTGAAAGCAGCCCTGATGGTCAAAATGGTACCGAGAGGAAGGAACTACTGTGACACTCAGGTTTGCATTTGTTTCCTCTGACACTGATTTCCTGTATGGCTTTGAGCAAGGCGCTTAATTTCTTCAGAGCTCCATTTCCTACCCATAAACTGGGGATAATAAGATTCCTTTTCTTTTATTGTCTTCTGTCTTACCTATTTGGACTGTGAGTCCTTCTGCACAGAGCCTGTCTCTAACTAGCTAATGCTATCCGTTTGGATGGTTGTTTAAGGTACCAGCGTTACACTGGCAGAAGACAGGCAATATATCTGTCCTTTTCTGCTACTTTGGGGTTCAAGGGAGTTTTATTATCAAGTGCGGGAGTGGGTGTTACCATCTGCTCTTCTTCCTAGACCAGCAAAAAAGCCCCTTTGCAAGTGCTCACTTGAATCACTAAGGGCACTTTCAGGGCTTGATTAGAACTCCTTTAGCCATAGTCACCCCAGTGTATTTCCACTGAAATAATTTCACTGGTTTCACAGGTTTTTTTCTTTCTGTGTTTTCTCAATTAAAGTATAACCAAGAAAGATTGGCCCAATTCATATTCTAAACTGGAAACTTTCCACTAATGTCAATGGCTTTGGACTGAGTACTAGAAACAAGAAGAAACCTATTCCAAAAATAATTTTTAACTTCTAAAGTAGTAATAATCATAAGAAAGCCCTAGTTTCAGGGAGTCACATTTCTGCGGCCTTGTGCTCTTCTTAAACTCAACATTCAAACTCAGTCTTAACTTTGGCTCCTGTTCCATCTTGAAAATACAGCATAGCATGAACACATAATACTCCTAGTATGTTTTCTTGCCCATTTGCGCCATAAGGATAAAATTAGAAATCAGACATTGTAAGTTCACCTACAGATTGTGACTCCAGCATTATATGTAAGAAAGCCCATAGGTGCATGGGGAAATTTGGGGACAAAAAAGTCAGGAGTTAGTTTTGGAGATGCTGAAAAATCACAGGAATTTTCAAAACTTCTGTGTCCACCTCAAGGGTACAGAAAGTTAAGGAGCTCTTACTGGAACACTGAAAAAGGTATAATAAATTGCACTTATGAAGTTCACACCGTTCTGTCTTTTTATCTTGGCTTCATACTCTTTATGTCCTTCCGTGTGTGCCTAGCACCCAGCTGGGAACCATCCAGGGTCAATGTGGTGAGCACCAAGTAGCACAAGGAATCCATTTACGTGCAGAAGTAGATGATAGGGCAAAGCAGAAGCCATTCCCATAGCTAATGCCCATCACATCCCTTTTAATTGTGCCTGTGTCAGAAGGGTGCAGGAGAAGTGCTATGACATTAGGAACTACACTAGGGGCAAAGGACCTAGCATCCACCCCAAACACACTTCTGTATGGGCACGAGAAACCACCCAAAAAATCACAACCTATCTGCTGTGCTGAAGAGACTGGTCTGAGGGAATATAAGACCAAAGCAGGTGGATGCAAATGCTCGGAGCCTGAGCAGCACAGCTCTTTTCAATACACTGCTGATTACGGCAGCCACAAAAATGAGGGTGGCCAACAGTCTGGGGTTGTGAGTGTGCTTGTAGGTTCTCTGTGATTTGTAAGTGAGGGCTGCTGTAATACTTCTGCATGGTTTTTAGGGCAACTAAATGGCTGATGAGTAGATGCAGTGCGAGTTGTGCTTATCCCATCTAGATAATCTGGGAGAGATAGAAGAAAAGGAGGTGTTATTTCTAGCAGAAAGTGGTCCGATGCATGTCTGAACCTCATTGCTGTTGGGCTTTTGGAGTGTGTGAGTTTAGTTCTTGGTGTCTTTGAAGTTAAAATTGAATGATTCTTTATCAATGTGCTGTCACTTAAAAGTAGTTGAGGCAGAGGGTGTGGGTAAGGCAACTTGTGATTTTGCATGTGAGCCTGTGAAGGACTTTTGCCAGAAGAAGAAGAGGAGGAGGAGGTGCCACGAGTGCACTGTCTAAAATGCTGAGAGAAGAGGGGTTGGTGGTGGCCAGAGAGGTCGCTGATGATCAATGGCTGCCTTCTGAAGGGTGTTGGTGCAGAAATAGCCCTCAGACTACTTCTGCTGTAGGTAAGCAGGCAAAAAGCATTTCTAGACAGAAGAAGGCTGAACTAGGCTTGAAGGGACGAGTGATAAGAGTCCATAGGTAAATGAGTGTCCTGGCCTCTGAAGGGGGAGAATGGAGAGCTGTACGAGAGCCATCGCAGAAACAGGACTGAGAACAATAGGGCAGTGAGCGGAGCACTTGGGATCTCTCTACACTAATGCCAAGAGTATGGCAATAAACAAGAATTCAAAGCCTTAGACTACAGCCAGTGCTATGATAAAAGAGGTATCACAGAGGCGTGGCAGATGGATTGTATGACTGCTATATCAGAGTAAGTTGCCTTGGAAGGGAGATGGGGAAACAGAAGGGAAGGGTTGCACTGCATGCCACGAATATATATATATACTTTCTTCAGAGAAGACGGGATGAGCGGCAAGTTAACTGAATGTTTCTGGGTGGTAAAAGTAAAGTTCTAGAAGTCTCCTGGAGGTCACAAAACTGAGTGGAGGAAGTAGAGCAGAATCTGGTTTTGAGTAACTACTAGGAGAATTTAAAGGGCAGGCCATGGAGGACTTTTAATGAAAAAAAATAACAGGTCAAAGCTAATCAAATTCTTGGAGTGTGCTGAGAATATTTAACTGTGTAGGAATGTAGAGAAAGCAGTAAAAGAAGATGCTATTATATTTCTGGCTCTTATTATTTGGAGGAACTGGTAAAGGATCTGAAGTTCTGAGGTAATTTAGGTGAAGAGCATCACCTGAATAACTTGAAAATGGTGGTGGTAGAGCACCTGACTTCCAAGGGAAGGAATATGTTAAAGAAACGGAGGGGGACAATAGACTTGGAAAAAAGTAGCCCTCGACAGACTGGTTAGTGGGACTGTTTTGAAAAGGTATCTGGCTTCTAAATCAAAGGTGGTAATGAGAATGTTAGCCGATTTGGTCCCCACTTCTGTGCTCACTTTCAGTTCTAAGTCTCTATTTCCCTTTTATGCTCCCAGTTATGTGTGCAACTGCATTTATTGTTTGTCATCGAGGTTTTTTAGCATTTCCCATATGCATAAACCATAAAAACATCCAAGGTTAAAGAAAGAATTCTACTAATAACCTTCACAAAGGCATTCAATTATTTGGAATCAGGGGAGGAAAGGTAAGTCATAATTTCCTTCTACTTATGAACCCAGCCAGAATAATTTATTTTGGTCTACTTAACACTTAGCTCACTGAAGTGACTTCAAAAGATCCTCCAGTCTGTCACTGCCAGGGTGCTTTCCTCTGGGAGTGGAGGAGTACCCAGGTGTGTCCTGGTGTTATCTTAAAAGGCACCTGCAGGCTGCAGTGTTGCCTTGATTATCTGCACACCTCTCCAAACATGCTGCTTCGTTTTTTGTTCTTGATGGGTGTGCCCATAACCAGCTGTAGAAACTAGAGTCAAGGGAAAGCCACAGACTGGCTTCAAACTAAAAGCAGACTAGTTAGACGTTTCGATCAGTGTTGTTCAAGCCAATGGGGGTGGAAGAATAAAGTGGATGTTTTGTCAGTTCTAATGGTGTGTTTCTTCCTACCATGTAGATCTAAGAGACACAAGGTTGGTGGCATTCCTATGGGAAGGTAAACTCTTGGCTTCGAAAGTGCCCTTTCCTACAAGTATCTAAAAATTCCCTTTGATCCAAAAGGTGGTTAGCTTTGTGTCCAAGAAGTAATAAAATTCTTTCTTACCCTTTCATTTGAAAGCATGCGTGTAGCATCTAAGGAATATAATGAGGGCCAAATATCTTCTGTAGGAATAGCTCCTCCTTGCGTAAGGGTGGATGATGGAAAAGAGACAGTGTTGACTCTGAGCTTCCCAGTCTATGTAGAAAAGGGTTAGCATGTCCAGAGGTTATTGCTGAAGAAAGTGGAAGACTGAGTATCCCAGGAAAGGCAAACTGACACGTTAATCATTTGGGTAGGGGGAAGAGGAGAATGCTCTCAACTGGTGTGTATGTGGGTGCAGGGTTTTTTGTTCTTCTGATCCTTGATGGCAGTGTGACTTTGCGTGGCTCAAGGCATGAGTATCACACTTGCTGGGTCAGATTTGCGAGTCACAGCATCAGAAGATGGGGCACCTCCAGCGTCCCTATGGAGGTGGGCTCCTGGGCAGGTCCTTGGTAGATCCAGTCCCCCTGATCTGGTACAGGCATATATCAAGGCATGCAGGCCAGCTCCTTGCTGTGCCACTGGTCTCCACTTTGCTGAGCAGGAACCAAAAGGAATTACAAGTGGAGTTTGGATACTTTGGCAGGACTTGAGGCTATTCAGCACTATTATAAATCCTTCTATCTAGAAACCAGTTGAACAAGAAGAAATGATGCTTTACTGAAAGGTGCCCCTGTAACTGCTGACCTGATGAGTTTGCCAGAAAGTGTTTCTGTATTTGGAAAGGTTGAGTATGTTGGAGAAGCACTATGCAGCCCTTGGATGAAGCCAGGCTTAGGGCTTACAAAGTACATTGAATGGCTTGTGGGCTAAAGGAGAACTTATGAATCTGGAGAGATCAAGGGCGCTCTATCAGTCCTGAGTGGTGTGTCTATCAGACCTGGGGATGGAGATGTGTGTGTTGCAGTAAAGTCAGAGGTCCAGAAACCAAGCAAAATCCCATAGGAGTCTGCCCAGTGGGGCTGCCCTGCACAGTTGCAAGGAGACCTCTCTGATGGGATCTAAAAAACATGTTTTTGGAACAAAACAAAGCCCCTGGATCCTACCAGCTTCATCTAATGGCTCTTAGGTTATTAGGAAAAGGCAAATTAACAGCTGGACCCTAACCACATTCACCATAATGTTCAAGATTCTTTAGATTTCTATTGTATTCTGAGGTGATTTTTCTCGCCCCCTGCCCATAAAGTATGTTGAATCTGGGTATGTTACAGTTAATTGCTACAGAGGAGTGCTTGTACAGTGAGGTATTTTTGAACCAGATCCTGTGGATTGCTCCCTGCCAAGTTAATTTGAAGTCTTTGTTTTGCTTCTTTTGCAGGAGTCTTGTGTTTTCCAGGTCAATGTATATGACTATAGGTAGAATGATGCTTTTTTTTTTTTCTTTCTGGCCATAGTATTTCCCCACAGAGCTGTGCCTTCTCCACAGACCTTAACATGCCTGAAGGAAGGGAAAAAAGTAGAGTCCTTGCCTGCAAGCTTACAGAAAAACTTACTGGGGTGTCTACTCTTATCCAAAGGGGTTTCCTGATGGATAGGGCTAGGCTCACAGCTGGGAACTCTATTTCTATGCTGCAGATGTCTTCCTCTTGTAACAGTACAGCTGGTCATGTGTTTCGTGGTTTTGAGACAAAAATGCGTGAGGATAGATATATCCACCTGAATCTGATTGGTTTGAGATGCTGGCTGCATAGGTCGACATTTCCAGAACTGAAACACCTAAATGTACTTTAACCCGTATTTGGGAATCTGAATTGGTAGCCAGATTCTTTTTTTTTTTTTTTAGAGGATATGAAGCAGATGCTACCACCAAAATCAGTGCCAGCTTTGAGTTCTTAGCTCTGACAGGAACAAATGCATGCTTTTATTTCCTCCACAGCTCCAGTCCTCTAGTTCCACAAAAATCCAAAAGGAAATTCTGCAACATGGAAAATACTGAATGTCTGATCCAAAGCATATTGAAATGTATGCAAATCACTACGATGGGCTTTGGATCAGGTCCTAAGTAAAGTAACTCTTGGATTGTCACCTCTGGTCATAATGGCCCTTTGTTCTGCCTTTTTAATGACAAATGATTATGTTATAAAAAGCCTTATGTAATTTCTGGCATGGTTAGACATCATATACGAGAGGTGTGTAATCTTAGAAATGCTCTAGCTAGTTTCTTGGGTTGTGTAACAAATAATTATGGAATCTCGCTGAGTCTTGCTTTATTATTATACAGCTCCGGGCTCTTACCCCCCAGTGGCTTTACATGCTTGTTAATATTTAAGCTATCTTGTAGCTTGGGTAATTTGTAATGACTTTTTTGTTACTGAAGCTAGTATTAAACAAAAGAAGTTGTTGGGGGAAAGGGGAAAAGGTGTGATGGATGTTTTGTTCTTCTGAAAGTGCTTTTCCTTGCTTTAATAGCTTTTGGCTGATTCACAAATACAAATATGAAATAGAAAGCTCTTCCAAAGCCTTCCTTGTGTTCTCTGGCTAATCAGGAACACATAGCACTGCTCTGCTCAGCAGATTGGCCAATGATGGGCATGCAAGTTTGCCATGAAGAATGCCCTTGTATAAAACATAGATCACTCTTAAAGATGGTGGTTTTGCCTACTAAGACTAAAGCTCTAGTCAAAACCTGTTAAAACAGAGGAGTTCTTCATGACTGCAGAAAGTATCCAGGACATAGAAAGGGCCCAAAGAGTTCAGCCACCCTTTGCTATAAACAAGGTAGACAAGATAGGTCTTGTTCCTGCTGCTTTTGTCCTATCCTGCTAAACCATGACATCTTTCTCTGCCTGCTCTAACTAAAAAATAAGAATTTTCTAGTTACTTATTCAAGACATCTGGGGTTTCTCTTCAGGGTCAGAAGAACAGTTCCAAACCAGAACATTTTTTGTGTAAAATTGGAGTTAGTCTTCAGCTGGGCTGGTGCATCAGCTTGCATGGGTGGTAGACAAGGCTTCAAGAATGGTATGTGCAACTACAAATGATCCTGGTATGGATGGTGGGGTGGGGATCATTGGTAGGGGTTTCAAGCATGACTCATTGTTAAACTTGCCCTGCTTCCACTAGCTTTCAGGGGGACCTGAGGTCAGAGTGTGTTGCATGATCTAAAAAATTCCATGCTGCTTACTTAAAGATGCACCTAATACTGATGACATACTATCTTGGTTTCAGCTGGAATAGAATTAATTTTCTTCCTAGGAGCTGGTGTAGTGTTATGTTTTGAGTTCAGTATGAGAAGAATGTTGATAACACACTGACATTTTCAGTTGTTGCTAAGCAGTGCTTAGAGCAAGTCAAGGATTTTTCAGCTTCTGATGCCCAGCCAGCAAGAAGGCTGGAGGGGCACAAGAATTTGAGAGGGAACATAGCCAGGGCAGCTGACCCAAGCTGGCCAAATGGGTATTCCATATAATGTGATGTCATGCCCAATATATAAAGTGGGGGGAGTTTGCCGGGGGGGGGGGTGGTGCGTATTGCTGCTCGGGAACTAAATGGGTATCAGCTGGCAAGTGGTGAGCTATTGTACTGTGCATCACTTGTTTTGTATATTCCAATTTTTATTATTACTATTGTGTCCTGGTTTCAGCTAGGATAGAGTTAACTTTCTTCCTTGTAGCTGGTATAGTGTTGTGTTTTGTGTTCAGTATGAGAAGAATGTTGATGATAACAGTGATGTTTTCAGTTGTTGCTAAGCAGTGTTTAGACCAAGTCAAGGATTTTTCAGCTTCTGATGCCCAGCCAGCAAGAAGGCTGGAGGGGCACAAGAATTTGGGAGGGAACACAGCCAGGGCAGCTGACCCAAACTGGCCAAAGAGATATTCCTTACCATGTGAGGTCATGCCCAGTATATAAACTGGGGGGAGTTAGTGAGTGGCTGCGTGATGCTTAGTTACCGGCTGGGTTTAAACCATGACGCGTACATAGGTCCAAGATGACCTAGCATGCTGGGGTATGGCTGGCTTTTTGATACATAGCAACTCAAATGGTTTAAAAAAAAAAAAAGAAAAATAGCAGCTGCTGCTAGGCTCTGAAACAACACTTAGCACACAGGAGTGAGGTTTGATTTTTCTAATCAAAGCCAAAGGTCCATAGTTAATTGCAGTTGTAAAAGACAATAGCATCAGGTAAAGATAATTTATTCAAGACTACCAGTTCCTTCGTATTTGGATAATATGGGTCCATGGTATACTTGGCTCTCAAACCTTGTATGTGATTGCAGGCCTCCCACCCCTGTGTATTTGCCATGTCTACCTCAAACCCAGGTACAGTAAAGGTAGAAGAGGTTTGCAAGTATCATCAAGATGAGGAATGAGTTTACTATGACTCTTCAAGACATGATTCAAAAGGGGATATAACACAGGTCTTAAGTTGTGACAGAAAAGTGCTTAGGGGAATGGTTGCAAATCTTTCCCAGATGACATCTGTTGATCCTGTTGTCTGTTATCAGGTGGTACATTCAGAGCAAAATAGCAAGAGATGCTTCTTTACATGACTGTTGTGGTTTAACCCCAGCCAGCAACTAAGCACCACGCAGCCGCTCACTCACTTCCCCACGTTGTCCCCCTGGTGGGATGGTGTCCTGGTTTCGGCTCGGGTGGAGTTAACTTTCTTCCTTGTAGCTGGTATAGTGTTATGTTTTGGATTCAGTATGAGAAGGATGTTGATGATAACAGTGATGTTTTCAGTTGTTGCTAAGCAGTGTTTAGACCAAGTCAAGGATTTTTCAGCTTCTGATGCCCAGCCAGTGAGAAGGGTGGAGGGGCACAAGAATTCAGGAGGGGACACAGCCAGGACAGCTGACCCAAGCTGGCCAAAGGAATATTCCTTACCATGTGGAATAAGTATATATTAATATATACAGTATATAAGCTGGGGGGAGTTGGCCTGGGGGCATCACTGCTTGGCAACTAACTGGGCATTGGTCAGTGAGTGGTGACCAATTGCACTGTGCATCACTTCTTTTGTATGTTCCAATTCTTATTGTCATTTTATTGTTGTTGTTATCATTAGCAGTTTCTTTCTTTCTGTCCTATTAAACTGTTCTTATATCAACCCATGAGTTTTACTTCCCCATCCCCCCACCCCGATTCTCTCCTCCATCCTACTGAGTGGGGGGAAGTGGGTGAGCGGCTGCGTGGTGCTTAGTTGCTGGCTGGGGTTTAACCATGACAGCTGGAGAGAATAGAAAACAAGTAAAATTTGTGGGTTGATATAAGAAGAGTTTAATAATTGAAATAAAAAAGAAATAAAATAATAATAATTGTAATGAAAAGGAAGATAACAAAACCAGAATGAAATTAACCTGAGACAGACAAGTGATGCTCAATGCAATTGCTCACCTCTGGCTGACCGATGCCCAGTTAGTTGCTGAGCAGCAATTGCCCCCCCCACCCAGGCCAGCTCCTCCCAGTTTATATACTGGGTGCTATGTCACATGGTCTGGAATATTCCTTTGGCCAGTTTGGGTCAGCTGTCCTGGCTGTGTCCCCTCCCGAATTCTTGTGCCCCTCCACCCTTCTTGCTGGCTGGGCATCAGAAGCTGAAAAATCCTTGACTTGGTCTAAACATTACTTAGCAACAACTGAAAACATCAGTGTTATCAACATTCTTCTCATACTAAATCCAAAATGCAACACCATACCAGCTACTAGGAAGAAAATTAACTCTAGCCCAGCCAAAACCAGGAGAATGACACAAATCTAACTGTGAAATCAAACTGAAAAAGTTGGCATGGGCTCAAAAAGTGACACGACAAATCTGCAAATGAAAAGTTCTTCAGGTCTGTTAAGCACAAGGGTCCTGTTTTGACTCATGCAAGCCTAGGAAATTCTTTGGGAATACGCTTACCTACTGTTGAACATTCCCTAAGCTATGGAGAATAGGTGTGCTGAAGACAGGACCTTGGGCTAAGCAGACCCTTACTTTGACAGGACAGGTCAATTTTTAAATTGGGCATATCTGAGGGGATTTGGGAGTCATATGGCTTCCTATGAAAAGATGCATAACAATTCTCACAGTCTAGCTTGGTGTTTCTTGTGACATTTTCCACCAGTTATAGGTCCATTGGAAAGATCTATAAGGGTCAGGTGTAAACTTGGACTTTAAGATCTATGTGAGCTGCATGGAGTGTGCTGGAGTTCTCCCGGACAGAGCAGCCAGGGAAGAGGTAATTCTTCTGTCAGGGCATGCTGGTGGTAGTCTGGCAAACCTGTCTGCCCTGCTTGGGTCTTTCAGCATCCTGTATAGCTACAGGCTGAGAGATGATGTTACCAGAGCAACATATTTAAATATGTCAAGATATATCAGAAGACAGGAAAGGTGATGGTGATTAACTGGGATGTATTGGAAAGCATGGGGCCCGAGCATGATGTAAATGGTACAGAATAAGGGCAGGATATTGTCCTGGTTTCGGCTCAGATAGAGTTAATTTTCTTTCTAGCAGCTGGTACAGTGCTGTGTTTTGGATTCAGTATGAGAATAATGTTGATAACACACTGATGTTTTCAGTTGTTGCTAGGCAGTGTTTATACTAAGTCAAGGACTTTTCTGTTTCTCATGCCCAGCCAGCGAGAAGGGTGGAGGGGCACAAGAATTCGGGAGGGGACACAGCCAGGGCAGCTGACCCAAACTGGCCAAAGGAATATTCCATACCGTGTAATGTGCCCAGTATATAAACTGGGGGAAAGCTGGCTGGGGGCCACTTCTCAGGAACTGACTGGGCATCAGTCAGCAAGTGGTGAGCAACTGCCTTGTGCACCACTTATTTCATATATTCTAATTATTATTATTTTCCCATTCTCAAAAACTTCTGCTGTTTCCTGATATGATGATTTCATCAATATGCCAGAGCATATTTAAATATTATCAAGTTTTTCTGTATGTTCAATCTGTAGTACTAACAGAGTAAGGAGAGCCTTATGCAAATAGGGTTACCAGTCAAACTTCTCTGCTAGTCTGTACATATAAACATCTCAGAGCTCAGGTATGTTTTCAAACTGATATGCATGATCAACACTATATAGTTATCACATGTCAGTGTAACTTGAACAGTAGTTGAGTTTACATGATAGAAAATGATGATAACGTATCTATGCATTGATGGGCAGAAGGGAACCCTCAGGGCAGTGCGCTCAGAGCTGCACATGGTGATAAGAGTGTTTAAGTTGGAAACTTATAAACCTCTTGACTTGCGACTGATGTGCTGTCAGACAGAGCTGCAGCAAGGCCTTTGGGAGACTCTCTAAGTTGCTCCCTCCTCATTTCTCAGGCTCCTTCCAGTCGCTGCTGTGGATGATAGCTGATTGTCCTGAGAGGCAGCAGTGGCTGGTAGGGCCTGGGCAAAGCTGGTGTCTCTGCAGACAGCCTATGGAGCAGCTTTGCTTCGAAGAACGTGAATACAAGACTCTCAGGATTGTCTTCAAAGTCCCAGTCCTCATATATAAAGGAGCAACTTTCCTCTACTTTGCTAAACAATGATGAGTCACGGTCCAGGGGTATCTGACTAACTCCTGCCTATTGTGACTCTCCCTGAAGAATGAGAATGTATTTTGAAGGCTTGGGGTTTTTTTGTGTTATTGCCCATCAAGGGGATGTGCTATTGGAAGACCTGGTCTGGCAGATCTTCCAAGTGTTGCTCATTGATTTCACGTCCCACTGGAGTCAAAGGTCTCCTTCTGTTCATGGTAAGGATGGCATTGTGTGGAATTTTGGGTGGCACTGTACGAGACAGAGACTTTTCCCAACTGTCTGGGGCAGAACCTTGCAGAGTCTGTGGGATGGGCGGGTAGTGCACACAAGCAGGCATGCTGGGTTGTTTAACCTATTCTTTGCTGCATGCTGAAAATGTCAGAAGAACTGGATGCACCCTGGCCCATGGTAAGATCGTCACCCTGAAATCCTATGGGTCCCTCACAGCTTGCTGCAGTTGTGGCCTTAAGGTTCTTTGTAATAAGTTTAAGATCCAGGAAAACAGTTGCTGTGTAAGTAATCAGCATGTTCAGCATCTTAAGATCTCAAATTTGGTTCTTATATAGGAGAGTTTAAAGAAATGGGGCAGAGAAAGATGAAAATATGTAACAAAGGATGAAAATTAGTTTTAGGATTTTTTTGGCTTTATGCCAAAATGAGCCTCTTGCTCAAAACAAAGTTTAATGTTAGTGTTTGAGCCTTCTAATTTGACCACTTATTTGGCCTTTTATTAATGCAGGGGACACAAAAATACCCCTTCATGACTCTGGTTGCTCAATTTGACTGGGGTTTCTCATTACCTCCTTTCCCAGACTATTTATAGAATGGCAATTAAGATTAATGTATAGCTGCTCATGTTTAGTTCCTGGCTCTGCTGGGTTTTGAGCCACTCCCAACAAGAGCTGAATGATTGAGATATTTATTGTCCATGAGAACTCCTGCTGAAATCAGCAGGAGCTATCTGTCATGTGTATACCTTTAAAAGAAATGTTGGGGCTTTTTTTGTACCATCAACTTTTTTTCTGTTGTGAAATGAAATTGTGAGGCTGGAGCTAAACAGAGCATACTTCCCAGTCAACATATGGAAATACATTTTCCGTATTTCTCAGTCTGTTCTTGCTGTTGAATGGGAAACTTGTCAAATAAATAGAAGGGAACTCATTACGTGCACCAATTCCAACCAGTCCTTTTGCAGGGAGTTATATGTTATCCATACAATTCAAGTGTCTTATGGCTGTTATGAAGTGGTGAAATATAATGATTGGTTTGTGGTGTTCTTTACTGCTTGCCAGCTTTTATGGCTTGTGTGTACAGGCTCAGACATAACTGGTATCAGTAGAAACTGTATGCATACATCAGGCATGGTCTGAGGGTGGTATATGCCACTTGAGAAATGGACTCTTGTATCCATAAACTTAGTAATAAGTCCTCCTTTTGGTGTTGTAAATCCCTGTGATGCTGCTGTGCTGCATCACTTTGTATAGTGACGGCTGATCCAGGCTATAGGCACAAGCTCTGACCGTAGAATGCTGCTTGCTGGCCTTGCATCAGAGGAGGTGGATGGATGGTGCTTACGAAAGCAACCAACCAAAAGAAACTGAACTCAAGCAGTGTTCAATCCTGTTTTTCAAGCAATTAAATTAGAATGAATATGAGGATGAGGGTACAGTTTTGTCAGACCTCATCACATTTGAAAGACCTGTAGGCACCAGCACACTAAGCCAGGCATCTTGTCCTGGTGAGGAAGAGCAGAACTGTGCCAAAGGGAAGGGTCCCACAGCTTCAATTATTAGCTGAGTTACACTCAAGTCTGGGTGCATCTGACTGCTCAGAAATTGCAAAACTTCATTTCTAAAAGGATACTGTGACAGGGCATGCATGATATGCTGCAAGAAGCCTGCCTTTTCGATTGCGGTGTCCCCTGTATTAGAATAGATGCTGGTAAAGTAACAATGGCCTGTGTTCCTAATAAAACTGACTACCAGAAGTACTTCAAATGCAAAAAATGTGGCTTAGTTTATAACACCTTTCTAAATATCTTGATACCAAGTTAGCTGAAAAGATTTAATGACTTTAGTTCTCCTATGTACATGCACATCTAGAATCTTATGACTTTAAATATTTAAAACATCCATTTTTTTCCCAGAGGTTCTTTTTCTCACTTGGAATAAACCTCTTGACTTCTACTGAGTCAGGGCCCAGAGAATAAAATATTCCTTTTAATTGCACAAGACTGCTTTCTTGCTACAACAACGAGTTATTGGATGATGCGGGAATCCTACAGAAAGAAAAATAGTGTGATCCTGTAATTTAAATAGTGCACTACACTGGTATTAGCACTGAATTAAAAGGGACTAAAATAATGGTGTATGAGCACAATGGTCCCAGTTCTTGAATGATTAGCTTTAAGATGTTTTACTGTAGGGTTTGGTTTTTATGTAACAATCATATATAGGAAACTAAAATATTTACCGATTGCTGATACTATACTGTGACCTGAAAATAAAAAGGTTTATGTGGTACCTTAGAGTAAGACAGTGAACTGCAACTTCTGTTAATTTACACAAGCACTAGCTCTAGAACTCTTTATCCCATGCTCTTCTCTGTTATGCCAACTCAGTTGTCCAACCAACAAGCTTTTGGCACCATTCCAGTGTTCACAGACCTGCCTGTGAACAGACTGATTTCTAGCTGCTTCCCAGTCTGAGTCGTCATCTCCACCCTGTAGAAAAACCCAGCATAATTCCCCAACACTTAAATCAAACAATGAAAATGTATGCCTTTCACTTCTTTTCAAGCTAGTTACAGGATCTTTCGGTCTTGAGATTTCAGCTGTACAAAGAACAAAAAGGTGTCTAACATCAATTTTACTGATGCAAACATCAAAGGTAATTTGGGTAGCCTTACAATCCTTCCTCTGGTTGGTTGTGCTGGAGAGGAAGAAATGATAATAAGATGATAGCATGTGCTGAGCTTGTTGTTTGTTGTGATTTGAATGTGTCATCTGTGGTGACAGAAACAATAATGTGTAGAGGGAATTCTCCCTTGCAGCCACTGGGAACAGTATGGGGTGGGGGGAACTTCTTCCTGGCAAATGGTAAAATGAATCTCCTTTATACGGAGTAAAGAAATGAAGAGCAGTGTATAGTCCCTGTGGAACAGAAAAATTCAAACCTGAATGTTCCTGGGGAGCTCTGACAAGTGTTTTATTTTGCTAGCTGTAGAAGATCCAGGGATTGCCCACACCTCTTTGGGAAGTGGCCCTAAGAGCAGTATATTTTTATTTTGCTTTGGACAAGGTCTCAGCAATGACTTTGCTACAGGATGGGTGCATTGAGCTGAGTTAGGGGCTCTGTCCCAGAAAAATGCAGTTTATATGTTTTGTCTTCCCAATTCAGGGTCTGGAAGGAGAGGCGCTGTCTGCAAGAGACGTGGCACAAAGTCATCTTGGCAAAGAATGCGAAGGCATCAGAAGAATCTATGGCAAGTTCTGTCTTTTTGTGCTCAATGTTTTGTAGACTCGACTCAAGGGAGAAATTGCTTCTGCTTACTCAAGGATAGCTTTGGAAAAGGGCAAGTAAGATAAGGAAGCAGAGGGAGGTGAAAGGGGAAGGTTGTTTCTCTGCTTGAACTAGACTTTGTTGAAATGCTACACTGAAGGGGTTTTTTTTTTTTTTGTCGGTTACTGCTGAGGAGGCTGAGTAACTGCAGTCTGTGTACTCCGGTGTCATGCGTTAGCCTGGCTGCTTGCAAGATAACTTATAACTTCTTTGTCCTTCTTTAACCTGCTGCTTCTAGAGCTGGGGGGCGTGGGAAGAACCTGACATGACTCCAGGTGCTGTGACACAGCAAGCCATGCCTTTGCCGTGTCTTGTGATTAGCCAGAGAGAGATGCTCCAGAGAAGTTCAGAGCGACCCAGAAATGACTGGGGGGCTTCCTGGACTGACTTGTGAGGAAAAAGTGAGAAAGTTGCTGCTGTACATCTGTACAGTTCTGCGAAGTGATTAATGGGGAATGTGATGATAACATACAACTAATTGAGGCTTGTATATGCCAGAGAGAGGGGAATTACTTTGGTGTTGTATGATGAGCATGAGTAATGAGCACGTACTACTTATTGAAGATGGCTGTGTGAAGTACCCAGAGCAACAGCAGTTGCTTGATGGTGAAAGAGGATTCCATTAGACACTTGTTCTAGGAATATCAAATACTAAAAATCTGTTATACCTGGTGATGCAACGTAACTTTTCTCACAAAGAAAACCATGTTTTTGTGGGGTTTCTTCTTCATAGCTTAGGATGTTTTAAACAAGGCTACTAGATACTGCCTTGCTTCGTAAGTTATTAAAAATAAATTGGAAGAAACTGCACTGGAAGGAAAGTGAACTGGGCAATTCTAGAAGCCTCTCATGTCTGCATTTTCACGGGGTTTTATTAGAAATCTAGGGACAACTCTTTCTGTAGTGAGATGTCACAATTTTCAACAGTAAATGCTGTGGAAGGACTTGAAATAAACCGTTTTGTGTCATATGTCTGTTTTCAAAGGCCATAGGTAACCTTTGAGGTCTTACTGGCTTTTCAAAACCTCGAAGTAAGATTGCCAACTTCTTGGAATATTTAAGTTTATTTGGCCATTCAGCATTAGCTACTGATAAAAATAGAAGGTTAGGAAATCAGACTCTCAGGTTTCTGCTGAAACGTTTAGATCTCAAAGTCAGGTAACTAAAAGTTCTACCAAAGTAAAATGAATTTCACAGAAGTAGTCCTGCTTAAGACCCTCCTGTCCAGTGAGATACCCTGGAATACCTCAGGGAGCCACAGAATACCGGTAGTTAAGCACAGTTTGGCTCTGGCATGATATTCATTAACATTGCTTCTCTACAGCAGACTAAAACCACTTTTGTAATAGTAAGGGTAACATGAAATACACTATTTGTGTGAAGGGTTACTAGTTGGCTGTCAGATATTACTGGAGTATTACTCCAGTACCAAATTATTACTTGAAGGTAACAACAGCAGTTCAAACACAGCTAAAATAAACCTATTGGACCCTAAACCATCTAAATTATACTTACTAAAACATTTATGAACCCTTACGTATTGCTTGTAAACATGTACTTGATGAATAGCTAGGATCAAGAAGCAACTACAGTAGAATTTGGAAAATTGTCAGTCTATTTTTTCTCC
>JANZLQ010000030.1:14047042-14085492 GCA_026212715.1 Elanus axillaris
CTGTAATTGCACTGGATTTCTTTCTCTCCCTCCTGCTGGCCTTTTTGCTTTCCACTGTCCCTCCCGAGCAGAAAGCAAGCCCATTAACATTCCCGCTTCCCCACAAACAAGCAAGCCCACGCCGCGCCAGCGCGCTTCACGCGAGGTGAGACGAGCTCGCCTCCCTCTGCCCCCCCCGAAATCGTGGGCGAGCGCAGCCCTCGCTCCTCTCCGCGTCTTCCCCCCGCCCCGAGCCCGGTCCTCGTCGGGGCGCTGCCGGTGTTACCGTCCGGCGCTCCCCGGGCGCGGGGAGAAGCTCTCGGGGGGACGTCGGGGTTATTCCTCTTCCTTCCTCCGGCTTCGGCCCCCGTCAGTGCCGGGACGGCGGGCTGGCTCCTCGCGGCGGCGCGGGCAGCAGCCGGGTTATTGGGGTTATTAGTGTTATTGTCATTATCTCTCTCTTCCCCTGTGGTTCTGTCTCTCTCCACCACTTTCAGACCAGCCCATTATAACGCCGGCGAGAGGCGGAGCCAGGACAAAGATCTGAAAGGGTGGTGGGTGGAGAAGTAAGGTAGCAAAGGTGGGTATGCGCTAATAAGCCGTATCGGAGCCGTAATTAGCTGAGATGACAGCGAGGTCTTGTTGGAAAGTTATTTTACGAAACTTGTTTGGATTTTCTCCTGCCAGGTCCCTCCCCTTCTCGGGTATTTCGAATGCAGCCGCGGTTCGGCGCGACTCCGCAGAGCCGGGCCCGCCTCCCAGGTGTAAAATGCAGAATGACTTATAGGTGGCAGAGCAGAACCTGTTACATGCAGTGATTTATTTTAATAGCGCCGTATATAGCAACAAGTTGTAATGTGACAGCTCAACAACCTGTTGGAAAGTAATACACGGACGGCTTCGCAGTTGTGAATTCCTGATGATTTATGTAGCCTAACAAGGTCGTTTCAGTCCTGGCCCCTCTTTCCTTCTTGTCATAACCGCACCCCATGCAAGGGGTAAAATGGGAACAGGTAGGCAATGCTGTGGGCTTTTGTTACGAGATAATTAGCCAAAACCTTAGCCTTAGTTTCAGGTGTGTTAATATGCATATAACAGCGTTGCTCGATCTCTTCCGGACGATGCATTTGTAACCTCTCTGTTGGACCTGCTGCTCTCCAATAAAAATCATTCATTTTGTGTGGTTTTTTTTTTTTTTTTTTTTAAGCAGTGACTTTGCTCTAACAACTTTTTTTTTGCATATTGTGGATCTATAAATTTTCCATAAAACCTGAGACAAAATGTATTCCATAGTTTTACCTAGGAGCTTTTCTTTCTAGAAAAATAAGTCATGATTTTGGAGTTGGTTTTAGGTTTAAGTTGAAAGGGTCTTACCTTCCTTCAGAGGTTTTGCCTCCTTCAGCAGTATGCTAGGCAGAACAACTTGGTGAAGAGAGCTGTAAGGCAGTAGCTTCTCTGAAAACTCCCTGTTCTGCCCTGTCCTGCTCGCTGGTCAAAGTCAATTGCAAAACGCCATTTGACTTCATACGGCAGTAGCACTAGCATCTGCAAAACAGTAACAAAGCAAAAGCAACAGAGAAATCTAGTGTGGTGCTTATATTTTATTTCTCATATGTACACTTTGAATTTTGTGTCCTGGAGTAAGAGTTGGATTGCTCCATGTTTTCCAAAAGCAGTCTTTCTAAATCAGACCTTATTTTAGAATAAATACTTAATGCAGAGTCACTCTGGCTAGGACTATGCTGTTGCAGTCTGGCTCCTAAAGAGTGTTGGAGAGGAGCATGAAAATAGGTGGGTTTAAAAGACTAACAGAAGAAACAAACAGCGCTACTTTCTGTCTTGATCCCTCTTGAATAGAATATATGTTCCCCCCCCGCCCCGCCCCACCTGCATTTTGTTTCAAAGCTTTGCCATTTCTTCAGTCTGCCTGAGTCTTAAATAGTAAATACCGAACAATGAGATGTTCTTCTGTACTTCTGGTTGTATGCTTGCTAACATTAATAATAATAGGTTTGATGTCTTCCCGTTCTCACTAAAGCTGTACCAGTTCAGAAAAGCTGGCAATTTAGAAAGACAAAAATAAGAGGAGGGAGACCTCTCTTGGTTCCTTATTGTTGTTGTTGTCTCCATGTAATGTAAACTGAGATCTTTCAGTAAAGTGTTGCATTAGCTGTAGGTGCCAATGTTTGTGTTAAGGGTATGGGAAAAAGCTATCATTCCTTCCAAAACTTGTATTTTCTAAGATGATGCCAATGGCGAGGGTAGGTTTTTTTCCTCTTCCTGCTTTTGTTGTAAATAGCAGTGAAGTAGCGATGATTTGCTAGCTTACCTTTGATGTTTATTTTATTACCGTTCCACTATTTGTATGGAAAATGTACACATTGTCTCTTATCTTTATTCAAAGAACTTAAAAAGTCATTCAAATGCTGTAGGTAAACACGTCAGACATAACAAGCTTTTTCACAGCCATACTTCAAGACTAGGAGTGGATGGCAAAGCTGGTTTTGCAAGATTTAAGAGGGGACAGAAGCTTGTGCTCAAAATAATACAATTACAAAGATAGCTATTAATGGCTGGGAGCAGGGAGCCTTTCTAAGATCGGCACTGATTCTTGTTGCGGAAGGTCCCTTCGCTGCCTTTGAGCGAGTGCCTGTTGTAAACCAGCCCTTGAAATCAGTGATGGCTCTTACCTGAGAAAACACAGGAAGGTGCTTATGTAAAGGACTGTGCGTGGTATAAATAGAGCCTTCCCGGCCCAAGTGAGAACGGTGTCAAGCCCATTGCTATCACTACCCATGAAAGAATGAGCTGAGTTGTAAGAAGTGGTGAAGTAGTCCAACTACTCCCGTCTCTCACCACTGAGAGTATATGTAACCTCAAGTCTTTTCCTGCTATAGTTTTTTAAAAGGCACAGTATCGCCTTCAGGTTTATAAAGATTAACACAATCATCGGAAAAACTGATTCTGTTAAGTAAACTTCACATCAAAAGCGCTTTGATGTGCTGTACTATAGCAAAGCCAAACACTCCACCCCCATCACCCCAAGAAAACCCTCCAAAAACCTCTAGTGAAGCAATGTAAAAAAAATCTAATTCTTTGTTCTAAAATGAAATGTCTCTTCCTCTTCAAAGCAGCAAAGCGGGACTTTTTTTGATGTATGACCCCCTCTTTTCCTACCCAAAACAGTACCCAGTCAAAGACAAAGGGGAGAAATGTGAATGGTTGCTTGAAAACCACACACTCAGCTTTGCTTCCCATTTTCTGTAGTATTTGACTCATTTAATTCAGAAATAGTAGAGCGTTCCAATGGGTATTTGGAGGTAGGGCAGTGTAGTCCTTTGCAGTTTGCACAAGCTATGAATCGTAAAAATATTCCTTACTAAATGTAGCAAAATGCTACACTGTCTGGTGGTCGCGGGTATATTTTTGGTTAATCCAGTTGTGTTGTCGCCATGGTATTTTAAACCATGATTTGGTTTTACACTTCAGCAAACATCGTGCAAAGGTGTGTCAGATCTTTTTTTTTTTCACCCACTCCTTTCCTACCATGTTTTCTGCCTTCCGTCCCACCAGACTGCTAACTAGATTAGAGACGGCTTCCAGATAAGGTCACGTAAGCACAATTGGTTGATAAAGGTCTCTCTGTGGTGACTGGGAAAGTCCTATAGTTAGTGGTAGGCAAGCTTATTTGTACATATGAGGTGTCCAGCACACCAGCTGGACAAAGTGCTTCATCATCTCTTCTCCTCCTTCTGTAGCAAGCAGCAGGAGTGCGCTGCCTTGCCAGGAATGATGAAACTGGACAATGCAATACACTACGTGAGCAACAATAGACCAGTTCAAAGAGTTCTCTTTGGATGGGCTGCTCGCAGCAGGAGACGTGCCTAGCACGCATAAATGAACTACAGAGTCTGTGAAGGTTGGCTAATTGCACTATGTGTATTTTTATAGTTGAAGGAAATCCAGTTAAAGACTGAGCTGTAAGAGAGGAGGTTAGTGGAAATTCATTTAGGCCTTGAGAGGAAGGGTTTGATCACTGAAGCGGAATGCATGTCTGCGTGGATTCCCACATTGGGAACTCTACAGATTTGCACTTCTTCAGAAGGACAGCCATTCCCTGTGGGCAGAGGTTTTCTCATGTCTTTGGCAGGTACCAAGAGCTGAATTTACAATGGGGACTTCCATTTCAACTTTGTTTCACACAGCCTTTATCTTCTTGGGAGCTGTTGCTCAGTACGAGATTTTCCCATGCCGAGAGCTTAGTATCACTTCCTCCCTGTGCCCACTTCATGTCCCATAAAAAAGTCTGCATCTAAGCAAATTTCTTTTCTCCAGCATACCAGACTGTGACAGAATGGGCAGGGACAGATTTTCTCCTGTGAAGAGGATGATGTTATTGTGGTTGTTACTAATGCTTAGTACCGGAGAAGTAATTCCTGGTTCCTACACCAACCTTTCCACCCAGCGATCTCAGAGCTCTCCCATTTTACAGGCAAAAAGGAGTGAAGGGCAGCCCTGCTAAAAAGCGTTTGGCAACTCGTCTGTAGAACTGAGCTCTTCAGAGTCCTTGTCCTGCGCTGTGTCCACTCGGGTATCCACCACAAGGCCTTGTCAGAAGCACTTAGCAAGGAGCTGTCAAAATGGAGATTGCTCTGTCCTGAGACTCAGATAATTTATAGCTAATTCTGTCTTTTTACTAGTGCTATGTCAAGCCTCAGGGGCTTGAATGGGGCTCCATGCTGGCATAAGATGAACCTGTCTGGAATATGTTGCAGGTCTGCAGTCTGAGCAAGTACATGACATAAAAGAGTGCAGGGTGAGCAGTGAGGTTAAGTCAACACAGTATTTACAACATATTTTGTGATGACTTAATTTAGTAACTGTCCCCATAGGCTTTTCTCATAGCTGATTACCTGGTTTCCTGTCACTGCACCAAGAGAGAGAAGGTCCAAATGGTGGTGGACTTACGGATTTGTGGATCTCTTCAAGGAGATTATTCTTACAGTAAGAAAGAAACTGGTATTGGAAGGCAGCACATGTATTGATAAGTCTGGATGTAATTGTCAGGGTGGAATTGCTTGCTAAGAGACAGGCTCCACCACAATTAGAAGTTATGTTGTGTTATGTTTGTTATGAAGTTATGATGCAGAAGCCATTTGGTGAAATTCTGTGGCGCTCTGCCAGGAATAGTGAATGTTTCTTGCTACTGGTGCCAAACAAACTTAAAAAGAAACCATCATAGCTTGTTATTGCTGGTGCCAGACCAAATATCTGTTGGCGCCAAACTTGGTATTGATGCCAGAGGCTTGCTATCACTGGCCTGTGATATGAGGAAACATCGGCTGAGCTGTTACAATAGCCTCTTACTGCCTTCAGGTCCATGCATTGATGGAGCAGAGCAAACGACTTTGTAAGAGAAGTACAGCAAAATTAACCGAGAGCTGAAGGGCTTTGAATGTGTGATGGAGAGTTACTGAACTTTGCTAACCCTTCCTGGTATACACCTAAGCCAACTCAAACCCACATATATTTTACATGGGTAAACAAGTGACTAGAGATACGAAGGATATATTTCCATTCAACTAAGTTAAAGTACTATTTATAGCGTAGTGGATTAACAAATGAATCACTTTACCAACAATATTTCAGTTGAATAGCAATAAGTATTCAACATACTTACTTCTGGGTTGGGGGGGTATGTTGTTTTGTTTGTTTGTTTTCAAAAAGCTATTTCTGGGTTAAATCCCATGATTTATATAAACTTTAGCCAAATCTGTAAATAAATAATGGTGTAAAAAACCATCTTGCTTCCCCCCCATCCCAGGACCAAGTCAATTGCATTATAATGGAGCTATTCAGGAGCAGGCCTTTCTGTGGTAGGCAGGATTTGGCAGTAACGCCTGCAAATTATGTCTCTCTTGTGCATGTTCTGTCCTCCATTTGTGGTTTTCCATCTTCCTTCCCAGCTTCAAGATCTGAATCGTCATCTGTCACGTCATTTTGATCTAATCCTCCAACCCTCTGGACAGCTCCAGAACAGCACTGGTATATCTTCAGTCTGGTCTGTGCTGCTGCTTGCTTACTCGTGGGACACATAGCATATAGTTACACCGAGGGTACATCTATTACCGTACCTCAAGGTGGGGGGACACAGGGGTTTATAACCTCCAAACCATGTTCCAGAAATCAGGTGTGTTTTCATCACTTTTCAGGTGGCAGAGAAATGCAGTAAAAGGTCGAGGAGCTGGTTCTTCAGCTGCTGCAGATCTGACAAAATCATTAGTTTTATTGAGTTGCATGGGTTGAGTATCTGATCTCCAGTTCATAGGTGAGTTTTTAAGGGATTAGCTGAGTTTCAGTCTCTTGAAGGTGTGAACAAACATACTGTTGCCTCACACACGTGAAGTTTCTTCCCTAAAGATGTCAAAGTGCTTTGTGCAGAGGATGTTGGTAATTCTGTTCTGTAAGTAAAGGTTCACAGGTTTCAAATGTCTTGGCCAAACTTACATGATCTAAGCTGGGAATAGAACATGGGTTTCCTAATTCCTCAACTACTGCTCTGCCTACTAACCCCGTTGTTTCCCTGAACCTTTACATATACTTGAGTAGATTAATAATTAACCTCCAAGTGGGGCACTTTGAAGCAAATGTAAAATGAAACCAAACACTTGTCTTGGTTTTTAGTCATACCAGATTTGCAAGTAGGGTGTGTTTAAATGATGAAGGTAGATAAAGTCTTGTTAATTTAGATTAGAGTAAAAGTCAGTGCCTTATCAAAGCAAGTGACTAATTAGGAAAACTATTACCTTTTGGAAAAGAAACAGTTGAACTATCACTCAAAATTATTTTAACTAATTGAACAGTGCTAGTATTTATGCTGAATAAAGGCTCATGCAACTGCTCGGGAAAGGAGAAAGACTGAAAGCTTTTCCCAGGAATTGCCAGTGCTCTGTTTTTTTGATAATTCTGCTTTTAGAAACTTAACAGTACTTGTCATCAGTGTGTAAACATGGGGGAGTGAGGAGAGTCCTGTGAGTCATCAGGGAGTCAAACTTACAGAATTTCAGTGAAGAGCTGCAGCATTTGTATTGACTACACTGCCTTCAGTCTCTTCACCTTACCAAGCCAACAGGACAGCCAAGTGGTTGGGAATGGTTTGAAATGATCCAGTGAATCTCAGGTCTGTATTAACTATGATAGGGCATTTGAGAACCTGCAAGGGTGGAAACACTAGGGCAAATTCGTGGTGTGAAAAGAAAGATTATGATCAGACTGTATTTATGTTCAGACAGATACACGCAATTGTGAAGAATCATTAAATAACTGTTAACCACACCTGCACAGAGCCTCTGGCAATGCTGGCTTATACAGAATCTCAAGAACTGCTATGTGCCTGACATCATACCTTTGCAAGGAAAGAAAAGTCCTGGGTGTTAGCCCAAGACTGGTAAGTAAAACATAGTCCACAGACGTGAGCCAGTTTAATGCCTGTTAGTGATTTTCTGGTGTGTCACACCCAGTACCTTCTCCCCTTTAAATCTGTCAGTAGTCCTGATTTGTTTGGTTAAGACTGAGTCTTACTAAACATCTCTGAATCTGCTTTAATGCAATGGCTACTTTCCTGTAAGTCAGTCAGGACCGTGAGGAAGGAGTAAGTATGCGTACACACAGGGAGTCTCGCACAAACTGTATCTTGACTCCTCTGGGGCTTGTAACTGCTGCTGTGACACACAGCTGCTGGTTTGGGCTCCTTTCTACATGGATCATTTTCCCTTTTTAAAACACTGGGGGGGTTGACATTTTGTTGTGATGGAAATGACATTTCAGAACCTTTTTATTTTTACTGTAAAAAAAATAAATAAAGGGAAGCCTATGGGGAAGGGGAGCAAGCAGGGTAAAGGTAGCAGAGGAAAAAGAAAATGGGACTGGAGCAAAGCTGAGATGAGATGGAGGTGTGGGGAAAGTTGGAGTAGATAGCTCCAATTGAGCATGTTGCAGAGAAGTTTCACTCAGACTGTAGAAATTTCCAGGATGCCCCAAAATCTCCAATTTGGCTGCTTCTGCTGGTGGAATTTTTTTGGACTGCTCACCTCTACAGCTTTCCTCAGGCTAGGGAGTTCTCTGGTTTTTTATTTCCCATGGTGCGTTTGGAAGCAATCGTCTTTCATCTGCATTTTTCTCTCTCGGAGTATACTTTTCCTGTCTTTCATGGCTAGGGGTGGTTGATTGAGGAGTTTGGGGTTTTTATCCTGAATAAAAAAACATCAAAAAACGCAAAAGTGAAAGTTTATGTGTGTAATTCCTGAAAGGGGCTGCTATGCATCCATTTGATACCTCTTTCTAATTGCAATTTCTATACAAAATCTTTCCTTTTTTTCCCCTAATGAAAATCTCCAGCAGCTGTGAAGGATAGGAGGTTCTGAAACAGAAACAAAACACGACCGATGCACAGAGGGATTTTCAAGAAGGTGGAATAATATTTAAAAATTTTGCATACTTCAGTATTCATATCAGAGAAGTGTAAGCTCCAGCACTTGACATTGCTAGATCAGACTATGGAGATATTTACTCATCGCTTACAAGAGTCCTTATGAATAACTTGATTTATTTATGCCATAAGGGTTTGGAAGACAGTCCATTTTTACTTTCTCCAGTTGAGATGGAGTCAATGCCAAGAAACTTAGCAAAGCCCAATATATATTAGAAATTTTAAGAGTTATCAAAGTGGTGTGGGAAAAATGACCTCCCACCATGTTACTTTAAATACCGGTCAACTCTCTGTAAGTAAATCTTACTTGGTGACTTGGACAGAGTTTATTTTGAAGGCAGGATGTGAAGTAGTACACCCTGTACCCTCTTACCCCCGCTCTGGCTTTTAAATGCACTATGGTTAAAGTTTTGCCCCTTGATGAAGCTGGGTGGAGTCAAGTGCAGAGGCAAACTGTATAGGCGGGGCTTTCACTCCAGTGGGCCTGAATTCAAACCTTCAAAACTTTGGCCAGACTCATGACTATTCACAGTTGAGACTTTAATTAAATGGTGTTGCATATTAGAGTTAAATGTGGAAACTGTGTTGTATTATACTAGCTCATGTTGCCGAAAGAAATAGAGCCATGCTGCTTGATTGAAGAGACAGCTAAGTGAATAATTGGCAACAAATAATTAATCTAAATGTTTCTAAATGATTCTTACAGAATCTCATTATTGTTGAGAAAGATCTCCATTTATTAATGCTATGGGACTCCCTTTCACAAGGGGAAAGTTTATTTATATAAGATTAATGGGTTGAGGTATAGACTTGCAAGTTCTTCCTGAGTCATCAGACCCAGAAAACATGTATTTTATATTAAGGTGAATACAATCTTCCAAGCAAAAGCATTTATGAGTACACTTTAACTGATGGGTATATGATGATTGACATTCCAAAACCTCTTCTGCAAACACCTACGCTGGCATACTTTTATACATGGGAGTAATCCTAATTAATTTGAGAAAATTACTCTTGTGCATGAATGTATTCATTAGTATTTGAAACATCATGGTCTTAGTGTGGTGAGCCTTGCAGATACAATCTTGATCTTATGCTTGAAGATGCCCACAACGTCCCATCCGGTCTTTATGGCTACCGTAGCACTAGTAAATAAAACAGGCTGGCACCCAGTCTTTGCCCCTGAGGGCTTGCGTCCACATGGCTAAATTCTCTTCCTTCCAAAGAAGTAGTCTCATCTGTACCGCCTAGAGGGAAGTGTTCTTTGTCCATGTTATCTCCTGAACCACGCCAATGTGTTGCGCGAGAAAGTACTAGGTTGCAAGGGAAAGCCCATGTCGGGAAGTTTGTTGCTAGTTAAAACAGTGTGGATAATCACATGGAGCTCTTGAGTCCATGTCCTGGCTCCTTTTAGTTTGCAAGTGCAAGATGTAACTTAAATGAGTATTTGTGTTCACTTCATATCTTGAAGCTTTGATAAGGTGTTATTGCTCTCGTCTGTCCGTTACGGGAAGCAGGAGTACTGTTGTTATCTTCAGCAGTGTACTTCTGGGGATGTGTTGGCTGGGTTTCTGTTCCAGCGCTGCTGAAAAGTTTTGCCCAAGAACATTGCAGGGAAACTGGCTTTCTCAGTGTGTTGTGAGTCTTCCCTTCCAGAGGCAAGATGTGATGACAGCCCAAGTAATTTTTTTTTATAAACACCGTTTCAGTCTGTCACAAGAAAACTGTTGGCTAGGGTATTAAAGGGTTGGAAGGTTACAGCACTGAGGAGAGTGGCTTTATTTTGAATAGAGGAGAAGGTAGAGAAGTTCATAGGCAAGAAGAAAACAAAACCTACAAACTGAAGACATAATAGTGAGTTTGAACTGAAAACGTGTACCATTAACAGTTTCTAAATATGTAGATTCTGCTTTGCAGATAGGGAGTTCTCAGAGCTGCTGCCTGAAATTGTAAATGCCTGCACATGTTGTCACACCAGGGAATTGTCATCATCTCATCCCAAAGCAGGTGCCTGTACTACATGAAGTGATTTGCACTTGCGATGCCCATTTCTGTTAGCTGAAAGGAAGCCTGAGGCTTCCCAGGTGATCACCTGGGATGTATTACAAAGCTCTAAAAGTATTTAAGGTGAATTCCAGCCTGCCTCTCTTCTCTCAGGAAGCTCCTAAATTGGGGGTGTGTTGGTTTTTGGTGTTTGAGGTACTCTACTTAATGGAGATTATTTATATATAAGTGATTATGAAGAGAAAAACTAATTTTGTCATTAATCAGACTTCATCCTGAAGTTAACGTACAATTTAACATAGTGGGCTAGACCAAAACATTGTGTAAGGTAAGAGGGATTGCCCCTCAAAATTTATTTGCTGCTTAAAAGCCACACGCTGGTTCCACCGCAAGCACTGCAGTTCTTCTCTTCCTTTGCCTGGCTACCACTTGCTTATCATTCTTTCTGATATGACTCACTCAGAAGGATGTTTCACATTAGACTGTTTTGTAACATCTTTCCATGAAATGCTAGAACATCGGTGCTTGCTCCAGGAAAAGGTGAGTTAATATGTGTTTTCATGTGCCCTGATGGTTGCCTTGCTTAATCAATAGTAAAAAGGATGTCTTTATTGACACTGAGAGCTTTCCAAAAAGCGTTCTTTCCACCGTTAGTGAAGTGTTGCTTAACAGAGCTAGCTTAAGCTTGCCACACTGAGTTGTGCATTGTTTGCGTTGCATTGGTTGGTTACCTCTTTCTGTTAACTTTCCGTGTACAATTTAATTAGGTTGTGAATAATAGGACATGTTATCAGATGGTATGGCGTTATTAACTTCAGTGAAGTGTTGTGTGATGAACTAGCTAAAGATCTGGACAAAAATTTATACATTCTTCGTATTTAACTGTCTGTCTGCATTTTGGATGAAGATAACTGCCAGCATATGTGATTGCGACTCTGTTGCCAAAAGAGGTGTGTCTCTTTATGCCAGTGAGGTGCTTCACTGTTGGTATAAATATAATGGCGTGGTAATTACTGGATATAGATACAATAAAGATCAAACTTTTTTCCATAGAGAGTGCTTTTATTATCTTGGAAGCATACCTCTTGTCTTTTCATGTGAAGAATACTAAGCAAGAGTATGACACTTCAGAGTTGGAAACCTGAGTGAAAAAATCATAATGCTTTATTTCTGCAAATAATTTGTATGTTTTAGTTGCCCATAAGCTGTGAACAGTGCTCTCAGGTGTCCTATTGTACAAATTAAGCATGACTTATTTTGGCCAAAAAATGACAACGAGAAGAACACTTTTATAATGCTTATGCTCGCTAGTTGTATAAACAAATAAGAAAAAGGTTTCCCTTTTTCTGATTAGATAATTTATGGAATAAATTAATGCATATGTGAATAATGGGGAAAGTGATAAATATGCCAACAATATCTAGTTTTAAAGTTGCTTTTCTTATGTATCTGACAATAGAAGAAAGTCTAGTCTGATCTCTGAGAAAAGCAAATAAAATGTACATATTAATAGCAATCAAACTGTTCACAGATGTTTTTGGGTGGAAGTTGGCTTTTAACAGCAAATGGTAATCCAATGGTTTCCTACTCTATCCAGTTCATACTTCTCACTGAAAGGTGTCTGCAGTATGACACAACACGTCGTGACTCCCCAGCACAATGTTGCAATACATATTGGTCAAAGTATGTAGTATTTCAGAGCTATGCATAATTTGTGATTGCAACAGTCCCAAATAGGATACAGGCAAGGGGAGCATATAAAACATGCTCAGTGTTTCCATCTCATTCATAATTTTGACTCAGCAGTTCCAGCTGATTATTAATAGTTTCTCCAGCAAGCCTGGATTGACTAAATGAATTCACTTGAATGTACTCAAGTGGTTTCATTAACCTTGGCCTGTGCAAAAGTGACTTTCTAAATTGGATTCACTGCACTAATCTTGGTGCCCGTGCTATTGTATATTGCATCAAGGAACAAAATAAGCAAGAAACAAAGTGGCAAAAAAATATTATTTAAACTGGAAGTGAGGCAGAATTCATTAAAAAGAGAGTATGCACCATGCCCATTATAGGATTTGCTAATGCTCACAAGTTCTTCCAGCTAAATTTAATGTATGCAAATGATTATTTATGAGCAGTTATTATCAACAATACTAATAACTTCAATACTAGTAATAACAGCGATCTGGACTAATTAACTGTTTTGAATTGAATTTTGTAATATTCGCAAGTTTTTTCAGTTTTATGGGAACTAAACAAAATCAGCCCCATTGGCTAACAGAAAACTCTGTTTCATAGAATGTGATTCTGGCTTTGGAGGCAAGATTTGAACCAGAATAGAGAGACGGCCGAGAGAGGCTCTGCTTGTGCCAACAAAATGGATAGAGGAATAAAGTCAATGTAAATGCATTCATCATGTTTTCTCTGTTCATATGAAACCAATACATTCTGGTAAAGTGCAAAAGGCTCACTTGAGTTTTTTGTACTGGAAATGTTGTATTTTGATGGTTCTGAATGGTTTGGAGAGATGCTGTTCCTGTGTTGGTTCTTTTCTGTTTTTCTGGTTAGAAAGAAAACAATTTTATGATCTACAGTCAAGTTTTTTTTTATTCCTTCCTGGCTATGGGGAAAAAAAGAAGAGAAATCTTGACCTGACTATAAACAGAAAGTAGAAGGCAAGTTCATGGGAGCACAGAAAAGGGGATCTCCTAACTTTTACAACAATCTATTCAAAATTGTTTAAGGATGGCAATATTGTGCATTAGTCTGCAGATTCCATGGGACCTTGTTCTGTCTGTTTGGGCAGTGAGATACCATGCACGAGCCCTATGTAAGACATAAAAATAAGTGTGAATGATAGCAATGCAGATAATATTGGTTCTTATAAATAATAATTAATGCTAATTAATGTTGACTCTGTGTGTTGTGGCTTGGATGAAACTCTGGCAGCAATTGGCAGACATGCTGATATGAAATCTCCACCCACAAAGATCTGCTGAAAGAGCAGTATCTGGCATAAGGGGATCTGCCCTTGTAAGTGCAAAGACTACAGAGTTTTTCTACTTACTTTTCTTTTCTGCAGAGAAATCAGGCCTATGGCTTTAGAGTCTCTCCGCATGCACAGATCTCTAGGAACTGCAGACATGGAACAAATGCAACATCAGATCACGTTGTTCATGTAAGCTTATAAATAATGTTTCATGTTAACTGAAAATAGCACACGTAATATAATGTTCTCCTGTAATACTGGCCCCTTGACAAATGAACATGTAGACGCTGCTGTGTTTGTTCAGGACAGGCGATGCCCTTTCCTTGTGTGAGCCGCGCTGCTGTGGCTGTACCACCAGATGCAGGAATGCACGCTGCACAAACTGGTGCCGATAGGGAGGCTGACGCCTCCTCACTAGTCCTTGGTAAATCTGTATCTGCATGTGTGTCCGCACATATGCATACTATTTTTCTTCTGCCGCTTCCCTCCCACTCTGAGCTGCTTTCCTTTCCGCGCTGCCCTCGAGCCAGGAGGTCAGCGCTACCGCTGCTTTTTCGCCAGTCATGCTTTTCTTTCTATGTTTTCTCCTCTTGTTACTTTGGAGGGGCAGCAGGAGCTGTTTGGCAGATTTAATGTTTTTTTTTTTTTTTTCTGGGAAGGAAAGGATAAGACTTAGAAAAATAGGATGCTGGTTTTTGCCTCCAGGCAAAATGTGTAGGGGGGACATTCTTTTTCTTGAGGGAGGAGATTTTTATTACCAGGGAAGGAATTTCCCCTAACAGAGCAGTTTTACCTGCGTTCCCCTGAGACACAGGAGTCGGGAGCCTGTGTGGTGTTGATGTTATGGAGGGTCTGGGGCTGAATGACCAGTTGGCATCACAAAATAATCCAACTTCCCAGAGGGAGAGGAAGGGGTTGCGTGTGGCCTTGCAAATGAGAAGGAAAAAGAGAGGAAGAAGTGCCTGGTTGTTCCTGGCTTAGCGGGAAGAGCTGCAGGTCCCTGATCCCTGTGTGACCAGCAAACACCCTTGCTGAGAGCTGTAGACCAGGCCATTTGCTAGAGCAGCTCTGTGACTCCATCAGCTGCCTCGCAGGGGGTATGTGCTAGAGAAAACCTGGGCCTATAAAGCTGCATTAGCTGACATTTCAAAGGTAAGATACTCTGTTTTCTTGTTTGATTGTTCGCTTCTCACTGGGGGATCGGTTATATGTTGAGATGACTTGACTTGATGCACACCTCCTTAGCAAATACGTTGGTTCAGTGTTTAGAGGATCATGTTTCTTTGTGGTGCAGAGTTATTTATTACAATATTTGTGGTAGGCTGATGACACTCCTGTGATGATCAAAAAGAATAAGTTGTGTATTTTTTTTAAGAATGTGTTAAGCCAGTTCTGTCAAAATAGAGCTAATAAATACCAGTAATTGTTTAGACAGCTGAAAAGGAATAATTCCCCACAATTTTTGAAAACATTGTAGGTAATGATTTGGCTGAATGTGTATGGAGACCTATGCTTACCTCTACATTTCTGAAGCTGAGTGTAGAGTACTGCACTTGTTTTGTATGAGTCTGGAATCTGAAAAACTAGAATTTTTCCCCAAACAGGCCAAAGAATGTCTGTGTAAAGTAGGCTAATTTTAAATGTTCAGATTTCATCTGCTAAACTGTTTTGGCAGGAATGAGACGCAAGGATAGCAAACGTAGACTACACCTTCCTTCTTGAACTGAGGAAGCTGGTAGGAAGGTGGGCAGGGACCAGGGAGATGGCACAGGTTCTGCCAGTTTAGTGGAAGGTTATTAGTGGAAATCCTCACAGACCAGTGTGGGACTGATCTTACTTAACATTTGCATTAATGCCTTGGGTGTAGAAGGCTGGAATTGACTGATGAAATTCTCTGCTGACACAAGACGAGGAGGCACTGTCAATGTAGAGATTATGTCCAGTTCTTCCCGTACTGGGAGTGTGAGGGCAGGAGCGATGGGAACAGACTAAAAGTTTAATAGCTGAGCGTTTCTGCCTTTGGTAGAAATTGTTGGTCCCTACAAGCCAATACAGCATGAAGTAGGAAAGAACTTGGTAGAGAAAGACTTGGATATGCTAACTGACTACAGAATAACTGTGAGCTTCTGGTGCAATCTGGGAAAAGCTAAATGGAAATAGACTGGTCATTAATGGATTAGGTTTGTAATTAGGAGGTTACTAAAAATGAGATTCTGTAATAACCTCCCAGCTGGAGTAGGCAGAGCAGCAAACCTAACTGGAGCTTCATGAACTGATGAACAGGGCTCCTGATGCAGGAGCTGATAGTATCGGGGGATAGTCTAATGACGTAAGGCTGACCCAGACCTAATTTCCAATGAAAGAGGCATGTGTGTTTTATTCAGCTACACAGTGCATATAGAAAGGGAAATTGTTGCAGGCATTGCTGATTGAAATTCTGAAATCAATAAATAAATTTAATATTGAATGATGATGATGTACCATTCTATTCCTCTTAGTTTTCATTAATTTCTCCACGTATGACATATTCTGGACTTTATGGAGCTCATTATTTGTAATTGGTCTTGTGTCAACAAGCAGCAAAGATCAGACTGTCTGCCATTAGTGACAGTTGGCTTAATTTAGTAATAGTACTTAGCAGTTATGTAGTGCTTTAAATTTTAAAATCCCAGTTCAAATATTAGCTAATTAGTCATCACACCAATTGCTTTAAATATTATCAGGCCTTCTATAGAGATCAGTAAATAGCTATTGTTACCCATATTTTGGAGATGAAGAAATTGAGATGGGAAAGTTGTGTCTCTGTGTATCTTTATATATAGGTATTTCAAAGGCACCTATCATTTCAAGGTCTGACAAGTCTATCAACTTGTTAGACCTGATTCAGCATCCACTGAAGCCAATGGAAATCATTCTAGCAACTTCAAAGGGTCCCCTTGCTGCCTAATTGGATTACCCTGCAAAGGCCAGCTTCCTAATATTACCGAGCTAGTACAGTGCACTTTGAGATCAGTTGATGAAAAGCACATCTGCCCTGGCAGTCAGCACCCTTCGTGTTGCTGTAGGGGACAAACAGAAGCACTCAGAAATGATGACGTTTGCTCAGCCACTCAGTGAGTGAGTCCCAGAGGTGAGACTGTGGGATTCTTGAGTGCTGTTTTCTAGAAAAGTTATTTAAGAGCTTGAAAACACTGATAATCCAATGATGAGATTTTCAGAAGTTCCTAGCTAAGCATCATCTGTTGATTTTGGAAGGATTGTCCAGGTATTTTGACAGTCACAGTATGTATTTCTCAGTCTATTCAGGCATCCACATGACTTTTAAAACCTAGCCCTACACTTCAGTGGTACATGGGAGTTAAAAGTCAGATAGGAAAAGGTCAACAGAGACTTGTCTGGAAACTCCAAGATTCAGCAACATGTTTTTTTGTGTTGCTTTTTAAAACATGAAGTTCTGTGGAGAAGGAAAAAGGAAAGGGAAGAAAAGAAATCTTAGCCTCAAGTGTAATGCTGAAGGATCCTAGAAATCCTTTATCTATGAAGTGGCAGGCAGCTGTGTAAACTAAATGTGACATACCTAGTCAAAGTTTGACCAGTCATGTGCAGTCTTATGGTTCAGCTGTGTTCCTTGAAAGATGGAAATAACCCTTCACAGATTCAAGAACATGTTGTCATGTGTATTTATTCAGAGTTTTCATTTCTTGAGCATTTACTATGCTTTGCATAAGAACTAACTGTTTCTGTAAATGTTTCTGCCCTAAAACTTGTTGGGGTTTGTGACAGATAGCATGAAACAAGTGAAAGAGCATATGGAAAAGAGGCTTTTATCAAAATATATGCATAAATTTCTTTTTGCTTTTAATGTTAATGTTTGCTTGATCCTGTTAGTCAATAGTGCAGTATTCTCTAAGCTTTGAAAGATGAGCTTAAATGTGGGAAAGCAGCACAGATGGCATTTTCCTTGCTGTCCTGCCTCTTGCTGCTAAGTACATGGTGCTTTTGCCTGCCTTCCCAGCTAGGAATATCGTGGTATTTGGGAAATATTGCAGTAAAAAGAACATAGAGAATAATCTTCTCTCTAGTTCAAAGCCCTGTGCTTGCAAATAAAGCTTTTCATGTTCGTTACTTGTTACTCAACAGCAATCATGAAATGACAGGCATTGTAAGGTAGACCCCTCCTTAGGCTTACGTTTGTAAAGAAAAAAATTATGAGAGAGACGTGTTCCTCCACATGCTTTTAAGATTTCAGATATTATGGAGGCCTTGCAGTGAAACGAGTGCGTTTACAGGTGACCAAAGAGGTGAAATGAGCCAGAGAGATGAAGGCTGCCCGGCCAAACTCCTGTCTGCTGGTATTAGTGGCACGTGTTGTCAGGCTTTAGACTCAGCGATGTGTGATCGATACTAATGCAATAACAAATGGCAGCTATTGCACTTAGTCTCTGTTTTCAGCTACCGTACAGCATATGAGCGGTTCTTTCTTTCTGACCTTGTGAATCTTGTTAATAACTATAGCTGCACCTTCCAAAACATGAAATCTGAGTTGGATCCAGGATCCGTATGGCCACTGGCACCAGCCTCCAGCATGGGAGCAGAGGGAGGCCAGGATCTCCTCACCAGGGCGGCTGCTCGCTCTCCAGAGCAGCTGCTTTCCCCGTTTCCCTTTACTTCTGGCTATGATGTTCCTGCCACTTGGTTGGTGCTCAGGAGAGGGGATTGTGCAGTGGAAATCCAGGGTGGCAGATATTTTGCTTTGTGTCTGACAGAAGAGCGGCAGCTGTGGTCTGGCCATGCTGGCAGTTTTATTGGCTGCTCTACCACTTCTACCCCTGCTCTCCTTGTCCTAAGCCCTGGAGGGGAGGTCTGCCTTTGTCCTTTCGGGTCCACTCAATACCAAAATTCCTCCAGCTACTTTTACATTCTCTCCTCATGGCTTATATCCATGTAATTTTTCTGAATGGCTTGGGAATAAATCAGATCAAGGTTTCATTTCCTCGCTCTTTCATTCTCCTTTTTTTAGCTGTGTGAGATTTGTCTTTCCTCCTTATGTGTTTTCTCCATTAGCAATATTGTTGCTTTTTGCTTAAAGGATGTTTAGGAGGAGAGACTCCCTCCTGTCACCCAGATACAGTGTATGTTTCAGTCCACAGTTCTCCTTCCCCCTTGTGCTCCTGCCCTGTGATAAAAGATTTAGTCCAGACAGAACACCAGAAAGCAATTGTAGTGGAGAGACTATTTTTAACTTGGCAATGATCAACTACGGATGATCTAAGGGAAAAGCATGGCTTCGGTACATGGCTAGGGCACAAGAGCTTGTTTCTTAATCTGACTTCTTAATTCTTCCACTCCTTGGCCTAAGCACATCATTTAACTCTGTGTCCCAGTGTCATGGTTTAACCCCAGCCAGCAACTAAGCAGCACGCAGCTGCTCACTCAGCTCCCCCCCCACCCCAGTGGGATGGGGGAGAGAATCGGGGAGGGGAAAAGGTAAAACTCGTGGGTTGATATAAGAACAGTTTAATAGAACAGAAAGGAAGAAACTAATAATGATAATTATAATAATAAAAATAAAATGTCAGTAATAATAAAAGGATTGGAATATACAAACCAAGTGATGCACAGTGCAATTGCTGACCAGTTGCTGACTGATGCCCAGTTAGTTCCTGAGCGGCAATGCCCCCCAGGTCATGTCGCCCCATTTTATATACTGGACATGACATCACACAGTATGCAATACCCCTTTGGCCAGTTTGGGTCAGCTGCCCCAGCTGTCTGCCATCCCAGCTTCTTGTGCCCCTCCAGCCTTCTCGCTGGCTGGGCATCAGAAGCTGAAAAATCCTTGACTTTAGTCTAAACATTACTTAGCAACAACTGAAAACATCAGTGTGTTATCAACTTTCTTCTCATACTGAACCCAAAACCTAGCACTGTACCAGCTACAAGAAGAAGGTTAACTCTGTCCCAGCTGAAACCAGGACAGCCAGTTATTCCACCTGTAACCTGAGGATAATGGTAAGGATTCACATGTTTCATAAGGCTTAGAATGACAGTGTAGTAGATGGCTCCTTTTCCAAATGAAAGGATTTCCCAATCATCTGATCTTTCTAATGGCCAATTTTATACCATTAAAAACTGCTGAAATAGGGTTTATTTCTACTGTGAGACCAAAGTCACATTGTGAATTGTAGGGAGATGCGTAAAAAGTCAGGTGGAGCTTCTGTCCTGGAAAATTGTGAAGTTAGCCAATTTTTTTAAAACCAATTTTGCTATTATTCCAAATTGTGCAAAAACTGTAAATGGATAATAATTTCTAGGTTTACTTGAAATGAAGCTTGCTAAGGGCAGTCTCAGGCTGTCTTCTGTAGTCAAGCAAATTTCTTATTAAGAAAATGAATACGAGTTTATTGAAATTATTGGATTGGAGTCATCGGTTCATTCTTTTCTGGTAGTCCTTCAATTCTTCTCCCCACAGTGCTTGAAGCCATGCTTAGGCATACAAATCTACATATGCAGAGACAGAAATGAGATTATTATGTTAAAGATCACTATCTTCCTAGAACACAGAAGAAATCATATATGTACACACTCATGCTCTGAGATGCATACACATAGGGAAAGAAAAGATTACAGCCTACTGTAAATTAGTGTAGCTTAATTGAAGTCAATCAAACTGCTAATTTGATTTAGTCAAACTGTACTAATTTACACCAGCAGCTGAGATTTTGGCCCTTACTGCTTTAATTTTGTACTAATCTGTTTATAGCTTTCAAATATATGGAGCCAGTTGATTGCTAAACTGTTTATTGGGTGTGGTTCCAGGATTACAACAGTAATTATTTTACTGAAGCCCTTTATTTTCAAAAATGCATGTTTCAGATTTACATAATAGGACTAGACAATGACTAAGGGGCAAATTATACCAAGATTATTGCATGCACTTACGCATGTGTTATGTTTTTATGACTCAGAATGGAGCTTGTTTGTCTTCCACCTTTGGACAGAGGTGTCTTTGGCGAGGGGGGGAAACATTGTAGAGCACAAGAATTACAAAAGAGTCTCAGCCTGTAGAATTCTGTGCCAAGACATGATGCTAGACGATAAAATATTACTTAAGTGTGAAGGTGGGGGACTTGGTTATGAAATGCCAAACGGTTTTCCACAGCTCTGCTCCCTCGATATGGTGTTTATTCCATCCCGAGAGCTGAGGACTTCAGTGATGATCCTGACTGTGAAACACCTTTCCTCTTTGGTACCCAAGTGCTGGCATGGGAGCATTCAGAATTTGGAATGGTATTTTGGGTGGTGTTTGCCTGGAATTACCAGCTCTCAGTGCCTTTCCCCATGCCAAAGGATGGTGTTGATAAGGACAGTGGCATGGTGCTTTGAACAAGCTTTGAAATATTGTTTTTCCTCCTTTTCCTTTGGTGTTCTTCACGGAATAGTTTGCACCTATTTGATGCACAGGAATGCTGCCAGCAATCTTCTGTCTGCAGAACCACTGTAGCAAGAAGAGCTTCAGTTTAGCAGCAGTGCCTGCACTGGGGCTGGCAGAGCCCACCGCTCCTCCCTGCATGGTGATCGGGCTCAGTCCTCCCCTTCTCTGTGGAGCCTTGTCAATCAGTAAGCCAGTTACTATGAGGCTTGATGGATGCTGATCGTGGTGAGGATGCCTTTGTGTAGGTTGGATACTTGAATGAACCTGTTCAGCCTGGTTGTTGGTAGGATCTACAGTCTGAAGGTGAAAGGCTTTAGACTCTTATCTCTTGAGCTGTGCAGCCTCTCTCCTGGCTTCTTGGTGTTTACGATAATTACCTTAACGAAACAGATTGTTATCTACTTGCTGTCATCAAGTGTGGAAGATGGTTGTTGGAGAGTTCAGGACTGCAAGATTTGCTTTCTTGCAGCCAGAAAATAAATTAATGAAAACATTGCTCCAATAATCCCTAGCCCTGACCTCTTTAATGCATCCTGAAAACTAAATGCATATGAATAATTATCTAGGTTTTGTAAACAGAGCTAAGTAGAAAGATACAACCCACTTCGGGATCACCAACTTTGACAGCACCTCTTTAAAAAAAAAAAAATTGTCTGTGAAACAACTCACTGTAACTCTTATAAGTTTTCAGAATGACCTCAGTCTTTATAACTGCTTGTTAAAGGATTTTCTAAAAAGAGCAGCAACACCTGGAGACTCATTTATCACTGTCTCTGCCTACTGGCGATCCCACCTACACACTGAAGAATGACTGCTAACATAATATTTATGCAATAAACCAGCTGAAATATGTAAAAAGAAAAGCCTTCTGTAGGGATGGTAGAGATTAAAGAAGTATTTGAAGTCATTGGTTATTTTTTGCTGCTTGATAAACAGGGAGGATTCTTTTGGTTTCATGGCACAGTTCTCTTGAAGAGAAAAAACTTTTTGGTATCCATTCTGACACAGGAAGGCCACCTAAGAGCAAGCAGGTTTTCCTGTTATGAAAAGGTTCTTTCTTCCCTCATCTTCATGCTTGCAAACTATGCTGTCGTCTTCTGCAACTCAAATCTATGGAGCAGGGCCATTCTGAAAATCTCTTGAAGCCATTTGTTGCCTCTTGAGCCTCTTTAATGACGTCCAAAGGCATCTACCTTGCAAAGGCCTGCCTGATAATTCCTAGAGACCTGAAGTTTCTCCTCTAACTGAAAAATGCTGCAAAGACTCCACCTAAGACCCATGTGTTTAAAGTGTCTGGTAGCAGAGGTGCAAAGCTTATAGAGGAATCAAAGCCACTGGCAGAACTGGAGCCCTGGAGGTGCATTAGTAAGCATAAGCTCAGCCTAAAACCTACAGGGTTGAGTGCAATGACCTTGTGTTAACTTCAGTCAGTCCAGCAGCTTTGGTCATGAGTGACAGCTGGGTCTGTAAAGCAGTTCTGACTTTCTGCTTGCAAACATAAGGGCTCCCTCCCTAGGTTTCCGTTTCTCCTGTGCACTGGCCCTGCGTGTTGAAATTCAGGAATGGCCATGAAAACCGAATTCTGTCTTGGATCTCCAGGTCATCAACCCATGGGGTTCTTGAACAGTAAGAGTCCATTAGTGGTAGAACAAATACACAGTAGCTATGTTGGTCAGCCTAAATAAAAAGGACTATCACTTTGGATCATGTTGGTCAGCCTAAATAAAAAGGACTATCTCTTCAGATCTAGGAAGCTTGGCACATTGGACTACCACTTTAAAACCATGTATGATAATTCTCTTGGGTCATATTCAGTACAGTGTAAGTAAATGGATTGTACAAAGGAGGAGCAATTTGTATACAGATGCACAGCAAAAAATAGCTTTGTTAGAGCAGAGGGAACATAACCGCCAAAGATGAGCCGAGAGACACAGTCCCCATGGCCTCATGGAAGTGTTAGTGACTGACCACATAACAGCTTTGCAAGTATGTTATAGTCAGCAAGAACACTTACTGAATGGGATGATCTGTCTTCTGTATGTATCCTCTCCCAGTCCACCACCTTTGTTTAAAACAAACAAACCTAACAACAACTAAACAACTGAAACAAAGAACAATAACAGAACAAACCAAACAAAAACAAGCAAAAAAAAACCTCCCAGGGCACACAGAAGTAATATGTTGGAGCTCTCCAATACCTCTGCATCAAGGCTTTGACCAGGGATAGTTTGCCCTTTTAGACGCTGCAAAAGTAACACAACTGTTAGCGAAGAACATCAGCATCACCAAGTCATCAGTTCACATGCGTAAATAGCTGGGAAATACTTCAGAAAAAAGCTTCGCAGGTTGTAGTGGATCACAAGTGTGAACATGAGCTGGGAATGCTGTTTTAAAAAAAAAAAATTAAAAAATTGCCAACCTGGGACATATAAACAGGAATATAGCTGACAGGACACATGAAGTAATCCTGCTTCACTCAATGCTGATAAGGCATCAGCTGGAGCACTGGATCTGATTTTGGGCTGTGCCTTTCTAATAGGATATGAGCTCATTGGAGAGAATCCAAAGTGAACAAGGGAATGATCGAAAGTCTAGAAAACCTAATGCTAAGAAGACATTGAATGAATTGGCTTTTTTTTTGGCCCAAAGATTAGAGGATTTAAAAAGGAGAGAGAGTTTAATAAGGGTCCTCCAATATATAAAAAGCTCTGGCAAAGAGGGGACTGATCAGAATATAATTGTATCTAGTATACTGTGCTGTTATTCTTCGTATCAGGCTAACTGGCTCTAATTGCAATATGTTAGACAATTGGGTAGATATTCAGGAATACTTTGTAGCGATAAAGGTAGTGATTGCCTGGAGAAGTAGCAGAATTTCTGTGAGTGGAAATCTTTTAGAAAAGGGGGGTAAATATCTTTGAAGAATGATATAGGCGCAGATGATTTTGCCTTGGAGCCCCAAAATGAACAAGATTATTAGATCCTTTTTAGTGTTATTTTTCTATTATTTTATGGGGAAGGGGAAACACCAGAGAAGATAAGAATGCCAAAGGCTTATGATGATTTGTGCAAATTTTAAGGTGCAGTTCTAATACAGTGCCATGTATATAGATAGCTTCATCATCATTTAATATGATGGCAATCCACATAGACCTATCTCACTGGTATACCCAACTGTCTGTATGGGCTGGTAAAAGAGGAGTATCACAGGGTGATACGTGCACAATGCAGAAGATGTGGTATGGGTTAATCTTAGAATGTTGCAGCTGAGCCAGTTTTATCTAGAACGTGTCCATGTAGTATAACTCATGGGATTTTCCTTGTAAGAAAATAGGTAAGAATTTAACTGAAAGTGGTAGAGAAGAGGTTGACTAGATCCTGGCTATATGTTGTGCATAAGCTGCTACTTGCAAATCCTACTAGGAACTTGTGTTGAGTGCATAGAAGCCATCAATTTAATGCTTAGTGTCAGCAAATAAGGGAAAAGCAGAACCTGAGACTAAGCAATGTTCTTGGCAGTTGGCATTTAGTAAGACTGCTCTTTGGAAACTTATCTTCACTTTTTTTGTTTTGTTTGTTTGTTTGTTTGCAAGAGGAGGGGCAAGAATAGGATGAAGAAGGTGATAAAAGCTAGGTTTTGATTAAAGAAGATGGAGAGTTGGCTTTTCTGGAATAAAATACTAGAAATCTGTGAGGTTTGGTTTTCAGATGACAACAGCAAGTTGACTGAACACTGAAAATGTTATGTCAGGACTGTATTTTGAGTCCTTGGGGAACATGAGGGCAGGTACCTCATGTGCCCTATTATACATTGGAGTCAGGGTTTCTGGCTAAGTGTTTTTCTCCTCTTATGAACTACTATATATTGGCAGGAAGAGAGACCATCAGGTGTTACAAGAGAGGCAGCCTGGACAGCCAGTCTGTTTGATAAAAGAAAATGCATACAAGTGCCAGGAAGTATAACCATGAAGTTCTAAGGTGATATGTCAAAATCTTCAGTATTCAGACACAAGTTGGAAGTTTTTTTGAAAGATGTTATTTCCTTTAAGGAAAACAATTCTCTGGACAGCCCTACTTGAGAAGAAGAAGTGCAGATGCTGTGGCTGGTTTGTAGGGCAAAGGCTGCTTCTGCATCTCTGAGCAGCTCTAGTTTTCTTTAGGAGACAGTAAAAAGTGCACAGTACTGCACGACAGTTGTCAACTGTTTTGTTTTTCTTGAAAAGCATACAGAGATGAGAGTGAGCCGTCTGATTTTTCAAGTTTTTAAATCATTCTTCACACAGTACTGACAGTGGGAAATGACTGGATATCATCTTTAGATCTCTGCTTTGCTGTGCTGAAGAGATGCATTTGCCTAGCCTACCAGAAAATGTCGGGTGGGTCACAACTATTACATGGGAACCTGTGGTGGGTTGACCCTGCCCAGCAGCCCAGCACCTACCCTGCCTCTTGCTCACTCCTCTCTCCTCTGTTATAGGGAGGAAAAAAGAAGGAAGGTGTGAAAAAACTTGTACATCAAAATAATGACAGCTTAATAAGGAAGGCAAAAGCTGAGTGTGCAAGTGAAGGAAAAAAGAGGAATTCATTCACTACCTCCCATTGGCAGGGAGATGCCCAGTCTCTTCCTGGGAAGTGGGGCCTCTGCATGAGTTACAGTTGCTTGAGAAAACAAATGCTGTAATAATTAATGTCCCCCTCCTCCTTTTTCCCCGAGTTTTGTCGTGAGCATGATGTGGTTGGGAATATCCCTTTGGTCAGTTTGGGTCAGCTGTACTGGCTATATATCCCCCCCACCAACTACTTTCTTTGTGGGTAAGAGAGAAAGCCTTGATGCTGTGTAAGCACTGTTTAGCAACAGCCAAAACATTGGTGTGTTATCAACGCTTTTAGTCACAAATGCAAAAGCGTGGTACCATGCGGGCTGCTGTGAAGGAAGTTAACTCCATCCCAGCCAGACCCAGTACAGATCCCAAGAATAATACTGGTCCTGTGGCTACATAGCTCCTTGCAGTGTTTGTGTCTGGGTTTCAGTTGTTTGATATCATACTTCTGCCTTTTTGTTTTATCTAATTTTTTTTTGGCGATGTGGGTGGAGTGGCCTTGAATGTGTGCTAAAAATCTACACTGAGTTGTGTGTACAAAATGCATTTGCAGGAAGCTGTAGATGTGATGAAATGACAGAGACAAAAAAACCACCCAAACCTGCTGCAGGACTTGCCCTTTAAATAAACAATTGGGAAGTGCCAGATATTGAAACACTCTTAATTTCTTCACAGATTATCATTACGTTTTACAAAAATGATTTGATATTGTTTCAAAAAAATTATAATCAATGAAACAGTTCATCTTGCTAATTCCTATCATGCAAAAGGAGAAAGGAGCTTAGTTTTAACCTCAGTTTCTCTAGCAACATTGCTGACTTTTGAAATTGTTTGAGATCTGAACATGATGAAAGACAATTATCCAAAAGGAACCAAAAGGATTCCAGGAGAGGTAATGCATATGTATTTCCACTCCTGTGGCAGAACAGAGGTGCACTTGGCCTTAAACACCAGCAGTGTCATAACATTATCCTCTGTAATTAGGTGGTTATTGTGCTAAATGTAAGGATTTACTGTTTTGTTACTGTTTTGAGCTCTTTGAACCAAGTTGACCACTGGGCTGAGATTAACTGATTTATCATACCGTGCCAAAAATCACCAGAAGTGGCTATCTTTTTCCTGAGAGGCAGGTTTAGGTAAAACATCAGAGCATTTCAAATGCTATTTTCTTTCAATTCTTCTCTTAACCTTTCCATGAATAAACAGCATATATTTTAGCTTTTGCTTAAAGTTTTTGAAAATCAAATAAGAAATAGGACATCTTTCAATAAAATCTGAGACCTATACGTAGAGGGGGGGAAAAAGGCTGACTGATACTTAAAGGAGTCAGCGTGGGACTTCAGAGCCTCTGGTTTGGTTCTCTGCTCTGCCGCAGGCTTCACCTGTGAGCTCTGTCAGGGAATTTAATTTTCCTGTGCCTCTGTGCTCCATCTGTAGCTTTTTTTTTGCCTCACGGTCATCATTACCTGAATGTTTCATTGGGTGCTGACTAGCAAATCCTACTTGTGCCCCTAACACTGCCACATTGCGGGTAGATATCTAAATAGGGAAAAGATTTGAAGACTACTCACCTGTGTGACAAAATGGGATCATTCTTTTAGAGCAATTTCAGTTTGATAATTGGCCTTCTTTTTATTGCATGATTTACAATTTGCAGCAACAACAATGGGTATTCTTAGGCCATTATTTCTGATGGGAGTGTAAATGGGGATATAATTTTAATCTCATAATGAAATGATGACAGATATACATAAACATACAGTAACACATTAAAAATTCCCACAGAATTTGAAGTCAAGTGTCATCTAGAAGAGGCTGGGGAACAGAGCTACCATATTATTACAGGCAGGCCTGGTAATGACACAGACAATTAAGACTGACTAACTTTTTTCATTATATGACTTTTGTTGCAATTGCTGATAACATTGCCAGAGTTTAAACCACTTGGGCTCAAATTTTCCATGCCAGCTATTTTGCTAAGTTAGATTGTTGTTATTTTTGAGGGACATTTAGTAAAAAATGTTTCAACTATTTCTGAGAATGAAGTAAGGAGGAAAATATACTGCTTTTTCACTGAGTCCTGTGCTTTTGAGCAAAGGCTTGAGTCTTAATTTGGGAAGATGGGCTGATCTGAGATGCATGCCTTTTACTGACCTTGTAAGAAGACTAGGTAGAAGAATAGGGGCAAAGACAACCTGCAGTTGGTCACTAAGGTTAGAGAGGCTGAAGAGAAAGAATTGAAAAGAAAAGTTCTTAAAAGCTAGACTTCAGAGCTTCCAGACTTGGCCGAGTCCTCTCTTGTCCTTCAGTAGCTGTATGTTGTGTCTGCAGAATGATGCCTTGACCACTCATGCTGAGGACAGCAAACAGCTATCAGTTATCTATAACTCTCTGTAAAGGTTTAAAGGTTTATGCTACAGACTGTAGATACCAGACAGGTCTGTGTGGCACAAGTTTATAAATTCCTATTTATGTATAGAGGCACAGCCTGTACACATAGAAGAATGTACCCCCCCCCCAAAAAAAAAAAAGGCATTAAAAGGATGGAGAGTTGCAAAGTTAAGTGTTGAGAAGTTAGGGCATATTTGGGTAAGGGCTTCAGTGCAATGCTGCAGCAGCACCATGACATATGTGCCCTCAGAAGTAATTTCTAATCACATGATTGCATGCTGTTCTCTTCTAGTGGGCATCCAACACATTTAGAACAGAGATGGACTATGAGACAAGATGTTTAGAGGTCCATGCAAGTGAACACTGCTCCAGAGAAGTCCATATGTCAGTAGGAGCTAAGCTTTAAACATAGACAAACTTGCAAAAATATGGAGGAAAAAAAAAGCAAAAGATTATGAGCAGGGAATGCAAAATTAGGGGGCAATATTGAGATATACCAGTGTCTCAGCTCTGGTCAGTACGATGGAGTGTCCTGGTTTCAGCTGAGATAGAGTTAATTTTCTTCCTAGTTGCTGGTACAGTGCTATGTTTTGGATTCAGTATGAGAAGAATGTTGATAACACTGATGTTTTCAGTTGCTGCTAAGTATGTTTAGACTAAGTCAAGGATTTTTCAGCTTCTGATGCCCAGCCAGCGAGAAGGGTGGAGGGGCACAAGAATTCAGGAGGGGACACAGCCAGGGCAGCTGACCCAAACCAGCTAAAGGAATATTCCAGACCATGTGAGGTCAAGCCCAGAATATAAAGTGGGAGGAGTTGGCCTGGGGGATTGCTGCTCGGGAACTAACTGGGCATTGGTCGGAGAGTGGTGAGCAATTGCATTGTGCATCACTTGTTTTGTATATTCCAGTCCTTTTATTGTCACTTCATTATTTCTATTATTAGTTTCTTCTTTTCTGTTCTATTAAACTGTTCCTATCTCAACCCATGAGTTGTACCTTTTTTTTGCCAGATTATCTCCCCCATCCCACTGTGGGGGGTTGGGGGGGGGAATTGAGTGAGCAGCTGTGTGGTGTTTAGTTGCTGGTTGAGTTTAAACCACAACGTGGGGTTAGGACAACTCTTCCTTTCTCAAAGGAAAGATGTTTTGTGATTATAAATTCATCAGCATTTGCATTTCCTGCCTCTGCCCCCTGCCCAAAAGCACTTAGGTGCTCTAATGACAAATATTACAGAGAAGCCTATGAATCCATTCAAGAATGCTGGTTTTAGTGTTGTTTAAGAGGTTGTACTGGCAATCCTGGGTGCCGAATGAGGCAGAGTTCCTGGGGAAAAATCACCTGTCACCATGTCATTGCAGAATGCATACATGCAAGGAAGGCTTAGGTGGATTTACACAAGCAACTGTAAGCTTGTGCTCTCAATCCTACTAATTTTTCACTCTCAGCTTTTCTATAATGCATTTTATCATTCATGGTAGAGGGGTTATGTGCAGTTTTCAACATAAAGCTGTACAATTGAAAATAAAAACCTAAAAAATCCTCTTCAAGTTTAGAATTAATAGAATATTATTAATATAGCCTCAAATGTGGCTTTTCAGCCTGCAAGTGATCCAGCTATGGCTAAACTCTGCTTTCAATTGCACCTGATGGGGGGGGGGGGGCAAGGGATGGACTTTTGGAGTGTCTCTGCTGATTCCCGGTATTTCATACAATGGCTTTCTGTTACATTATGCAACGTATTAGATGTATATTTAGTTATAATGCACCCACACCCATCAGTGTAAGCAAGATCAGAATGAAGCCTCACAGAAAGGTTATGAAAGCTATTCAAAGGCCTATCTCTTTACTTGTTGCTTTTATTACTGCAGCTTGCTCTGATGGCTTGTGCTATGCACTGTAGTAAAACAGAGTAAAAGGCAGTCCATCTCTCGGAGATTTTATGATAGAAGCAAAAGGCAAGCAACAAGAGGTGGACACAGATGTGGTAAAAAGGGAGAAGTATAAGCAGAAAGTAAGGCAATGTTGGCTAATATGTTAGGTAGTGTGAAGGCAGTTTGGTAGCATCACTATTGTCAATGTTTTGATAGCTTTTGCAAGCAAGTGAAGAGCAGGGGACACCTATGGAGAAAGACAATGAAGTAGCTGTTGCAAACATTAGAGAGATTCTCTTGGAAAAGCATGGCAATGTGAAAAAGCCCAAAATTACTTGTTTGAAAACTTGCCAAGTACAATGATGGAGTCTGGTCTCCTGGCAGCAGAGACCCTCTGCATGAGGGTGATAAAAAATCTGTGGTGAAGCTTTCACAGCCTATTGGTAGCTTGCTCCATGAAAAAGAAAGGGTCTGTGGGAGACACAGCTTCTTTTCTGCTTCCTTTTGGAGTTATCTGAGCTTGACTGCAACAGGTTAAATCCTTCTGCTGGTATGAAATATGTAATAGTGGCACTACTTTTCAGGAGCAGTGGCATGACAGACCTTGAATGCTGTTGGTTTTGAGGTGCTTTGCTACTGAATTGTGTTCCAAGAGAAATGGGGAAGTGATTGCAAAAAGGTGGAAAGCAGGAAAACAAAGTATGTGAAAAATGGAACAGATATTAGTCACAGGGAGGAATAAACATACAAAGGTACTAAAGGGAAAAGTGGAATGAGAAAAAGGAGTGTGCCAGACAGATCTTCAAAGAGTACCATGCATTGTGGAAGACTAGCTTCTGGAAGAAACAGAGGTAGATCATCTAATTTTATTTACTTTGATGTCTTTCATTCATATAGAATAATATTGATTTTTCTCTTCCCCTTTTAATTGAACCACCTCTGCAAAAAATACAGGATTAAGTTACAAAAATAAGTTCTCTTGTAGTCAAACAAGTTTTGCAGACATTACTCAGAAGCTTGCAAAACCTGGAACTGTGAAAGATTCATATAAGTCAATACTTTTGCAGTATCTCTTTTGCCTTCTGAATACAGCTTTGCATCCTCTGTGTAGTTTTACTGTAATTATCCTGGAGACAGAAAATTCTCTTTGGTCACTGTCTCAAGTGATGACAGACTTATTTTTTTGAGCAATCACCTGCACCATCTGCTCTGCAATAGTTGGAAGTAATATAAATAGTTTTAATGAGCATTAGCTCTAGCAGTCAGCCCTGAGCTTCATGGGTTGCTTGGAATCTCAGACCTTTTTCAGTACCCCCAACTATTCCTTTACTGTTCCTCTGTTTTGGGTGGTCTGAGCGAATCAGGCCCATGCTGTTGGTTATTAGGCAGCTAGCACTCATCAATATCAAGGTGATTTAGTTTCTCATATACTTCTGAGGTCAGCAGCTTTTTCTGCACCCAGGAGGACTGACAGGTAGTTCATAATTTGTACATATATTAAATTGAGTTGTCCCTGTTTCTGTTCCACAGACATCAGTGGCCAATATCTGTTGGACTTTAATGAAGTCAGATGCTTATGTGAAAATGTTTGTGTTTGATTTACTTTTGTGTCCCATATACTGGCTAGAGCAAAGAAAGAATGAGAGCTGCTGCGAGTGACTTCTTGTACCACCTGTCTGCTTATGGAGTTATTTGTCAGAACTACCAGAGGAGCCAAAACTCTTGTTTCAGTCCACTGTGTGTGTTTGTGATGGTTTAACCCCAGCCAGCAACTAAGCACCATGCAGCTGCTCACTCACTTCCCCCCCCGCGGTAGGATGGGGGTGAGACTTGGGGAAAAAAAGGTACAACTCATGGGTTGAGATAAGAACAGCTTAATAGAACAGAAAAGAAGAAACTAATAATAAAAATAATGAAATGACGATAATAAAAATAATGAAATGACAATAAAAGGTTTGGAATATTCAAAACAAATGATGTGTAATGCAATTGCTCACCACTCTCTGACCAATGCCCAGTTAGTTCCTGAGCAGCAATCCCCCAGGCCAACTCCCCCCACTTTATATTCTGGGCATGACCTCACATGGTCTGGAATATTCCTTTAGCTGGTTTGGGTCAGCTGCCCTGGCTGTGTCCCCTCCTGAATTCTTCTGCCCCTCCAGCCTTTCTCGCTGGCTGAGCATGAGAAGCTGAAAAATCCTTGACTTAGTCTAAGCACTGCTTAGCAACAACTGAAAACATCAGTGTGTTATCAACATTCTTCTCATACTGAATCCAAAACATAGCACTGTACCAGCAACTAGGAAGAAAATTAACTCTATCCCTGCTGAAACCAGGACAGTGGTCTTAGGGGTTCAGAAGGTGAAACTGTGGACATAATATGAATTGTTTCAGAAGTAGTCTCAAAAGTTTCTCATAAAAGATGGCCAGACTTCCCTTCCTCTTTTCTTGGTGCTGGCTATCACTGACCTGTATTCAGTTGTGCAAGTATTCATTTGTCCCTTTAGCACATTCTTTCATTAACTCGACATATGTTCTGACTTCTGGAGCACTGCACAAATTACCAGTTAATGTGGCTGTAGGAGGCAAGCTGAAGCGAATATGTTTGTGCTTCTGTTTGAGGCTGAAATAAAAGAGGGTAAAGGAGGGAGGGGGAGGTTTGATTAAAATTAGGCCTGATTTTTATTAAAATTTTAAATGCAATTTAATTCAGTGTAATGTGAGAGAATGGGAAGTGGAAAAGCATGGTTTCTTTGTTTAATTTCTCTTGGTTTTAAATTGGTACAGGGAATTCTATATGTACAATCCTTAGTATAATTTTTAAAAAATGTTATTATGGCAGATAAATATGTCAGTGTCATGACAGGTGTAACCAGGATATTATACTGAATAAGAATTCATTGGAGTAGTCATAGGTAAGAAGAAAGTTCAAGAGCTGGGAGCATAGCTAAATAGAAAGATGGAAGGAGGCACCTCATGTGAAGATGCAAGAGAGAAGATGCAGGGGAATTACAAACTTGTCCATCCACCATGATGATCTCACACTTTCTCTAAATACATGTAAGGTCTTTGTTTTTCTTGTTAGATATGTCATCACTAACAGTAGGATAAATGTGGTATCAGTCAACAGGGCTGGAAGAGTTTTTTTCAATCCCCATACTTTGTGCCAACGCATCTTTGCATATGGCTTATTCGGTAGGAACATGGGTAATGAAACATTCTGGATCTAATTCACCCCAACTATAAATCTGGTTGACATTAAGTGATTTACAGCATGGGTGTACTTGATTCAGTATAGCTACTGGAAGGAAATTATTTTAGACTTACTGTTTTAAGTGCTATGGAAATGCAACAACTGATCCTGGTGGGTGGAGGGAAGGCATGAATCTCTATACATGTAAGTTGAATACCTGGATTGGTTTTAGTGGGTACTAACTTGGATTTAATTTCTTGGAGGAAGAAATTCTTTAGTAACCTAGGTTTGTTCATTGGTTTGCTCAGAGGAAAGGTTTTTTTTCAAAAAGAAATGCTGTCTGCTTTCCTTCTGTAACATGCTCTGCTACATCTCTAAGCAGTTCTTTAATTTCAACCATCTGTTCTTCTGCCACTACATCAACAGACAAGGGAAGGAAGAAGTGACTTCAGATTTTCAGCTATATGTATTTTTTGATTAGTACAACTGTGTAAGCAGCTATTAAAAGCAAGACAGAATGTATAAATGTAGAAAGATACTAATCCAGTTTAACTAGGTCAACAAAAGAGCTGAGTTTCCCCTTAACCACAAAATTACCTAGAAGTCCTATTTCATTTTAGAGGGAAAGAAAAAAAGTGCAAGTTGCTCGTTTGACTTTGTGAGACATTTATATCCTATATCTGAAGAATGGGTCTAAAGAAGTTAATTTCTACCCACTAATGTGCTAGGAACTTGCAGAACAGAAACTTCAGCTGATGTTAGAATATTTCATACATGCTACTTATTGTCTAAGAGATTATTTGATTATTATTATTACCACAGTGTATATTCTTCCTTTATTCATGTACACGTAAAGTATGTATGGAGAATCTCATGCTACCCAGAAGGGGAAAAGAAATGGAATAAATGGCTGTGTGAGCTTTATGAATAGTCAGGGTGTGCAGCGGTACCTTTTGCTTCCTTTGACTGTAAGCTCTCCTAGTACTTGGTCAGTGTATAGCTCAAGTAATCAAGACTTCTGTCTCACCTCCTGAGTCTCATCTGAAGTCACTAGCTTTTAATTTGTACCAAACTGTTGAAAATCCATGCATCCATCTAGTTAGTTGACTGGAGTAATGCATTAATTGGCTACTTGTGGTGGTTCAACCCCAGCCAGCAACTAAGCACCACACAGCCACTCATTCACTTCCCCCCACCCCCAATGGGATGGGGAGAAAATTGGGAAAAGTAAAACTCATGGGTTAAGATAAGAATGATTTAATAGAACAGAAGAAACTAATAATGATAACACTAATAAAATGACAATAGTAGTAAATGGATTGGAATATACAAATGATGCACAATGCAGTTTCTCACCACCTGCTGATCGACACCTAGTTAGTTCTCGAGTGGCAATCTCCCCACCCCTACGCCCCCCAGTTTATATACTGGACATACATGACATCCCATGGTATGGAATACCCCTTTGGCCAGTTTGGGTCAGCTGCCCTGGCTGTGTCCCCTCCCAACTTCTTGTGCCCCTCCAGCTTTCTCGCTGGCTGGGCATCAGAAGCTGAAAAATCCTTGACTTTAGACTAAACATACTTAGCAGCAACTGAAAACATCAGTGTGTTATCAACATTCTTCTCATGCTGAACTCCAAACACAGCACTGTACCAGCTACTAGGAAGACAACTCCATCCCAGCTGAAACCAGGATGCTATTCTCTTTTATGTACAGCAGTGGTGACTGTAAAATCAGTGTTAAAGAGACTAAGACCTCTTCAGCTCAGACTTCTACCTGGAAATGTAGCAACCCTTCTTGGTGCTGCATGCCCACTCTCCCCATTGACTCTAATGTAGGTTACAAGTAGGTAGTTTAGGGGGACTAGTATTAGGAAGCAAGTTTAGTAGTTCGGAGTGATGTTAAAAACTAAATTTTATTTGGGTTTATTCAAGAAAGTCAACAGGTTTTCCTGCCTGCCCATAGACCAGCCTCTATTTGTCATCTTTTTCTTCTGAGGAAAATAGAAGTTAAACAATTTCAACTGCGGTTACTGTTAGTGATCCCTATTAGACTTGTGAATTCACTGGTTTTGCTTATAGATATGTGTGTGTGGGGGAAAAGGCAGAAGACTGTACTATTTCATGGTACCTCACAAAAATCTTGGGAGTTCACTAAACCATATTACCTCACTAAATCTTTGGAGGTGAAGTAAGGTGAACCTCAGAGACCAATGACTTGCATACACAATTAATGTAAAGTGTTTGCATCCAAAAATAAAGGGTGTCATCTGTGGTGACTAGCACAATATACCAATATACATGCAGAGTCAGTTTTGGGAGATGAGCAACCAGAATAGCTGCTGAAGGCCCCAGAGCCTGGGGACATGCCTTCAGGCTGAGTTAAGAAATTATAAGTCATCTAATGTGGGAATGAAAAGAAGGGTAGCTTAGCCTCTGCCTAGAGCCCCAACAGGTAAATGGCTCTGCATAAATGTCTGGATCAATTAAATTGCTTAACAATAACTATTGTGGCATTGCTGCTTTTGTTAGACCAGAGTCAGTTGTTACAGTAATGAGCATCACATACAGTTTTAAGTCCTGACACTGTAAATTACCTCTGGTAGCACCCTCAGGCTTGATCCAAAGTGGGACTTTGATGCTGCAACTTCGAGTGTTATATTGCTGAGCTTTTATGTGGCTGGCCCAAGGTAAGCAGACACCTCTGTATGGGGCCAAGGCACTTAACAGGTATGTGGGAAGAGCGAGGTACATCAGGATCAGGTAGTCAGCTCTCTATTAGGAAATGCTGAGGATACTGTGGGATCTTTACCAGCACGTAGCTACCTGTTACACCCTTTATTCCAAAAACAGAGCTTCTCTCTCTTCTTTGAAAACATGGCAAAAGTGTAGGTGGGGGTGGCCTTTTGAACAGGAGCCTAGTGATTAAAGCACTCCCCCAGGTTGTGGGAAATCTCGCTCGGTTATTGCTTTTGCCTGAGGGAACTCAAACTCGCCTCCCAGAGAGTTTCCTAAATAATGTGTCTATCTTCTCTCTGCAGTGCAGATACTGACTCTGCTGTGGAATTAAAGAATTAAAGAGAACTGAAGGTGAACTAGGCTAGAGACCAAGAATAAGACAGTGCTTCCAAGGAGCACAGTGGCTTCTTTCTCCAAGGGCAATTCCATTCAAAACACCTTTGCCAGGCATAGAGTAGGAACCCATCTTCAAGTTTTTCTTCTCCATGTAAGAGGAAAGTGAGGGCTTTCACTTCTGACCAGTAAAACAACTCCAGTGAGAGAAAACGAGGACAGTATTTACTTCAGAAGCTGAGGGGTTTGCATGGTTGATGAATAATGTGCATTTGAACTCTCTGGGGCTGGCTGCGGTGTGGTGGTGGCGGCAGGCATGACCCCAAGTTTCTTTCATGCTAGCAGAGTGGTCTGACAACTGAGCTAAGCATGATATGGCGGCTGTATCTAGAAAGAAAACAGTAGCTGCTACGGCATGTTCTGTGCTGCCTGGTGCGTAGGGGTGCTCTGAGGACTCTTGGTGGATCAAGGCAATGAGGAGAGAGGAGTGGAAGAATGACCAACCTTTGGATTTTGCTTGGTTTGGGTAGAAGATACTCAGCACTGTCAGGGCTGGGGTGCTTCATGGTACACGGGGAAGCAGAGCTTTGGGTGTCCTGACAACTTGAAGTTCATATATGGAGGCATCTGTAGAATATAGGTAGCAGCTGAATCCGGGCTTATGGATCCATGGTCTTGGATTTTGGTGGAATTTAGGGATTTTGGTCCTTTTGGGATCTATAGTCTTGTCCTCTAGCTGATCGTTATAGTTACTTCTAGGACTGTGTAAACAAAATGATTATGCCATGAGTGAGTTTGTACCATAATACTTGAGCCACATAAAGGGGTGTAAGCTAAAATTTACTAACGACGCATTTCTACACACACTCTGGCATCCTCATAGCAGCAAGTGTTGACAGAAGTAAATGTGAACACAGCAAGACTTACTAGATGGACATGTATTTGGGCAGTCTTAGCAGGATGATTATGTTTGTCTGTAATTCAGAGAGTTCAGTAACTTTCAGCTCAGAGTCCACTGAAAATAATACTGTGCTAGTGCTATGAATTTAGCATTCTGTTCTAGTTACCTGGCTGTGTTAAGGCATTATCACTTCTTTCAAACTAGTATCTGAAAGCAGCCAAAGTGAAGGCAATGACATCTTACAAGAGAACTGGGTAGACACTGTATTTAATATTGAAGGGTGTTAAAGACAGAACCAAACAGCAAAGTCTAAATCCACACCTTTGGCCCTGTCCATATGTCATTATATGATAAAGTGTCACAGGTATTTTGCTTCCTAGTACAGTGGGATCTTGGGAAGTAGAGAGATTTAGGTCATGTTCCAAGTATCAGTGCTATCTGGGAGAAATATTTCTTAATTTGCAGCAACTAGAAAGTTGTACTGATTTTATAAGGAGAAGCCCTTAAAGGGCCTTCAAAGCACAGCTGGCTGAACAATCCTTTACAAGTAGGGATGAGCAAAAATAAGCATATTTTCTCCTTATGAAAATTTACATTTAGTCTGGGCAAAATAACAAATATTCACAAGTTTTCTAGGAGCAAAAAGATCCAGGAAATGATGGCTCAAAATTTTATGTTGCTGCTAAGAAATGATTTGTTTTCAGGTTCTGAAACGGCACAAAAATTGTAGCACATTCATCTGTCTGGGATACAACTGGCCAAAAGTCAGGTCCTATGATGTAGACATCCCCACCTGAGTATGTCACTCTGGGCTCCATTTTAGTCACTGTACAGAAAGAGGCATTTCTAGAATGACATTCATTTCATGCCAAAGTAAACTTTTAAATAGGTCAGATGAATCACACTCTAGAAGTGTAGTTGTTCAAAGTTATCTGAGATTAATCCCATCTCTTATATTTTCACTCTTGTCCCCTAGCCTGGGAGAAGTACCTCTCCTGTGGTATAGGTGTTGTTATGGCTCCAATAGCTCAGTTGGAGGCAGGAGCTGTGGTTCCCTGTTGGAAGTGTTATCTGACCAAAATTCCAGACCAGCTGCAATTACAGATGAGATAGTAAAGTATAAGGTTATCTTCTCTTAGCAAAACACTCCTAAATCCACCCTGTTCCTGTGCCCCCTGCCTCCACCGACTTACCATACTAGTTGTCAGACTATAGGCTATTAATGAAGGTCCAGTTCAAACTATTGCTCTTTGTATTACCTGCTGGGTCACACCATTTTTCCTGCAGTCTTGATGCCTGAACTTCTTTTTTTTTTAGGATAACAATGAATAGCAAATGAGAATGTTCTGGCAGAAATTTTCTGAGAAACTGTCATTCATGCTAAAATTCATGAAACCTTTTTACAAATACTTGGAAGTTGTCCAAATACTCTTAGGAAGGGAAAAAACAAGAGTAATGTGATCTCCCAAATCATTGATGAGCTGAAGTCAGCATTCTGGACTTGATTTGAATTTCTCCCCCCC
>JANZLQ010000030.1:14085592-14128089 GCA_026212715.1 Elanus axillaris
AGTAAGCATTCTGGACTTTATTTTAATTTCTCCCCCCCCCCCCCCCCCGACTATTCAAGCCACACTACCTTGCATCCGCTTGTCGTAAAGGCTTAAACTCCCTTCTTTCTAGTGACTCGTACATTTCCAAATTAGTGAACAGCTGCCAGGAGCACATGTGTTTGCACGAGTCTTTGATAACCATAATAAAAAAATGCACTTTAAATATAACATAACTTAATCAAGAAATAGCCTGTTAGTTCTGTTAGCTCCTTTTAACCCAAGAGTTGCTTCTGAAGGTTGGATCTTCTTTAATGTAATATTGTGTGTGAGCTTATAAGTAGTTAGAGGTGAATACATGCTGGACAGTAACAAGCTTATGATATGCCTTGCATCCTTGGAATGGTAGCTTTCCATTTACTTGAATTAAGACCTTGGATTAGAAATAAGCCTTTAAATGACCTGCACACTGATAATCAGCAGTCAATTACAGTGATACTTCTTGTCCAGGCTACATAGTCAGGAATATTCAGGTACAAATTTAACAGTGGAGAGACTACCACCTCCTGGCATTGTAGACAAATAGACAAAAATCATCCAACCTGGGTGGCTCAAGTTAGCCAGGGCCATATGTAGAGTCTAGACTGCTCTTGATCCAGTGACATTATTATTAATAATAATAAAAGATGAATGCATTTTTATAGGATGCTTGGATGTGAATGCCTTTGGGTATTTCACAAAATACAACCAAACACAACAGTTATTTTCCATTAAAAACTGCAACATACCACAGTGAAATTGGAAACTGGCAAGAGAGCAAAAAATACCTACTAAAAACCTAACAAAGGACAAAAGATAGAGCAATCACCCACAATTCATTAGACTTCTATACATGCCAACCCCTCCTGGCCATACTGACATCAGAGGGAGATTTTCCATGACATCAGCGGGAGAAAGATCAAGCTCAAAGTGAACTGTAGGAGAGGTCTCAGTGAGGGAATACAGATAGCAATGCACTCAGCTGTGCTTGCACAGATTGAACTGAAAGATGTATTTCTCAGAGCCAGCTGTTAACTGGATTAATGATATTGCTGCCTTTTGGAATTTAAACTTTGTTTTGCTGGAGGATGATGATGAGATAGGAGCCCTCTGTGTTGACATTTAGACCTGGGCTGAAGACTGAGATCTGTATTTGAAATACCTTGTGGTGTAAAGAAATTCTGTACCACCTCTTTATGGTTTTCCTTGATGTTTTGCTCTTTGTACATATTCTGGCAAACTCTTGTTATCTCAGCCAAAAGGTGATCAAAATAAGCTTTGATTTTTAAGGGAGATTTTTTTCAAATCTGCAGTTGATAAAAATGCTAGTTTTCCAGAAGGATTGACACACTAAAGATGTAACTACATTTTTGGTTGGATTGAAACAACTAAACTGCTCAAAAAAATGTTGTGCTACTTTTAAAATGTCTGCAATTCTTCCTTAGGCTTGTAAATCCTCATTTATGTAAACCACAGTCTTTTGTGGTGAAGCTGCTCTAACAGAGATTTTCAGCATTGTAATACACTGTTTCTCTCCCAGTTATTTTGGGTAAGGATATGGTCTGAATTACCATGTTATCAAAAGCCACCCCCACAAATATCTTTCACTTCCAGCAATCTGAAACTGCATAGTTTTTCCTATTTTAGCAGACAGTACCTTCACAACATTGCATACTGATCAGATCAAAGCAAAACAACCATTGCTGCCACAAAATGAAAAGGAACAGATATCACAAAGCTTGCATTTGTTCAATTCAGGAAGGGAGAATAAAGATTCCAAATAAATTGGAGAATAAAAGCACAATCATTAAGAAGGTGGCCTTTGGTGTGGTCACCTCTGTTGAGATTCAGTCTAACAGAACGTTGTTGTCTCTACTTGTTCTGTAATGGCCCCACCCTATTCATTTGTGTAGAAGAATGGATCAAAGTGAGCTTGAAGATAGACAAAGTTTATAAAAACAGAAAACTCATTTTCTCATACGTTCTTTGGTGCCTGAGGCAGAGGTATTGATTGTAAGGCAACCGAAACAAGCTAAGCTATTCTTGCCTTCTATATGTTTGAACACTTGTAATTGTGCAATAGGCAGCGAAACAACCCAGAATGACGCACAAAGTGCAGTACAAATGAGAGACAAAAGGAGCTGAATTGTTTAAATAAGGCAAGGCTGTGAAACTGAGATTCAGATAGGATTTCATCTTGTAGATGTTTCATAGAAAGGAAAAAAATCATTAGCGTGCTGAGTGGTTTTGTCTTAACTGTCAGTTCATATGGAACTCTAGACTGTATAAATAAAAGTGTGTTTGGTTTTTTTTTATTTGTTGTGAAGAGTCAGTGCACTTTGCACAGGCCCATTAACTTGTCTATTACAAAACTGGCTTGTGCGAGATCCAGGAGTAGGATGTTGAGGAGAAAATGAAAAGGATCTTTTGTAACAGAGTGTGTCTCTTTTGCCCTGCTTAGGGCCAATGCGAGTCTCAGGCATGACTCTGAGAGCTCAAAGAGGGACTTTGGTGATTTCAGGGACCCTAAAGGAATAGGTACTCTGCATTGGGTAATTGTATTTCCCATAAGAAGGTATAATCCCAGGTTGTTTGCACAATCAGTTGCACTTAAAATTTATAAGGCTGATCCATGATGTATGTATTGCCTGAGCCTAACTGATTTTTAGCTTTGCCTATGTTTGCCTGCACACCATCTTAACTGTAGTAGCACGTATCTGCTGCTCATCTCATGTCCACAGGACTGGTTTGTGGACAGGCTGTCAGACATGTTTGACAGTCCGCTAACCTCCTTTATGTGTCCAGACATGCTCAGGTCTACGTGTTTCAGCTGTGTCAGCACCTCTGTGTACTGGTTTGTTGCTTGTATGGTCATGAAGCTGGTTTTGAAGAGGGCTTTGAGGTTGCCCTCTGTGGGTTGCGTAGTATACACAGGGTGGACAGATCTGTCCAGAGATGAAAGAGCTTCTCCAGGGATATCTTATTCTGTTCGAGGGAGTGGAATAAGTTCTGCTGGTGTGAGATGCCCTGATACTGGTGTAACTGTATCCTTGCTGAGACAGATCTTCATTCCTGGCTTGTGTACTTCTATTGCTGCTGTTTTACTGGTATGGACCAACAGTAAAGCGACTTGCATTGCTGTGGCAGCTTAGAAGAACCTCAGTGAGGGAGTAAGTGGTATTTACATCCAACTGAAGGCTTCTGTTTAATCCTAATGCAGCAGAGAGCAGTCAGAGTGTAAGGAGGAACTAGGGTCCCAACTTGTGCAAGGAAGGGTTCATTACCAAGTCTCTCCAGCTCATTACCGAGCCTCTCCAGCCCCTCCCTTCGATTCACCTGGACATGTACTTCTTCAGCAAGATAGATTGTGTTCACTTTCCAATGTGCTGACTTTGGGGCAAGGGGGAAAACCAGTCAAATCAGATATGTTCTTTTTTATTTTAATTAAGTCATCCGTATTTGAAGGTGGTGACAACTCAGCTTCAGGCTCTTCTTGTTCATCCCATACTCTGGGAAAAGTTCCAGTCTGATTTTTGCTTTGCTCATAACAGAAAGCTTGTATTGGTTTCCTAGCCCTATAATAAATTGTGAATTCTGTCATCAGCTCTAATGGTATAATGAAATTTCAACAGTTACACAATGTGCAGTGTTCTTGTCTCCTAAGGTCCCTAGCTGAATGGCCAGCTACTGCTGGGGAAGGCGAGAGTTCCATACAACACGGAAACTTTCCTTTGGATGAAAGTGGATTTGCTGTTATTGAGAATTCCCATTATGCCTCAAGGGGCCCTGCCCTGCTCTTTGTTTTCTCTAGCAACGTGAGATCTGCCACGTCAATGCAGATCATTAAGATTTCAAGCCTGGTATACTGCTTGTAGCTAAATTTAAGGCACTATGGTTCACAGATGGTTGAAGTCCCACTGGTTCAATACTCCACACTTCTCTTCTATCTCTGCTGTAGTTAACTTTGCCAGTGCTCTGTCCTGTGGTCTCCCCTCCTCCCTGGTCCCTGAATGTGTGGGGAATGCTGGTTCGAATGTTGCAGGGTATAAGGGAAGACTATGCAATGTAATTGTTCATGGCTGTGGACATGAGGAACAGCTCTTCCCACACTTTTTTGGGGTGTTCCCTTACACCTTTGGATAAGAAGCTTGAATTCTCCCTGCAGGTCCCATCCATAGAATGATTCCTCCCTTTCTTAAATCCATCAATAGCATATATCTTCACATCCATGATTGTAGTGAGCACCCTGACAGACTCTGGGGTAAATTATCTATTGGATTTTACTGTCCAGCGTTCCCTAGCCATTTCACTGAATTAATCTTATCCTTGAGTTGTTTAATATAACAGGCTGATCAGATTTTGCTTCTTGATGCTTTTATTAGTGATTAACAGCGTTAGGCACTGTTCTCTCTTCCAGTTTGGTCACCTTATGGCACTGTGAAAGGCAATGTAAAGTTTGCTAATGAAAAATTCTTCCTGCATAGATGGATGTAGATACAGAGTCCATTTGTGTGGAGCATCTCAGATGATACGGAGAAGATAGTCACATCCTTTATGCTCCAGTGATGCTCAGATGCTGGAGTAGCAGTAACATTACCAGCTGTTCAAGTGACTTAATCCTGTGTTGGGAGTCAAGCCACAAAATTAGATAACTGCAATGAAAATATAAAGGCCTTTCTCTCCTCTTGCCCATATTCTGCTGCTAAGAATCAAAACTATCCTTGTGTTGACTTTCCTTAAAGTTGTCTCTGCATTTCATTGCTGGCATTTAATGAAATCCTTTTGGATTTGTGGAATCATCCAGCCAACACTACATTACTGCTTATTAAGACAACCAGCAGGTAATATGGATAAAACATCCAAACTCTAGTGATAATAGGTAATAAATGAAAACCTTAAAGTATCTTTCTGCTGCTGATTGATAGATTGCTAGAATTCTGGTTTGTCACCTCCCATTTTTGTAGTTTCCATAGGAGACATTATAGCAAGATAGTCACAGGTTTCTTTTAAAGAAACTTGATCCATGGAGTTTCTGATGGGCGGTGCAGCTCCTGTTGGATCCTGTCAAATTTGTGGGTGCAAAGCACCTTCCACAGTTAAAGCCTTGCTGACTAGGTCTTCTCCATTTCTTCCCTTGCCATCTGGAATGTGCTGTGCATGATGCTCAGTCAGAAAAAAATGCATTTTTTCTATAACAGTTGGCAGGGAGCTGGCAACAAGAAACTTTTGTTACCAGAATCCATGTTCCCTGTGGGGGTGGCTCAGATGGCACTGAATTAACTCAGAGACTTAAAAATGAAAAGTATTTATGATAATTTTTATTGATGGTAAGTAACTAATCCTACCTCTAGGGCAACTAGTCAAATTAGCTTTAAGAACAGGAAAATGGGCTTCTTTGAATGGCCCTTTAACTTTGTTTTTATGAAGACATTCATTTGTCCGTTCCACAATAATTCTTCTGCTTGCACAATGCCTGGTTCCTAGCACTCCAGACTTTATGACAAAAGGCATATCTTTATTCCTTCTATAAATTTTTTTAATTCCTTGGTCAAATTAGATAGTCATGGGGTAAAAGACAAAAAGATTTTGGGTGTCTACAGTTTTAATGACTGTCAATAGCTGGTTGGCAAAGAGGGACTCCTATTAATGCCTTATTTCTGTTAGAATGCTCTATTCCCTCCTATTAAAGTGAAGGACTAGCATTACTGATCAATCCCTTACCTAGCCCATGACCACAGCCCACTGACCAGTCAGCACATGTAGCTCCAAATCAGATGCAGCACTCGCTATTGTTTGTGTAGGCTAACAGATGATCACATGGAAGGAAACTGAGGGGTACTGTGATTACAAAGGAAAGTGGTTGTAATTGGGGGATGTAGGGCATACATCTGCAAGAAACTCAGCTTCATCAGTTGTGTTGCTCATAAAACAGCTCATTGACCTTATGCCTATTAGTTCCCTAATTCTCCACCCCATTCTGTGAGGACTTGAAGAACAATAGGGAGAATGTCAACCTAGTGAATCACTGTTGACTGTGTCCTCCACATTTTCCTTATTTGGGCAGCCATTTTTGCTCAGGTATGCTGAACATCCACAAAGTGGCTAGGTACTAAGCCCTCAGACACTCAGACAGGTGTCTCAAAAGACATTTAGGAGACTTACTCCAAGGTTCGTGAACTAGACTTTTAAATAAGTCTAAAAGAATTTAGATGTGGGATTTGGGACCAAATTCCCTTAGGCTTCTTTACTCTCTAAAGGCAAGATATTCAAACAATCTTGACCAAATTAGGATAATTAGAGTCCTTCATCTTACCCCTGCAGCATATCTATTATATTTGTCTAATGAGTGTACTATTCAACCGCGTCAGGGATCTTTGTTAATTTAGTGGGAATAAAGAATTAATCATCAGTATCTCTGCTAAGAAGTTTGTGTTTACCATCAACATGCCCAGTAGATGTGCAGATGTTAGCCTGATGTGAAATTATAGTTAGACATCTTCTTGCACTTGGCCAGTTCATTAACCCATGTCTGATAGGTCTTTGGGACTGCATTTGGCACCGGGTTAGTGATTTCAAGATGTGCTGGTATTTGTTTACCGAATGTGGCTGGGATAACATACCAAAGATAGGGGAGCATAATTCATGCTTCAGTTTACTTATAGATGTATAGCTTTGAGGTGCCCTTTAGGTACAACTGTTCCCTCAAGTACCATGAAGCTTCATCTCTCGTTGATGTATTTGGGACAAGATCCTGCGCTAGGTGATGCAGTGTTGCCAGACATCTCTCCCAGTTGAAGAACTGGGTAAGCTGGGATTCCTTTCTTTACTTTTTTGATTTACCTAGCAGCGATAGGAGCCTTAAAGCCTGCAGTTCACTGGAATATCACTTTTATCTCTTTTTACAGCAAGATTTTCAGAAGTCAGAGGACTGCTTGTTTTCTTCATTTGTCATTTTTATTCCCATATCCAGTCCTCAGAGCAGGAATACACAGCCAAGTGCCAAATCAGACAAAGCAGTTCCTGTTAGTATGCGTGCATGTCTTATAATACATGCTTTAAAAAAAGCACAAAATACAAACCAAAACCAAACACCCCGCCCATTCTATGCTCCATGTTTGTCTTTGGGGGAGTGTATGAATGAATTGCATCATTGACTTTCTACTCAGCTCTTTTTCACTGGATTATATTTGAAGGGTTTTTTTGGAAGAGATACTTCTATTTTGTTTCACTATTTGTGTCGTTCCCTTGTTGTTCATCTCGTGCCGGCATCTCATCCAAATCCAACAAGAAGCTAGTAAACAAATCCTCACCATCCTGTGGCAAGAGCTCCAAGATGGGCAAAAGCCAAGGATGTCTTGGAACTACTAGCAGTATTTAACAGTGCTTTCAACACCATTTTCAATTGAGAAAGTCAACTGAGAAGATTTTTATGGTGGTTTGTGAGAAATATCAATAGTTGGTAGTTTGCAACTGAATATATTGATTTTTGTTTGAGGGGAGGAGACATAGAACACCTAACCTAACTGCTCATCTGTGAATATTTGCCCAGGAGGGTATTATATGAAATATAGAGAAGTTATATGGATTCCTGCCCCCCAAAAAAGGTGTTTATTGATCAGTGGCACAGTTACTCATAGGTATTGAAGCAGTATCTTGGAACAATGTCATCTAAAGGTAGATAATCGATCAGATTAATGAAAAAGTTGATGGTGTAAAGCCTCTCTGCTGCTTTGAAATGCCATTTTCAAAGTCACTGGCAGCTGTTCCTTTGTGCTATTTGGTCTTTAGACCAGCTCCTTCATGTTGCTTTATGTGAAATAAATAAAAGGCTCAGATATTGCCAGCCTTGGGTGGTCGGTCACATCTGTCATAGGTCTTACACTTACCTTCCTCAGGATTAATTTACTAATGTCAGTGGGGTTACAGTGATGTGAGGTGAATGGGTACAAGAGCTGATTCAGGCCTGAGGTGTCCAGAGCACAGATCTGGTAACAAAAAGCATCACTTCAGTTTCAGGAATGACTGCTCTTTCTTGATACTGTCCCATTGGCCATTGCTTTATGAAAGCTCATAAGGTTTGTAAGCCAGTTTGTTTCTGGTGTAACCCCACTGGGTGCGATGCAGTTACACCAGGGAAAGACTTGGGACATTTTTACTGTACTCAGTCACATGGGCTATGTAAAGACAGCCTTCCCACGCAGAGTATTTGCACAATGCTTTGCTGGAATTTGAGGGTAAAACACGTCTTGCCTGTTGTGCTTCAGGCATTTCACCCAATGAGACAGAGCCCTGCTTGCTCGATCGCATTAACTGGGTTAGATCAGCAGTGACAGTCCTCCAACTGTATCACTGTGAGTTTGTCTTCATCTTGTACCTGTTGACTATCACCCAAGGCAAGGTACTGGTCTGGATGGAATTTTGCTTGGCCCAAATGAACTGGTTTTATATTTTTTTGAGCAGCCGGTATGCTTTTAGAAAGAATATTTAGGGATGTTTCCAGGAAAATTGATTTGGAGGTGCTTGAAAAGGATTGTGAAGAAAATTCCTGAAGTGCAGCTACTGCTGATAACATGTGAAGACAATTAGCACTGTTTGAGAAATGTCTCTGTGATCAGCTTTTACATGGTCCATTAGGCTGAACGGACCTAAGCAGTTTCTCCTCTAGCTATGTCACCCGAGGGTCATTTTACCGCCTGTTGTTATCCCTGGGATGAACCACATTGCTGAAGGATTGCACATTTGTCCTTACTGTGGGGGATGTTACAGCTGTTTCCGCAGAAGTGGGGGGACTCATCCCCTTCCCTCCTTGGGGTGTATTCAGAGAAACAGCTTGGAAGCTTTGCCTATTTGTAGTTGAGGTTGCACGGGAGCAAACCAATTGTTGGTTATCAGTTGCTGAAATCAGGACTGATCTACAACATAAACAGGGAGGAAGGCTCTTCAACCTCCTAAGAAGTGGGGGGACTAATATTTTTTAATAGACTATTTATTCATCCATAGTTTGAAAGCTCTCACTGATTTATAACACTTTTTTCATTGCACCTATCCCAAGCTCTGGGCAACCATACCCTGGAGGATTTCTTTTCCACTCTGTTCTCTCCCTGAGTATTTTAAATACATGTCTTCATTCCAAATAATCTTGTAAAGGGAATTTCATCTTCCTGATTCCTACTCAAGTCAAGTTCCACCTTTGTCCTTTTGTAATCAGATGCTGAAACAAAAATCTATAGAGAGGCTGCTGGGGAGCTGTTCAGTTTGAGGCACAGTTGGGGGAAATTAGTGCTCAGAAAAGAAATAAATGGGTCATGAGTCTAGAACACATACAACCCTCTTAATATGCTTCAGTTACTTGAGCTCTGTAGAAGCATGGGAGAGAAACAATGCAAACTGCTGACAAATGGAGATGACAAATGATGAGCTGTTTATTTTTCCAAGACCTGATTTATCTATTTACTTGCTTAATCCCTGCAGAAGATATATTTTGGTGATAAATTCAGCCAAAGCTTCCCTAGCTGCCTCCCTTGGTCAGTATCCAGTGGATTGCTGGTGGTGACCAAAATTCCCCCTCAGTGGTGGGTAAAGTCAGTGGAATATCACAGTCCTCAAGGGGTTGTGGGTTTTAGTTTGGTTTTTTTTTTTTTGTTGTGGGTGTTTTGGGGGGCTGGTGGTGGTTTGTTTTTTTTTTCTTTTTTTTTGTTCCACCACTAGGTTGTGGGTAATTAAAATAGTTACTATATTTCAGTGGTTTTAGTTGACCAGGTCCATGGGTACTATTTATCTGAATAGCCCTCTTGCTAATGTGTGTAGCTAGTTTTGTTAGAGAGGACCCCTGTCCCTTACATAAACTATGCTTTCTCTCTAGTGGAGTATCATTTTTGCTTATATAATGCATGCAGTCACACAATTTATACTGGGCGTCATGCTTCACTTCCTAGCATTCTCATCTCTTTTCTTCCCAGTGAAGCTATAAGTTTGTTTGCTTTTTGGTTAGTTATGCTTAAAACTATGAAACTCATAAGATTCTCTGTTTATACAGGCCTATCTTTGTTTTTGCTTTCAGTTTTAGGAAAAAATACAGCTGTAAGTACCCACTGCAAACTGCAAGAAGCACAGGATTAGCCCTGCTGTCCTGGGATGAGCACCTGCTCTTCATTCCTCTTCTACTTTGAAGTGTTCCAAGGTCTCCAGGTGGGTCATTAAATGTATTGTTCAATATGTTAAAGTTTAAGCAGATCTGCTTGTTGTGATATTTGGTCAATCTTTAAACAGGGGGAGGATCCCATTAAAAAAAGTTCTCTGATAAACTGTAGGTAGCAGGTATACATATGAGTCTGAGCTGCAGTCTAGAGCTCTGAATGACATTGGTAATGAATATTAACAACTTCATTTGAAAAAAAAAATTTAATTGCCCTCATAATCGGTGGGGGAAGAAACAGCCCTACCTAACATTTATGAATTAAAGGCACGTGCTGGAAAGATTTATACCACAGCCATGAAAGAACACACACACACACACAAGTAAGTAGGGGAAAAGAAAAGCAAGTAGTCATCTTAATACAGGCTGTATTAGAATGGTAGTGTACAAAAGGGACACATTAACATTGCACTGCTATTTTTTAAGGTCTTAAACCTTGACTTTGCCAGCTGAAAATATTTTTTTTTTAACATAAAGAATTATGGCAAAAAGTTGGTTTGTATTTTGAAGTAAAATAGAGAAACAAAAATGTTATAATGTGACATTAGAATGATACCCCCATGCAGTTAATCCAGGGTAACACCATATCCTCGCCTTTGTCACTGGGGCCTGCTTGGATTCTTGTCTCCCAGTAGAGAGACCTAGACTGGTGTCCTACATCTCCTCCCTTTCTCCATTGCTGCCTGGCTCCTCATTCTGGCCTGTGACCAGCTGGATGTGAGCTTTCCTCTGCCCTCGATTTCTGTGTAGCGTATTCCTGCTACCAGTTAACCTGATTCTGGTCAGGTTTTTTTCCTTATCGGCTTCCAGCTCCAGTCTCTTTGCCCAAATGGTCCCTGTCTCCCTTTCTTTCACTCATTTGCTATTTCTTTCCCTCCACTCTAGTTTGTTTTTTGGGCTCTTTTTTTAAAATTTCTGTGTTCTTGTCCAAAAGCTGCTTCTTCCATACTGCCTTGGAGTGAGAAAGTGGGCAACTGCTAACATGGGTGATAGAGGATACTGAGTCTCTTGCGATACCTGACTCTGGTCCAGAGTAACCAGGAGCCTCAGCTGTGGAGAAAAAAATAATCTGCATTTTTCTCCTGTACCTAGGCTGAAGGATTTTCAGTTGTTCTTTGGGTCAGGGGCATGAACAGTCTGAACACATAGGGCTTCGTTGTGTTGGAAGATGCTTGGTGAAATTGCACTAGGGGTATAATTATTCAGTATGTTCAGCTAGCAGCTTTGCTAAAAATGCAGGAAAGATAGAAGGCAAAATTAATTATGTAGAGCACAGTAAATCTTCTCTTACGCAACACCTCCATAGCCTATATATGGCTGCCTTTTTAGGATTTGGCGTGGGCTTATTGTAGAGCTTAATGGCTGAGTTACCCAATCATAATGAGCTACCGTATGCAACAGCTGAGCATGATAAAGCACTCCTAATGTGTCTACAATGCAAGGTATTTTAATTCCAACACAAGTGTTGCAGGAAGACATGGCACTCTTCCACACCAACACATTGGCAGACTTAGGTGGGTGGTAGTACCATTGATGGAAAAAACCTCCTTGCAAGTGGTGAAGTTTTTCTCACTGGGTCCTAAATATAATATCTGAAAAACCTAGCTTATGTTTGGCTGGCTTTATAAGAGTGCCAGTTCATGTTTATATTAGAAAATATGTTAAATACATTTTTTGTGCCCTTAGCAAATTACATACTTCTTTTCTCTCAGTGGAAAAAGTGGTTCTGTTCCACTTAGAAGCTAAGAACTGCAAACTTTCAGCATGAGTCCATTCTTCAGAGTAAGTACCAAGGTACTTGCTTAATTTTTGCCATGTGAAGCAGTTCCTCAGATTTCAGTAATGTGAGTAAGAACAGACTCTTGGTTCCAGAACTATTCAGCTGTCTTACCTCATTTTGGCCCCTGTATTATTGTAAGGATCCTACTTTTGCCATGTGCTTTCTAATTCCCTCTTCTCAGGAAGAGCCTGCATCTGTAGCACAGGTCTACCTTCTTCCAGTATCTCTGGGCCACATCTCTCCTGGCACTCCTTTTGTGTCTTTCTTTTCCTACCCTACTGTTTTCCTTCTGGGTCTCCGGCATTGGAGACAGCCAGAGTAATAGCAGGAAAAATTATTATGGAAGCACAGAATACCTGGGATTGGGACTTCCTTCCCAAGGTGTGTAAGCCTAGAATAAAACCTGTTGCTGTTCGGCAGGGCTGGTCTAGCTTATGAAAGTTTTTCTTCTGTGCTCACCACTGCAATATCTGTGTGTTAGCAATCTGAAGAAACTGGGAGACAAGACTTGGAGGAAGCTCAGGAGCAAAGAACTGACGTAGTTTCCCAAATCATGTGGTTGTGACAAACCAGTTGGGTTGTTTAGACTGAAGCGTGTGGAAGCGAGAACATAAAGGATGCTGGGAAGAGGAATAGCCACAGATCATTGTCCCTCGGGGTGCAGTTGTTGGCACCATCCTTGGCTCTAGGAATGACATTTCTAGCTCTTTCCTCTTTGTGCATCTGTTTGCCTTCTTTCACAACCCTCTTCTGCCCAGCCATAAATTTAATGATTGTTCTGGGGAAGGGTATATATCTTCTTTGGCTTCTGAGCTCTTCAGGTTGGCTCAGGCCTCTCTCCATTGCTTCTGGTGCTCCTTTGCCCTGCAGTAGCACTTTTTGAGCAAAATGTAAATACCTACACATTTGTAAAGGTCCTATTTCTCCATTTCACAGTTTATAGTGTATTCTTTGCCAGATGCAAAGTGGATGGTGGTTATTACCCATCATGGTGTGGGTTGCTGAAGGGAGGGCCTGTGACCCAGGACACGCAGAAGAAAACGCGTCCTGCTTTGTACAAGGGAACCCTCCTGGGCAGTGTGAGGCTGAGGTTACCACAGGTGTAACCCTCAGTAAATTTAATCCTGCATTCATGAGTTCAGTGCTGTTTACATGCAAGGCAAATATGTTCCTTCAGGAGGTGGGGAAAAAAAATTCATGCTCACTGATAAAGAAGTACAAACCAGTGTTGGCACAATGATTTCTGAATCTATTTGGGAGTCCTATCATGCACTGTTATAATAAGATAGCTGGAAGATAGTAATTTTGCACTTGTTGGAAAAACATATTGTAGAGCTTAATGAAATTTCATCATGCACTTTTAATTGATTTCAGCAAGGGAGACCTTTTCAAAGCAAATATAGCTATTAATCTAATTAGTGTTTCAGCTAATATACTGAAATTATATTTGTATATCAATATATCAGACAAATATTTGTATGAGATAGGCATTTCAATGACTACTCAGCTGAAATGAACAAATTAACTTCCTCGATTATAAGGGCCTTGTTTCCTACAGCTGTACTTTGCAGTTCATTTTCCAGTGTGAATGCTTAAATTAGGCTGCTAAGTCCACAGTTAATCTGAAATGATTGGGTTTTGTTTTGTTTTTTTTTATCCCAAGTGATCTGGGCAGTTGGACAACTCGGCAACACTGCTTGTTGACTTTGCAGGCTGGTTTTCGTGCAGGCCGTGCTAATGGATCTAAGTCACTGGGCCCATGAGGAGTGTGGCGAGAGCCCTTTGGCATGGGGTGTCGGTTGGCTTCATACTATTACCCTTTCTGGATAAGATGAAGCTGAGTGCACAGCATGACGTGTTCTGATACCTTGTTCTTCTGGCTGTCCAGCATGTGAGCCAAATTTCTTTTTCCTTGAAGCAACCAAGATCATGTTGGGTGGTGGGTATCATTCCTGGATGGGGCCAGGACAAGGCTGTGGGTGAGATCTGAGTGCTCAGAAGCATTCCAGGGTTTGCTGCTTTGGCTATAGTATGCGTTTTTACCAATCTCAACTGCTACTGGGCAGTTCCTAGTGGACCTGAATACAAGGAAAAATAATCATGAATAGTCAATTGTAAGTCCTCACTTGGTTGTTGTGTCGACCTCTGTGATGCATACTCAGAGCTTCATGGAGACTGGTATGAGTTTGGTTCCATGCCCATTTAAATCTGTGGCAAAGCTCTCAATGGAGTGCAGGATCAGGCACATAGGTCTGGATTCAAGGGAGGACCTGTATTCTGCAACTGTCTGCCTTGAATCACCTTGAGTGCAATCCAGACCTTTGGTGTTTGATGCTTTAGAGCCCTGTATAGTAATTAAGGACAGTTAGACACTTCAGAATGAGATCCAAAACAGCCAGCAGGCTCAAGAAGTGCCAGGTACCAACTAAAAGAAATACTGAAAACAAGAATATGTCTGAAATTTTACCACTTTCTTGGGATAGGGTACCAGACAATACTCCAATCAAACATGATTCCATGCACCCACCTGATAGCCTGAAGAAATAGATCCAGAGACCTGAACACTCTCCTGCTGATGGGTAACCACAGCTTTGGTCCCAAATTGCTGAACAAGACTCATTTTTCTGTCTTATACAGCACGCTCAGTCAAATTTTTCTCACATTTTATACAACGTAGTGGCTGGAGTTCATCCAAGATCTGGCAGATCCAAGTCCAGTTTCCCACTTTGCTTGAAGTGTTCTTACCATTGTCTTCTATCTGCAAGGGGAGTGTGGGAACATTCTCCACTGCTCCTGCAAAAACTATTCCACTAGTCAGGCAGTAATTCAAGGGTGCCATACAGGGCATGTAGTGAAGTTTGTCTTTATAGCCTTGTGGTTAGGGAAGTCAGCCAAGGAGGAGGAATCCAGGATTTTTACCCCTGTTTCTAGGACTGTTCATGTATTTTATTGCTTGATGTAAAGCTCAGAGGAGCAAAGGCCAGTTCTCAGGGCTCCCCTTCTTGGGTAAGTAAACACCTTCCAAGCCCCTCCTTTGATACCCAAATCCTTTGAGATCTCTAACAGTTTTGGAATTCAGAGATTTTTCACAAGGCTGTGGATTTTCCATGTACCTCTGCCAGAGGTACCTTGTGGAAGTTAATGTTTTCATCTTTGGACAGAAAGATTACCTACATTTTTCTACCCAAATTCAACCTTCATTTTGAATCTTCCTTCCAGTTCTGTGTGAAGTCATTCTACCTCAGAGGGAATTAACTGTTATGTTGAACTTCAGTGTAGTTATGACAGCTCTCATGGGTCCTCTGTTATGACTCATAGTATCATGTTCTTTCTTTTGTGTCTAGTAAGTAGTTGGCAAATTCTTCCCAGCTATGGCATAAAAAAACCCTTAAATGCTGTACTTAAGCTGGGCAGAATTTAAGAACAACAGCTGCTTGTGACTGAGGTTACTGCCATCACAGAATACACTGGATGGGAGGGTGTAAAGAGGAATACCTAATGACAATGTTGGCTAGAAATTGGGATGAAAGTAGATGAATAGAAGGGATGAGAAGGACAATATGGAGTGAATGTATCTGCACAGGAGCCTAAAAGAAATTATCTATGCTGAGACTCCTATTCCTTTTGCATTGTGCCAGCTTATTTGTTATTTCTGCTGAGAAAGGTTAGAGACATGATTTTCAGGAGTGATGAAAATACGGGAACTTCTCTGTGTAATGAGGCTCTTGCAGTGGCATTAGAGGTAACAGTTGCTTGAATTACCAGTCTGAAAACTCCTTGCTCTGATGTATGTTATAGAAAAGAGAGATTGCAACTAAGAAAACGTATGTTAGTCAACTGATTTTGCAATGAGTTCTAATACCATAGATTGATAAAAATGAAAAGCAATAAATGTCAAATTACATTTATCTGTAGGTTTCCTTGCTGCCCTCGTTTCAGCTTGTGCAGCAAAAGGAAATATCAGTACAAGCTTCTGTTGGGAGTCAATTTCTAGACAGTGTCGTGTAGTAGAGATGCAGTTGTGAAGTTGTCGATGCTTTGGAATCTCTTCATTTTTTTTTCTTAAGAAAATATTTCACTGCAGTTGGAGAAAAGGGATGGAAAAATTTTTTCTAGTCTTATATTTTGCTGGTTTCATAAAAGCCTACATTTTGACTTGAGGATATGGACCTTTAAATGGAGTAAACTACTGTCATTATTAAAAACACCTTCCTGGAAAGAATTCAGAGATGTTCAAGACTAGTCTTTTTCCCCTGGCACAGTATTCTAATTAACTCTCAACCATTTCTTGAGTAATGTTTTTAAGGTCACTAGCTTGGCTGGGTATTTGGTAATAAAAATTACACCCCATGTCTGCAACAGGACCACTAATTTAAAATAGCCATTTGATTCAAACTGACCTGTTTGCCCGCATAACTAATGAAGTGTCACTTTAATATTTAAAGTACTGTTCTTTCAAGGTAATTGCTATTTACTGGTAATTCTTCTTCATTTGATGGTTTATTAGGTACCTATAGGAATTTAAATTGGGCAACTGAAAAACTGTAATTGTCTAACTAGCATAATACTTTGCTATAAATATGCCTGGGCACCTGTTTAAGGAAGTTTTTTTGTTTCTGTTTTTAAGGAAGTTTTTTGTTTCTTTTTTTTCCACTGTAAAAGAATGGGGAAGGCTGATTTGGGAAAGAGATTTTTACCTATTAATAAGATATTAGGAAAGAGCCAGCAGAAAGGGGCTGACTTCCTAAGGAATGTGGGGACTTGTTTTGGCTAATTCTGCACCCACCCACGTAGGCGTCAACATTCCACTCAAACATGGCAGGGCTTGGCCTCTCCTCGTAGTGGGGGGGATAAATTTGAGGGAGGAGGGAGAGGGAGAACAGCCAGGAAAGAACTGATCTGAAAAGTAATCTTAGAAAAGGCATGAAACCACCATTCGCTTAGAAAAAAAAAAAAGTAGTGGAAAAAAAAGCAGCTGGTAAAATATTTACATCACTTGTTTGTTCCTTTTCTATTCTGGCTTGTTAGTGAATATCTTCTTATGTCCGCAATGCATCATAAGACTTTATTTTGCCCACAAAATATATCTATTTAAATTAACATTCTTGCTAGAGAAATGTGGATTTTTGTGATGTCCTCCTCAATCTGACAAATGCATTAGAAAAGGGGCAGGGAACACCTCTCTCTGAGAAATTCCTGCTTACTTTTGTTAAAACTTGCCTCTTAATAAAAGAGCTTTCTGAGTGGGCATTGCACGTTACAGTCTTGTTAACCTTTCTTTCTTCCCACTTGTAAGTGGTTCTTTCTGTTGAAGCTTAAGTTCCCAGCTCTGTGTCCTTAAATGATTTTTAGGATTGTTTCTGTGACACCTGTGTCTTGTTATTAGCCTTTATCAGTAATAGCCACTGAACAGTGTTTAGATTACATGATCCTAAAAGCAAGAGCTCTTCTATCTGCCTTCATATTTTCCTGGTATAATGTGAGTGCTTCTATTATTAGTGAATTTATCATTTTTATATCTGTAGACTGGGAGCTAAGAACCAAAACAGCCTGTGTTTCACTAGCTTACACAGGACTTTTTCATAAAGCGGGAATCTCCATTTCCCAAGATTAGGAGCTGATTTGTTTATACCATCTTAATTTCTAAAGGAAAAAAAAATAGTTGGAAGCAGATCCTGCTAGGGAAATTTCACCCCGATAGCTGAAGTTTAGCCAATTTATGGTTGAGCAAAAATAAAGTACTTAGAAAGGGAAATGTTGAGCAACCATCTGTTTTGGTAGCTTTACCAATATTTTTTCTCTGCTAGAATTTCAAGTTAAGAAAGATAGCAATAGCGTTCCCTCCTCCAAAGATACAGCATGTTAAGTTTGATTTGTGGCTTGTCCGTGTTTGGGCAATGGGGATCACTGAAATGTCTGTCCGCACCTGAATTCCAGTCCAGTGGTGTATCCAGTGGGTGGTGTGAATATGCTATGTCATTTGCTCCTAGGTGCATCACCCAGTGGAGATTTGCCAGATGACTTCATCATCCCACTCGATCTTGCTACTGTATTTTGTATTTTTGCAGCAAGGAGAGAGCACAATATCCTGGCAATCTGCGTATGCATTAATGAAGTGTCTGCCCACACTTCTTAACGTTGGGTTACTAACGATGATTGCTAACATAATGCACTATTTAAATGGCCTGTACAGTCTAATGTAGCTATATACATGCATAAACCACAAATTATTTTGTCATGTTTGCTATACTTTGTGCAAACATTTAATGAAAAGCACTGTTGCAATACGTAGAATACTGCCTTATTTTGTTGATTTTCTGTGACTGAAGAACTTAATTCTTCATAGCTGTGTTAATTCTGTTTTGGTCCACAAGTTTGATGAGTTAATATTGACATGTTTTGATCTATGGCAGATCCATGGAGAGCTCACAGTACCTTTTGTGGTCAGACTTGGGAGAGTATTGAACTGAATTCAGATTTGCTTCTTAGGCCCATTATTAATTTGGATCCAATACTTGAAAACCAATTAAAAAAATGGATGTTCTTACTGAAAAGTGCTCTTCTCAAAAGTACAGATGAAACTCCCCTGGAAAGAGTGGTAGTCGCTGTCTCTGGGTGTGTGCATATGTGAACGAGTATGTGTGTTTGTGTACGTGTTCATACATGCATGTGAACATGCATTGCTTGTGTGTGATGGGTCTCATGTCAATTCACAGCAAAAGCTGTATACTTAATATTTTCTATTTTTTCTAATGGAGAAACTTTTCTATATGCTAATAGAAAACTCAATGCAAAGAAGTAAAAGAGATTTTCTTTGCATTCTTGAACTGTTTTTCCCCATCTTCCCCATTCTTCTACATCAGAAAATCCCTCTTTCGGAGTAAGAGGGAAACACAGATGTAAAGTGAACTGCTGTGAAAGAAGCTCATGACATCCAGAACTGTGTGGTGTTTGCTTTTTTTTTGTGTCATGGTACAAGCTCACCAATAACATTCTGAGCTCTTGAGGCTGTCTTTTTTTCCTTGCCTTAGCTCCTCTTATGTGCAGAGTCAATGGGAAACCTTGAGAAGGCTTAAATACATACATACATTCAAATTGAAACCAAGCTGGCTTCTGGCAGTCCGGGTTGCCATTATCTCATCTTGTTTCAGCCAAAATGGTTGTATGAAGCAATCCAGTTGTATCAGAGTAAACAACATTGCATACAAATTTATAAATACTCTGCCTTGCCCACAACAGTTTCTGTGCCTGAATAAGGAGCTTCCCTGCCTTGAATGGATGCTGGGTCCTGGGGTACTGTGTAGGTGCCATTGCTCTCTAGGTAGTCTTATCAGCTGTGGAATATTGGGGGGAAGATGCTGAGAGCAATGGCACTCATCTCTTGGTTGATATTATGTCTGTGTTCAAGGAAAGAAAAGTTGAAGGATATTCCATAGAGTGACAAATCCTTCCATGGTGGTCTACTGGAAGATGGTTCCCAGGAGTATGTTCTTCTCATGCTACATAGTGCAAGGGGCAGGGTTTCCTCTTTCTCTTAGGAGGGAGGGAGTTCAGGAAGGTAATTAATCTTTAGCCTTCCTTTTTCTCTCACAGACACTTGGGGTTTTGTCCCATTTCCTAATGGCTTCCCTTTGTGTAGTCTCATGTCTCAGATGTCTGTGTAATCTTGTCTCATAACACTGAAGACTGGCACAGCTACATTCCTGCAACATTTAGTTTCTGGTCAGTGAAGAGCGGAGATGGGGAAGGCTTAGTCAATGGGAGGCTGCATGAGGGATTTGCAGACCATGGAGGCTGGTGCCAATCGCTTTCCTAACAGTAGCTCCTAAGGAAAGTCTCTGCTCTGGGACTCATCCAGTGGGGTCTCAATACCTGCTGGGAGGAGAGAGGACATGCTTGGTGCTTGCTGTGTGTTTAGTGTTGGACATTCTCCTGTAAAGTACCTCTCAACTTCTGCTTTCTAACTGCCCTCTGGTCCTGGGCTTCTCTAATCTTCTTGCAGAGGGAATGGAAGGTGCTATGTATTGGTAAGCTACTGCTTAGCTCTATTTCTGTTTCACCTAAGCACCTGGTCCCTTTTTCACAGGATGTCCATGCTTTGATTTCTCACTGTTCCTCACACTTATAGGAGGCAATTGTGTGTCCCAGAGGTTCAACAGGTCTTTGGCTCCCACCTTGTCCTTCTCATCCTGCTCACAAAATGGTGCTTTTAATGTCAGCTCGAGTTCCCCATACTCAATGTCAAATTAACTCAACTTGAAATATTCTGATGAGTTTTTTTTATCTTGTACACATAGCACCATCTCCCAAACCTGTGACACAGGCAAGTTTCTGTTGCAGTGTTTGCTCACAGCAGGAGCATGTGAAAGAAGTGCGTTTCGAGAATGACTAAACATCAAAGCAGTTGTACGTGAGTGGCTGTCCTGAGAAGTGTAATGCTTATCCTGGAAGATGGCAGAAGTGTTTATGTTATGTTAATGGCCAGAGATCTCAGTTCACATTTAGGTTCCTCTCTGCCACAGCTAATAGAAATAGAGATGAGAAAGCTTTCTGATGCGGACGCAGATTTGTTGATCTCTCTCTGCTTAATTACAGTAAAGAGAAGCCAGGAGTATCTCTGATCATCATTCCTACCTGGTTACACTCTATCATCTCTTAGAGAAGTGCATTTTTGCAACTCCAGAGCAAAAAGGCTTGCTTTTTTTTTCCTTCTTCCCCCCCATGGGCTTGCCTAGGAAGATACCCATCTTTAATATGAAGCTTTGAAGCATTATTATGGTAATGTCAGGTAACTGCTCTTCAACATAGATTGACAGCTAGCTATTAAATAAGGGTAGGGAAGAATGTTGCATCTGTGTAGTGAATGATGCATGTGGTTATTTTAAAATGTTTTTTTTATAAGCAGAGACACGGCAATTGCAGGTTTTCTTTGCCTTTTTGATTTAACAGCATTTCAGAGTCTTTTGCCAAACCACAAGTAAAAGCAACGTTTTAGATCAAACTGCAGTCTCAAAATATTTTCCCCACCCTGATTCAAGCACAAAGGATTTAATTTCTAATCAATTGCAAAATGGGCTACTGCAAGATAGTATCTTTTGCATGTACCCATTTGAGCCTCTGAAACAAGCAAAAATGTATTGGTTTCTAAAGTCACACAATTTCTGACCAGTTTTCACTAAGGTTTAAATTGGCAGGTACCTGACAGCTGTAATGGATTCATCTTCAATAACAAGCTGAGCTCTGAATTGCTACTAGTTGGCACTGGCAGGGAAACCAAGATGAGCTCACAGAGCTCAGTACGTGTGCTCCTTTTCACAGCCTAAACGACACGTTCTGCCAACCCAAACAAAATTGCCAGCAGGAAAAATAACATTTTCCTCCCTGCCGTGGGTTTTGGGACTAGCATCTTTTTCCCATGCCTGGTTAATATATTTCTTTTTTTCCCCTGTAGCTAAGTGTATGGCAAGGAGCAGGACTGGACCATGGAAATAGTGGTCATCTGTGGCCAGAACGTTGAAAAAGAGATAGTGAGAGCTATCTCATGTCTAGAGTTGGTAGTGTGGCAGGCATTTCCTATGCCTCTCTCCTTTGGTTCCAGAAGACGCCTGTGAACAGCCAGCCACTGCTCACATATCACTTGCATAGCCTGGCTCTTCGCTCTGTGTAAATCCTCTAAGCAGACGAATGCAAATTCTGTTTTCATTGTTGTTTGGCTAAGAAAATGGTGACCTCTTGAACTTTTTTCTCTTACAATTTTAACTGAACTGGACCTAAATATAAAGGTTGAAAGCTGAATTAACTTTTTCCTCCCTGTTGTTGTGGTCGAAAAAGGGAAGGCAGAAATATCAGACTGGCTGCTGCTTCTTGCAGCTTGTCCAGACTGACAGGCTGGTGGGAATGCCCGTCAGTCTCCCACCCAGCTTGCTGGCTCCTTGGGGCAAAATATGAAGTGGGTCTAACATGGTGTAACTTGCATTCCAGCCAGCGAGCAATTGCTTACTAAAGTACTCCTGAAAGTTGTTTGTTGAGTTTTCCTTGTTTGCAGCAACTTTAACAAAGCTTGTAAAATCTCCTTTCAACTCCTTAAGTCATACCAACTCAAGTTCCACCGTACAGAGCTAAGTAGGTATAAAAGCAACTTTGAGTCTCCCTTGATTTTTAGAGTGAGATTATTTAGAGCATGGGAGTATAATTAAGTATCACTGCATATGTTCACTGCTGAGTCTGGTCCAGGAGAATGGCTGCTGAGAAATCTCAGGCTCATTGCAGTCAAGACTTCTTTCCATGTGTTTCTTTGATTTTTTGGCATTGCCCATTGATGCAGTACATTCAAACACTTACAGATCCAAAGCACAAGAAGAATGTTGAGAGGTTTTGAAAACACAAAGGGTCAGGAAATTGGTTTTACCTTTTTCTCAGGAAGAGAAGATAAACATGACCATGATTAAAAAGTCATTATGAAGAGGACAGTGATCAATCTTTAGCCATGTTCACTGAGAAAAGGAGAGATTGACTTTGTTAGCAACAAAGTTAATTGACATTGGCTGTTAGGAGAAGTAGTCATCTTCCAGGAGATGCTTAAGCATTGCAACAGGCTACTTGCACAAGTGGTTGGCGCTCTCCCTCATGAGAGAATTTAAGGAGCAGGTTAGATAAACCTTTGCTTGGAATGGTCTAGGGGTACTTGTTCCTGTTTCCTGAAACTTTTTCAGTGTTCTTTTGGTCTGGCATTTCTGTGGGCTTCAGCTTTAACCCTGTAACTTCTGAAAAGAAATCCCCAACATATGCCAATAGAAAATTGCCTGAATAAATGCCATTAACACAACAGGGCATTTAAAAGACCTCCCATGAATCCTCAGCCTCCTATGGTGGAAAGCATATCAATGCATACCCAGAATGCTTAGAATACCTCTAAAGTTTATCGGAAAATAAAGCAGCGATGGTATCTAATCTGTTAACCCTAACAGAGAATCTGTTCCTCTGCCTCAGATTGCAGGCATACCATGAAGTGCTGAGATTGGCATAAGCAGTGCACATTTTTATTTGAGGGGAACATAAATCCTAAGTATCTTGTTTGTGTGTAATTATTCTTGCCCTGAGGTTGCAGCATCTTGTGCACACAGCTGCATTGTGAACATTTTTCCAAGTTTATTTAGCACCAAGTGCAAGTACTTTACATGTCAGAGCTGGGAACGCTCCTGTTTCAGCTGACTCCACTCCTTTGGGGTGTTGTAGAGCGCTTAGGTGACTAAGCGAGAGGCAGTTGCACAAGCCTGGAGAGACAGGGAGCTTATTTAATCACATTAGAGAAAGAGAGAGTAGGCGCCCAGGAGCAGACAGAACTAATCTGTGAGGAGAGTGAGCAAGTATGTCTTATGGAAAGGATTTGGAGGTCAGTGGATTGGCAAAGTCAGCGCACCTTTAACAGGGGATTTCTACGTACTTTCTCGATTCACAGATGTCCGTATTTAAGAACCCAGCTAAGGGCCTCAACTCCTGTAAACACACAGTAGCCAGCAGCTTATGATCTGAAAGTATGTTCCAACAGGAGAGTTTGTTCCTTGTTTGGTTTTGCTCCTCAGCCACCTCAATTTTTAAGAGATAAGCAAATGTATCGGTGGCAGTGGCCTGAGATTTGACTACCAGTATCTTGGTGGCTTCTTGTCCTCTTTAAATTGCTTCATTCTTGTTAAAAGGTGCAGAGGGCAAAGTGAGCCTGCTCTGTGGCAGAGATGCCACCTGGAAATAGAGATGCCAGCGGTAGCATGGGGATTTTTCAGGCTCTCTAACCTCATTTTTACTGAGGATACGATGGACAGGTCGAAGGGCTGGACTGTTATTTTATAGAATTAACCCATAGTGTCTGTCCTTGGTGGAAACAGACACAGGGTAAAGATGTGATCTGTGTGATTCTGACTAAATGCCAGTAACAGAGCATGTCTGAAATGCCTATGCGTATATTGTAAAAGCACCTAGGCACTCATATATGGCCCTTGCAGCTTACATTTTTTTTTTTTTTGTATTTCATGGAGCAATATTTTTGTAGCAACTGATAAATTAATTTTATTCTTCAGTCAGTCCTTTTATAATATGTTATTAATGGAAGTACATCATATGGCAAGTCCAGATGTACCCAGAGACCAGGTTGCTATGTAATACTGTATGTCTGCTGCAGGCAAAGATGGCCAGTATAGAATGCATGAAGGAGAGAACAAGGAAGAAATGCCTATAATATGTATACATCCTTAGCAAAGCTTCTGGTTATGGTTTGTAATCATCTTTGTTTTCATTCAGATGTGGGACATAACCCATAAATGAACTCTATCTTTCAGCCTCTTTTTAGTGTAGAGCTTTGAGGGAACCATTTTTTGTGTGTATGTATGTATGTGTCACTTCGTGACCTCCATTCTGCAGGCAGTCCAGGAATAGTGTAATTGACTGAGACTTGTGGGGAAAAAATTTGATCATCATGTGATTTTTATGAGGTGGCTGATCTCTTGAATGATGTCAGTATGCCATGAGGCCAGCTGCATGAGCAAGATAGGTTTTAATATGGCTTTGGAAACAAAAGGAGTGGTCAGACCCATGTTGGAAACGATGTCATTAGAGCAGGTATGAAACTGAGTCACATGGGGAATTCAAAGAGCTGGAATTCAGAATCTGAGTTGTGGCTCATTTCAAACCAGCACCAGTTCCTTGTAAAACAGAAACAGGGATAGCTATGACAATAACAATAGTGTAATGCACACCTTTTTAAAAGTCCCGACGCAGTTTTCTCCAGGTGGCAATATTGGAAAATACACACCTGTCGCTCTTGGAGGGGGGGGGGCTGTCAGTAGGACCAAGCAGGTAGCTGTGTAAAGCAATTGTCATAAACATTGAAAGCAGATGAATCTCCATTTCAGGTTTTATTGCAGCCTTGCAATTTGGGCTAGGTTCTCTGAACTTTGCTAACCTTGGCAGATCTACAGGGAAAGCCTGCAAAATCCTTGAGTTCAAAGCAGGCAAAATATATGACACCTTTTGAAAGTTTGGCTTTGAGTGTTGAGTTTATTTGAACTTATGTTAACCAAAGCCAATAAAAAATGGTTTGCATGAGCTCCCGCAAGGTGAAATTCCAGCAAGCAGGGAGAGTAAGAATAGACAACCTGTTTGCCAAATACAGTTATTTTTATTTGTGTTAAAAGGAGAAAGTTGATAGAGTTTGAGTACTTTTATGTTTGATTTAAAGTAGGAATAAGGAAGATTATAGCTTAAGGATATTATGTAAGAAATATTACCCCTCTGTGAAGATATGCAGAGCAACCTGGACTGTATCTATTAGGACATAACATAATAGACTCCTCTTTCGGGGTAGTTTATATTTCATTATGCTAACACCTGTAAATACTGAGGAAGAGAATAAAATACAAGGCAGAGATCAAAATATGACTAGTTAATTAGCCATCTTTAAAAAAAATGAAATAGAAATAAAATCTGGCCAAAATAAATTGCAGTTTGCAGTGGCAGAATTAGTATATGGACAGAATGTTTAAATGAGGGGCTAAGGTTGTACTAAGCAAGAAATGAGCATGAATAGCCAAAAACCAGGTAGAAAGACATCCTACATATGTGGAATTAAAGGTTGGATACCTGGGGGAGAGAAGGATGCTTTTTTTTTTTTTTACTGAAAACTCTGGAAAGGAATGATAGATGAGGATGACTGCTGAGGTACAACAGAGATGGCAAAACAATTGTGGAGATAACTAAGGCGGCTGCTGGTTGCACATTATCTCTGAGTAGGTGCTTCACATAAACTGTTCCGTTATGACATATTACTGAACAGACATCCCAGAAAAGTACATCACAGGAGTTAAGTTTCACCTGGAAATGGTGGGAGGAGTTGAAGTGATTGTTTAAGGATATGAAAAAGGAGATGGGCAGGGGGCTACGTATGTATTTGTAGATCTGGAAAGGGTTACTGAAGGAGAGGGTGGGGAAGGAGAGGAATGGCAGGAGTGCAGGTACTGCAGCATACCTAACTTGTGAAAGACAGAAGTAAAGGTAAACAGTGTGATGTTACTGTAAGCCTTTAATGAGATAAATAACAAGAGATAATACGAGTTAAATAACCAACCTAATAGAGACAAAGACATTCTGGGGAAGTGTGATTACTGAAGCAGTGTGGTATATCTGCCAATGACCTCGAGAACTGGATTTGGTAGATACAGATCTTGCTTGTTAGAGGTCTGTCATTATGTGAGGTTTTGACTTCCCAGATTGTACAGGGGAACAAATAGCTAAATTCAGGCATTTCTGAGTGCAATAACCAACAGAGTTCCTCACCAGTCACTGAAACAGCAAGAGGCAATGATTTTTTAGATCTGACATTGTTAAGTTGTAGAGCAAAGTAGAAAATAACCTTGCTTTGAGTGATTTCAGTTTCAATTAAAATGAAGGATAAACAAGTGCAGATCTCTATAGCTAAGCTCAGTTCCAGATGGATGGCAGTTGATACATTTAGGGAACTAGCTAAAGCCTGAAGATCTTGAGAGAGAACTTGATTGTAAAGCGAGGCTGGCGGTTCTTTGAGTCAAAGGTGCAAAATATATCTGGAACAGGCATATCTTGCAAAGTGAAAAACATGGAAGAACAGTTATCAGATATGACTGAGTAAGGAGTAGAAAAAGGAACAGGTCAGCAAAGAGAGCCACATGAGAGAGGTCAGGAAATGTATGGGTAAAACGAGAATTGGCAGGAGTCAAGCTGAGTTTGACTCTGCAAAGGAAATTAAAACAAATAGCGAAAGGTCCTTTAACCACATAAATAAAAGGGAAAAAAGAAAGTAGTTGGGCATGGCCCAATGATTTATCAGATATTTTGCTTTTGTTTCAGTTAGGATGCCGATTCTGAATATGCAGGCATAGCAGGTTTTTAGTGGCAACGAAAACCTGGAAATCAAAACAGCTTCAGCCAAAGTGGGAGAAAAAACTCAAGGAGTTCAGTATAGGAGGAAGGCTGGATCGTTGTCATCTCGGTGTCTGGAAGGAACTGATACCTGTAATTGCAGACTCAAGAACAATATTTTCTGTAGGACTTAACAGAGGAAGCAAGACGCCATTCAAATGGAGAATGTAGGCCCATCTTTGATGAAGGGACAAGGACAGCCCTGTTGGAGTGCATGCTATTTGTAGCAACTATTCTACTATTGTAGAAGAAAGAATAGGGCATATGGTAATGGAAAAAGGAAAGAAAACACAAGAGGCTAGATCTAGCATGACCTAGGTAAACCTAATCACTACCTCTCATAAAAGCATTGGTATTTCTAGTTATGGAAATGCAGTCTTACTGCTTAGCCTCTAGCATGGTGTAGTATGTGAAACTGAGAGACGTGCTGGGTAATGGCAGAAAAATTGTGACTAATAGATAAGCTAAAGGGCAGATTTAAGTGAGAAGAGACCTTTCAGATTGGAAGGAAGTTTTTATTGAAAGCTCTTAATGATTGATCCTGGGATCACCCTTCTGTGCTAATTTTACTAGAGAATATCATCCAGAAAGTGGAATTGTGCTAGTGAAGCCAGCTGCAACAGGGTTGGGAGGTAGTCTCAGAAGGACTAAATACCTGGAGAACACATCAAGGCATAAAATGAGAGACACAGAGAGAAACAGATGTGAGATAGGTTATAGTAAAAGTAAATGCAAGGCTCTTGCTAAAAGAATTTCTGTTGTAAGTGGGGGGTTCACCAGTCAGGAGTAGCTGAAGAGGAGGAAAACACTGATGTGATAGATATGCTATAACTTGAAAGTCACCAGGACTGTATGTATGTCAGTGAAACAGCTGTCCAGGTCCTGGAGTGTAGCAAGCAGGCTATTTTCAGTATGCACACGTATAAATGCTGTTGTGCTCAGTTATACAGTCTGACTCCTAGGGTGGGATACTAACTGAGGGATTTCTTTAATGACAGGAATTTCTGATTTACATTCAAATATGAATACAGCCATTTGCATGCATTACTCACCCTGTTCCTTCTCCTTTGATGCTAAGTCTGGGATTTAGAAGAGCATAGAGCTGTCCAATGTTTCTTAATCCAAAAGTTGGTATTGACTGTCATTGGCAGGTTGTATTTTGAAGAAGTCTGCTTTCAAATGTCAAATCTTATCCTAATTGAAATCCTCTTACCTGCTACAGGATTTGTCAAACCAATTCACTCAGGATGTCTTGGCATGAGAAGATGTACCACTGTTGCCTGTGGAGAGGAGTCCCTTGGGCTCCAGCTAGAAGCAGATAAGGGTTGATCAGCTTTAACGTTGTACCCTCTATTTTTTGTCTCTATCCCAGCTACCCATTCCTCTCCTCTGCTGTCCTCTCTTCTTCTTCATAGGACATGTTTGGTTTTTTTTTTTCCTTTCCAATAGTAGTTGTCAAGATAATATGCAAGACTGATGATATTTAGAGTTTATCTTTTCAGTGTTTCATCACATTTCGAGATACTGGGATAGAAACTGACTGCCTCTCTCTCTCTCTCTCTGGTGGGCAGCGTAGTCCCTCCCCTTGGGCTAAGACAGGACTTTATATGTGGAGGTTTACAACATCAGTTGTAAAAACAGATTCCACCATGTACTGGGAGTTAGCTTCCATTTGCACCCTTTTTTCCCTTGGATGAGGATGATGTGCAGCATGGTAAATCTGGTCAAGGCTCTGCAAAGGTCTACCTCAATCCTGGTTTTGATTTTTCCTTTAGATGTGCAGCTGATTATGTCCACCACAAACATTCTGTGTTTGAGCAATAGGAAGATTAAAGTGATCAAGCCTGGCTTGTGATGCTGTGTACCTTAATGCCATATAGGCCTGTCATGGGAGGGGAGAACTTAATTTTTGATCCTCCTGTGCTTTGAGAGAGGAGGGACGTTTTCTGCTTTGGCTGAGACGGCACCTGGAAATGTCTGTAACTTTCTCTATGTTTAGTAGCAGGCCTGTTTGTTCCCAGTCTGATCTGCTGCCATTGCATGCAGAGTAGGTATAGTTGAGAGGAATGCAAAGGATTTCAGTTGTTTGAGAAGAGGTGGGTGGGGGCCTTCAGAGTCCATGAATTCATTAAAATTCCATGTTGTGTTGCAGGGTAAATGCGTGGGCCTTAATATGCAGGGCTCCAACAGGTAAATACTCGAATCTTGGATACAAGACGTAGCAAGTTTTTACCTGTCCTTCATCCAAAAAGCTCACCAAGTACTCTACACCCACCCAAAAGGCAGTGTTCACCGCTACCTGAATATAATGCAAACTGATAGATGCAAGCAGAGGTTAGGGGCAGCAATTCACCTTTAGATGGATATCTGCCACAAGTGTGTGCATGTGTTTACACTTAAGAAAACTCGTTCTTCATTTTGAAGAAATCAGACACTCTTTATGTTGCTGTTCTCTTTGAACACGCGTTGCTTTGCTGACAGCATCCATTTGCACTGTGGATTGTATAAACAGCTTGCAGTACCACGAGCCACCTTCCCAAACCCCGAAAGTCACAAAGCATCCACTGGGCAATTAGTCTCATGGATCAGAAGCGCAGAGAATAGGGGCCAAAGGCTGCCTGCAGGCGCCCTGCCTTTGTGCACTCTCGTTGAACCCTGTGAAGTAATTTGGCCCTTTTGAGGTGCAGTCTGCTCCATACGCTGCGATCCTCTCATACCGAAGCTGGTAACTTTGCTCAGAGCAATTTCACCGTAGACCTGACTCTGCATTCACTGAGCCCCCGGCAGTGCTCCTCGCGACAGGCAGGGAAATGAGGGAGCCGCGGTGCTCTCGATCCAGTCTCGCTGCCCAGCTGCAGTGTGATAACTTGACATTGAATTTGCTCTTCTCACCTGCAAGTACGTGAATGCACAAAAGTGGCTCGTGAACCCATGGTGGCACAGAAAAGGGAGTAGGTACCCTCAGGATCTGTACCTGCGGTGGCTCTCACCTGCACTTCTGCAGCTGCAGTTGCCTGCGACTTGTGGGGTAGCTGGAGGCTTGTCCTTCAGTCAGCGTTCCTCTTCTCTAGTTACTTGCTCCTTTCACTGGACAACTCAACTGGGGGATGTGAAACCACACAGCCTTAGATCTCTTTCATTTATTTCTCTTTTTAAAAATAAAATAAAAGGCTAAAAGAGAGCTGTGGTCACGGAAAAAAAATAATTTCTCTACTGTAACAAGGGATCGAAACCATCTGCACAAAGAGAAAACACTGAAAGTAGAGAACTGTGTTGTTCTTAGGAGAGAATGTTGGGATTAAGGTTTAAAAAAATCTTTTTCTTTCTAAGGCATCCAATTTCTACGGGTTTCAGTTACTTCAGGGATCAGACTTTTAAAAGACATTTTCTTGATCTAACTTTTTTGCAGGACCTGAGTATTTTGAAAGACTTCCTGCACATACATGCCAGTTACTTGATCTGATCATTGTTTTAATAAAACTATTATTTAACTAACCACGAGTTAATTTCTTTGGCCCTCTGGGAGCCAGCCACAAATAGTAGCACGTTATTGTTTAACCTGGCTAAAGCTGAGCTCCTTGTCTTCCCTGCTAACTCCCACCATTGACAAAACCACTTACAATTTTTTTCTTAATGGAGTTAGACTATTATTAAAAAAAAAAGTCTTGTGAGATCCTTAGAAGTTGTCTTCATGTAACCATTTTCTAATCCCTTTTAATTTGCTTTTTTGTGTCCAAGGGTGTGAATAGATGCTCTGTAAGGATAGAAGGGATTGTCTGAGATCTGTTGTGTACAGCAATTGGCACACAGAAGCACCAACCATAACTGGAGTGTGCTTGGCCTCTACTTCAGCGAAAGAATATTAGAAAACTCACTGAAATGGATTCCTTCTGGTAACCTGCAAAATGGGATAACTTTCAAGGAATTTTCTAAAAGGGGAAAATAATTAATCAAAGTGAAAGGGTGCTTTATTTAAACTATTCTGGAAATTTTCAGAATTTTGGTTCAGGATTGGGGAATTTCACTTTTAATTCTCTTTGCCATCCTGTTTCCACGCACATGTCCATCTGTGATGTACCAGGGCCTGGCAGCGGAGCACAGGAACAGCAGGGGCAGTCCAGCAGTCAGCAGCTGGCAGCTTTTCCATTTTGAAATCAGTAGGAGTAGCTGCTGCTCAGCACAGACATTCACAGTGACACGAAGTGTTTCAAAACTTCCTTCTGTGTTTCTAATGAAACTCTGAAACCAAAAATGCCCATGCCAATAGGGTAGTGAGAGAAGAGCAATGTTTGTTGGGAATGATTGCATGAGACTATTAAGGTCCATGGTGATGTGTTAGTAAAATATGCATGATGTGTGCAAGAGGCTCTGTTTCTAGCAACATGTTCCCCTGCATACAAGCATTAGCTCCAATGTTTCCTGCTCACTGAGTCAGAGCAACAGTAGAATATAGCTTGACTTTGCTGGGACGCCAGAGCTGTTGCTCCAGTGTAATGGAGACCTAGCCTGGCTTAGATATTTAGTCTAAATGCAAAATAAACCAAACATTTCCAAAAAGATGAGACAGCCATTGTGCAGCCTGTGAGTGTGTAGTGTAACATAGGAAGCTGTGGCTTTGTATTAAGGAGGACAAGGTGCGTAGAATAATCAAGATCTCTTGGGAAACAGCCTTGCACTTGAATGCCAGCAAATGCAAATAATGCACCTGGGAACAAGAAGTGCTGGGCCATGCCTATGAAGGGGGTCTGGTGGCCTGAGAAGGGGTGACACATATCCTGGTGGACAGTGATTTTACAGAGGATTTCCGCTCAGTGGGCAACTAGCTTTAGAGGCCTTCCTAGGCTGGTATCGTGGCCAAAAGGATTAAGGTAGCCTTTGAGTGTAAAAAACCAGGCAGGAGCAGTGAACAGGAGCCTAAGGCTTATTTTTACCTGGGTGAAGAGTGCCTTACTGGTGAAGACCACGTGGAATGTGTTCTCTTCTGCAACTCAATCCAAAAGAAAATTGAAAAACAGGACGGGGGCAGAGAAGACCAAGAAAGATCTGTTGGGATGGGGAAGTGGGAAATACCTGGGAAAGATTTAATTTCTATTCCTCTGTGTTTGAGGTCATCTGATGACCAAAAATTTGGTCTTCATCTCCAGAGATGGCCAAATCAAGACCGTGAGACCAGCTGTCTTCCCAGAGATGTGCTGTAGTTGAATACAGCACTTAAGTTTAGCACAGTGGCAACACAGCAAAACTTCTCAATCTTTTCCGCATAACGCTATTTGAAAGAAACATTTTTGGCTCAAAAATATATCAGATCTATAGGTAGAGCTAGAAAAATTATTTATGATATCTGTGTCAGGCTGTGTCTTTTGCAAAAGCAGCCTGGAAGTACTTTCAAATAACTGCATGATAAGGCCTGATTTGCTGGCCTTGTAGCTGTCCCAGTCAGACACTGGAGAAATGGCTTTTCTGTTACCATTGGTCAAAGCTAGGCAGACCTTCCCAAGTCTGTGCAGTAGGTGAAGTCGGTCAAGGAAATGCAAAAAATAGCAATACTATACAACTTGTCCCAATACCATCGGGCTTTAAATAAACCATAAACACTCCCTGGAATGGTTTATGAGTAGGCAAATAAAACAAAAACAATTTAAAGGTGATAAAACTCTGTTGACATGAATACCATTCAGGTAAACCACCTCTGACATATTTCAAACATAAGCCAGCACCTATTTAGCTTTATCCCAGATGAATGAAACAGTTCACACATGAGGCTTTGCAAATACAAAAGGTCTTATTTGCCTGCAGACTCTGCTGCCCGACAGCTGTCCTTGACAGCAATGCTACGCTTTTTAAAATCAGTTCAGGAAGCTTTGCTTCCACAGGGGTGGTTGTTGAGCCTCAGGTGGGAGGCTTTCAGAGCATCACTGCCTCTGCACCCTATGGTCTGGAGGCAGTACACATCACGTGCTGGAGGGACGTCTGCTACCTGACCCGCTCTTGTTGCTGTCCTTGAAAGCTGTAATTGGATCGAGAGGCAGAAGTAAGAGGTTTTTGTTAGGCAGGTAGTCTATGTGAGAAGAAAGGAGCCAACCCCCATGTAACTCTGTTTGAGTGTCTTCCAAGGGCTGCTTGGGGCACTCAAAGCCTTTCCATATTTAGTATCGCTTTTAAGATTGCTTCACTGTTACAGAAGAAGTACAGAGAAACTAAGTAGGGATGAAGATGTCCTTTCTGGGCCCTTCAGCTCTAAGGAGAAGTCCCATCATGGTGCCAATGTCTGCAACTTTTCTCTCTTAATAGTGTAGAACTGCCATTGTATTTTCCCGCTCCGAAGGAGCAATGGTATTTTGCTTTGCAGCAGTTTTCAATGCACTGCTCTAATCTTCAAGTGAAGCTGCTTCTCTGCTGAATGAATAGCCTTAATTCACACCAAGGAACTCCCTACACACCGAGAAGCATCGATGTATTTTAGCATTGTTTCTTTTGCAGTTAGCATCAGGGATGGGGCTAGGCTCGAGCTCAAAATTAAAGCCGTTTCTGTTGTTTCCCTAGATGGAAATAGGAAGTAGCTTCAGTGCTGCTGGGGAATCAGTCTACATCTCATATCCAGATAACAGATTTGTCTCAGGATGCTTTCCTCTGAAAAATACACTTGTACTAAAAGGACAGGATAACAAATACATAGACAGTAGCCCATACTCATTGCTGTCTGCACCCATTGCTCTGATCTTACTATTGTGAAACCCAGATAAACAACTTAAGAGTTCACCAACCCTTCAGGTACCATGAAAAATTAAAAATAACAAAAGCATGCTCTCCTTGAATTACAGAAATTCTTAGACTAATTATTCCTCATGGACAAGAATGACTGACAGGTGACGTTTAAGGGTAAAAGGGCAAGAACATTTTTAGACAATGAGGAAATTCATTTGTGTAATTCACAGAAACCTGAGTTGTTTTCCTCTTTTTGGTCCTGCTCACCTCTGCTCATCAGTTTATTATCTGTCATGTTCTGAAGGGATATAAAACTAGCCCCAGCTGTGATTAGGCACAGGGCCCAAACCAAAAAACCTTTCAAAATAAAGCTGTAAATTGAAGCAAATGCAAAATTTGCAGATGTACCTACCATAAAGAATAAACTAGACTGATGCACTGGAACAGGTTTGGCTATAGGGGTATTTGGAATAGAGGTATTTTGGAATAGGCCCTTAGGAATAGACATAGAGAAATACATCCAGGAAATGACTGTACCTTGGGGTATCAAAATGGCCCATATGATTTCTGGGTGTCCCCTGCAGGTCTGTTCCTCTCTAACTAATAGCAGAGTAGTCAGTCAACTGACCTTTTCAGTACTGGAAAATCTTGACCTAAGGTAGTGACGTGACCATTTTTCTTTTAATCTTTACATCTCGTGGCCTCGTGGTAAAGCATTTTGTCCTTGCATACTTTATTTCCTCATCTATACAATGGGGATATTTACAGCACTTCCCCAAACAGCTTGCACTAATGTCCTAGAATAGTGCCAATATCCCGGTTGTACGGGGATTAGAGTCCTGCTCCCAGGCTGTGGCTGCTGCTAACCAAACCAGGGTCAGGGAGGGAGCTCTGGGCTGCTGATCACCCATGCTGCTCTCCTCTTCACCTCCTCCTGGGCTTCGTTTGGGCTCACACCACACAGCTAGGACCTTCTGGGACAAGTCCCTGGCTAGACTCCTAACTTCATTGCCTCTGCTTATCTCTCTCCCTCTTAACTCATCCTGGGCTTGATTCACAAGTATGTTAATACAGTTCAGCTTTGGTGCAGGGCTGCTGAAGTCACCGATTTGGAGAAATGCAGTAAAGAACAAGATTTTTAACAGGTTTGTTTCTCATGTTGGTCAATGCTTATCGGGAACAAATATTTTTCAGCATTTTTTATCTGTGAATGGCTAGCCACAAGTAGTTCTCGTAGTACTATATGCTGAATTTATTTTGCTGTCTACCTAGTGTCAGTGGCCTATTTAGTCCAGAAGTTGCTTGCAAGAGCTGGTGGACCCTATGCACAATACTAAACTAAATGGGGAGAGTGGAAATGAGTTGACTGCGAAACTGTGCCTAACATCAGCTTGCAGTGAAATTAGTGCAGCCAGAGCTGTATAGCTGGTCATCTAAATCCCGTGACTTTGTTTATCTGCCCTGGTTGGCTAGTGAAGTGTTGGAGGATTTATGCTAAAACATTCTTTTTCTCTTGTTTCCCCCTTTGATTTGTTACATTCTTAAACCTGCAAGAGACAGTAGGACAGTAGGCAAAATATTTCTAGCATGACACATGTAGACATGTTTAAACATAGTACAACATATATTCTTTTGTGGACAAATACATAAAAATATGTTATATATATGTAGTACATATTGAAGGTATTTAAAATGTATATGCAATATAACATAGTATTATGTATTGTATATGAACAGAGAGACACACACACTTACTTATTTGCCTGCCTGCCTGTATATGAGCATCTGTGCAAACATACAGGTGAAGAAAAGATACTTATTAGTATCAGCATGCATGTGAAGAGAAGATATGAAGGGAGTAAAAGTGTGTTCCATATTTACTCATTTTTATTTTGTGCTGTTGGGAAAATAGTAGCTACAATGAATGTATTAGGTAGTCTGTATATAATATGATCCAAATCTGCTGGTCTAATATTGGATCTGGCTTCATAGGTAGGTTTCTTGCTCAATTCTACTACTATAAAGAGACGTGGCTGGGTACTTCCTATCTGGACTTCAAATACCAAAGCATACGAGCACTTGTATAGTTTGTGTGTGTATGAGTGTCCTGAAGTTTTGGTCTTGCTTATTGCAGGGGAAGAAGGTGGGTTCTGCAGATATGAAAAGGGTGTGGGTCAGTGAGCTGGCTGTCTCTCTTCTAACTTAAAACCAGGCTGCTGCGAATGTAAGATGCTATATATGCAGATCAAGGTTACCAAGGGACATAGACACCTCTGGCTTAAGTTATTTTCCTTATTAAACTGGCAATGGAAAAAGTAAGTGGTGTAAAATGCTCTAGATCAACTCAAAAGCACTGAAAGATCATCTGTGCCCTGGAAAATTAAATTGGCTTTATGGTCAGACAATGCCCAGCAGTGTAATCCAGACACAAGAGGATTTGGATTGTAAAGTACTCAAATTAAAGGAGTGCTTGTATTCTGGGAGTTTGATTCTTCCTACCACAAATGTTGTTTGGTTCTGGGATTTTTGTTTGGACCTGCCTGTGCCTCTTACAAAACCAAAACAAGCAAGCTGTCATTTTTACAAAAGCCCAGATGTATTTTCATTTTTTGCAAAGACAGACAAATATCAGTACTAAGGTATTAAAAACCATAGCTACTAAAACATGTCGCAATTTTTTTCTGTTCCTTTCCCCCCCCTTTCTCTGTTTGCCTGCTTTTTTGTGCCGTCCGACTTGTTTGCTTGTAAAATCTTCCTTGGGGCCACATTCGTGCAGACAGACTAAAACATTTTTGACTCTGAAGGAATCCCCTGAGGTAAAATTTACTCAGATAATATCTCGGTTACTACCTAACCTGTTTGGGTTATTTTTGAACACTATAAAGCAGTAGCACCAACAAAGAAAAACTGCATGGTACATACCAGTAGCAGCTCACTTCAAGTAACTTAGGAACTCTTCTTTTGCACAAAACACCTACATTTTGTGGCTCTCTGTGGATGTCAGAAATGAGAAATTGAAATGCCTGAGGTGATCCCCCCCCCCCCAATGTTTTAGCTCCTTTGCGTGAAAGCAAAACCACATTTACATTTACCTGATCTTGGACATAAACAGGTGAAGGATGCCAAGGATACATAACAGCACAGAAGTAGTACAGAGGCTGCAAGATGAATGAACTGGACAAGCACTGCTGAGTAATCACTTTATAACCAGCTGTGATTAGGCACGGGGCCCAAACCAAAAGCCAGGCTCTGAACACGCCTGAGTTTTCTGATTCAGATCAAAACCTCATGGCTCTTTGCTTCTATAAAGCGTTGAAACAAGTCCCTGGCTCTTCAATTTGGAAATAAATTCAGATTTGGATTCCAAACCTGTAGCTAAGCTTCATCTCCAGTAACGCTGATGTTCCACAGATTCGGATTTCCAGCCGTTCCTCCAGATGCATGTTGTAAGAGGGATGCTAGTCCAGCCGAGGCTGCCAACCTGGCAGCGCTGCTCCTTCTGCCATGTGTTGCACAGGGGCTGAGAAGAGCAGCTCTGCTGACCGGCTCCGCCAGCACCCCGTGTCGGGGGAAAGAGGGGAAAGCAGGAAAGCAATAAGCAAGGATTCCTTGGCCTGACAGAGAAAATGTCGCTTTTACTCTCTGCAGCTGCAAACTTAGGAGAGATCATAAATCAAAATTTATCTGCTTTGGGATTGCAAGACAAGGCCTAAAATGGTGGGAAAGTTTTTAAAGGGAAAGCAGGTTAAAAGAAAAGCTATTGGGCATAAGAAAAGACCATGAAGAACAAGTCTGGACACATTAGTCAGAATGAATTGAATTATAGCTATGCAACTCTTAAAAATAAATAAATCTCTATTAAGTTCTACAGACCTACTCCCCAAGAGGAATTTTGATTGTGCAGGAGATTTTGGGTTGTGTTAGGAATACTGTAAAGCAGAGTCCTGTCAGCCCCCTCTGTGGTGCTGAGGTAGTTACCCATCAGCTCACAGAGGAAGAAGCCAAGGCCTGGAGAGCTCCGATGACTTGACAGGGTTCACCTGCGGAGCCCTGCTGGGCCTGTGCAGGAGGAAGAGCCTAGCTCTTCTTTGCAGGCAGCACGTGTGCCTTTTAAAATGTAAAGCGTGTTTTGCTGTGTAAGGATAGTGCTAGCAAAGTTTTCAAGGAGAGCTACTGTCTTGGCTCTGTGTTTGAGCAGTGCTGGCAGGGTTCAGGAGAAAACCCCTTGCTCCTGCAGCACCAGAGGTAAGTAACAAGCGGGTGCGTTAATAGTTGCACGCAGTGACTGGAGTAGGCCTGACCTGGTGAGTGATTCAGCTGTGAAGGAGTCGGGACCTCACGTTTTGGTGAGTTTTGTTAAAAATAGGGGATTGATCCTGCTCTTGGTTTAAATAGTTTTAACTCCCATTGATTTAAAGAAGGGAGAGGCAGCACAGTGCATATAGAAATTTAGAGTTAGCTTCAGTTTTCTTTCTTAGAATAACATCTTTCTTTTGAATAAAATCATAGAACAGTTCACACAGTGAGAAGCTGTTCCTCCAATAAGTTGCTGGTAAAGATGGGATAAACTGTATAGTTTTGTATATAAAAAGAAGCCTCCAAGAACGAAGTTTACTAAGAGAAATTCAGATAAAATTCTAGCCCAGAGCATTTTTTAAAGCTGCTTTATCCGTCAAAGCCTGTAGGCAGAAATCCTTCCTGGACCAGTGCTGGTGCAATGTTTAAAGTCTTGGCTGTATCTGTCCTCTGTCAAATGTAAATAATTTTTTTCTTCTAATATGTACGTGGTTCTACACAGATTCTGTGCTTGGGTGTTTTTTTTTTTTTTCCTTCAATTGCAAAGTATCTTTTTATTTTTCTTCTTGGGAGTCTAGATTGGAAGGACTGGAACCTGGTTTTAGGATTGGAATGATCTTAGTATGATTTCAGGGATTCAGAGAATTCTCAGAGTTCAAACTACTCCTATTTATTAATCAATATGTGAATTTAGGGAATTAAATTTAGATGCCCATCATAAAATATGAGGGTCAGCACTAGCCAGCAGGGTAATGACATCCATTTTTCAGACAGACTCAAGAAGTTTCACAGATCATCTTGTTGAAGGCTACAGCATGATCCAAAGCAGAAAAGTTAGTGGGTTTTAGTTTTTGTTGTTGTTGTTTTGTTTTAAATGTGTTTCAGTTGATAATCTGCTTGGTGTAAACACCAAAATATTGCAATTTGCTGAACAATTAAGCTCTGATTCTGTAAAACATGTAAGTACATATGTGTTTTTGGTGCCATTGACCTTAGTAAGTGCTTACATGCCTGGCTTATGTCTTTTATTCAATCAAGACCTTATGGTTGCTTTTTGTACTGAAGCTGTGAATGCCTGATTCAACAGATATAGTGACAATCTGTGCATGTTCATGCCTTGTTTGCTAATCAAAATGGGCTGGTTTTTTTAAAGCCAAATTAAGTTCTATTGTTTTGCTCAGAAGCAGTCTGAGATGTGTGCAGGGTGCATTACAGACATTGACGTACTCCATATTTCTGTTCTTTTATTATTTATAGCTACCTAGATAGATTCAGGGTAAACTTCTCCTCCCTCTTGAGGAACTTGGGCAGTTCCTCAGATTACCACTCCTTGCTTTAGCTGGGTGTGCCTTTAGTTTTTAATTAATACTGTTAAATAAACAAAACAACCAACAAACAAATCCTGAAGGGAAATAAACCACAAGAACAATGTTGAAATATTCATAAGAACTAAACCCTGAGTCCCAGGAGATGCAATGTTATGGCCACGACTCTGCCCTTGACTTGTCCTTTTGCTCTAAGTGGAGGTGTTTGTTCCTGCGCGGAGGGGGTAAGGTAATATAAGGCTCAAAGCAGGAGGCAGTGAGAGCTGCTTGGTGCTGGTTCAGGCACAGATCTTGACTGCCTTCCCAAAATCTTGGGGTAGGCATTGGCTTCATTTTTCTGTTTCTCATCTGGCAAAAGGAAATACCGATACAAAAGTCCTGTAGGAAATACTTAGAAGCATTGATGCTCTTCGCTTCTGTGGTTTGGGGAGGGGCAGAAATGTGTCCCCCCACCTTCTCCCCTTGCTCCTCTGCTGTGCCAGGTTGGGAGGGGGCACAGTTAATAGGTGCCATGTTGAAAACAGACAAGGAGAGGTGTCTCCTCCGGCTCCCAGTTCTCTCTCTGTGGATCCCAGGCAGAGCCAAAACTGGACCTTTGTCTCCCGCTGGTCCCCCACATCGGGGAAGAAGTTCCCAAGGCTGAATTTGTGGTGTCTTTGTCCTAGAGCGGAAATAAATCCCATTGATAATCTGGGTTTTGGTTGTTATTAGGCACACTGAAACAGTGCATCAGAAGCAACGGGCCTGAGCACTGCTGAGGCTTGATGTCAAAATCCTGGAATAAAGGGGTAGGGTAAAGTTTCCAACTTAATAGCATTTAATTAGTTTAACTTAGAGACTTTAAAATGTCACTACGATGGATTTTCCTTTGTTTAGCTTCTTTTGGTGTGGCTTAGCAGATTTTAACCATCTAAAACTGACTCTTGGTTGGGGGGACCTTAGGTGGTACAGCACATATCCTTTAGTGGAATAATGAAGTGTTTACATTATGCAGACCTATTGTGAGATCAATCAAGCTACAAGGCTGGATGTATAAACAGAATCTGCAGGTGGTCCCTGCGTCTCCTTGCCCAGAAGACATGCTTTAATCCTCAGGAAGTAGGCAGAGTAGAGCTTCCAGGAGGCAGCCAGCCCAAGCAAAATAAAAGAACAAAACCAGCCTGAACAATGCAACGCATGTCAAGCTCATAGCGCAATCACTACAAATAGCAGCTGACAGGAGACTTTATGACAATTCACCCATCAGCTAAAATTGCCAAACTCAGGATCCTGGGATTAATGAGCATCTTACTCAGGCAGTACAAGCATGAAATGTGAGGCAGAAAGGGTGGATAATGCATCTCACGTGGCCTCCAAATGGCTTGCTCCCTTCCATGCTGATTTGTTACCGGGCAAGTTCTCTTGTGGAAAATCTCTCCTGCTCTGTGTCTTTGTATCTGCTCTGTTTTGCTCAGCTGTTACAGCCCATAAGTATTTCTGCTCCCTGATGCTGCAAGCAGAATGCTAATTACTGAGTTACTTAGATTGCAAGGTGGGAGGCAAATGGGAGAGTTGAGCATTCACACATGTTTGTACCTTTGGTGTGGGGATTGTGCTGAGAACTCTCAGGCACACAAGCACTCAGGGGTGTGAGCAAAAAAGTGTAGCTCAATTTGAATAGAGATATAAATTAGTGGCCTCTGAAAAGATTTTTAGCAGTGTTCTTCCAGGGCTCTGAGGAATGGAGGAAAGTTTTGCTGGAGTGAGGGCAGAAGGGTCTGACTGATTAAAAAGAGGTAGAAGAAGATTTTGTGACTATGGAATAATGAAAAAAGTAAATGTCAGTTCAGAGGAAAAATAACAATACTAAAAAACCCCTAAACTCACATGGTTGAGTTGGCTCAGATGTAGTTTGCTATAGGGTTGTTTTAATTAGGCTTGTGAAGCAGCAAAATGCCAACTGAGATGTTCTGCAGCAAGAAAAAAAAATCATTTTCAAGCTGAAACATGGTACGAAATGGAATTGAGTTGTCCACATGGGTGCATTCTCTTCCTCTTTTTGAAGAGAGCACCTAAACTAGTTGAGTCAGAAACTAGTGAAGTGTAAAGCTCAAGATGTCTGGAGCTCTCCCATCTTTTTAGATTCTTATCTGAAATGTATTTAAGCCTTTGGAAAAGGCTTACAGTCGCATGAGATCTTGTTTGTGTCTCCCCACCTGTCCCCAAGTGTTCACACATTTCCTGATTATGAAATGGCCAGCCATACCTTGGGAATGGGCGGGTGGTGGGAGATGGGGACAGCTTTAGTTAGTTAGTTATTTTTAGCACCTTTGCATTTCATTTTGTCCAAAAGCAGGAGGCAGGTATTTAGGTGTGTGGAGAAGGTGGAAAAAATGTAAGTCTGCTCCTTTGCTGCTGAAGTATTTCAGGTGAAATTACATGTGAAGATGTGGGCAGGTTTTGTGTTTGCCAAACAAGTCCATCTCAACTGTGTGCGGGTGACATTTTTTATGGGCACAAAGATGTTGCCCATACACCTAGCAAGATCAAACTTGCCTGATTCCTGAGGCAGGATTTTTGTTGACAAAATTAGAAATACCAAACTCTACATCAAGACTTTTTTCCACTTTCAGCTACTCTTAGATCTTTGTGCCTAGCTCCTGTTCTGATATGTCCTTCTCCCTGCCCCAGTTCTATTGTGTGCGGGCCACGAAGTATATCTGGAAGGTAATGTCAATGCAAACTTTGTCCCCTCTTCAGGGCAGCTTTGCATTTCTTCTCCTACGCTAACCTATTATGCTTATCTATTAGATAATATTTGTTCTTTTCAAGCCACTTTAAAGGTAATACAGTGATGGTTTCCAGTGATCTCATTCATTTCTGGTTCATACATATTTGGATTTGCTTCAAAGCCTGGGGGATGTTTAGATCTGAGGTTCTCTAAAATGGTGGCTTTCTGGAAAAGCACTTATTAGGAATTCCTCGTTACACAGAACTTAGGGAAACCTTGCATGGGTTAACCTGCATACTAAAGACAGACCTTTGGTTTTTGCTGTGAAAATTCTTGCTATTTGTTTACTTATAGGAGCGTTTATAGCAGCCTGTTGTGGTTTAACCCCAGCCAGCAACTAAGCACCATGCAGCCACTTACTCACTTCACCCCCCACAGTGGGATGGGGGAGAGAATCAGAAGGAAAAAGGTAAAACTCATGGGTTGAGGTAAGAACAGTTTAATAGGACAGAAAGGAAGAAA
>JANZLQ010000030.1:14128120-14141159 GCA_026212715.1 Elanus axillaris
AAGAATTGGAATATACAAAACAAGTGATGCACAATGCAATTGCTCACCACTCACTGACCAATGCCCAGTTAGTTCCCGAGCAGCAATTCCCCCCCAGGCCAATTCCCCCCAGTTTATATACTGGGCATGACATCACATGGTATGGAATATTCCTCTGGCCAGTTTGGCTCAGCTTCCCTGGCTGTATCTCCTCCTGAATTCTTTTGCCCCTCCAGCCTTCTTGCTGGCTGGGCATCAGAAGCTGAAAAGTCCTTGACTTGGTCTAAACATACTTAGCAACAACTGAAAACATCAGTGTTATCAGCATTCTTCTCATACTGAATCAAAGACATAACACTATAACAGCTATGAAAAAGAAAATCAGTTCTACCCCAGCTGAAACCAGGACACAGCCGAACAACCTTAGTCCAAATCCTTTATAGGACAAAATTCAAGGACAGTTTCTTTTGTTACTTGTGGTCTTCTGCTCTGATCCTACAGGATCGTGTGAAAGTTCTGCTTTTTGAGCCATTCTGGGGGAGACAGTAAAACTAAAACTTTGTAAAGTGAGGTTCATGCCCTCTTTTTATGAAGTCTTGACTTTAGCATGTCACAGGATGTAATAGGTAGTTGATGAGAAGAAGCCTGATAATTGGGGTGCAAAAGAGAGTAGGGTGCTACTGATAGTTATCGCTGGTTTTCTTCAGTTTTTATTCTGCTGATTGTGGAGACTGTATGTCAGCACGCCCTATGTAAAACTAATATCAGTGTCATAGTCTACACTGAGCTCTGAGATAGCTGAAGCATTCCTGTTAGGCCGAAGGCATTCTCACCAAAAAGAGAACTGTGTCAGATGAACAGGGTCTCTCAAAACAGTGGCTTTATGGGGATCTCTAAAAGTGATCAGGCTCAAGAGCTCTCTAATCATCTCTAGAAGACTGTTCCTGTTGCTCACATTCCTCTAAAGAGAATTTGTATACAGATCTTGCATAGTTTATGCTGAGCTTTTTTTCCCTGCTTGTCCAGAGTAGCTCAGTAGTTGTTGTTCTGATACATAAGTCTTTGATGTGTTTGGAATTAATCCATTAATGGTGACATGAGAATATATTCTCCTGAACTAGCAATGTGAGCATCGTGTACATGCAGACACTTAGAAAAATTACAGCAGATTATTAGCTGAGACCTTAGTTTACCATTGCCCTATCCCTTTGTTATGGAGTAAGCTCTGAAGGGAGAGGAAGCAGTAGATTTAGGGATTTTCTAGAATGAGTTGCATAGAGCCATCGTGCATATCAGTACTTGGAAGAAAGTGACAACGGGGTGGCAGGAGAAGAATCCTGATTAGAAGTGTACAAAAAGGTTTTCATAGAGCAGGCAGCGTAAAGTTAATTTGTCAGGGACTTTTCAAGTTAGAGTCAAGGCAAGAAGGTTGAGTGTGACAGATGGAGAGTGCTCGGGGAGCAGAGGAGTGGCATGGGCAGAGCTGGGGAACTGTTTTGACTGATGTGGGGCACAGACTGAGATAGGAGCAAATGTAGGCTTGGTCATGCAAAAGATGCAGTACTAACCAAAACATCAGGTGATGAAGGTTTGCTTGGGAGGCTGTAGGGGTATAGACAAAACAAAATGAGACTTGTTGTGGCCATGATCAGACTGTGAAGCACAAATTTTTCATCTTGCAGATCTGAATAAAAGGAATAAGGCTGTCAGAAAGTTAAATTGGACACATGGAGTAGTGCTGGCACCGGTTTGCTTTTTGCAAGAGCTCAGAAATGAGGATTTAGCCTTAGAAAACTAAAACCAGAAACAGTATACAATGTACCACTTTTCTGAACTGCTGACTTAAGTCTGATGTTTAATTAGCTTCACTTATGAACTTCAGTGTAATTTGGAAAGATTTTACTTTGTTTACCTGTTTTGTATTTCTTAACCATGGAAGTCTGAAGATGCTTGGCTTGTCTTAGATTAAGTCATCTGCAAACAGAGACATACATCACTCATCCCTTCCTCTTCTTCATCCCCTCCCCCCCCCGCCCCACTTTCATCTTAATTAAGACACAGAGCAGATAAACATTATTTCACACTATTTGCCACAGCAAACAACCACTATGCCAAAGCCATGCTAGTGTGAAGAGGGTATATTTATTTTAGCAGCATTTTAGTGCTTATGTATTTCTGTCATTCAATTTAAAAAGATTGGGCTAGCTCAGATCATGAGGAAGAAGACAGTGACTACTTAACCTAAAAGGCTATGTGCAGCCCCTGGGTTTGCAAAGTCTCTAAACGGCAGATTTCTAAAATCCAGAAGGATAACAGGTAGGGTATATGTTGCTCTGTTTGCCTCGTTCTTGAGTTCTTTCACAAATAACTGCTACTGGCTATGAGATGCAGTGCTCTGATATCCTATGCTACAGAAGATAGCAGCTGAATGTCATACAGCTTTTCTTCCATCTGTGTACAACTAATCCAAACACACCTGAAAAGGAAGCACATTAAGGAACATCACATGTTTTTGCAGAGCTGTCTGTCAGTGTGCTGAGGAAATCGTCAAATTCTTCCCAACTCCTAAGTATCATGGAGAAAAAGATTAGAGGAATAGTAGTGGATGTGGGCAATTTCAGTCTTAGCAGTTAGCCCCCTTCTCCTCCCAAATACATGGTATGCACAACAAAATGCTTCTCTCTAAGGCACGCTTATTCAGCAAGGCTTACAGGTGCCACATATCTGCCCAAGCAGATGAGGGAAAGAAGCCAATGTTCCCTGGAGGGGTGATCCATGCGGGGAAATGTGTACCTAATGTAGCAGGCTGGTCCTGCGGCCTGGAAGCACCACCACGTGATGAGCCCTTAAGGAGAGGCAGGATGTGACTTTGAGATCTTTTGGAAAACTGAAACTAGAAGCAATGACTGTAGGACATGGGCACTTACTGGAAGAGTTAAATAAGACTGAATATGAGACGCTATGTGACAAGCCCACCGAGTTGGTGTAGCCCTCCAATATATTCTGTTCAACACCTGGCCTTTAATTCATAGGTGCTAACAAACCATCAATATACTCAGGCTGAACAAGAAACTGCCCTTGGACCATAATATGAAACAGCTACCAGACCCTAAGAGCTATGTAGGTATACATGGGGTATGGAAGGATTATTCAGGGGGGAAGGAGTACTCTTCCATTGCCCATGCCTGGAGTTGAATCCTACTGAAGGTGGGGTTACCCTTTCCCTGTGGACTGTCAGCATGTGAAGGGGTGCCATGGATAGACTGGGGAAGCCTTTGACTTACCCCTCTGCAATCCACAGGGAATTGAGTGGCTATGAAGGTACCGTGCAGTGCCTGATCAAGTCCCACATTATGATGGGTTCTTGCTGCGTCACTTAGAGAAGTCCTTGAGAGAGTCTTAGGTCCTCTTTCTAGTTTACCATGGAGAAACCTGTTTGGGCTAAAGCTCTCCCTGGGACAGATAAGTGGAGGCTGATTAGTTGCTGGTAATAGGTCACTGTTACATGCAGTAGCAGTTCATGAGGAAAAATGGTAAGGATTTTCCACCACATCCTGCAGGTGTGAAAACATAGGCACGTGGAACTGAAATGGCTAACAAGAGACCATGAAACATATGAATGATAGAGCTCAGTTTCTCCTCTCAAGCAGTTGGCAAAACTCAAGTAAGCAGAAAACTCCACAACTTTCAGTATGCAAAGAGCCGGAAACACCTATTGCTATTTGACCCATAGTCAGTTTACTATTTTCTGCTTCTTGGTCAGACTGTTTATTTGTTTCAGCTGCTTTTCAGGATGACGAGTTGTCTAAGAATGTGCTGGCGTTTAGCAGGAAGGGGGGTTGTCTTACAGCATGCCCAACTACCTGAGGAGAAGTACTGAAAAATAAACTGCATCACTGAGCTTCAGTCTTACCCATGGCCTGACGAGCAAAAAGAGTTTGAACACTGAGTAGTGTATGACCTTGCATCTGTAGTAAAACTGCACTGAAAGGGATCACCATGAAATTAAATAAAGTTCTGGTAACAGTGCTGGGTCAAGGAATCATCCTATCTATCCTATCGTCCATCATTTTTAGACTCTTCCTCATGCTGGTAATTTAACTCTTGTAGTAATTTTGTTAGCTAAATGATGGTGACTACTCAGGCAATGAGGTTTATGGCCCTCAAGAAATAAACATTAAGAAAAATTATGAGTGTATTTTTAAGAGATGGGTGAGTCAGGTTCTGTAAGTATAGTAAGATCTCTTTACGTGTAACTAAATGTTATGAATCTGGCTACAGAAACTAACTCTCCCAACAAAACTCTCTTGCTGAAGAACCAGGAAGAGAATGTAAAACCAAAGGTGATTAGGCGCAACCACTGATACTAATGTCTTCTGACTTCTCTGCTTGTCAGTCACACTGTGTTAACTCCCTTTTTGCTTTGAGTCCGATCACGTTTAGGGGAGGGTGCTTTGACTTTATTAGGAGTGGAGGTCTGTGATCAGTACAGCAGATGTCATTTACAATCACCACAATATAAAAGCACTTTCACATCTGCTATGAAGAGAGAATAGCCTCCCAGTGGTTTATGTTCTTGTTGCTTCTGATTACAGCAGTCCCAAAATCATTCCTTGTTTTACAGGAAAAGGATTCCACAGTGCAGAAGGTTATAATGGCTTCAGGCCATATTGTATTTATAACTTTTTTCCATCGCTTTCCCTGTAAACAGAGCTGCCAACTCTTAGCCTTAATCATGAGATGCACCCGGTTTGTCTCCACCTCCTGCAGCCCCTCTGTAGCACCCACAGAGTACATATTAAAGCCCAATGCCATGAATCTTCTTTGCCTTCAGGTTGTGTCTGGTGTGAGGCCAGAAAAGAGGAGGGATGACCCTTGGAGAAGGGTGCCCTGCCCAGGCAGCAGCATACCAGTGGATGCTTTCCTCCTGCATAGGACTCAGCATGGGATTCCCCTCAGCTGACCCAGACTCGTATTGGCATCCAGAAAGGGTGAGAGGTCTGGGTAAAGCTAGCTGTGGAAACTTGGATACAAGTAGTGTTACTTCTGGCTTTATGACTTTTACATGCAGGGTGTACATAGGGAGGCAGAGTGGCCAGGAAATTATGATAATCTCCCCCTTTTTCAAAGAAGGTGCTTGTCTAACAGAATAGTGATTTGCTCCAAGATTTCCTCTGAATTAAAAAGAGAGGAGAAAGGAGACTTTTCCCTATAAGCTGTCTTTTAATTCCAGAGAAGAACAGATGATTGAATATGACTTGGGTCAGAGATGAGGCAAAAAGCGTATTTCAAAGGTAGTTTCACTTGCCAGTTGGTGGTCATTACAACCAGGTGAGTGCCAACTGGGACAGTTCTGTCACTCTGAAAGGCTTCACATCCATCCAAATAAGGTCTTGTGTTGTACCAGGTTGACACGCTGGCCAGTTATATTCTAGCACAAGAACAGTTCTTTTCAGAAATATTTGGAACTTTAGCTTTTAAAACTATTTTTGGGTAATTGCTCGTTCAGACATTGGAGTCTTATTTCCATTACTTGCAGATGGCAAAATTTTCTTAGATCACCAGAGGCTGAGAGAAAGGAATCACAGGTTCATCTGAGTCTAACCAGTCCACAGGTAGATATGGTGTACAATTTTCAGTAGACAAAGGAGCCAGATGAAGTGATGTGGCCAGGATCAGCTCAGGCAACCTTTGATTCTTGAGCATCAGGGTAACCATTTACAGGAGTACTGATTTAAGGTAGTTTTGATGTGAGCTTGTAACATGCCATTTGACTTCCAATTGCTTAAACCTGCTCTACCTTGATACTTGCTTAAAGCAATGTGAAAATGCAGGTTTGATGGTTGTTATCGTGGTTTGCAATAACCCTTGAACTGTTGAGAACAGAGTACATAGAAAACAGGCAGTTTTGTTCTTGGAACTACTTCATCTTTTTCTGGTGTAACTATATTAGGTCCTGTTTGCAGTCTGTTTGTATTCTGACTCACTCTGGCAATAAGAAACCTTTTAAAAATAATAAATACATAATAAATGCCAGCAATTATTTTAATACATAGTTAATGATGTGACTAGAATCATTAGATTCTCCTGATCTTTCAGCCCCATTTGTTCCATTAGCAGTGTATTTTAGCATATACCAAATAATGCTTTCTCTGTGTAATACCCTATATGAGTGGAAAGAAACAAGAAACTCACAAGATCTCTTTGGTTTTTTTATATGCAGATGCACGTGTGCAGAAGCCTTTTACAGTTTAGGTGGATGTTGTGAACTTTGTCAAACTTCCTTCACGTGTTCTGCCTGGGTTCAGGTGGACATTCATGGCTGCTGCCATTAAAATACAAAGCAGTTCTCGTGCACGTAACTTTCCAGTAGATCAATCCATTAAATATGAGTTGAAGAGAATGCTTCAAGGTAAAAGCAATAGAACCACCATGAATTTATCTTGGACTTCAGTTGAGTACAAAAGTGAAGGCCTGGTTTAAAAAAAAAGTAAAACAAAAGCTAGCTATTCACATCAAAAACAAACACCCGACCCACCCCCCAAGCCTCAACAAAAAAACCCCATGGATGTGGTGGTGTGATTAAAAGAAGAACATGTGTAAAAATCCTTTAGGTCTTAGTCTTGGGGTTTAGAAACAAGGCATTATACTGCGTAAACTCATGGGGATCACCAGAGCTTTTTAGACAAAGTTCTCAAATCCTTAGCACTGAATTAGGATTTAAAAAACAAAACAAAACAAAAAACAGAAAACCTATCCTTTCCTCTGCCCCCACTGCAAATGTCTAGTAACTACAGGAAATAAAATCACCCTTTTTACTTGTAGGGGAAGCTGGGTGTGGATTTTTCCAGATCCATCCTTGCTCTCCTGGCCACCAGCCAGGGTGGGGAGACTGCTTACTGCTGCACAGCCCCCATGTTTACAGCTGCCTTAAGAAGTTATAGTAAATGTTTCTGTGTAACCTCTCCCAATCTGAAGAGGACTACTGGTGAGAGAAATCTTCCCTACAGGACTTGAGTTCAGAGGTGAATGCTCCTTTGTACACATTAGCATGATCTGCTCACTTACTTTCAATCTATGTAAATGTGAAGATGGATGTACTACTTTCTTCTATAAAATTGATTACAGATTGTCACATATTGCCTCAGAATGACTAAGTCTCTGAAACAAATTATGAAAGTGTAAATTAATGCAACTCCAGTAACCGAACTGCACTGATTTATACCCGCAGTGCTATGGCCTTAAAGCATTCTTTTTTTTTTTTTTTCCTCAGATGGTTAAGCCTCTGGTTTACTCTCCAGACAGATTTGCATAAAATTACCCTTAAAATGTTAGATTAGAAGGATTTGAGAAATCATTTTTACACTAGAACGTTGTGAAATTTCCATTACAATGGAGAAAATGTAAATATTTAATAGCTACTTTCATTACACAGATAGGTGTGGTTCTTATAGTGCTGTTTCCCCATAGGGGGAGGAAAAAGCTGCATAAGGTTTTTTTTTTAACTACGGAACTATGAACATGTGCAATGAAATCAGTTGAGAGATTTGAAATCCATTTTTCCTTTTATCTTTAAACAAAGCAATTAAATTAAACACATGTACATTAATATAAAGTTAAAGTTACAATTATGATCATGGAGTCTTTGAAATCAGTGGCAGAATTCCCATTCTGTAATGAAGAAAGCCAACACTCAGGATAAAAAATAGCAACAGGCGACTTGGCAAAAATCTCTGTTTTCCTCCTGGGACTCTAAGGAGAAGCAGGCTGAAAGTGCTATCACTCTGTAGCAATGCTGGATAAAAGGCACACTTACACTTGCAATAGTATGATGACTGAATTTGTGTTGGAAGTGCTGTCTTACAGAAAATTGTTACTGTTCCCCCCACCCTCCAATATACTTTTTGTTTTGTTTTCCTTCATGAGAGATGTTCTTATTTCATTTAATTTTTTTAGAACTTGTTGAGAAGACGATTGCCCAATGGGCATTTGTAGCTCAGGCGATTAACATTCTCTTGGGTGGATCAAGCACTTTTTTAGGCTACTTCTGCCATAACACAGGGTGCTACCTCCATATCTAAGACTTAGTTTGGTTGGGAAGCTTGATCAGGGCTACAGAAAAGAGATGGGAGCAGGCTTCTGGCTTTCTAGAATACAAGAATTGAACCTGCCCCTAGAGATAGCTCTTTGCACTGACTAGAGGGGGAGCCTGGACAGCTAGTTCAAACCAGATATCTTTTAAATGGCTAAAGATAGGTGAGATGAGTCCCACTATTAACCGCATCTGGGTCTTTTGCTGTATTCCTGAGGGGAATCCATTTAGTTGAAAAGCAGAAAGCTAGAGAGTGGGGAATGAAGTGGCTTGAGGGACGGGCAATCTTCTGATCAGCAAATGTTTTTGTCCTAAGATTTCATGCTGATTTATAGGGAAGGGCCTCACTGAGATTGTAGCTAGACTGAAGATGCAGAGGGAACTGTGGATAAAAGTGACACAGCACTGGGTTTCTTGGCTTTCTGCCCTGGCAAAGAGCCTCAGTACTAGCCCTTTCTTGTGGCATTTGGGTGAGTCAAACTAGACTAGTTTTCTTATGCATTATTTGTTGCAAATTAACATCTACTCTGTGGTACCACCTTAAGGTCTGACCAGGTCAGGAACTCAGTGTGCTAATCATAAACATGAAGCAAATGACTTTCCCTGTTTCAAAGACTCATTAGAAATGTTCAACAAATTCTTTCTTTGTGTTCCAGCTCTCTAGTGAGTGTTTACTGGCAGGAATGTTTAAGAAAGCTGTGAGTGTTTAGCGCAGATGATGAATGCAGAACCATGAGTACTCCCACCAGAAGCCAATTTCTAGGAGTTAATTCTTCAGGGAAGAGAAGCATAATATTCCAGATGACCTGTATATGTGGCTTGAATTACAAATACCAGCTAGTCACAGCAAATTGTTCGCATGCCCTGTCTGAACAAGGCAGGGAATATCTGTGAGTAAGCCACAGCCTGCTTGTGCGCAGAGCAGTGTAAGAGCTGAAACCTAATCTAAATGTCTTCCTTTTATTATCACATGGTTATTCATTCATCACAGATCAGAAGGGGAGAATGGCCAGGCTTCAGATGCCCATGGGCACTTGTTACTGGCTTTGTAATATTAAAAGAGACAAAGAAACTGGGCAATAAATGCTAAAAGCCTTCAAGACCACAACTTGCCTTCTGTTTCCCTATGCGGGGAAGATAGCGGGATTTTTAGGGCATTGGGCAGAGCTTAGCTCAAGGATTCTGGTAATTGTAGCAGAGCAGCCTTTGAGGAAGGGTGTGTGTTTTCTGAAGCCCAGAGGTAGGAAGGTAAAGGTTATGGTGAAGTTTCAGGGTCACAGAACATGCTGTGTTTTGATGTGCTGTCTAAGAGAGTGGGTTTCCTACCAGTGACAGAGACGGATACTGATCTGCAGAGCCCAGTCCCAGAGCTTGCACTTGCTTACTTTGGAATTTGTGCCCTTAGAAAGAAGAGCAGCATCATAGATAGCTTCTAGGAGAGCATGGTCTTTTAGGCAGTTGTTATGGGTTAGATGCTTTTATAAATATAATTTATGCATGTATGCTTGTTTGTTTATTTCCTCTCTCCCTCATTAATCTTACTATATTTTCTCTATGGTGTCTAGGTTGCAGATCCAGTCTTTGGACTGAGTCTTGATCAGAATTTATAGTTTTGGGTTCCTAGCCTGCCACGCCTAATGCCATTACCACAGTTTTCCAGCGGTCCTTTTCTTTTCAGAAAGAGTTGTGTTGTACCATAGCTAGAACAGCCACTTTTATGAGCTGTGTTTGGTGGGGTGCCTCTTTGAAGTAGCCCATGAATGGGCAGGTATCCATGTACCACAGACTGAAGTTAATTCTTTTGCATATGTCATAGCTGACCAAATAAAATGGTGTCAGGCTGTGCAAGTCCTCTTGTGTTGTAGAGCATGGAAAGCTATGAAACATAGAAGAATTCATGCCATACAGAAACCTGTTGTATTTCTTCAGCTCTTTTGGGCAGGTTGCAAACACTTCTCTCCTAAATGAATCTAGAAATAATCTATCAGTTTGCATAAAGATTGTAAATTTTCACAATGCCTTTAAAAACTCTGCTGCCAAAAATCAGTAGATGGCTTTTCTACTAGGGCAGTCCATTATAATATTTCTCTTTCTACGAATGGTGAAATATTGCACACAGTTAACAGTTCATATTCTTAGGTAGAAGAGAAATAGTTCCACTAGACAGTCTTGTGACATCTACTTTCAAACACTGATGCAACATACCTCTGGAACATATGATAGATGGTTAACCAAGGATATTTCAGGTAGTGAACTTGGGGATTTAGACATCTATCCCTCATTGTCGATTATGTGATTTTTCTCTTCTCAATCTCTTGCATGGTACTTGGGTAGAAGCACAATTTTTGTACATAGAGGTGTAAATCCATTTGCACATTCACATATGTGTGCATATTATCCTTTGTCTTTTGCAGAATGCCATGCTAGAACACAAGGAGATTATTCAAGTAATGATAGGCCAGCTTCTCTGGAAACCTTCATAAAGCATACCTTGACATACCTATTGGATACATTAGCAAAGTCAGATACTCTCTAATCAAACTGCGAAATTGTTGTGGTTTAACCCCAGCCACCAACTAAGCACCATGCAGCCATTTACTCACTTCCCTCCCCACCCAGTGGGATGGGGGAGACAATCAGAAGGAAACAGGTAAAATGCATGTGTTGAGATAAGAACAGTTTATATGATATATATATCATATATATATATGATCATAACAACAGTAAAATGACAATAATAATAAAAGAATTGGAATATACAAAACAAGTGATGCACAATGCAATTGCTCACCACTCACTGACCGATGCCCAGTTAGCTCCCGAGCAGCAATTCCCCTCCCAGGCCAATTCCCCCCAGTTTATATACTGGGCATGACATCACATGGTCTGGAATATTCCTTTGGCCAGTTTGGCTCAGCTTCCCTGGCTGTGTCTCCTCCTGAATTCTTGTGCCCCTCCAGCCTTCTCGCTGGCTGGGCATCAGAAGCTGAAAAGTCCTTGACTTGGTCTAAACATTACTTAGCAACAACTGAAAACATCAGTGTGTTATCAACATTCTTCTCATACTGAATCCAAGACATAACACTGTACCAGCTCCTAGGAAGAAAATTAACTCTATCCCAGCTGAAACCAGGACAACTGGTAATAAAAAATATGTATTTACTTTAGTAATTTTTAGATTATCTCACTATTTCCCTTTCCAAATTTATAGCAGCTGGTGTCAAAAAACCAAATGAAAAACCAGACCCAACACCCCTTTGCCCCATACGACTGCAGAACCTGTGTGTTTTCAATGAGGATGTGTTTTGCTAGAAGCATAATCCAAAGGTACTTTCCAGAAATGCCGGCAACTGTTTGACGCATTGCTTTAATTTGTTGTGGCCATTATGGTTGCTATGATATTCTCAAAGCTCCCAAGGGATGACCCTGACCTGTGTTTGAGCACGGCCAGTTCAGGCGTCTTTTTGGTAGGTCTGGCAGAATTAAATTTGCTGGCCCAAGGTAAAAGAGCTAATGCCTGTCTGCTCCTGCCACCAAGCTGGGGAAGTGCCCTGAAGAAAACCCATGCTGGCTGCCGCTCCTTCTTTTGTGTGATGAGAAATCTGGGGGAAAGTAACAGCTCTTTTGGGAAGGCTGCTCTTTCCCCCCATCACCCCTGCGTGATGGCAGTTTGTACCCCTCCGCAACCCCTCTCCCTGCCCACAGCAGCAAGCTGGGCTTTCCCAGGCTCTGGCGTAGGCAGCGGCAGGGAGTCTGCTGCCTTAAGCATCTCCCTTTATTACCTGGGTTGAATCAAAACACTCGCTAATCCTCACCACACCACGGATGTCTTGAAAAGGCTTGGACAAGTTGTGTTGCTTAGTATGACTGTATCTTGCCCAAGAAGCTTTGGTATCCCCACGACTTCTCTCTCACTTCACAGGGGGAGCAAAGAGGAGGCTTGTGTAATGACCAGCTAATGAGGAGCTAAACACAGGGATTTTTATTCTGTTTTTCAAACTCCTAGATTGCCCCAGAACATCGTTGCCCTTCTGGGGGAGAGGGGAAGAAAACTGAGAGACAGGTTTCCTGCCAGTAATTATTTTACATAGGCTAAGCAGAGGAAAACTTGAGGGAGGGGAAGGCAGTGCAGAGAATGATCTCACTGAGGCAAAGACAAAATGCAGAAGCCAGAGCCTTGCTTGGAGCCAGCTGGCCCCTTAGCTGACCTGCTATTGGGCTCTCTCCAGCCAAAAAGCAGCCTGCTGTACTTCTCCCCTTTTATTTGAGACAAAGCAAGTGGCTGTATGTTGGATGGCACGGCAAGGGCCTTGTTTCCACTTTGCGGATTAAAGAGTCCTGCCTGAGTGAGTCCAGGACCAGCAAAAGTATAACTTCTTCATCTCGTGTTGGCTGCAGAGGTTTGATTCTCTGGAAGGCTGCCTTCCAGGGACTTTTCAGCAAACAATAAAACCATGAAACAGAGCTAGTCTTAATGGTTCCTAATTGAGCAGATCTCACCTGGAATGAGTGGGTTGTTTACTGCTTTGCAGCCTGCAGAATTTGACCCAGAATTTGTTTTTGGACTCCTCTTTTCCCTGTTTGATATTGAAGGAGAAACAGAAAGAAAAGAAAAAGAAACACAAATTGTAGAGTGAATTTGGAGCTGAATTCTGCTCTGTAGTATTTTAGCATGTTTCTGGTGGATTGCAAAGGAACAAGGAAATTTTCCTGGTGTAAGGAGTTCTCATCCAGCATAGCATCAGCCTACCTGACTCCCCTTCTACCTCCATCTCTGCGGCATCTTGTGTACAGGATAGGGAAGAAGTAGGTGCAAGTGGTACATGGTATGTTGGGTACCAACAAACCTTGGCTGCCAGGCAGGTCTTTCGGAGCCATTCCCACTGTCCTAGTTTCAGCTGGGATAGAGTTAATTGTCTTCCTAGTAGCTGGTACAGGGCTATGTTTTGAGTTCAGTATGAGAAGAAT
>JANZLQ010000030.1:14141259-14155288 GCA_026212715.1 Elanus axillaris
GGGTGGTGAGCAATTGCACTGTGCAATTTGTACATTCAATCCTTTTATTATTACTGTTGTCATTTCATTAGTGTTATTGTTATTAATGTCTTCTTTTCTGTTCTATTAAACCATTCTTATCTGAACCCATGAGTTTTACTTCTTTTCCTGATTCTCACCCCCATCCCACTGGGTGGGGGGAAAGTGAGAGAGCGGCTGTGTGGTGCTTAGTTGCTGGCTGGGTTTAAACCATGACACCCACCCATCAGCAGGTCCAAGATGGACAGATGGTCTTGGGACACATGGTGAATATGACTTCCTAGTTTGGGAGTGGGACTGGATCTTTATAGCACTTAGTTATTACAATTTGTTGAGCAGGAGAAAGAAAGAGCAGGCAAAGGGAACAGAATGGGGGAAATAAAATTTACATGATCAAGATGTCACTATGTTTTGCACAGAAAAGCTTTTCTTTGCACTGGAAATACAGATGAATATGAATTTGCCTGGAGTGGTTTGGTTTTGAGAATTACAAATCCCCATTACCCCAAGCAATCTAGACAATAGGAAGCAGATAATGGGATGTTTCTGTCACCACTAAGAAGAGCTCCCATTAAATTGCTTGTAGGTCTTTGGAAAGGTCAGTCAAAGCTTAAGCAACCCCCTGTTGTTTGACAACATCAGAGCTCAAACACCATGATCCTGGAGAACTCTGCTCTTTGAAAAAGGGGGATGTTTAATTACCTTTTGAAAGCTGGCAGCAGGACAGGATGCGAGGATGTTTTCTTTCTTTTGTGTCAGTTGAACAAGTTACTATTTTGGTACATGAGAGCAAGTAACCCACCGCACTAGAGGAGACTGTCCCTTCCTCTGACCTGCTGTTGGGAGAAAAGCAAAGGCAGGAAGATATTAGTGAAGGTGAGCCTGCTGCAGGAAGGAAGCCTTGACACAAGAATGTTTGTGGAAGGGGAGGCAGAGGCTCCCGATCCCTTTCTTAATGCTGTATCACTATGTCGATTCCGTTTGCCTTTAAATATATACTTATTTATTGGCCTTGCTTTGCAGGAAGACATCGGTGCAGTTGCAGGAAATCGACTGCTGTCACTTTAATGAAATTTGCTTTCATCATCAAAGGAACTGGCAAACTGGTTGCAGGAATTCTAATTTTTAAAATTGCAATGCATCTGCTCCCTCCCAGGGGCAGTCTTTCACAGTGCTTTTTTTATGCTCTTCAACTGTATCTTTTTTCTTTTTTTTTTTTTTCCAAGGGTTTGGATTTGTGGCATCTAAACAAGCTAAACAGAAACTGTGCCTCAGGGAGAAACATCCTCTTAAGTAATTGAAAATAAACTTGGATGGCATGCCTTGTGTATTATACACATTCAGCTGTGCACATGGTGGGAGCGGAGCATTAGACATGGTACCTACCCCTGTAAAGAGAATGTAAACGTATGTGTCACATACGCTTGTGGTAAACATAAAAAAAGCTGTATACAAGGAAAAGATCATTCGGTTTGGGTATCTCTGGACAAACCTGGCCAGGAGGTGGAGCATCCCTCATCATAATTTCACGTACAGTACCCGTAGTAAGAACAAGTCCTTACTGTGCTAGTTCTTCCTTCCATCAGTATTCACAGGGATTTGTCGTGGCCTTGGTGGAAGGGCCTGGTTCAGCAGTGCCCAGGGCTTGTGGCTGAATACAAAATCTCAAACATGTTTGTCTCACCCAGGGTGTGCTGCCTGATCAGAGGGCACACCAGGTCGGTGAAGAGGGGAAGAGTTTGGGCCTGCCAAGGGTTTAGCAGGGCAGGTGTAGCCTTGTACAGACATGGTGGTCTTAGGAAATAAAAGTCTGGCTAGGAACAAAAGTAGGTGCTATAGATGTAAGAAGTGTTTATCCATGCTGTGATATCTACGACACTGGAGTGGAAGAATCAGATCTAGATTTGATGTTGCCATGGGTTTATCTATTTATCGTGGGTCTTCCTGAACTCTGTTCTTCAGCTATGTACTAGTTTTGGCTGGATAGAATTAGTTTTGTTCATGGTAGCTTGCATGGTGTTCTGTTTTGGATTTGTGATGAAAACAGTCTCAACAATACATGGATGTTTTAGTTATTGCTGACCAGTCCTTACACAAAGTCAAGGCCTTTTCTGCTTCTCCCCCCACCCCACCAGCGAGCAGGCTGGGGAGGCACAAGGAGTTTGAGGGGATGCAGCTGGGACAGCTGACCTCAACTGACCCAAGGGGTATTCCAGACCATAGGACATCATGCCCAACAGTAAAAGCTGTGGGAAAGGAGGAAGGAGTGACACACATTCAGAGTTATGTCATTTGTCTTCCCAGGTAACTGTTACACGTGATGGAGCCCTGCTTTCCTGGAGATGGCTGGTGGGAAGTAGTGAATTCCATATTTTGCTTTGCTTGTGCATGTAGCTTTTGCTTTACCTATTAAACTGCCTTTATCTCAACCCATGAGTTCTTGCCCTTTTACCCTTCCGCGTCCCTCCCCCATTCCGCTGTGGCTGTGTGGGGCTGAGCTGCCTACTGGGCTTAAACCACGATGAGCTGGTAGACCACAATGTTCACTGGCCTTTGCTAACCCTTTGGAGATCTATTTACAGAAGTAGCCCAGAGCTCCTGTGCCTGCAGTATCCATTGTCTCTGGTACTAATGGTTAGCTTTGCTGTGGCCTGGCAAAGCAAGTGATTAAGGACTTAAGCTGTTCACCGTCCTTCGCTGTACTGCACACATGCAATGACCGGTCTCAGAGGCCCCAGGGATGATAGGTCTTGGCAGGTTGGACATCGCCACACCTGAGCTTGCTCAGCTGGACTCCAAAGGCAGCCAGGGAACCCCTGCCCAAACAGCTGCTCATTAGGCTTAGAGGTGCTCTGAGTGTTCTTACTGAAAACTGTTCTGCTGATGGTCATTTCTGCTGGTGCTGGTATGAAGGATGCGGTGGTTGGGCTGTGTATATCCCTGAACTGGAAACGTGGTGTTTGCGATGCCTGGGTGATTAGTTTTAATGCCACATATTAGGTAGAGAGATATTGGCTAAGACAGGTAAGCAGTGCTAATTACATACTGAAGGAATGATGCAATGCTAATAGGTGGAAACAGGCACGTGATATATCTCAAATCTGTTGTTGCTGGTCAGTGCTACTGCAGATTTACCTTTCTAGTATTGTGCAACTTTGGCTTCATGCACCTGTGACAATGCAGTTTTCTTCATGTCCTCTGCAAATAATATTGAGAACAAAAAGAAAAATCTCAGCATCTGACCATATATGTCTGATCCCAAGTGCTATGCATGTGATCTAGAGGTGGTGTAATTATGAAAGAGGAATTGTCCTGTAGTATTTAAAACATTCTGTGTAATGCCTATTCTGGGTGTTACAGATCACTCTTCTATAAATCTTCACCCATTTTCCTCATCAATTAAAGCCTAGCTTAACAGGAAGGTTTGCATCTTGATTGCCCTGTGAACAAGGACATACCCCTCACCCCATCCTCGCTGGAAATTCTTGCATTATAAGTTGTTTCTGACAAAGTGAACATGCAAGTAAAGTATTTTTTTGCTTTGCCATGCACACTAACAATTTTGTGATGACCCTGTTTGACAGATAATTGGCTCTTTACCAAAAGTGAAAACAATAGACACCTATTTTCAGCTGGGAAAGCCACACTCAGTATGTTCCCTGGCCAAGATAAAGCACTGAAGCAGCATGACACAAAATGCTCCAAGCTCTGTCCATGGATTTTCTTTTTTAACAGATCTGCTGATCAACTTACATCTTTTTCTCCCACGTCTTCTCTCTTCTAAGGCACTGACTGTTGACTGAAAGTATGTTTTTCTATAGTCTAGATTCTTCTTTTGCACTAGCCAAGTATCTATATGCGTGTTGCCTCTTGAGAACAAACAGGGAGCTATGCATGTTACTAAAGTCGATATGTGTTCACAGACTTGGTGAGAAGTTGGGGAGTCCTGACGTGATGAAAAAATGTAGCTAGCTAGGCTGAAAATGAAACCTTAGAAAAATGTTTGACATGTCTCTAGCTATTATTGTTTCCTTGGTGCGTACTGTTGCTAAGTTTAATATGTGGAAACTAGTGAGAATAAAACAGATTCCTATAAAGATTACCCATACTTGAAATGCTAACTGCTCTAATTGACAGAGGAGCTGTAACTTATCTTTACATATGCCAGTGAGTAAAAGAGAATAGTCATTCAACCTTTGCACACTCACGCAGATGTATTCCAAATATACTTCTCAGACGTGACTAAAGTTGGAAAAGTTTTTTTGAAATCTCTATTTGTGGGATGAAAATGTGTATGTTTATTCTAAGTTAGAATATTTTACAGTCTTCCTTTTTAACTATTCTTTGTAAATGCAGCAGTTCCTATTAAAGTCAGTCCAGGCAGTACATGTAAGTACAGAAGCAAAAAAGAAAATGAAAGCGGTTCCTGCTCCAAGTATCTTTTGCATGATCTGTATGTTCTTGAATTTACTTTTCCTTCCCCAGTAGAACAGTCCTGATATGTCATTTTTTTCCCCTTTGCCCGCCTTCCCCCCTTTGGCTTTGCCAACCACAACAGCACATGAAGAAGATGCTTTTAAATATTCAAGCACACAAAGTTGCAAAAGTATACATAGCTATGAGTGTCTTAGTGCTGTACTATCTTTCCGAGGAAGGAGGTATAGGAGGTATAGCAGAAGAGAAGGAGCTTTGTAAGGAGAGCTGGCTGGATCCCACTGCCCATGGCTCCCTGGCAGCTGGGAAGAGCATGCAGTGTCCCTGCCATCCAGCAGTTTAGGACTGTTAATCTTACACTCCTGATGTTTTGTTTAGTCAGTGGTGATGCATAAGATACAACTGGTTTTGACTTCCAGGTAGACAAAGTCTATGGAGCAACCAGAAGGAATCCCAACCATTTGTTGGCTGGCAAAGTGCTAAATAAACAGCAGCAACACCTACCTGTGTGGGTGGCAATTAATCACATCAATCAACCAGATCTGCTAGCAAAGCCTTTTTTTCTTTTTTTTTCTTTTCTTTCCTTTTGTTCCCTGTCTCCTCCCACCTGCTTGTTTCCTGGTCGTTGCTCCTGCTGGCAGCAGGGCTGGTGCTCAGCGACGCAGTAGGTCAAATGCCATTACACAGCTGGGTAACATAAACCTTGTGCCGCCTCTTCTCTGCTCAGTTCTGGGCAAACTGAAACACCATTCAGTCCTCTCAGCTCCGTTTAGCAGAGGAGTCTCAGCCTATCTTTGAGCATGGGTTTCTTCTCTTTCTGGATTTCCTAGAGAAATGAGCCCAAACTACTGCCTGTGTGTTTATAGACTTGTGTGTGCCTGTCCATCTGATCAACCCTCCTGGGAACTTTTGAACTCCTTGTTTTGTTTTAGCTAAGTTTGGTAGAGTAGTAGAATTTTCGAAGATAATCAGTTCCTACAACTTTTCTAAAATAAATGTGCAGAGGACAAAATAAGTTTGTCATGGGGAAAGGTAGCATCACAAACTCTTCTTTTATTAGGCACCTGTAATAAACATGGAAGAGAGACTTTATGAGAGATAGGACCATGGGAAAACCATCCTTCAAAGCCTGAATAAGAACCAATGATAACTGGCTGAGAGACACAAGTCTGTAGTTTTGTTTACCAGGCTTCTGTTCTTTATTTAGCCTTTTTTTTTTTTAAATGAGGTGATTAAAAATTTTATCAAAGCAAAAAAAGTTTAGAAAGATACCATTCTTAAAATTGGAGGATTTTTTTTTTTTTTTTAAACTAGATGTTAGGCAAAGACTTGCTGAGATGAAATGGTAGAGATAGCAGGAACTGGTACTTGCAGAAAAATACAGACTCCAAGCCAGCAGGTGGAGTGACAGTGGCAGCTGATGGAGAGGAAAAGGTGACCCACTGGAGGAACTGGATATTTCTTTAAAGACCTGACTCCTGTCAGACACCAGTTTGTCCAGAAGTTGAAAACATTGTATAGCAAGCATTTTTGTTTCTTGGTGTGTTGTTATTCTAAAATGCCTGAAATTTTTATGTGGAGGAGGTATTTAAATATTAAAAAAAAAATTTCTCAGGACTAGGACAGTGCCCGGTTTTCTTTCCCACCTATGCTATTTCGGGTTGCTTCATTTTTGACCTCGTTATGGGATCTTAAGGCTGTTTTTTGTCACAATATCCATGCTGTCATTTTTCCTGGAGCTGAATTCAGCTGTTACTAGAATCAAGATCTTGGCTGTGTATGATCTGGTGGGATTGAGCTCCCTGTTCAGATATCTTTCCTCTAGCCCTGATTCTACTTTCATGTTGTAGACCTAATGGAAGAGCAATCTAACAGAACATATATTTGGAGAAAAGAAAGTAAATAGCGTAAACATGTCCTGAAGTTGTGCTTGCTTACATAAAAGAATGGCTGTACCAAGCCAAACTAAGGGTTCTTCTAGCCCTGAATCCTGTCTCCAAAGGGATTAAATGTGGGTGCCTAAGGAAAGAGTGTATGGATAGGGCAAGGAAGCAGTGATGCTCTTCCAGCCTCCTGTGATTTGTGGTTGTGAGACTTCCTGAATCAGAGATGAAGTCTTTGTTTAATTATACAATGCTATGAAAAATTCCAGCTGTAAAGCAATATCTTTTATTTGCATATTATAACATTAATTAATTATCCCTGCAATTCTCCTGTACTTGCCAGGAAAGTGCTGTCTGAGCTGTTTTATCTCCCTGGTGGTGGTAATTGATTACCACATAATAGGCTAAGAAATACCAGAACAAGAAGAAAATATGCAGGAAATGTGCAGGTGGGAAATTTTTGCCATCATCTGTAGCTGGGCAGATAATAGTTTATTTCCATGCAGACTAAAAGCTGTGAGCAGTCTTAACTTGTCTGCAATATTCATGCATCTTTTGCATAAACTTTGGCCAGTTTTGCAGCGATCCTGACTTGTGGGTACTCAGAGAATGTAAAATTGTGGTATCATGTGGTCTTTGTGTGAAGCTGGAGGAAATGCAGAGCTTCACTTGGTGGCTCAAACTCACGAGAACCTCATGCTTAGGCTGGAAGGCTCAAGGTGCATGTTCCTATCTAGCATGCAACCAAGAGAGAGTTTCACGCTAACCTTGTCTGCTGTGCAGCTCTAACAGGCAGTTCATCTTAAGGGGCTGCAGAAATCATTTCTCAATAGCTCACAGGTTATTTTTGAAACTCAATCCATTTAATTTCTTTAATGGCATAGGCAGCAATTGACATTGTGGAACATTGTGGACTTGCAATACAGTATGCACTAGCTTTTAGTATATTAAATAGCTCATTTTAACTCTGTCTTAAAATGGAATCCTTTTGCATCTCTCATTTGATGTTTATTACATAAGAAGCAACCATAAACCATGACCTTAGTCCTTGGCCCTAGTGGAAACCATATTGAATAAATATCTCCCTTCATTGTGGCCCTTGGCAATAACAGGTTTAATTTAGTGAACTTAGAGTTGAAGTTTATTCCTGTGTGAGTCATAACAAAGGCTGCATGTTCTTCAAAGCCCTAAAACTTCACTAGAGAGAAAAAATATCCTAGATTAAAATACCTGATCTAAAGCATGGGAACCTCTTTGTCTACTGTATAGATTTTACAGTAGATCCACTTAATGCTACAGGGAGAAATAACATGGTCAGATGAAGAGTGGTGAAGTAATAAAGACTACAACAAGGAAATTCCAGGTTTTCAACTCTTTGGTGCTCTGTTAAAATGTCAGTTGTTTTTCAGGTGATTCTTAAAATATCAGTAATTTGTTGCTTCAGATCAAATTTGTAGCCAAACTTCTAGCCCCACTTGAATGGAAATGGCGAAGCACTCAGCACAATATTTTAGACTCAATTTTCTATTCAGAGTTTAAGTTAAAACCAACAAAACAAACACAAAAATGAAAAAGCCCCAACAAACCTCTAGTTTAAGAATAACTTCAACCACACAAGGGTTCAACAACTGGTTTGAAGGAATATTGCATCTATGTTAGGTAAAACTCTTACAGTCTAGGAATTTGTTGTTGGAAAAATTTATAAAAACATCTACATGACAATAATTTAGCAGATTTTGTCCAATAACTCCACAGTCTCCTCCTTTCTGGGAAATGGAAGGCTACCCAAAGCTGACAGAGATGAAGTTGGCCAGGTTGCATTGTCAGCCTCCCTACTATTCAGTCCTTGACTTGTAGTTTCCTTCAAATACCTTTGGGCTGTCTTCTGCCCTTGGTCTTCACATATATATATTTTTTAGGGTCATTTGTTAAGTAATGATTTTAGGATCTCCTGCCTGTAACACAACATGTCAGTCTGCCACACTGCTGAACTAGCTTTTCTCATACTGGGGTTTTCTCACCAAGATTAGATGAAGTTGCTTCCACTGACAGGTTGATTCACTTCAGTGATTGACAGGAAGGAGAGCAGGAGATTTGAAAGCTTCAGAACAAAAGTCCCTTTACTAAATCAGGCATTTTCTGCTTTTTACAAAATTAGCTTGTCCAGATCTAGCAGGGATTAACATTTTTTTTTCAACTCAGAAGATGGTGTACGAAAAAAAGAAATTCTTTGTGGTGTTATTAACAGTTACCAGTGCAAAAGTAGATTATGCCATTTTTCATTTAAAAGAAAAACAACACTTACACTTGCAATCTGACTTCAGTGAAGTAGTTTTGCTGTGTTCAACTGTTAAAATACAAGGTCAGAACCTAACAAACACATAAGTGGTAAAATGGCTAGCATTTACTTTACATCTTTTATCAGTTAAGTATTGCCTGTGAATTCTTTAACAATTTGTTCTCCCTTAAATTCCAACAATTCAACAAATTTCCATATTAGAGTTTTGTCCTCTGATCTAGCAGCAGTATTTCTATAGAACTACAAATGTCTATTACTTATGTTCACAATTGAAGGCTGAGGGGATGCTGCTTGGTCTGAAAAACCAATGACAAATATGCTTCTCTTTCACTCTGTCCTCTTTCCCACCTTTTCATCCAGCATATCCAGCAAAAGTAATACTCCTCATAAGATCTCCGCTTCTTGCCAACATGCAGGGCAGAAATATAATGCACAGCTACAGTAACTTTAGCAGAAATCACATTTAAGTGATAAAACTCCAACAACAGAGCCCAAGAGCAAGCATATTTTCAGTCTATCAACTTCTCTTTTTTCAGACTCCTGGAGAATCCTGAAGTCCATGCAGAGACCAAAGGGATCGCACCTCTAATGAGTAAAGAGAGAAGAGATTCAAAGACAAGGGCTTTGAGATGCTCTTGATTATGTATGAACATGAAGGTAAGCATCATCTTGGCATTAGCCTTGAGTTTTTATGTTCTCCTCTTGGTCCTTATGTTTTCTAGAAGAGAGAAGGAGAAATATGTTCTCAAGTAGTGGCACTCCCAGTAATGCAGATTTCCTTGTACTCCCTGTCCTGTCTACCATTTATTTCTTTTCTCCTTAAAATACCCACACTCTTCTCTCCAGTGCATATTTATGTTTAGAGGGTGACATTTCATTGTGCCTTATATGTAGCTATTTTGTCTCCAAATGGATGCAAGATAATATGTATAAGAACACATCTAGGTTTGTTCTTTTGCTTATTTTTATTACGTAAACACAGCTGGGCATAATTTTCTTTGAAAAGGTGACTCCAGGTGTCCTTTGCAAGATATTTTAGGCCTTAATTTTGAAAATACTCTGGTGGACTAGCCTTCGGAATGTTTTATTGTTCTGTCACCCATGTGGACAAGGTTTCTCTGTTTTTCCAAGTTTCCTTAGTCTCCAAGAAAGATGGAACAAGTAGTGGTGGGAGTTAGAGTTTGTAATGTTTGCAGATGAGGAGCAACTGAGGAATTTCTGGCACCTGCTGTTTGAGGAGGAATTGTGAGGATTAATTAAACAACGAATTCTCTGATAGAAGGGGACTCTGGTTAAGCTTTGCTATGGGCACAACTTTGAGCCTCAGATAAATTTTATTATCTGAAACTGTTTTAATGTAATTGCTGAAAAAATCCAGGGAAGACTCCTCGTGACACAAACCGAAGGAAATATATCACTGAAATTAGAACATCAAGATTTCCGTTTAGTCTGAAATGCCACCCAAAGATGCTTTTCCAAAGACTTTCTGATTCTCTCTTGGAAGTTTTACAAGCATTTGTTTCCCCTTGGGACTTCTAGAATTTCCCTGTTTAGACTGGAGGCTCTCTGAAGCGGAGGCTGTTTTGATAAACTGTGTGTGTATAGCACCTTACACAATGGACCTCTGATCACAGCCTGCATCTCCGTGTTATGGCAATGCAAATAAATATATGAACAACTGTCCTTGAATGGGAAGAAAAATAAAAATTGGATTCCCCAGACAGTTGACATGTATATGGTAACCAGCCTGCTATCATAATAATGTTGTATTTATTGAAATCCAGGATTTAGTAGATCTTCAGCTTTCTTGGGATGGCAGAGGTACTCTCCCATGTTGTCCTGTATCTTTGTGTTGAATTTCTTGCTTGTTTGCTTTTTATCCTGTTTTGCCTGACACTAGGGGAGACTTTGTTTTACTAACATTTGTAGCCGTCACTTTGATCTGCAACAGGAAAGCTCAAGATTGGGTTCTCTGCCCATAGGGAAACAGATGAGATCAGAATATGCCAATTTTTAAAACCTCGTTAGATTGGGTCTAGAAGAAATAGTTCTTGTTCCTTAGTTAATTGCAAATTACATCTTTATTTTTAACAAAACCACTATGTTTTCTACACATGATTATTCATTTGTGAAGGCTGGAGGCTGATTTCCATTTATTCCTGACACATGAGGTTATTTGTGCCTTGTAAATAAAAGATGATAATTTCCGAAGTCTTTCATTTACTGCAGGTTTTTGTGCTTGCTAGGACAAAGGAACATTAGAAAACAAGCATTTATTAGCAAAATTGTCACTCTTGACAAGTACTTCCAAATATGCATGTAGTTATAGAGCAGGATAGTATAATATCGGATTGGGTGTGGGTAACAAAGGGTTCCCTTCAGTTCAACAAGCACTGTGTAATTGCACTGGTGATCATGACTAAACTGTTTGCAGATCAGCTTCCCTCTTTGCTAACAAGGGAGGAAGGGGGATTTATTCAAGGGCATTCTGGAGAATCAATGAGAGGAACACCAGAGGAGCAGATGAAGGCCATGCCACTTCTTCTGTCATCTCTCCTGCCACAGGATGGTTCTGGCTGGGGAGAGAAGCACTGGCAGCTCTGCTTTGCCCTCAGTGTTCAGCCTTTGGAGCAAGGCATGCTCCATTGCCTGCTCCAGGATTTTATAATCACCCAGAAAGCACTCAAATGTGGGTGTCTCCTTTAATTACTGAGTCTTCTGGTAGGTAAAAAAAGTCTGGATAAAAGTGTGAATGTGCTGAAATGCCAGGCTCTTTGATGATAGCTGCAAGTGGCCCTAGATATTGAAGCACATCTTAAGAAAAAGGCAACTGGGCAGCCTGCTACAGAGGACTAACTAGTGCAAAATAATGTATGGTGGCTCAGCTGTAACCCCTACCCACCCATCTGCGCTCGGTTAGACCTGCAAGGCGTTTCCCTGTTTCTGCTTGTTTGCACTAGAAATGGAGGGAAAAGTCTGCCTGCATTCCTCCCCCATTGCACTGTGAATTTTCAAGGGAGCCTAGAGTTTCACGTGATTGGTGAAAATGACTGCAGGAGGATCTTCCTCGTTGCCAGCTTCCTCCTTCCAGATATTTCTTCCTTGCCTATCCATGTGAAATGAGCGGTTTGCAGGAGTACAGAAAATTCTAGGGGCTATAAGGACTCAGCAGGTGCTGGAAAGAGTTTTACAGGGATACTCTTTTAAAGTTGAAAACAAATTTTCTTTGACCTTTTTCATGCCCTGTTTGTGCTTGTTTGCCACCAGTGTTCGTGTTGGTGCAATTTGGGGCTGGGGGGTATAGGTGTGGTCATGGAATAATAATTAAGTTGGAGTATTTGCAGCAAGACTTTTCATTAGCACAAGAGAAGTGACTGATTATAAGAGAGAACCTCAAGGCATCGCGAAAGCAAAACAAAACAGTTAAGTTGTGTCCAGTCAGAACAACTCCAGTTGTGAATTTAGTTTATAACAATCCTTACAAAGCATTCAGTCATTATTAACAAAATGATGTAATAGATAATTTTACATGAATAAATATGAGAACTCTAGAGTAGGTGGCTGCCGAAAATGGTAACTTTTCTTTCCTGTTCTCCTTTCATCAAATGTTATCGTATTGTGCATTAACTCGCTACTGAGACAGTCTATGATTATAAACTGGAGAAGAGCTTCTTTATCCCACTGTAGGAAAAAAAGGAAGTTATCCATAATTCTCTTTGTAGTCTATGGACTATATAATGGAAAATGGTTGAAGCCCTCTAAGATGGTACCTTTCAGTCTTCTTTCTCCCAAAGCATGTGCCAAGCATTTAGGTTTTTACTGGGTTGGGAAACTACAGATCATACCCATGTAACTTATTCAGAATAAGAAATGTATCATTTTTCTTTGGAAGAAAGCTGTACTTGCTGGCAAAGTTTGTCTTGAACAAACATTGTGAAATTTTGTTCTGGGCAACAATTCAAGAATACCCCAAAACTCTGTTCATAAGCGGGAGATTCCTATATTTGTGCAGCAGTTTCTAGATGGATAGAGTTTCTGTCAAGAATAAGGGTATTTTTGAAGGTAGCTTTACAAAATCTATCTCAAAACTCTAAATGTTCTATTTCTAAAATCCAGAAAACAAATAAAACAGCTGTTAAGGAGTATGCCTGGTAGGTACCAGTGAGTTAGATGGTAACGTGACATTCACATGAACTTCCTGTAGATAATTCAGCCTTACAGCAAATCCTATAATTCTCTCTTCTTATCCATCTCAGATATTGCAATTACTGCAAATATGACTTGGGTATTTCATGAGGCATTAATCATCTTTATCAGATATTTGGCTTTAGAAATTATTTTGTAATGTTGTTTACTTTATTACTCAGAGATGAGTTATTACAGAACAGTAATATTGGCCATGGGAAAAGGCTAAAAGGAGGTAAAGGGCTTTATCCTTTACATTAAGAAGCAATTGTAGAATGCTTATGTGGCTAGGTGAGCACTTTCAGAGGCACCTATGCTTATGTGTTGCTATCAGATGGTGAATAACGGTTCCATGGTCTAGTATTTAGTTTGGGTTTCCATCCAGCTCTGCTTTCCTATGCTTACCAAAGTCAGCACACCTGCAAGGTGTAACTTCATTGGGAAAAGTAGTATCCATCAGGTGAACTTTCTTAAAAAAGAAAAAAAAAAAGAAAAAAGTAATACAACTCATTACTTGTTCTCTTGCATCTTGTGGTGCGTGCATATGTTGCTTATGAAAGATGTTGAATCCAAAACCTGGGCTTGACTGGAGGCAGTACAAATCCCAAGAGTGCAAATCCTAATAGAAGAGATCTCTGCCCTGGTTGTACCTGCGAGGCTGCTTGATTGAATTTCATGAGGTTGTCCACATGCAACATAGTTGGCAAGTAGTTGACAGAAGCATATCATGAGCTTTTCTGAAATTCTGCTCCATAGGGCTGGCTTTCTCGAACCAGCATTGGGTTAGGCTACTGTATAGCTTCTGTGTAGGAGGGTATCGCAAAACATAATTTCCCAGTGGAAAACAAACCTAACTCTTTGCTCTTGAAATGAACTATTTAGCCAACATGGAAGATCTGTCCAGACTTCTCCCCAGATATCCCGATTTAAACTTGCAGTTCAGCATGTTACATCTGGTTAGTACCTCTGGCAGCATGTGGGTGGAGCGTCCTCTGATTTTTGCTGTAGTTTAGTAGGTGGGCATATTGCAGCGCAGTTGTGTTCTAACATTGCTTTTTATGTAGCATTTGTGGCTGAGATGTCCAGCAGTGAACTGAACTCTAGAATAGTGTTCTTTATCCTCTATAACCACATAGTTCTCCAGCAGTGCATGGAAGCCATAAACTAGATAGTGAAGCAGAATCAGACTCTTCTTCAGACTGCACCCCCC
>JANZLQ010000030.1:14155293-14216817 GCA_026212715.1 Elanus axillaris
ACTGTACTCTTATTACAAAGTAGTGATATGCGTGAGAGTTACCTGTAGCAATATACTAAGAAGATCCTGATTCATGATGCTAAAAATAAAAGGAGCCATTATTCCAGTTCTCTGGAGATTAGTTATTCTCCTATATGATAGGTACAGGCTAGAAAACAAAAGTGTTTTCAAGATTGACTTGTGCTTAAAATGTGAATAAAAAGTGGTGTTGGGTTTTTTTGTTTGTTTGTTTGTTGGGTTTGGGTTTATTTTTTAAATAATTTTTATCTAATTTTATTGGTATTCCAGAATTTAAGAGTGGGCACAGAGAAGTGAGAAGCATGTTATCTATGGTCCTGAGTATTTTGTGACCTTAAAATAGAGGTAGTTGTTTTCTATAGATTTTTTGGTTTCAGATGTCTTCACATAAAGGAATTCTCATTTTCTCCGTTCCTTTCCCTTCTTGGTTTGTTATTAAAATAAAGTAAAAGACATATAAGCAGCTCAATGGAAGAACAGCTTTTTGGCTGCTGTAACAGCTCCATATTGTTAAGAAAATGAGACCAGCCTTGCTGACTGGGCTTGGGAAGTTTACAGACAGCAGAGAGAGAAAGGCAAAGGCTGATCCCTGCTGGACTTGCTTGAGTGACATGAGCTGGTCCAGCAAATCTGAGTCCATCTTCCCACGACCTGGCATTACTCTCCTGACAGCAGGGCTTGTAAAGCTCAGCTGATTCTTATAGAAAGTATCTTTTTCAAGGTTCATGGAAGTGAAGGTATGAGGAGAAAGTTATTTAAAAAGATGTTATTTTATATTAAAGCATGAAACATCTGCAGGAGCAGGAAAGCAGGAAAGCTCCTTCTGAATGATGGGATGGGGTCTGGGGTTGAGGGAAATTCTCCTGTCTCTCATGTTTGGGGCTGTCTTTTGTTACTTTAGGTTAGGAATGTGTCTTTCAGAAGAATTCAGATGAGATGAGAACTATTGAAAAATCACTATGATTTTAGTGTATTGGCTGCATTAGTCTCTGTTAGAGAGGACCATGAGATGAAGTCAGCAGTCTGAGAATATTTTCCTATAAGAAACAGCATAGCTCTCATGTCTACATGTTTCTAGTGTCCTGCATTCAGAGATGATGAAATAATTTCTACCTCTGAGAAGAGATAAATAAATAGCAAGCCCAGAGGGAAGAAATATCTTGCAGAGCTTGACTATGAGAGGGGTAATTGCAGAAAAAGGATGAGAAAGAATGCTTACAAATAGGGGTATATTTCTAAAGGAAGACATGGTTGTGCAAGAAACCTTCATATCAGAGAGAAGCAGATCATGCGGAAAAACAGTTCAAAGAAGCAGATATTGGAACAGAGCACGTGGGCTCTGCCTGCAAAATAGAAACAACAAAGATTTCCTCTGTATTTATGCATATATTAAAATATTTAGGGCTATGATGAAGTGTGTTAGAGAAGATGGTAGTAGTGGCGTTTCCTTGTTTATAAGAGGAGTGTGAAAGGCTGGAAGGAAGCAGAGTGAAAACAAATGGGTGTGATGGTGCATATCATGATTGGATAAATGGACTTTTTAATTCTTTTTCTTGCTGCTTCTCCATTTCCAAATGGTGTTGCATTTCCAGATTGTTTTGCATCCTTTGGCTTCTTCTTACACATGCCTCTCCAGTGTATCAAATGTTTGTATGAGTTCTCCATGCAGTATTGCTGAAATTTCAATACCCTGAGAAACTTGTGCCAGTGATGATCACAAGCCAATTATCAAAACTAGAACCTTGCAAGGCAAGTAAGCATTCCAGGGCCAACCTAAAAAAAAACATTTCCCAGTTTAAACTGGTAATCCCTGCCCAACAGTATACAGACTTGTGACACACTATTATGCTAAGCTCGATCAGCAACTGTCTTTTTCACAGTCAGTTCTTGTAAATTAATCCTCCTTGAAAGAAACCTGCCTAAGTGAAAACATTCGTTTCTACATCTGGGCCCTCTTCTCCAGGTGTAAGGAGAAGATTTAGAAGGAGTGGTTTGCAAGCCAGATTTGGAAGCCTGATTCAAAAGGAAATCATGAGCAAAGCTTAGTGAATAGGCCAGCCCTGGATTCACAGATTACTATATAGAGGGAGGCCAGAAGGGCACTTTGTGACTTTCTAGTCTGAACTCCAGCATAAAATAAAATGTCACCTGAGGATTTCCTGCAGGCAGTTCGCTAATTCACAGTTGTAAAAGAGCCTTTTAATCTAAACCACTGTTTAGCTAAACCTTTAGGTATAAAATTTGAATTTGATCTTCCATTCTAGTCTCTGACTCACCAAGCCATAGAATCACAAGTTCCTAATCTTTAAAAATGTAAAAAAATATTTTAGTGTTTGTGCGCTGGCATGGTTGTATTGCAGTCACAGGAACATCATGGCATCTAACCTGTTCCATTCAGCTCTCCTGAAGGGCATATGCAACAGACCCCAAGAAGGGCTTCATACCTGTAGATTTCATTGGTAGTGAGGTGCCTAAACAGAGTTTAGGACCCTATGAACCCCATAGGGTTCAGCACTTTGTGACAATTAATGTTGTCAACATTTATTTTAATCAGTGAAATTGGCAATTACTGATAAATAAAAATTTCCACAAAACCTACTTTTTTCTTTTGAAGCTTTCCAGCTGGAAAGCTAAAATTGGATACATAAAATTGAACAAACATAGGGTATTATAATAAAAATGGACACCAATCTAAGCCAGTTTTGGTGACTTTTTTTGTTCAGTGTTTTAGCTGGAAACTTCTACGCTTTCCAGCTCTCTCCCTTCAACAGTTATGTGTTGTAGTAATCAAGTATTGTGACAGCTGAAATTCTATGAAAATGCTATCCATTCCCAACTGGAAGAACAATATCAGGTATTTCATAGAGCTTGATAGGGTGACATTTCCTTACAACAGTAGGATATAAGGGACAGAATCAAAAGAGGCAAAATAAAGGAGATTTTTTCCCCTGCTTTGATGGAAAATTCCATATGTTAATCTCTGGAGGGAGCAGAGCACAGGTAAACTTGCCAGATTCTTATGTCATCTTGGAAAATGTCTTGTTCCCATTCTCTGCCTTCTAAATTTGAAATTGTTCAGATATGCTATTCCCAAATGCACAGAAACATTTTATTTTAATGTGTGTTTATTATAAACTGTGATTTTATTTTTTTTTCTGCTTCCTGCATTTTGGATTCATTGTTCCTTAGTGATCTGATACTCCCTGCTCAGAAATGTTTCATGTGTGGCTCTATGTTGGGGCACTCAAATGGTTATAGAGACATGGCACTTGCCAGGAAGAGGTGGTGGTAGCACTGATTCAGAAGGTGGCTCTCCCCTTTGAGTCAGGATTCAACAAGGCATTTTATTGTTCTCCCCTTGGAAAAAAAAAGAAGTTCCTATGTTTAAATACTGCTAGATACAACTAACAGTGGAGTGCCCTTCTGGTGCTGAGTGACTTATCTCTCAGAGTTTCAAAGGACTCCAGATATCTTGCATGGCATGAAGATAAAAGAGGCATTATTGCACTAACAGTAGGCATAACAGAGATGACCACCCATAAAAAGGCACATGAAAATTACTGATTCTCTTCTCCCTTCGTCCAGCCTCCTCCAACATTGCACATAGCAACTGAAGATCACCTGCAGAACCTTGTGGCTGGTTTTTTGGGTTGGGTATTTTTGTTTGGGTTTTGGTTTTGAGTTTGGTTTGGTTTTTTTTTTTTTCCTGGATGGAAAAAGTAAACAAGGAAGGAACATTTTTGCTCATTGAGGGCAAAGGAGTTGAAATTCTTGGTTCCTGCCTGTTGCTGCTTTTGGTTTCAAAATCCCGCTAGCAAAATTCTGAGGTCTGGCTCCTGCTTCTAAGCTCACGGTGAGCCCAAGTGTCCCTTCCAATATATTGTACTTAGTAAAAGCCAACTATCAAAGAGCAAAGCCGTAGTAGAACTAGCCAGTTTCCATTCATTTTGAAGGGTTTCTTTAGTGCTGAGATCTTGAATGGCCATTGCTAGCCACCATTAGTTTTTTGCTTTATGTTTCTAATCATATATGAAGATCCATCTTGGTAGGTTACTTGACTTTTCTTATCCTGATTACAGGTTAATTATGGCTGGGGGTTATGGAATCAGTTGCCTGACAGAACTTCAAATGTGGAGTCAGTGCTGACATTTAAAAGCAGATTGAATAAATTAAAATGCCTGCTACAGCTATTAACTGAATTCTGTCCTTAATTACTGAAATATTATTATAAAAATATTTGCCAAAAGTAAAGAAAGTTCCTGCTCCCCAGAGCCCTTTTACTAAAAAGTAGCCACACAGAGAATCAAATACAGAGAGGAGTCTGGTGGATTGGACTGGAGTAAGGATATTTTGACAGCACTTGTTTTCACCACAGTGCATTCTTGATCAATGCACATGCACATAAATATAGGATACCTAAATAACATTAAGTATTAACCAGCAGCTAGCAAGATCATTATGAATGTGGCCAGAATATCTGGCACATTCATCCTCTCCCTTGTACATTATGGAGCTGTGATTGACAAAATCAGATGAGTTTCCACTGAAGCCCGTGATAAAAGCTGAAGATGTGCTTGCCTCTGTGGAGTGGTCCTGAGTGCGTGCAAGTGGCCAGCAAATATTTCATTCCTATGGACTGCTTGATCATCCTTCCTAACCCTTCCACAGAAACACCCCTTCACTCTTTCCTTGAGATGTTGATGTTTGTTGGCTTTCTGTAAGTGGATACCTGAATTGGAAATGGGCACTCTTATAGACAAAACCCAGTTAGTTGTACAGTGGTTTCCCTTGCCTGCAAGCTCTTCCTTTCCTGTAGGATGTACATAAACAGGTTGTGTCCTACTGGCAAAATGCAACCATTTCCTTGGGTAACATAGGCCTTCTTTCTTGTCTGCATCAGCGAGCTTCTATGCTGCAGAGGGAAGGGATGCACAGCTGCTAGCTGGTACTGCATCATATCATTGGGAACATTTATGTTGTACCAGGCTGCTAAAGTGACAGCCGTAGCTATTTTTGCTTTCTAACAAATCTGCCTGACTTGTACATTTATTTTGTACTTCTAGCTTAAAACATGTTCTCTAATCTGTAGGACTTTCAGCACATGATGTCAGAGGTAGGGTATCTTAACTCCCAGCCTTTGCAGGACACAGTGGAGTCAAACCAGTACACATTACATCCATGGTGGGAATGGCATGCACAAAGTGAACACAAAACCAACATTGACTTGGACTATATATAATCGCTTCTACTGTGTGATCTTTGCAATAGTTTGTATCAAATACAGATAGAGAATGGTTTCCTACTCCTGCTATTAAAGGGGTAAGAAGTCATGGATATCAGCATATATAGAAGAGTCAGCATGAAGCATACTGGAAAAGGGAGGGTCTGTGTTTGATTTCCATTTCCATGAGAGTCTCTGTTCTGTGCTAATGAATGGCACCATAAACACAGAGGTGCACAAAACTCCTAATCTTTGGGTTTAGTAAAACTGCACAAGAAGCAGCAGCCAGCAACAGGGTTCACTAAAAATCATGAGAGATGTGGACAGTGGCAGAAGCTTGCTGTAACAGTGCTAAAGGAGCTTTTCCCAATGCAGTAAAAATACCCAACACAGTGTTCAGAACAGTCTGTAAGTAGTTAGTGGAAAGAAATAAAAAACCAAGAATTGCAGATTAATATCCACCACTCCTGATGCAATCAAGTGCATTGGTCATGCTCAGCACCTTTAAGGGGTCACCATTTATTTAAGGACTTTTACATACCCATAATTTTCAAGTATCTGTGTCTGTATTGATGGGAATGCGTGTGAGATGCTGCTGTCTAGGAGCTGATTTAGGTAGATGATAAAAGATAGATTAAAGTTGCCAGCTAAGAGAGGCAGAAGTGGCTCAGAGCTGTGTTTTCAGCTCTCACTGAACAGGATTATAATTCTGTCATCTGTTTCTGCTAAAGATAAAATATTCCTAGTCCAGGCTGGTCTTGGGATTCTTCTCCTATATGTTCATTAACATGATCTAAAACCCACCACTAAAGTTTAACCTAAACCATGCAACAAATGCACTTTTGAAAACTGCTGTTTCATTGCACTCGATGTTGAAGACAGACTGGGTTTCTGCCCAGGAAAGCTTTTGCATAGCTACCTTCAGCCCCTTAGGCCACTGAATTTATTAAAAGAGGTGGTCCCAAACTATCACAGATAATTGGAAAACATTCAAAAGCAACCACCAGTAGCTAATTTTAGTGAATTCCTGACCTGGAGTTTTTGCTGAAGACACCACTTTATAGTCAGCTGTGATGAGGTGGGGCATCCAGTTCATGTTATTTAGCAGTTTTGGCCATGCGATCTAACCCTTTCTGCCTTTTCTCAAAAATTACTCTGAATAGCCACAACAAAGAATTAATGCTAGAAGGATGTCTAGTTCTCAGTCTTCAGAACAATTTCCTGCTAATGAATGTTGCTTCAGGTACAGCCCAGCCACCATTTCAAGAAATTTTGAAACTCCAGGATTCATAAATAACCAGAATTATTCATTTTTTACAGGAAACAAACCTTCACTGTAGGGGGCATGGAAAGGAAAGAACAATCAAAAGGAAGAGTCTATCTAGGAATTCAGGTGAGAGAACAATACAAATTAGAATACTAAGAAGGAGCAAGAGACTGAAGGGGAATTAAAGGATATGAAAGAAAAGGATGAAATGGAAAAAATAATGGAAAGGCCAAGAACACCCAAAAGTTCTTCTGTAGTTTTGATTTTGAAAAAGCCTTTCTGGCACTGACCATCAGCTAGATTTTTTTTGACACACTAATCTTCTGAGAAAAGTCTTTTATTATATATGCAGTCCTAGTAGCAATTGGTTCTGACATGCTTAACTCACCTTTCCTTTGTACCTTGGTGGAACCATTAGTTACCATTATGTCACTCAGGGTAAGCCCAGCACAAAACACCAGTAATAAAGTCTAACAGAGTCTCATACAGAGGAAGGGTTAGATAGGCTTATCTACAGCTTCTTCCCTCTGTTAGGCTGAATAGTTTTACCCTAACAAATTACAATATATCTTTTTTTCATATCAACTGTAGCCAAGAAACAGTAACCCTAGTAACTTCATCTAGCTCAGTATTTTGTTTTGGTTTTTTTTCCCCCAGCTTAAAAAAACCCTCAACATGTTGAAACACAGAAGAGGTGACTGTACAACAGAGCCCAAGGCTAACCTTTGTAGGCAAGCGTTAGCTTAATCATGGAGAGACAGATTAGGAGAGAGAAAGAAAAAAGTATTTTGATGTGTTTTATTCAGTAATTTCATTTTGTTTTTAGAAGAAGGTTTCGGGCAAAAGGATAATGACAGCAATTTATTCAATGAAATGTTTCAGATTGTATGAATAGACTGAAGTGATATTTGCATGTGTAGTTGGATGTATAGTTTCCTATGGAGACAAGCTCATTAGGTCAAGATTGCATGTCACCAGTTATTCTCCACCTAGATACAGGCTACTGAGATGGCTATTGCAAAAGCACAGGACTTGCATAGTTGATAACATAGGCTGGAATTTCTTCAACAAACTGCCTCTTCCTTGGGGTAAGAGGGGACAGACAAGCTCTGGTTTCTCAAAACCAGCATAACTTTTGTGAGATCTTCAGATTTGATTTACTTCTTATTCAAAGAATGTTTTGGAAAGTTCTGAGGTTAGAATATTTTCAGAAAATAATTTAATTATGAATTTCAATTGACCTCCCTCCTACCTAAACCAACAACAAAACAGAAAATTCAAACTGAAATGAGGAAATACAGATATTTTGATTGACTTGAACTGGGGGGGGTGGTGGTCAATTTTGCCTTTCTTTTTTTCCCCTCTTTTTTTGGCTTACCAATTCAGAAAATTGCTGAGGTTTTTTTTTCCACAATGTGAAACATGATAACTTTTCTCAACTTTCATGAATTTTTAGGAAAAAGAAAACGGTTTGCCTGGACTCTAGCAGTCAGGGCAGGAAACTTGTTTACCATATGTAGCAATGCAATATATGTAAAGTATGCATGTCTTTCACAATGTAGCCCATTCTGGCATGTGTCCAGTGTGTAGATACCTATCAAAGATGAGCTTGGGAAGAAATAGATGAGGAAATTTTATGCAGTCTCATATTTTCTCTTAGGTTATGGGGTTTTTTTCTTGTTACAATTAGTTTCTCCTATATTAACTGAAGATGTTGTTCAATCAGTGGATGGAAAGGAATAGTTCTGTTCCCATCAAGGGTTGCACTGTACTAACCTGTACAGCTTTTCTAGGACTTGGCAAACAGTTAGAGCTGTCTATGTTTAGATGAACCCAATAAAATGTCTACTTTTGCATAGCCAAATGCACATGCCAGTAGTACTTGCACAACACCTCACAGCTGTATGCACAGGCAACCTGCGTGGCAGCAAATGCTCAGTTTGTTTGTGCAACAGCCACTTACATAGAGAATCCTGAACATTGAAGTTCAGTGTTAAAGCTGGTCCCCAAAAGTCCATTGAAATGCATGTGTAAGCCCCAGTAAGCAGTTTGCAAGGAGCCAGGCTGAAGCCCTGCAGAGTCTCCCTGGAGCGGGGTGCCCCGGGAATTGCTGCAGCAGCTCTTTGGAACCAGTACTAAGACCATTCCTTACAATGTACAGTTGAAAATCTGTGGTTTTTCCAGTTAACTTTAATCTCTGGAACAACAAACAGGCTTTCAGGTATGTCATTTATAACTGGAATTACAAATGCAAATTACTGTGAAGGCTATAAACAGTTCTGAAGCAGATTGACCAGAAAGTTCATATTCATATTCCGGCAGCGGCACACGTGGTCATGTTACATACAACAGTAGTCAGACTTACAGGTCTGTAATGGCCATCAAATTCCTCCTTTCACACTTCTTAAACATAGAAATAATATTTGCTGTTCTCCACTCATATGACATTGTTTTTTTCCCATCACAGACGTGCAGTATGTTAGAGGTATTTAAAAGAGGGAAAATCTAGAATAGCTCAAATCCTGCAGGAGTTCTCGATGTGAACTTACAAAGTATTCAGGAGGAGTTTGTTGTACAAACCTTTTACAGGATCAGGTTTGTCATAAATAGTCTGTCAAGCTAGCAATTCCACCAGTGTGTTCCTCAGTGCAATAACAATTCTCTACACAAAGGCAGCAAGGGTTTGCCTGTCCAAGTTTATTTTAATAGCGTACAATATGGAGGGACTTAAAAGTTGGGGAATGTTATTAGCTCTGATCTCAGTATCTGTAAATTGCATACTATGTGAGCAAATTGAAAATAGCGTACCTTTAATAGCTTACTAAGCAAACATTATTAGAGAGTATCAAATAGAAGTAAAAAAAAAAGTTAAGGAAGAGTTATCGTAATTCATTTTCAGCACTCAGAGACTTATGTGGGACTTAATTGGTATGGAAGTGTGAGAATGTTAATAAGTGAAAACTGTGGGTAGCATGGTGACCCAGTGAGCAGGCACTGTAGGTGCTGGGGTGGCATTCTGAATTCCTTGGTCACAGCCTTGGCCCTGGTCATGGGAATATACACAAGATTAACTAGAAGCAAAGCACATGAGGACTGCTGTGTAACTTCAGTTCACTGCTGTTGTTGATGCTGCAGATCAAATCAGCATTTATTTGACTAAAGGATGTTTAACATGATGAAATGGGCTCTAATTATAATGTGCTGAAAGAGTTGATGAAAATTTGTCTGCTTTCTGCTTTTAATTTAGCTGGAGGCATTGGAAAAGAAATCCAGGGGGTGGAAAGAATTCCTTCGGTCACAGTAATGGTTTCAAACGTATTCTTCAGAAAACTTCCTTTTCTTTCCTTGGTGTTTCAGGCCCTGTCCTAGCACAGCACAGCAATGTGTATTTGACCTTGATGACATGGTACGTCCCAGTGAGATCAGAGATGCACTTGAAAGCAAGTGTACATTGTATGCACTTTGGCTGGGTTTGGAGTTAGGTAGGTCCCAGTATTAGACTTCAGATTCAGTTTTTTTAAATCATGCATCAGGCAAACCCATATGAAGGTTGGGTCCTTTTAACTTTCTGCTTGTCCACACTTTTTCCAAGGCAGCAGTTGCCAGATAAATGCAATACTTGAGTGACTGTCTTTTGCCCGGAGAGTTTGGTGTCTGTTCCATGAAGTAATGTTTCAGTATGCAAAGCATAAAACCGTACTGGGCTTTCTTTGTTTTTTTTCTTCTCTAGCCACATCACATCACAAAAGCACATGTAGTTTGTTGTCCTCTCTCACTTCAAGTTCTCTATTACCATTGGTGCTTGTCATTTTTCTTTAAGCCTTTTGTAGCTTCCCAGTGCTCTTGCTGTTTTATTCAGTGAGCCTTCTCTCTTTTAACATTCCTTCCAGGCTAGTGCCAGCAATGCATGTAATATAGATTTTTTCCTCTGCTAGGTCATATATTGCATCCTCGCTCTTTCAGGATTTAGTCCTGCAGTGTCCTCAACAGTATTCAGGAGGGCACACAAGAGCATGTAGTAGGAAGAAGTTGCATTGTGTTCTACAGGGCTCTTCGCATGGTGAAACCAGGCACCTGCACAGGTCCCTCACCATCTGGTCCAGCAGGATTGGCCTTGACTGGACAGCAGTTGTGGAGCTTGAGGGTTGGGAGCAGGGCACCGACTCTGTGCCATTCCCATGCAGAAGACAGTTTTCCTCTTCAGAGTGGAACTTGAGGTGCCGGGACAGCGCTGAGCGTGGCATAGTCACCGTGTCCCGTCCGTCCCCGTCCCCCCCCCCCGCCAAGTTGCTTCAGAGCTGCTTTCTCCACGGCTCAGCACTGAGCCTCAGAGAGCGCAGCCAAAACGCTCCCCAAGGAGGCTCTGAAGTCGTGTTGGTGGAGACGGTGTTGTGGAGGGAGGACCGGGGAGGAGGTGGGTTGCTGAGCCAGAGGGCAGGAAGAAAGAAGGGGTTGGAGATGCAGGCGGATCCAGAAAAATGTGGGTACTTTCCACCAGAAAACTGGCATCTCACCAGACAATCCTTGGGTCTGCTTGGAGAGGATATTACTGTTTCCATTCTTGCTACAGGGCTCTTTGGCTCCCAGGTATTTCTAGATCATTTCCAGAGTTGTTATTGCAAAGTAATATTCACATGAACTGATCTGGGAGGCAAAATACCCCCTTCGGCTGGGTATGTGACCCATAGTGAAGTTTAATCAGCTTTGTAAGGTATATTTTGTATCCTACTGTTTCAAACAAATAAATAAAGCTTCATATAAAAATGGGGCATTTAAAAAGACCCTCTGGGTAGGGTTTTTTTCAATATTCCTTCTATTTATAACTTTTTGTGAGAAATGGCCACTGTTTTGCCAAGCATTCGGCAGAGCTTTTAATTATGCATACGGGCATTTTATGCAACCTTTTTGGTTAACTATTAGCAAGCATTTCTGATATTTCAAAGGGATGGATATTGACTTAATGCAACTGATCTTGGTCTCTGTGAGTCCATGTTGTGGCATCCCATTTTACTTGTTTTTTTTAGGAGAATGGGACAGAAATCAAACCCAAATAAAACAATACTGATAATGTTGTTTGAGCAAACTTGGACCCAGAGGGAGCATGTGAAATTTGGGTTGTCAGTCTAAACATGGGCCAACTGATCTTTTTTGAAACTTTGTTGGCTTCTTTTTTTTACATAAAAAATTATATCGTATACAACTATTAACGTAATATAAAAAATAATTGAAATACATAACCTATTTAAGCATAGAGACATATACCATTCAAGAGAAGAAGCCCATAAAGTTCATACATGCTCCTCTCTGCATCTTCGCTAGACATCTGAATGATACTTTCTGCTCTCTATATTCCCTGAAGTTGCTGTGCTCTGCACCTCTCCTCCCCAGGTTATGTGACTATAGTGAGCTCTTGCTGTTTGCAAAGACCAAGCAAGCAGATTAGAGAGGTAGGTGTCTGCCCTGCAAGGACACTAACAGGGATCAGATCCTTATAATTCTGTGCAAGCCAATACATACGTTCCTATCTCAATAACTTGGGCCATTTTGTAGCAAAATATATTTTGCCTGTAAGTTTGGTAGCATACCAAGCATTTATGGTCACTTAGTGTCTCTCTGTCTTTACTCAGGGGTATGTTCTCTTGGGTTCTTATGTTACTCCTCTATACTTGCAGTAACTGTTAACTGTGGCCATTAATATCATCTGACAATAATTTGCAGTTTGTCAGTTGGGTGCTGAACTTCAACCACTTTTGTGTTCTGTGTATGAAATATATCATTATAAGACCCTTTCTTGAAAAGTCTTTGAAAATTTCAGCGTGTGTTTAATCTTGCTCAGAGCTCCAGCATTGTTATTTCAAGTTCAGCTTGCAGTTTATTATAACTCTGCGATCCTTTTTTGAAGAGCTGCTAACCAATTATTCTCCATCCTATGACTGTAGAGTTGTATATTTGTGCCAAAACCATAATACTTTGTTCTTCTCTCTACTAAACTGAATGCTATTTTTGCAGAGCATTTCTCCAATTTTCCTACAGGCGTGAATATTAATACGAGTAAAGTTGTGCCCCTAAATCAGCCTTTACCAAGTCACTTAATGAAGGTCAGGGTTGTTTAAAATGAAGTCACAGGAGTCCAAAGAAATGAATAGATGCAGATGGTAAAGAGAAGAGCTGTAATATAACAGCTAAAATCACGATAGTTCAAGCTGTGAAAACATTAAGTCTAGGAATAGTGTTTGTATTATTGTTGCACAGTTCTACAAGCAAATATAAAAGAGTGTATTATTATATCAATAAACACAATATTAAGTCCTTTTTTGCTAATAATCTGAATACCCAGAATTAAGTTATTTTGCAAAAGAAGTGGTTTCTCAAAATGACCAGCATGTATAATTATATTTTTATATAGGTGCATACTCATATGCATTTTATTTACGAGTGTCTTTATTCAGGTTTGTTCTGTAATTTCCATTCTTCACTGTATATACATGTGAAAACATGCAGTCAGTGGTTGGAAAAAAAATAGAAGTCCCACTGGGTCTCACATTCATGTCACTTCTCATTAAGGAAAGTGACAATATATGTGTTTAAAAGTGCTGATGTGATCACTAGAGTGACTATTGCAGATCAGCCTGATTCAGCTTTTCTAAAAACTTGCATAAAATCTGGTTATTTATCTTGTGCGTGCCAGTTAAAATCAGTACAGATAATTTCATTTGTAATAATTCTTCAGGTACAGGCTCAGGGAAGCTTTGCACATTTTCTTTGCATGTATTTTCATCTACAGTAGCCCAGCTATAAAAAAAATACAATGCAAAGAGGATACAAACACTAATGAGGAATATTAGACCAACTTGGCATGCTAATGAAATCCTTGCTGAAATTCCTCCCTTTCCCTCTTAATTTTTCAAGTACATCTTCTCAAAAACTACCCTGATTGCTTGACAACTGAGGTACTACTAATCTTTTCTTTCCACAAGATTCCAAGATTTTAAGGGTGGATATGGGTCATATTTTTCCATTTGCATAGAACAAGCCATAGAGCTGCACAGTCTGATTTCTGCATCAGGCCCAGAGTGACTATTTGAACTGTATCATCTTTTCAGAAAGAAAGTCAGCCCCAACTTTAAGCTGCAAGTAATGGCAGGTCTACTGCATCCATGTATAAGCTGAACCAGAGGTTAGATTCTGATCTGAATTTCTTTACCCTCAGCTTCCGAATGATCATTATGCTTTTATTTTTCACAACCTGCTACACTAAAAAGATGCCTGCTACTGGAAATCTTTTAAAGTTTTCTTTAAGAGCTTGCTTCATCAGTTTCAGCATTGTCAAGCCATTTCCACACTTCTGTAACCCCCCAGAATAGTCTGGTTATTATATGTATATTGAATCTATTGATTCAATTCATTTAAAAAGAAAGAAAAAAAGATTAAAATACTGTGATCTTCCCAGCCCCATGCAGCCCAACACCCTGTCAGTCAGAGTCCTTACACCAAACTTTATTCCTCTCTTCTCAAATATAACAATAATCCCCTTTGGATTAAAGTTATTATTACTTACTTTTGAAGGTCTGAATGCTAGCTCTCTATCAGAGAATATTGTCTTATAACAGCATCTGGGGTGAGCTCAAGTTGTGCTCTGTGATCTGATCCTTACTCTGCAAGCCACCAATACATTCATGTATTGCAAGATTACCACAAGATTCATCTGTGTTTGTGAAATTAAGACAGAGGCCATCAAAGCAGAAAGTGTTATTAATTAGTAATTAGATTACTAAATGAACTGAGTAGGAAGGATTCTTTAATTTGGCATTGAACCTTTCTTTTAAAATATAGGATGGTTTCCTTACAGCAAAGCCATAAAAAAAAATAAATCAAAATAAATGTGTTAATTATACTCCTGGACCTGCTTACATGTCAAAACTATTTTTACAGTATTGCTTCATTGTTGAGGGTTAGTGTACTTCACCAGCAAGTGGCAGAACATGTCCTAAGTAGGGATTTTCCATTGCATGCCGCAATTACAGACAATTGACATTTGATTATAATAACCAGCAAACTTTCATGAAATAAATGACACCTGAGTAAGTTTCATAACCTTTTGCCTCGCCCTACCCTGGAATGCATCTGTGCTGTCTGAAGGCTAGGAATGGTTCTGGTGGCTGCAAACAGAATTATTTGAACCCAGGTGAGCACAGAGGTTTCCTGAGATAGGCTGCACTAGCTAGCTCGCGTGCCGTTTGTAATGGCTTTTAGAACTATTTACTTATGTGCGGTTCTGAATACGCTCACAGGAGCGAAATGGTAGTCCGTTTGGGGATTATATGCTTGCATCCAAAAGTTTCTCTGTTTCCTGGGTCTGATTCAACCATGTCTTGCATTTTTACCAGCTCTCTGCTTACGTCAGTGAACACAAAGCGGAGGCGACGCTGCCAAATCAGAATCATTTTGTACAGAAGTGCAGGAATTGCGCCACTTGTTTTTGGTGCCTGTGCTTTGAGCAGCAGCAGGCAAAGCTGTTTGCCTGTGTGAACTCGTCACTTCGTTATATAACTGTCTATTGGAAATTTGCTTGCTTCGTGACCAAGTCAAGCCAAACCACTAGGAGTGCACAAACAGTGTGCAGAGAGAGTTAGGGTTGCAGGCGTCTCTGGCTTTGAGTAGTGACGTGTAAAGATGCAGTGCAGGGAAGAGGCATAAAGGTACAGCTTTCAGCGAGGATGGTAGAACTGTATTCAAATGGACAGGGATTTTCTGCTGCAAGGCCCATCAGCACACATACTTCTTTCACCTACACGGTGAGTAATGTGGAAGAAAAGTTTTCTTCATTCAAAGAGCAAAAAGCGATGACTGAGGAAACAGATTTGCACCACCCTGGTGCTGGCTAGAGTGGGATACACTACTATCACACTATATATTGAGACTTGTCACCTACATCATTGCCTCTCAGTACCCTCAAAACTATTCCACCCAGCCATCCTCCTTCACAATCACCTGCTCACCTCCTGGATCTTACTGCAGAGTAGAGTGCAGCCGGAGTTGAGAAACCATCCTTTAACACTTCTTGCTCTTCTTCTGTTCTGCCAGGGAGCAACAAAGCCCTGCGACTGCAGCAGTCCGCTTGCCTGATGTGTATCAGGATCACAGAGAAAGCATGGGCAGTGTCTGTAAGATGTCTCAGATCTTAATTGCTGCAGAGTGTCAAGAATACTTTTACAGTGTAACTGGATGATATTTATTAGGTTGCTAACAATCCCATTATTTTCTGCCCGTTCTCAGTTTTTCTATTTTTTAACAAAGGGTATTAGACCATAGAATTTGTTCATCTTAAATGTAGCGAACAACAGTTCTGACATCTGAACTTTAGGGAACCCTTAAGAACTCTTAATTGCTCAGCTTAAAAAAAAATTGAGGCCCAGCACAGAACAGATGTATAGTAATAAACTTATCTCATAATGTCAAATGATTAAACAGTGGATTCTTTTTTACATTTAAATATACAAGACTTTCCATTAAGTGGCTTTGTTGACTCTGATAACAGTTTCACAACCATTAAGTTTATTTCTACAGCTATTTGTTAAAAGCTAATAGGGAAAATAATAGAAACTAATTGAAAAGCAAAGCAAACAGAGCAGAGCCTAGAATGTTTCAGTTAATAAGCAATAGAGATTGTATTGATTTCATTTTATAAACAACATTAATCCTCAATAACAATTAAAGTGTAGACAGGTTGCTTGTTTAAGTTATCAGATAAGATGGCCTACTCAGGTATATATCTGGGGTAGTAATTTGAAAAGGATATGAGGATTCAAGAAGCTATTGATCTATCCATCATGAGCCTGTGTCATAAGAAATGTTCTTGGCGAGGTGCAGTAGTTCTTAAAACCACTGCTGCTCAAAGACTGGCAGTGCAAAAGTTCCTGCTGCTGGAAAACATGGCAAGTCTGAATGAAAAGGCTAGAGTTTCAAAAGTAGCTTTATGTATTTTCCCCAAATGACAGAGATGACGGAAGTGAGGTGTCAGATCTTGTCTGCCTCTAGTACACAGACAGTGGAAGCGAGCGCTTGCAGCCTCAAAGCAGAGTCTGCATTCAAGTCTAGGGGAAGGTTTGGTCCTGGGTATCCTCTGCTGGCAGAAAACTGCAAAAGCTGTTCCTGAGTCACGTCTGCTCCTAAACCAGAAAAGGAATATAATCCCCCTTCTAGCTGGCGGTTTAGAACTGTAAGGAAGCCTGGAAAATAATGATGTGAGTGCAAACCTCTAGAAATACAAAGAAAAGCTCTTTGCATTTTACACAAAGGATAGCAGTGCAATATTCACAGCTCTGGTGCTGACAGGTATTTATTTGCAATTGCTCTGTGACTTTGTGTGCTAGGTGGTGACTGAAGGCTTCTCAAGGTGTGCTGGCGTAGCCGACTCCAGAGGTGCTCCTTTGTTTACCTGATGGTGTAACAGTGGCTGGGAAGAGGGGCAGGACGGGCTCCAGCGTGGCTGGGCTGCCCTCCTTTAGTCTCATGGGATGTCCAGAGACCTACCTCAGTTACTAGCCTGTGGCGAAGATCATGTTTCCCATCACAACTGCTGCCAGTTCCTGTGCAAGCTGGATTGATGAAAGCTGGCTGGGTAGACGTGTTGTGCTTCCCTAGTACCTTAGGTTGTAGTGTGGACATGAAAACGGAGCTGTACAACTGCAGAATGGGGTGGCTTTGAGGGCCTCCAGCACAGTCAGAGTAGCTGGCACCTTGGTACTTGCCTCGTGCTTAAGCCATCCGTGGGTTCATGAATAAGCTGCTCTCTTCATCTCACTGTCTGCAGGACCTGGGCCAGTGGCTTGCTATCAAAATGCTTAATTGGCCAAGGTCTGCACACAGCTTCGTGTGGAAAGGTCTTTTAACATGCATGTGTTTAGTGCAGGGACTCAGAGTACAAAAGTGGATGCTTGGGCTCGGGTTCCTCCTCTGCCGCAGGGCACGCTGAAGATGCATCTCATTCTGTCAGCAGTGGTAGGACTTGACTTGGTGTTCTCCTGCTGAAATTGGGGTGATTTTCAGGGACTAGTTCAACATCCATTAGATTAAAAAGGAAGGAGATTAAAAGGAAGAAGGAGATTGAGTGTGATTCTGTGATCTGTTAACCACTCGCAAGGGAGAGAAGATACTTTGATGTCAGTTTCTGTTTTATTAAACATACAGCACAAAAATGTGAAATAGGCAGTTAGAACACGGACTGACACTCTGGTTTCCTCCATCCAGCTGAATGTCCAATATCCAACGCACTCTCTCTGGCCATGAAAATATCTGGTTATTCCAAGTAGTGTGGAATAGCTGCCACAGGAAAGGAGGACATTGATCCCAAACTGCCTTACAGGCTCTTTGGGAGAATCAATTCAAATACTTATGTGGTGAGGAGGGGAATGAAGCCCAATCTTCTGTGGATGTGGGTGAGGTCTTTGGTTCTGATCCAAATGGACAAACCAGGAGTAACCTCCTCCAGCTGTGCATTGAGAAAACCAGAGTGTGCTTCATACCTCCAACTGTACCAGAGTCTGACTGTAGCACCAGGTTTTGAAACCTCTGCAGGGTGTCCTGTATCCTAGGAAAAGGTAGGATTTAAGACAAAGTCATCTTGACACTGATTTCTGTTCTGTAGAAACCCTGGTCTGTGATAAGAGTACATTTGGAAATCCCAAACCAGAAAAGGCCTTTGCTCCACAAGGTGCTCTGAGGGCTGTGTGAGGAGAGTGCGTTTTTCGCCTTTCAGAGCTGAAATGTTGCCCTCTGCAAATGTGCACTGGGATCAAACTTGTGACTTTAGTAGAGAAGTAAAATCAAGAAGGGTCATGCTAGAAGCTTGTAATTTAACATTCCTTGTTCAAGATAAAATGCAGTGCATTGTATACAAATCACATTTTAAAATAGAGCAGTATGCTGCATATATTTGCATCCCTACTTGTTTAATATATATGATTAATTAAAGAGGGCAAAAGAGATTGTTGGAATTAAGAGATGACTGAGCGATAAGCTAGCAGGTTGACATAAATGGAAGTATTTACTCCAAGTACATGTCTGTTTATGACAAGATTGCTTGCATTTAACAGAGGAGACTAGAAAAGATGGTAACAAAAAGGAACCAAAAAACCCGTCTGTCTTAAGGCAGAAGCTTGCAGTTCCCCTGGGTAAAAATTTCCTGTTAACTTTTGTAGTCCTTGGAGAGTAGCCGACTGTCATCAATTCCTAGTCAATATTTGAGTAATGCTCTTTGGCAAGTCACACCATTCGCTATTTGCTCGATCAATGTATAATAGCCCAATGACTCTATATTATAAAACTCAATGACCTGTGAAACTCCAACATTTACATTTCTGTTAAAATCTCAAATAGTTCTTTATTAGTAGGAACTCAAGCTAAAATGCCAATCAGATAAGCATGATGACAATTTTTAGCTGTTTTCTTAGTCATGTTGAGACAGATTCTAGTGCTTTTTCTAAAACTGAATACTATGAAATGAAAGAAGCTACTCACAGGGAAAGACAAAACTCATTGTACATTTGAGAGATTAGAAGATGCAGAGGTCAGAATCTCTCCCAGGCAACCTGTCTGAATTTTCTTGTTTTATTCATCCTACTTACTATGGCATGTTGTAGTTATACCCTAGTGGGCATAAAATATTTACTGTCTTGCAGTGGGAGTCAAATGTTTCACAGGAACTCTCTGCATGAACCACAGTTAGTCATCTGGTTATCAATGTCTGTGCAGCTTTTCAGGTTTTAGAGTGGTAAATATATTGCGAGATTAAATCCTGACCCCACTGAAACCAAAGTAAAACTCCCAAGGGACAATATCCCAGCCCTGGTAGGCAACAGACCTGTCTTCCATTTACTTCCTCCTGAAATACTGCAGTTACAGCCTGTTTCCCATATTCTTGCTGGCTCCTGGCAGCACAGGAGAAGAGCATAGGCAGGGAGGACCAGGGCTGTTGCTGCTAGGCTGGGTGTTCACGCAGGCACCGTGCCTCTGCACAGCGGTGCCAGCCTCCGCAAACACCTTTCTGCTGATGGGGCACTCCTAGTATGTTCCAGTGCAAAGTCAAACCTAGAAATTTAAACTGCTACTCTAAGTGGTTTACATAACTTAAAGCTATGTGTTTGCCTGTCCTGAAAGCATTAAAAACACTCAGGCAGGCCATGAGGTCTGAAAAGCATATCAGGATCTTGGTCCTCAGGCAGTTACAGCTCCAGTTAATACTCGGTGGTGGGTGGTGTCAGCACTTTAGGCCATTTCAGTGCAAGATGAAATGGGTGAAGTTGGACTGTTTACTGCTAAACACAGCTTGTAGACACATGAGAGTGGCCACACCAGCAGGTACGACAGAGATGCAAGCAAATGTCTGCCTCTCATCCGTTCTAATTCACAACCTCTAAGCTCAGAGACAAGTGCTGCAATGTTGTGAATGTCCTACATCAAACGTGGGTGCTGATTTGACCTACTGGCTCTAGGTAGAAAGTTCAGATGCATTAACACATTAGTGTACCGGAGTTACAGCCTAGAGTGGTAGTTCTGTGTTAATAAAGCAGATTTAGTTATGTATGGACAGTACCACACACAGAAATGCTTTTTTTTTCTTTTAAAGTACAGCTGCTTGAAGAATCATCAAGAAGATAGCTCACAGACGTGTTTGCCAGAACAATCATTTTGACAAATATTCTTTTTTATATTTCCTATTAAGAAACTGTTCAGCAATCTATCAAGATTGTGTTCAGTTGTAAAGGGAAATCACTAATAAGAAAAAAAAGCTCTTAGTAGTAATCTGACCTAGTTAATAGTGACAGCTGGTATAAGAAATGCTCTATTAACCTTTGAGGCACAGCACTTGGAAGATTTCAGTGAAAGAAAGCTAGCAGGACACGTGATACAGGATGAAAGAAGCACCAAGCCTGAGTTCCCAAGGCAGGTAAATGGAGCACCTGTAGGTACCCAAGTGAGCAGTGGTCACAGCCCATCGGAAGGCAGGTCCAAATCTGTGAACCTCAGCAGCTGTGCTGGACACGATGAGGTATGTTCCTTCGGTGAAAGGTTGGTGACATGCCCCTACTCAGAGCTCTTCACATTTCGCACTTTAAGTAGCTCCAGTACACTGCTCCTGAGCAATCTGTGGAACAGGAATAGTTGAGATAGGTGAGGCATTTCAAATAACACACATGAGAAAAATATGTGGCTGCAGACAGGAGAAGAAAGATAAGATTTATCAGAGTCTCACAGGATCTCTGAAGAGCTTTTCTGACAATTTCAGCCGATTCTGACCACGTTGGCCATGATACAGCACCTCTGTTCCAGCAGTGCTGTGTGTCCCTCATTTGGCACAATGGGCTCTGTTTACCTTGTGCTGTATGAATGCTCTGCAAATGTGTGTGTATATGTAAGTGCAGGTTGTTACATGCACTTACTACTTGAAGCAACTAAGAGCAACTGTTGGGTCACTATTTGCATAAAGAATGTGTGTGGGTTTATCATTATGCAAAAGGTATCAGACACACCTGCTAGAACAAATGAAACATTTCTAGAAAAAACAAACCTGCCTTTTGCTGTAGTGAATATCTGCAGTCTTTCCTCTTGCATATTGCACCATTTCACCACACTTGGAATGTCAATACTGGCTTGGGAAAGTTTGTGCTGCCCCATTTCATGCAACTCTTAAATGCTCAGGAAACAAATTAAATCTGAAGCAACGTGAGAACAGGCTAAAGACGGAAGGGAGAATCCATCTAGCAAGGGAAAACTAAGGTTACATCAATATACTACAAAGCTGCTCCAAGCAAACATATTAGTATCCCTAAGCAGCACTGTACAGTTGGATGAAGCTACGTTAGGTAACTTCTTAAACTACCTCTGTACCACTGGTGCTTGCTTGCCAGAGCTCGGTGGCAATGCAGCTCAGCATTGTCAGAGCAGTTCTGTCTGTCTCGCATGGTGCTCGCACTGGGGTTACCCTGCAACATCTTTCTTTTAGATGTTTTGGTAGCTCATGGTTATTTTTGATGGGAAGGGACGTGTTCAGGCTGCCTGTGAAACCAAGCTCTCGTGTCCAGGAGAAACAGGTGCCCCTGGCTCCCAGCTCCCTCCGAGGGCAGCCCGCGGCAGGAGTTCCCACCGAGCTCCGGGGCAGCCTCATGCTGCACTGAGGAACATACCCTGATTTCCTTTCCCCCTTTCATATGTATTTAAGGGGATTGTCCCGCTCTGGGAGTAAAACCATGATTTGGAGGCTAAAGTTCAATTTACCCTGCCTGCCTTTTAGTTATTCTGCTTCCACTGTAGTAAACGTAGTCTCACCCACAGCCTCTTCATTTAGAAAGTCTGTGAGGCTGCTGGGGCTTTTAAAAAAGCTCTGTTAATTGTTATGTTGAATAAGAAAATTTGAGCTATCAATCATATATGTATAAAAAGAATGAACAGGGTAGCCCTCTTGGGAATAAGCAATGAAAAAGCCAACCAGTACAGAAGGCAAACCGCAAATGTTGTTCATTATCCTAATTATTTGAAGCATGTGAACAAGAAATTACATGGATGTTGAAATAACTGTGACTATGAAAAAAAAGGAATAGTGAAGCAGTGAATGCCTGTTCAGGGTAAGGTGCAGTAAGCAGCGGCATGTTCAATATATTAAAACAGAAGGTATAAAGAGAGTTCTGGCTTTCATTACTGCTTGGTGCATGTTGTTGGACACTACATTTGCTGTGCATGGATGAAACAGGGTCTAATAATGGACACGATCATAATAGGTAATTTTCCCCCAGTGTTTCTCATTGCAGATGTAAGAATTTGCTTTGTATAGTATCTGTGCATTTGTGCATACAGTTCTGAAATCTGTTTTCAGTGTTGTGAGAGGAATACAGCTACAGAGCCCTGAACCTGCTACAGTAATCTCATATTTCTCAGCCAGTACACTAGTGATGTGCCACTTTGTCTTGGTTTCCTCACCTGGATCACTTATCTGCCTAAGCTCACTTTGGCTTGTTTTGTTTATGCTTCCCCATGCCACCCCTCCCCACCCCTCCCAATCTTAAACTTGATTAGTGCTCAGACCTTTGCTGGAGAGAGAAAGACTCAAGAATAGTTTCTCAGTCTCTCTCTGAACTCAGAGGCCACTGTGAGCATGCTTAATCTGTGCTGTCAAACAACGAGGCTTTTTGCTCATGTCAGTGAAAGAGAAGTGAAGTGCCTGTATTATTAATGTCAGGCTTATAAACTGCCACAGAAAGGGATGATGATGCTACCAAGGTAAAGAAAAGAATAATGTATTATGTGTGTATATCCCCTTACATCTGCACACAAACCATGACACATATTTAGTGAAATCACACTGCAGTTTGCCAGGTGCATTGCTAAATGAATGAATGAATATACAAGGAAGCCAGCAAGCCAAATGCATTTTTCAAGTCACTCCATTAAGGTCACCAATTTTGCATTTTTTGCCAGTGGAGTGATGTCTGAAATGAATTTGTCCTTCTATTTTATTTATAAAAACCAAGACGAGGACTTGTACCTGCTTCTGGTTAAGCATATAAGTAATCCTAAGGAATTCGGTGTGATTCTTTGCATAGTTAAAGTTCTACATGTTTCATATCATCAGATCTGGCATCTCCCTTACTGCCAACATGTATCCATGTATGAAAAAAAATGAGTTGAATATCAGCTCTCTTGTCTGAGAGGCAGTGTCATCTGCTCAGGAACTGATCGGAAATACTACTGAAAAATGGAGAGAATAGGAAAAATAAACAAGCATCAGAAACATGCAGTACTACCAAAAAAAAATTAAAGGCTTGAACATAAGGAGAGCTATTCAAGTGATACAGACTGACAGATCAAGTTCTTCTCATCCTCTTCATGTATTACAAAAAAGGATACATACTAGCATAAAAAGTGTACATTTATTACAACAAACAGAATATATCTTGTTTTTTTACTGTGCTCTTGTGGCCTGGCAGATATCTCTTCTACTATAGCATCTGGCTAAGAAATAAAACAAACTGTTCTTTTTTCTAGTAACTTGCCACTCAACACAGAAGATAAAAAGAGCAGATGCAGACAGCTTAGCTAGTTGCTGGTGTTAGTAGTGCAGCGTGTTCCCCAGTGAGGTTCCCACTCATGCCGTTGTGTTCTCCATGAACACCATTGATGAATGGTATTGAAGAATGTCCAGGGAAATCTGGAAGAATCACCTTGGCTTCGCTAAACTGTTTGATCGTGAGCCTACATTTCTCTGTAGAACAGAAAAAGAGTGGAAAGGCAGTGAAAGGGAATCTCACATTCTTCTGCCTTTGGTACAGTTGTTTGCATTTTCCAGCTGACAATATAAATGATGAAGAATAGCTGAATTCTTCCTTGCTTTCACTCAAAAGCATTAAATCCTTCAGGCTTTCAGACAGCCAGGACAACTCCATTATAGCATTTACGTTTCATTCCTCTAGCTTAGGTTTTTATGTCCAAAGTTATCAATGGTTAAATGTCTCTCATCACCCATTATCTTAAAATTAGACCTATAATCACTGCAGGTTCCCTCTGCACTTTGGAAGCCAGTAATGGGGCTAGAAAGTGCTGATGTAGTAATATCCTCTCTTCAAATTACAAATAATCATTTTAGCTTTTATTATAAAGGAACTGAAGGATTATACTGGTGCATCTTTGTGGATGTATCACATGCGGTTTGTTATATTTTTAACTACTCTGCTTTTCCTACGTGTATGTTACACAACTTACCACTGGTTCCCCCCTTAACAGATGTGAGACATTTTCCATTTGGCCATTTCCTTTTTAGCGTAATTAGTCTAATTTGCTAACAATATATTAGGTGTTTCGTGCCTATGAATTTCATGGACCAACCAACGTGGTCAACTTCTCCCATCACATCACTTGATACTTGCCTCTTCCCATCTTCTCTCCAAATACCCTCCCACTATGTCTTGATAGAAACTTCTACAACACCGTCCAAGGAAAGGGAAAATCCCAACACATTTGTGCGTGCGCACACAAGTACCAGAAGTACCTTCTCAAAAATGCTCTCAGGGTCTTATTCTTAATGCAGATCACAGAGGCTGAAATCATCCTCTCTTTCAGGCCTAATTACATCCTTTATATAAGTGGAGCCAGCTGGGTTTTTTTCCACCTTCTTCTATTTCAAGAAGGTTACTCTAGCTCCGTGCCTATCAGGTTACTGTTGCCAAGGAGTTTACAGCTGTACTAAGACAGGATAAGCTACTATCAGTCATCTCAACTGAATGATCAGATGTAAACTTGGTTTCTTGAGGACTGCTTTTTTTGCCATTTCTGACATGCTGCCCTCCATCATCTGGGTGCTCTTGAAAGGAGGATGTTACTGGAAGTTACCCAGCATAAGTCCTCTTACTCAAGAAATGCACTCATAACTTAACTTCAGCAGTGACGGGGAGTGGGGGGGATAAGTATGAGGGGGTTTTTCTTCTGGCTGTGTGCCATCATCTGTGTAAAAATCATCCTCTTGGTGTAGGGTGTTTAGAAGAAGGAAATGCATCTCATATTCCAGTTCTTTATTAAGCCAGTCATGTTGGAGAGCTTATTTTGAGCTGTAGTAGGAAACTTCTCTTTTTCTATTCAACAGAAAGTGTTTAGACAGTTTGAAGAACTCTTGTCTCCCTTCCTCTATTTGAGCTCAAGTCTTCAATTAGATGTAATTGAAAAAGGTAGAGTAAATGGCAGGTGCCTGCCTCTTTGGAAGGTGTAATTATGACTAGCTTGCAGACTTGGAATTTTGATGACTGAATAAATAAAGAAGACAGATGTGTTTGTGTACACACCGACAGCAGTATTGACAGGGTGACACGGGGATATTTGTAGCTCTGTAGTCTGTAGAATGAGGGGAAAAGTGAGGGGTTTGGGCTACTTTCCCCCTCTTATTTAGAAAATGAGCATCTATTCTCTCTCTTTTCATGTCTATGGATGAGGTGAATTTCTGTTGTGCCTGTGAAAAATAACAACAGCTGTAGTTGGGACTTAGGCATTGATTTGTGCTAGCTAGAGGATTTCCATTCAACATATTCAGTAAGAGGTCTTCTCTGGTATTTCTACTTCCGCTTTTATTCTCCTTTATCTTCTCAGCATTCTACAGGTAAGAAATTACCTTGAATCTGATTAGAAATCGGAATGTGTTGCCAGGTAATCCTGTCTCCTAAAGTCAAAGGTATTCCACAAAAAAAAAGGCTGTGCAAAGGACTTCCATCTGCTTTAAAAGCACTATCATAGCCACATTGCTGTGTGGCATTTTTATCAATCATTAAAAAAAAAAAACCAGGACAAGTATTGCTTTGAGTGGAGCAACAGAATATTTGAGTAACCAAATTGTTTACAAGGTCTTCGTGCTCCCTCTGCTATGGCTTGCAGGTGGTGGTGCTGGGGCAAACCAGGTTTTGCTAACAAACCCATTGAGAACAAGCTGTTATCTAATCTGTAGCTTAATAAAATATTGATGCTTCTAAGACATTAACTATCTTCTCTTCATATATTGTTAACTTGCCTATCTTTATTATATCTGATATAAAAAATGTTCTCAAAACACTGTTTGGTCAGCAGTCCTCTTTTTTTTTTCCTCTTTATCTTGTACGTTACAAATTCACGTACTCATGTATTATGTTGTATTCTTTGCACGCAATCACAGCATGGTCACTGTTGAAAATGACTCACCATTTTTGAATTTACAGAGGCCTTATGAGAACTGCTAGGTATATTTGTAACACATTTCTTGAGCTCAGTTCAAGAATGGTGTGTTAGTTTAAGATAATTTCTTTTATACTTTGTAACACAGACTTCATACATGGTCAGACTTTGCTAGACCTAGTCTGATGCTGCTTTTGCTGTGTGGAGGGCGTTCTGATTTTCTGTGCTTTACAACTTTCTTTCTTTTACTGATATGTAAGCTTAAATAGACAGTACATAAAGTAGTTAGCATGATGATTATAGAAGTTTTGATGGTGTATGTAGGGCTGGGGGATTTCAGCATAAGGACTGATAACATAAGAGGGGTTTTATTTTCTTGTCAGTTGGGAATTTGCCTCTTTTGTAAATACAATTTCTTATGAACAGTATCTGAGAAAGCCCACACAAAGGGTGGTTAGGATTGCCTAAAGAAACAACTTTACTCATCTATTTCTCCTGCAAAAACCTCAGTTGCCAGGGATATGCTTTCATTGCTCCCTAAGGAATAATAGAGGAAAAGAAAACATCTAAACTGAATCTAAAGTATCTAGGCAAATAGCAAAGGAGAAAGGAACAGAAACAGCTTCGAACAGAACATCTCTTCCTATGTTAGAATATAATTTTTTTTTAGACTGTGTTTTTTTGAATTCAGCTATTCCCTGTTAGCTCACACTTCATTTATGTTTTCCCTCTCTACTCTACTCACTGAAACAGTTTATTTCTGTAGCTGAGTGTCCATGATGTTGTATACTCAGGCCCTTCAAATTGAAAATACTTTCATACTTCTCTTTCCTTCAACTAAAACAAAGGCTCTTGTCTGTGAGACATCTGCTTTCTAATCTACTGTACCCACTACTGTGGCCTCCTTTAGTTGTGTTTATAGACCTGCACAGTCACATCTGCCCTTACATGCTTGCACAATGTGCATTGTTTGCTCCAACAAAGCTATTTTGACATATGTTCTGTTTCTACCACATATCTGGCATGATTCCTCACATAACTTACCTGTGCCCTCTGCCAGTTTCACATGCAGAAAATGCTGAATGCAGAAAGTGCTAAAGTGCATCAATATCATGAGGCTTATTGTTGTGGAATTAGCTCACTTCTGCCTCTATTGGTTTGATCTTGCAGCTTGAATGTATTCTTCTGTCTGTCTTCATTTTAATAAGAGCTCTACTGGTGCTGCATGCTCAATGAATATAGTGCAGATCATTGCTGTGAGAGCTCGGTTCAGCTTTATTGCTTTAGATGATAAAGTAACCGTCCATTCCATGTGTTGTGGAATAGTAATCTAGAAGATGGGAGCATGTGCTTAGAATTTCTGGATGTGGTAGTAATTCTTGATTACAGCCCTCCTCCTACTGCAAGCACTATAGCTAATGTTATAGCCTTAAATTTTTACATAGGAAATGAGCAAGGGGTGCATTTAATGAAAAGAAATTACATTTGCTGTCTAAGGTCGTCTTCCTGCCTTGACTAGTGTGAAGCAACCCTGGAAAGTTCATTGCCAGAGGAGCTTTTCCTTCTGATATGACTACAGTACGTAGTAGCAAAGTGGCCTTTTTATTTCTATCATTTATTCTTGCTCCCGTTTCCTTCCATAAATTAAAAGAAGGCAAAAATCCCAGTTTGCAAATAAAGCTGACTCTGTATCACAAAGCGGATAGCACAGTTATTTTTGTGATTGGTTGTACCTCTTCACAACCCTCGTTGCGACCAGGATGTCAGCTAAGCTTGTCATATAATGCTGGACTGAATCAAGGAAAACTGGTGTGAAGATAAAAAAGACTGCAAGGAAGGAGGAAAGGGAAATGGTTTCCACAAGCTTTTATTTAATTCTTCTATTTAGTTTTAAAATTATTTTACCTAATATTAAAATAAAAAATGTCAACACTGATTTTTTTTTTCTTACCCTTTGGTCTGGTTAAGTAGAGGAGAAAAAAGAAAATAGCTGGAAAATAAAATAAGAAATATTATTTAGAGTATAAAGATGGGATAAAATTGGCAATGCACATCCATGTTTAGTGTGGAAGTTATGTTCATACACTGTTGTAAGGTCTAGCCACTATGTTATACAATTTGGAGAGCTGGGGACTGTGAAGGGGAGCTGCAAGGGAGAGTTCACATGAATAAGAAAGGTGAAAAATACAAGGGCTCATACCACAATATTGTAGTGCAGCTATGGTCCTGGATCTGTGAGTCAGAACTGACCCACTTTCACAAACCCTTTTGTATTATTATTAAATATTTTGAAGAAAAAAGTATTCATAGTTCAAAATAGAATTCAAAAGTTAAAGAAAGTAAAAGTCACTGTTCAGATAAAAAGAAAACTTGCATCTTCTGGAGTTCAAACAGCTGTGAAGACCTATGTGTATGAGCCATAGCTTAAGAAGTGGAGCAAAACTTCGGCTAAAAAAGATATTCTTCTGGTCCGTTTATGTGACACCTCCATTTCTTCCAGCAAAAAGCCTCCACTAGTGTTCATAGCAAATACACAAAAAAAATTATCTTAAAATTTAGAAAGTTAGAAACATATATAGAGAAACTATTTAGTGGTACCTCATTCACAAGAAGTAAGGAAGTATTAAAAAATGAAAATTCATTATACAGTATGTTGGAATGAGGAACATTTTGAGTTGTGCAACATGCACTGCAGTGAAGAAGCATGTTTCAAGCAGACTGTGACTGATATGACATAAATGATCATCAGTTTTGATGCAGTTCGGAGCTCTGCCAGTTACACTTTTGATGAAACACTTGATTCTGATTATGTTCTTATGCTGTATAAAAATATCCCCTATTATACGATATAAACTATGCATTGCTGTAGCTCATGTTCCAGTAATGACTTTAAATTGTCATGGGAATTCACCATTTCCTTTGGAAGTTGGTGTTCCACTAGTAATTCTCTCACATGTAATTATACAGTTATTCACCTGAAATATTTTTGTCTGTATGATGCCAGAACTCCTGCAAAAAGTTTGCATTTTCAGGGGGAAAAAGATATTAATCTTCTAATTTAAAGGGGGAAAAAAGAAAAAGAGTGAGAGAAATGTTTCGATGGAATGATCAGTGAGCAGGAAAGAAGGTGATCAGTTGCCTCCCCCAAAAATACTGAACTGGTGTGTCTGTTGCAGATGTATTCAAGCAGTGTGCCTCTAGTCACGGCACCAAGTCACTGGTTTTGTACAGACTTTTGATGTTTCTAGGTTATTTCTCACTTTACTGATTAACTGTACCCACTGCTGTATAATGCTCTGACTTAATGTAATGAGTAATTGTTCCTTTAAGCAAAATTATTAAATATCCAAAAGTATCATTGATATCTGATGTAGAGAACATCTTCTATGTCCTTTGATTCATAGTGATGTTCTGCTTCTAATGTTTCTGGCATAGGCATCCTCGCCTTTAAGGACTGGTTGCCCCTGTTTAGACAGCACACACGTAATTAATAATCCATGAAAGAGTCCATTTCTGTTTCATGTGATCTGTTGAGTACACACACATATGCTTCAGCTAATATTAATTCTATAGAATAGGAAAATCACTCTTTGGATGTCTAATAAAGCTGTTCCAGCCCACACCCAATTTCCATATTGAGATATTTCAGGGGGTTGTTGTTCCCTACGGTGCTCTGCTGTGTTGCTACTCTAGTTCTTGAAAATCTCCATCAAGATGCTTTCTTTCTCTTGCAAAGGGCAACATCTGGCTCCTTACTGGCAACCAACCTGCAGTACTATTTGTCTTTCAATACAGTTTGCCATCTCTTTGTTTCCTCTCAACCTCACAGAAATTTCAACTGTGGTATTTTCATTGTGCACACTCTTTTATTTCTGAGTTTGTTTTTTATTTTGTTTTACTTTATTTCCTGGAGCATTTGAACAAGTTCTTAGGAGTTTTCTCTGCTTCAGCCATTGGCATGACAGAGCACTGCCCTGACAATGTGTCCGCAGCCATTTCCTGTTCCAAGTACTGCCGTATCTTGTATTATATTGCTGTGCGTAACTCTTGCCAGGAAAAAAGGGTCTCAAATTGATTTTTCATAGAAAAACACAGATATATTTATTTGGTTTGCTACTACAAATATTCTTCCTCTAGGCTGTGACCGGGTGAATTCTAGGCCCATTGAGGCCAATGGAAATCTGGCACTTGGCTTCAGTGGAACCAGGATTTCCACCCAGATTTTTGCCTGTTTGGAGAATTAGAACTGACAATGATTGTTGACAAAAACCCTGGAACAACACAGCAATTTCAAAAAAAATGATAACATGATTCAGTCACTTCTGCTACTACCATATAATGACTTTTTCAACACTGTGTGAAACCAATTCAAACAACAGAGCCTTATGTTTTGCTTGGCTTTTCTTTTAAATCATTACCTGTTGTTATTTATGTGATGATAGGATCAAGGAGTCCTAGCCACAGATAAGAACCTCAGTGTTGTATAAACAGAGAAAGAAAAGACAGCCTCCTTCAGGCTTGCCAAATAAGTGCTTACTGAGAGATGAGGGAACATGGGAAAACACTATGACTACACTGATCGGTACAATAGGCTGCGCATCCACATCCCGGCAGCATCTTCTCAGGTTTTTCTAGGTGTGATGGCAGAGGAGAGCTTTAGGAGGCATTTTGGAGAATATAGAGGAGATCCGTGCTGGCACTGACAGATGTTTCTTTCAAAACATGAAGACAAGAGAAAGGTGTGTGAAACACCTAGAAAGCTGGTAGGGGAGACTGGGGTTACGAGCTGCTGCCTTTGACAGCCAAGAGAAGAACGGAGGTGAAGGAACAGCAAGGCTGGGAAGTGTCTGTGAAGTGGTAATGGCAGGAACAGCAGGACCGGTGAGACTGGATGGCCATTCCTCAGGAGAGGAAGCTATCTTAGTTCACCTCTCCTTTCTGTTTTCATCCTCAGTGTGGCTTCTTAATACATCTTTCTGGTGTTTCTAGTGTTGGTTGTATTCACAATCCAAAATTCAGAGGCTCAAATCAAATAAATGTCCATATCCAGATGCTTTTCTCACACCATAAGCAAGTACTTTTGGAACTGGATGTAGCCCAGCTGGAAATAAGATGAGAACAGATTTTCTTGCAAGGTTTCTTGTACAGACAGCTTTTGGCTGGGTTGGAGACATTTTGAAAGAAGTAATTTTTCATGCCATTTCAGCATTTCTTCATCCAGTCAAAGCCAGGAAGCGCAGGGATAATAATTTTAAAAGAAAAGGAGACTGAAACCTAATTGCAAAGCTACAGTAACTGACACACTAGAAATATGAGAAGCGATTTTTTATTTGAAATAGAGTAATGGGAGTTTCAGACAATCTATGATATGAATGAAGACTGAAGCAGCGCACTCCTTCTCTGCAACCCATGGCTCATCTTCTTTTAATATGCATGGGTCCAAACCAGATCCCTGCCCCTAAATATTTTTAAACTTTGAGGGTGTTTGAATTCTCCACCTGCAGTGTATTTTCCATATAGTGAGAGTATAGAGCTCATCTAAAGTCAAATCTAACTAAGAGTACACCAGAATTTGGAAGCACAGAAGTACCTTAGATGGGCGACACAGGAGAGCAGCTTTGTGGTGAAACCAGGGCTCAGGGACTGCCTGTACTTAGGTACAGGTATGCTGCCCTCAAACACTGCTTGTCGCCTAAACTCTGCCTTTAAAACTGCAGGGCGGAGCCTGTAGTTCAGGGTAGATGTCTGAAACACAGATTTTGATGTTGAGGTTTATAACCCTCTCTATTTGATTGTCACAAGTTAGATCTCCCTTTCTTTTTCATCTCAAGTTTGCTTTCTTCTCTTCTTGAATCACAGTACCACATGCCTTTGCCTCTGCTCTTTCAGATTTTTATTTCCTGCCTTACTTTTTTCTAATCCCTTCCTATCTGAGCACTTTGGTCATGCAGACACTCTTTATTGGACCCTATATTTTTCTGACAGTGGTGGGAAGAGGAGATAAATATTGTTCTTGTGTGTGAACTTGGGTAAGTGTTATCGTCTGTGTTCTTTTGACTGCTAAGCCATATTTCCTGCTGGCTTTGTTACCCACAGCAGTATGTAACTTTCCTTCCTTTGTCCCATTCAAACTCTTAAAAAAAGGAATCAATTCAGAAAGCAGTTATGGGATCATGATTTCTAAATTTTCCACTTTCCTTCTTTTTCCTTACCTTACAAGCAGATCCTTTAACTTTATGAGAATAAACACTTACCCCGGCTTATCTGTGCCATGCCAGAGGTGCTCAACACACATCTTCAGTTTCCCAGCATGAATACTCCTGCCCTTTCTGACCACAGCAGGTTAAGAGTCAAAAGTGCTGCTTCTGTGCTCGTGCAGCAGGGTGCTTGATATTACCATGGCTAGAGCTGGACAAGAAACAGCTTTACTGTCCCACAGTTCAGTTTTGAAATCGTGGCTTTCATCCCAATTGCAATCAGTTGGAAATTTTTCCCTTGGACTGTGGACTTACTTTTTCACTATAATGACCATGTAGCTAGGAAGATGTTTCGAACAGAAGTAATTTTGAACTGAAATTGGCACCTGTGGAACTTTTTTTTTTATATACAAACAAAATATTTTGTTGCTCTGGAAACTTTTTTCTTAATATTTTTCAAATTGTGACATTTATCTAAATTGATTGTTTCCTGCAGAATGAAAAACCTAATTATTTTTGACAAATGGGTGTTTCCTGACTGGGAACACTTGTATCAAGAAATTCCCAAGTGGCTTACTAATTTAGAATAGTGACAGATTAAAGAGCTGTTTAAAAAACTTTAATTTCACTACTTAGTCAGTAATAATACAGATTTTACCTAATGCCCAATCCAAACTTATTGTAGCAGCCACTCTTTGCATATAAGGGACTTCACACCTGGGAAATCAAAGCCATTGACAGATAGTAGTAGCTTCATGTGGCATCTGTGTGGAGCTTGGTGAATTTTCTGTTTTCCAGTTGTTGAACCTGAAGCATACCAAAGGTGAAGGGACTTGCTCAAGGACATACTGTGGGTCAGTAGAGAGATCCTGAACAGCAGCAGCAGCATCTCATCACTACTTTGGCCTTCAGAGTATAGGACAAAAAACATAGACCAGGACAGTAGCAATAATCTTAATGTTCAAGGTTTTCATTCATTTGTAATTGTGATGGTGAGTGCAAGTGTAGAACATGTTAAGTGCAATTGGATTAATAAAGTCCTGTGCAATGCTTACTCCTGCTGCAGTTAGTGGGGAACCACGCACGTTGGACAACAAAGCACAGCTTCAGAGGGAGCAGCACGGCCTTAGGGATCACCCGCTGCTCTGAAGGCATTTATAAAAGAACCACTTTTTCCCATATGCTTTTCCAACTGGCTGTGCCTAATGCTGACGACAGCTTCAGAGTCGCAGCCCAGCCCCAGAGTCTCTGTTTGAGTAGCTTAAGCCTTTAAGGCACAGTTCTCAATACCATAATTCCTTTTCAATGGAGAAATGCCACTTAAAAAACCAGCAACCCAATAGCTGTAACACAGATTACAGACTGTTACACTCTCTCCGTGGGGTCACATCCTGAGCAGTTGTTCCAGCAAGAACATATTTCATGGTCCATATTTCATCTAGAGAAGGCTTTTAAAATCAGATTGGCTCCTACCGAATTTAGTTTGTTACCCTAGACTTTCCTTGAAGGCTGAAACATGTATGCCCGCACCATCAGCCTCACTTAAATTTGCCTTGCAGATCATATATTTGGTAGCTGGGAAAAAATAATATAATGGCACTTTTTTCAAAATGTTTGCCAAGCCCTTTTGGCAGAGCCAGTAAAGAGTTTGCAGTCAATTTGAAGTTAATACAGACTCCTATCAGTAAAGATATCAAACCTTTTCAGTCCATGGCTTAAAATTGCATCTGTCCTCTTTCACTGCTAGAGCTCCTGATGTCTCAAGCCATCAGTTGTCAGTTGTGACTGTATTTTGCTCTCAGAACCTGAACTAATAACTTCCCTGGATGATTTAAATGTTATGCTTTCTGACAGATAAGCAGTTCTGGGACATTTGTAATTCCTCCAGTTTTCCAACTTTTTACACTGTCCCTGCTCCATTAGACCAATGAGCCACAAATTTCCTGATTTGTATTTTGTTATTCTGCGCAATATTTTTATGTCTCCTTTGTCTGGCAGGGGCAGAACTCAACTGAAGCACCCCTTGCTGTGTTACCTTTTTTTCCCAAAGATGCTTTCCCCCCCTTTCACAGACTATTTCTTTTTATTGTCAATTTAGCTGTAGCTCTGTTGTTTTTTCCAAAGTTTCCCCAAGGCTCTAAGCATGTTCTTCCACTGGTTTTCCCATAGTCAGAAAATGCCACCTCTGTTGAACCTAATGCCTATTGTAGATCTAGGCAATCGAAACCCTTGCATGTTCTGATGTAACTCTTGTGTCCTGAAATTAACGCAAATGCAGTTTGAGGAAATACTGTCATACGAAGTGCTGCATCTGCCCGGACTTGTTGGGTATGATCATGGTAAGCATTAGCTGGCATGATGGCAGGACTTACAGGGGCCATATCTTGATGGGTTGTGACTTAAAATGCCCTACTGCCTTTTACCTGCAGTGTTTTGTCATCTCTTGATTTTCTCAGGTAGGTCCACTGGGTTCCCTTGTTTAGGTAAATCTGAGTACATTGTCAAAGTCTGTTTATGTCCTCCAGTGTTCTGCCTTGGAGCTCTTTGCTCCAGGTGTGAATGAGTCTCTTGCACAGCATCCAGTTTTTCCCTTCCCAAACACTGTAAGGCTCTGCAGCCTGGGTTCAGTTGCAGACAGGCATTTTTTGTTGTTGTTTTTCTTCTATTTGTACTCTCTGTTCAAAAACTGCTGTCTCTCACACTTCATTTTCCCGCTGAGGTATAGCAGGCTTCATATTTTTGTAAAGTGATTTCACTTTTTCTTCTTTCTCTCTGGATTAATTAAAAACTGTAAAAATCGACCAACTGCTTCAGAACCCACTATTGTCAGAAGCAAGAAAATACTCAGGTTACCTTTTTTTCCTCTTAGACCCAAGCAAGTATTTATAGCTTTTCCAGTTCACCATAATCTCAGAGAGGTTCAGCTCCAGTGGAGCTTCTGAGTGTGCCATTTTCCCACCAGCAAGTTGTCTTATCCCTTTTGTACGTATAGCACTTGAAGTCCACTGAACATTAGGTGCTTAGATTAGGACATGGAAGTGATGAGCCTTTTATTCTGTGTCTGGTTCCATCTGGCTGCCTGTAACAGGAGTTTGACGGAAGCCTAAACAGAGCCTCCTGGAAAACTGAGAGCATAAAGACAAAAGCCCCACTAGCAAAAGAAATGATTTAAGTGCCACTCACTGAAGGCATGGAAATCGGTCCAACCATTGATGGTATCTCTGGAGTAGAAGTAATTTGGAGATATCATAAAAAAAAGCTCACAGTGGTGAGCCAGAAAGCTGTGCAGTTAGCTAGGATGTATAGTATTTCAGTTATGACTGAGGCACACTTTGGAATAAAGTATTTAACTTCATTGGGAGACTACGTATGTGATCATCATAGAGTGGAGGTGGGTCTTACCTAGCCCAGTTTATTGCCTGTCTCACTCCTGTGACTGCTTCCTGCCTGTTCTGGGGCACACTCTTTAAGAAGCATCCTTAGATGTGTCTGCCAGTTTTAATAATTTCTGCAGGAGCTTAACCCATGAAAGAACAGGAAGGACTGACTTGTTACAGTCCACAGACAGACCAGTATTGATGCGACACAGCATTGTGTTCCCTTCTTTGCATCTTGGAACTGGGCTACCTCTTTGATCCAATCCACAAAAAACAACCTGTAGATTGTGTATCCTGCATAATCCTTAGGCACTGAGGAGAAGAAAGGGATTTTCTTTGCCAGTTTGCCACCTGTGTACTTCTGTTGCTGTGGCTGTTTCACAACAACCTGTGAGTTGCTGCTTTGAATCCCTTCTCCTGAATTTCAGCCTTGGCCTGCTGCAGCCAGGAGCACAGCGTGGAGGTGGGAAATAGGGGCAGGCAGACTGGTATGAGAGGGCAAAAAGTACCACAGCTCAACCCGTTGTGTGTGAGAGGGAGGTCGAATACTTCTAAAGGGGATTATTCTTTTGAACTACCTCTGGGGTAAGAGCAGCAACATGCTAGCCATCAGATAAGAGATGGAGCAGGCAGATATCTGCTCCTGCACCAGCATCAGCCTCCAAGCAGTCACGTGCAATCTCCTACTAGAATTTTTGCACATTTGCCCAGAAGAAACTGAGGATGACATGCACAAGCTCTGTTGATTACCACAATTAAACCAGCTGTGGCAGCAAGCAAAACCTGCTAACAGGCTGTCATACTGACAGTCTCCCTCGTTGGGAAGGACAAGAGACTGTAAGGATAATGGCTTGGGGAAAGCAGCTTTAAAGAGTTACTCTTTATGAATGACACATCATACAGTTGTTCATTTCTTCACATACATACATTCTGACATTAACTTCAGCGTCATGTGCATAGTTACATACCTGTCTTGCGGGCATCTTATCCGTGCCTATTTTCGAGTACCAAACCAGCTCTGGGACTTAGTTCAACACACATCACAGTGTCATGGGCAATCATATCTTTATACTTTATTTCCCAATCAACATAAAGCTCTGTTTCCCTCCCGGGGTGGAAAAAGTGAATTGCTACACAAAGTCTTCTCTCATTCATTTACTCTTTGCATATTGCAAAACTCCCACCAATTAGGCCTCCTGGGGCAGATACTTTTCTTCAATTTGCATTGCTGTGTTGCTAAAAGCCCAGTGTAGCGAACAATAGGGCAGGGGCATGATTCATGAGATTCAGACCTGCCTGCTGTCTCTCTGCATTTCATGGTGGCCCATGCCTGGAGAGGGGTAGGGTGTGACAAATAGAAAGACCAGATCTGGAAGAAGTGGTAAGTGACAAAAGCCCAAGAATGAAAATTTTGGGAAAATGATTCATTCATAAAAATATAAATGCTCTAGCACTTAGTCCTTAGTTTATATAACTCTTTCTATACCATCTGTTAAGTGGTTTGTATTTGCCAGTAAAAATCAGCAGAATGAGTAAGTTAACTGCCTGCATGACTGTGGAATATGGGCAGCTTTGGAGCCCAAGTGAGGAATGGCCCTAAGTTTCTGCAGGATGTTACGTTTATTGTGCCACCAGCCTTCCTAACCTGCAGAGCAAAATATGAGGTTTCAATCAAGTTAATGTAGAAAAGGCATTATTAAAAGCCTGCTTATTTGTTTATTTTGTTACTGAACTTTGTTCCTGGTTCTCTTTTAATGTGTTGTTTTGATCTGTGTTTTGGTGGAAGATGCACTCTACGTGTTTTGCTGACTATAGGCAACTGAGAGGCGCTCCAGCTAGCACAGAGCAGTCATCCAAATGGGAAGTTTAAGACTGAGAGTGGAGTGCCGTGGGGCACAGGATGAAGCTTTCCCCCCAGTTGATGAAAGGCCCACCCTCAGCTCCTGCTGGAACGCTGTAACTCTCCTGGAAAGGAAAGTGGAGGAGATCAAAGGCAAAATACTGCCAAAGAGCAGAACTTAACAAAGATTCCTCTCCTTGCCTAATTATCACATCACACTTTGAGTCAACAGGTGAGGCTGCTGGTGCCAGCTGTGAAAACGGCAATTAATAACTTTAAACCGAGCCCAGCTTCAGGCTCAGGATGAGAAGCTGTGAAGAACTGTGTACAGGTAATAAGCCCGCTGTTTTCATCCCTTGATGCGGCGCACCGGTTGTTTCGTGGTGGTGTAGTAGGGATGGTGGAGAATGCCTTTGAGAGGCTTTGAGAAACATAATGCAGTCCAGATAGATTTTAAGAGGTCTCTGTCGATCCTAAAAAGGTAGCAATGGCATTTCACAAGGACAAGGCAAGTACCACTCACATCATCCGGGCTGGAGTGGTGCACTGCAAGTGCTGCGAGGGAAGCAGCAAGGGGGCTGCGTTCTGCTATCCTGAGGTGAACTTTCCAGGGAGAATATGGTTCCTTACCAACAGTCCCAAAAGGACGGCAGCTGTTTGCAACCAGTCCGGTGCAGGTGTTCAGCTGGGTTCAAAATTCCCATTCTGAGCCTGTGCCAGGGTTGCATCCACCAAAAGATGGCACTTTCTTGGCACTGAGTGACTCGCTCTGACTCAGGAAGGTTGTGGCTGAGTGAAGGCTAGGAATCAGGTGTCTTCATTTCGGTGCCAGTCCTTGAAACATAAGACCTCTATTTCATCCTTTTAGCATGTGAATAACCTGTTCCCCATACCTTGTAATACCTTCATGCACCACACACCAAGCATTTGCCATCAATGGCAGGCTTGGTAGCCAGAAAAGTGTTCCCCAGTACCTGATGTGTGGTTTATGGAAAGAAGGATTTCATGACCAATTTTACTACACATTAAGGGCAAAAAAATGCCCAAGTGTGTTTTATATATACATCTAGAAGAAATCCCTGGTATTTCTGAAGTTGTTTCTAAGCCACCTTGTTTCAATTTGAGATTTTGCTATAAAATAAACCTTCTTAAAAGCTGCATGTCGTTATGTTTTGACTTAAAATTAAAGGAACATTGTAACTCCTTTTATTTTGCTAATATTCCAAAAATAAACATTTTTACTTATAAAGCTTTTAGGAAAATTCATTCCTGTTTACAGTCCCAGCACATGCACCATGCTGGTTCCAATTCTGTCAGCCAAGCAGCTGTCCTGCCATTAACGCTCTTTAGCAGCTGTGTTCTTTCTGCTACCTGGGGACCTGTTAAAAAGCGTTTACAGAGTTTCATGCAGACAGGTGTCCCTGCAAAAGCAATGCCGCCTGCAAAGGAATGCAATAAGAGCAACCTCTCTTCCAACACCCTCAGATATTTTAGATATTTTATTTCAATAATAAAAGAGAAAAGCAAATTATTAAGGCGCTCCACCCGCCTACCGCTCAGATAATTTAAACAAGTTGTAGAAGCTGTATTTTTGCAAAAGTGTCCACTGGCGTGGAAGGTCTGTCTGTGTCGCTTTGTTTCTGTAGCGCTCTCAGAAGCGAACTAGAGAGGTGCTAAAGAATGAACTAATGTAGCATAGATATTGCATGTCCCTGACGGCTGCTTTTTTGTGCAGGCTAGCACAACTGAGGTGTCTTCTTTTTGCACTTAGGTATTTTGAGCACGGGCACCACAGCACAACCATTCTCAGTATTGGGGACATAAACTGGCCTTTTGTTTGGCAAAGGAGTACATCTAATTGTCTGTCCTATCTTAACACCAAAATATTTTTTATTTACATTAAAATAAATTAAATTGCAGACTGGACATGACTGTAGTCTTGCAAAAAATAACTTGCATTGTATCTCAGCAGTAACTGTGAACTAAATGCCAACATTCATAAATGTATTAGCCAGGCCAGCTCACCACATTTTCAAATGTGCAGGATTTCCAGAAGCAGCATATAAAGAAGCTACCAGCGAACATTTTCATTCCTGAATGATCAAAGTCAGGCACCTCAGTAAAAGTCACCTGATTTACAGGCAAGGCAGAAATGAGCTTGTTTCCTCACAGTGTGGCTTGCTCCTGTGCTCTTGGCACAGTCCTCCCTTTGATACTGGGAAATGGTACCGTGGTTTTTTTGTTTGTTGCTTAGTATTACTGTAAATCTAGTGGGCATGGATGATGGTTAGACTCGATGATCTTGAAGGTCTTTTCCAACCTAAATGATTCTATGATCTTTAAGAGACTGTTGAAGTCTGCAAGGGATCCTTGAGAGTCTGATGGACATAACTAAATCCATGTTGTAATGCCTCTAACATGCTCAAGTGCACCATGACTTTTATGTTTTGTGATTGATGGGTGTCGTTACGAGTGGTCTGGCAGAGGCTGCTGGGTACAGACAAACTGGCAGAAAGCCTTCCAGTCAGGTTTGTCTACCTGCAGCTGAGCTAATAATGTTTTGGTATGTCTGAGATAAGAAACAGTCTCTGGGGAAAGCTTTTGGCCCGTACATGGTCTAAGTGCCTCATGGAAGCCCTTAGGCTAGGTAGGGATCTCTCATGAATCGGAGGGTGATCCCTTAGACCTGCCGAGCAGTAGGACAGATGTGCACATGCTGCCAGAGGCTTTCTGTAGAGGTGGATGTAGGGCATATTGGTGACACATCTGCACCAGCATTGACCTAGGGGCACCTGGGTGAGCTCCAAGCCTGCTGACATAGCTACCTGGCAAAGCCAAGAAGCGCTGCCTCAGACCTCAGAGGCGGTGCGGCTGCAGAGCAAGCCTTGCTCTCAGACTCATCAGCCCTGCTTTGTAGAGCACTTGTGTGGGTCGTGGGGACCTTTGATCCAGGCCTTTGTCTGGGAGCTGAGAGAGGCAAGGTCTAGACAAACATACCTGATGCGCTGGAAAAAGTCCCTGGTGTCTGGTCTGTTAGATGGGGGAGCAGCAGAGACTTGGTTTTGTCTGGCTAGTCCCCCTCATATTTTCAACTTCAAGTATTTGAAAAAAATCATAAGTATATATCTAATTGTCTAGCCCTCTCTGCTGGAAAAAAAGAAACCAGAGGAGAAGGACAACTTTGGCAGTCAGCCAGGAATGGGAAATCTCTTCTTATCTGTGTAAGACCGCAGGACCACAGAAATGTTGGTTGAGAGCAGCCTCTGAATTTCAGATCTCCACTCAGACTTCACCACCAAAATCCTAAGCTTTATGTTACGGTTTAAGAAGGTAGCATTATATTTGCACTGTATAATTTCTTCACGTCTGGTTTTCTGCCTGACAATAGGACACCTCTGAGGAGTTCCCCTCTGCTCGTCAGACCCTGTCCTGTTGCCACCAGCTTTACAATTTTTCCAGTTAGCTACAGTTAGATCCTCTTTTTATGCAGCTCCCTAGCATATCTGAAGTTGGCACATGGCAATGCCAAGCTGCTCTTTGCAGGTGGTGGCTACAGCAAATGGAACACAGAAATTCAGGGACAAAAGCAAAAATCATCACTTCACTTACTGAGGCATCTGCAACTGGAAAAGGACACATGCTGGCATAGCATGATGCCCCTTGGACTAGCTTCTCTTTACTTTCAGGGTTAAAAAACTTCAATTAAAGAAAAATAAACAAAAGTGGCCAGTGTTGGTCTCTCAGATGGGACCAAAGGGGTTTCACCAGTAAAGGAAACAGAGCTGAGAGATTATCTTAAACTTCTTCCCTATTAAAACAATTCATTTCATATATTGCCACAATGCAGCAACTTTATCGGAACTTCCTTCCAATCTCTATAAACATGCCCTTAAAATAAATGCTGTGAATTAATATTTGAAAAACATACTCCCTCTGTGACATTGGGGAATGTTTTTTGAGTAGTAGTAGTAGAACTTGCTTTGAAACAGAAAGCATTGCATTATTGGGTGAAATAGAACTTAGTTGGAAAATATGCCTAGTGTGTAGACCAGCTGTAACCTTAATGTCATTTTTTCTGTCTTCTAGTGAGCTTTGTTGCATAAAACTGAGGTTTGGGTCCAACAGTTTTTCTGGGGCAAAACCTCCATTGAAATAGTTTGAGAAAGTCTGTGAAATAAGACAGATAAGAAAGCTTATTGTTTGTAATCCATAGAATACTGAAGTGAATTGCAGAATCTCCTGTTAAGGAGTATCCCTTCGTGATACTCAGTCCCATTCTTTGGAAGGTGCAATGTATTTTCAGAGAGTGATGAAAAAAAAGATTAATTAAAAGACAAAGTGCCTGTTTTATGCACCCACTCCAAAGACAGACAAAAATTGGTGCTGTCATTCAGCAAGGACAACACTGTTTTGTTACCGCTGAGGTTGTCTGGAGGAGGTCTCTGTTGGAGTCCATGGAAGTTATAGAAGAGGAAGTTTCATATATGCACGACCCCCAAATGAATGAAGAAAACCAGGATTGCGCATCTAGAAATTTTATTGCTTTAGCTTTTAAAGCTCTTAAATTTGGATTCTGATTTGATTCCTGTTGCTGTAATGTGAGAGCATGGGTATACCTGCTGCATTAACTGGAGAAAACTGTTCTGGGGAAGCGGTCTGTACAACAGAAAAATTGAGACTCGGGATCGAGAGCAGGACTATCAAGCTCCAGGCCTTTCCCATGGCTTTTACTCTCCATCTCACAACTCGCCGCCCCTGCCTGGCTTCCCTCCCTTTCAAATCTGTTGCAGTGCACTCCATGCAGATTTGGCTGCACGGAGGGGGTTTGTAGGTTTTAACATCATTGCCTCAAGGTCTGCAGTCCAATTTCTTGCACCATAAATGGATATCAACAGATCGATGTGGGTGAGAAAGCACTCCAGCGTGTTTCAAGTTGGGAATGCGGGGCACACCTCTGCCTCTTCGCCCAGCCACGCGCGCGTGTGTGCAGGAGAGCTGCTTCCCAACGGCGAGGGGGTTTGGGTGCCCTCACTTGACACACCACCCGGCAGCTAGTTGCTGGGGAGTAAGAGCTGTTGCTTCTTTTAAAAGACCTTCCTGAGGTCTCACGCCAAAGGCTCAAACCGGCAAGGAACTACCCTCAGCATGTGAAAGCCATCCCCATACTGGGATGGACATAGCGGGGGGATCAGCAAGCTCGGCCAAACCCTGTGCCCACAGCAAGCTCAGTTTATTTTGAAATGAGGGGTAGGTAGGTCAGAGGAGGGACCCGTGCCTCCTACCCCACTCTCCCTTCTCTTCCTGTGTGTTCCTTTTTCCCTGAGGGGATTTTATTGTTTCTTTCCCCTGACAACAGCTCCTTGGTGGTTTTGCTCTGCCGACAGCAGCAGGCAGCAAATGCTTTGCACACCTTGAAACAATTCTCTTTCGCAGGCCGTGCTGTGGAACGAATCTCAGCAGCTGAGGTGCTGTCAGCGCAGAGGAGCTGGGTTTCCACATGGATCTGCCTAAATGCCACTGACCTCAGCAGGAGATGGTTAAAAGTATGTTTAGGATTTGGGGCAAAGTGGGGAAAGGCACAGGAGACAACGGAGCCCTAATGAGTGGGGATTTGGTGGGGAATTCTGAACTGTTGTGTTTTTCTAATTAAAATAAGAAATCACTTGAAACACTGAGGTAGAAAAGTTTTGGGATTTTTTAAATTCCACTCATTTTGGGCACATCCAGGTTTAGGAAGGATAACTTGTGCCCCAGGAATGCCAGGTGTCCAGAGGACTGGTTAGATCCCTGGAGTCAGTTAGATGAGCCCAGAGGGCTGCTCTGGATTACCGCCCCGCACTCAAAGGACAATTTAGCTGTTGACTGCAGTCTGGACCAACCACGAGACCTGAATTTTTCTGTGCAGTGAAGTTTACATCTGGACCTGGACAAACACAAAGGATGGAAACTAAAACGCAAGTTCAAGGAAACAACGTTTTGTGGCTCGTGTTATTACACAGGGCTTCAGCATGTGGTCTCTGTCGGTGAGAGAGGAAAAAAAGGCTACCAGCATGATGGAATAAGATGATACAAATAATAGGATGACCTACAGGACAAAAGGCCTTGGCTTGAAATGTGAAGATTCAAATCTAGAATACTTGAATATAAGCTATGTAGAGCTATGTATAAGCTATGTACAGTAGGGGTGTCTTCATTTTTGAACAGCCACCTAAGTGTTTTACATACAATATGTCTTACACAGAATATTTAAGGGCTAAAAAGTGCTGACAAGATGTTTGTCTCGAAGTCTCTGTAGAAGGAAATGCTGCATTTATGCAATGCCATAGCCTCGCCTTGCAGATAAGTTGAAACAGCGTCATTACTCTGCTATTATAGAGCTGCTTTTTCCATGTCCCCATTGTAAGTGATCTCCTAACCTGCCTGCCCGCCCGCCTGCCTGCCTGCCGGGCATTCCCCCCTGGAGGATGACAGTAGCTTCATGCTGGCACTTACCTGGAGAAGCTCATTCTAATTTTCTGCTTATCTGCCAGAGGAGTGTGATCAGACATGCTATTTGAAAGGTGTATTGGGGTTTCTAAGCCTCATGAAACAAGGCAGAGGTTAACCCAGGCAACCATCAGGCTGTAGTTGAAAATTGGCCTGCCTTCAGAGGATAAAAGAGCAGTGGGAGGGTCTCTTTAGGCAAACACAGCTCGCTAGTGAATTGCTAAAAAACCTTGATCTTCAAGACACAGAAAGAAGGAGCTTTCTGAACTTGGAGAAGGTTGGTAAACTGGAGGTTGACAGCGAAACGTTGGTGCCCCCCACATAGAGGGGATGGGGACTGTGTTGCATGGATGCTTTCCAGTTGGAGGAGAGCTTTGCTATAAGGGGATGCTCTCGGGTCAGGTGAAGACAGCGGGATTCTTGCAAACCAGATAGGTAAGTCAGTTCCTCGGAGCTGGATTTCAAATGAAACCTGGACCGGTTCATTATTCTGGGGTGGAACCAGGAATTTCCATGGCTTTGATCAAAATCCTACAAAAGTAATGGTTGTGAAGATGGCTTGCTTTGAAGTTATGAATTTGAATTTTAAGAGAATCCAAAATGCAAACTAGAATAGGCTGAAATTTGTTTCAATAAAAACATTTTGTGAAAAAACAAATAAAAAAACAAACTACGAACTCTCATGGAAAGGAAGGTGTTTTTAAAATACTGTTTCAAAGTTGATGGAAAATGTACATCACATTTCAATTGGTCTTCCTGATGAAATGATGGTAAGGCTCTTAAACTGAAAAATTGTAATGTTTTCACTGAAAAGTCGATTGGCTTTTACACACTGTGCTTTCTCTGATTCTTTTTTATTATTTTAACTTTAGCAGAAAGAATAAATATGGACTTTCTTGTGTACCTGGTAACACAAAGGTGTGAGGAGTGAGGTTAATAATTTTCTTCGTATTTTCCAACTTGCAAAAATCTTGAAAAAGATAAATAAGGTCCCATTAATTCCCTGAACCTTCCTTTGTGAAAATCTTGCAACGTTCCAAACATTTTTTCTTCTATAAACATTCTTATGAAGAAAAATCTAACTGGATATTCATCTCTAGTGCAAATGAAAAATAAAATCACTTTGTACAAAAACGGGTGATCAGAGACTGCTGACCTTAGCCCCGCTCTGTTCCTTCTAGGGAAACTGATTACTGTAACTGTGGTTATTGAGGAGGCAGGAGAAATATTTTAATAGAACTCCAGACGTGGTTTGTGTATGTGTGTGTGTGTACATGCAAACATATATATATAGGTACTATATACTAAATATATATGTGTGTGTGTGTGTGTGTGTGTATGTGTATATACATAAGGTACATGGGTTTCTGTTTTCCAGATTACTGGGAACTCTTGTATCAAGACACCAACATTCAATTGCATCCTGTGAGAAGAATAGTTTACACACAGCTGAAGAATAGAGTCACTGTTTAACTTGTAAAATGTTCTGTTTCGCACCACTTTTATCTTGATCGACATTAATGTAACTTTCTTTTGCCAAGCTGAAGATAAACTGTTTGTCTTGCAATCTTATTCCAAAATAGAGAAATGACTGTAAGTGCCTCACCCCTAAAAGGAACAGTATGTGATGAAACAGAATATGCCTGAACTTATATTTAATTTTGCTGGCAAATGTCTTTTGAGTGACTGACTGTTCCTCAGCTTCTTTTCCAATCCTCTATTTTTATGAGCTTTTTTTAAAATACTGATCTTTCCACAGACTGGTGACACAATGTCATCTCTAGATTGGAATTGGTCAGAACATGTTTGATGAAATATATTTTAACTAAAATATGCCGCTTCTTGGACGCCAAAACATTTTGCAGAGGTGCTGGTGTTGATGAATGGCATGTTTTCTGTATCCCAGGATGAGGTCTCTGGTTACGTCTGATCTGAAAGCCTGAGTGAAAACTTGATCTGTCTAACTCAGAAATAGATGTTTCAACACAATTCCACACCCTTCCATTTGAAAAGTTTCTGTTTTCATTTCAAGACCATACGAAGAAATGGGAAAACCTGCACAGTTTTGGAATGGACTTACTCCGCTGTCACCCAGCCAGCTCTGATCAAGACCTCCTCTCCCACAAATGACTGTGCCAGATTTCCAGAAAAGGGTGTAGGACTACAGCCGTAGTTTTTTTCCTCAGAAGTCACCTGTCACTTTCACTGTAGCTTGAGCTTCAGCACACTTTTTGTTTTCCACTATGGCAAGCTACGGGCTGTCAGAGCAGACCACAAGCACGCGTGCAGCCGGGGCTGCGACTCAGCTCGTTGGCTCTGGGTTGCCGTTGCAGCCGGCCTTGCTGGTTTCAGCAGCGTGACCGCTGCAGCCGGGTTTTTTAAAAAACAAACAAACAAACAAAACCAACCCAAAAAGTTTATAAATGTTTGATTTCAAATTCCTGCACAAGAGTGACTTAATTGAAACCCACAGCCGGCTGAACAGGGTTAGGCCGTGCCAAAGAAAGCCTCTGTGCCTCTGTTTCATTTGAAACCTACGGAGGCAAGATAGGTCGTTAAGTCTGCGGTTTCTAGAAATGTCTCTGATGTGGACTTAAACACTTTTTGTTTTGAACTCTTGTTTTGTTAAATGAGTGCAATGTTAGTTGTACAGCCTGAATTTTAATGACCTGTTTCTTGGTTTAAAGAGATGGAGTCACATTTTCAACCTTTGAGGCCGTGGTTGGAGATTAGGTAGATAAGCTAAAAGCCTGACCAATTCCCCTAATTAGACTTTGGCTCTTGAAGTATATGCTGAACTTTATTGGTCATGTTTCTACTCACTGAACTCACAGACCTTTTCCCAAGACACCTTGAACTTAGAGCAAAATCTGAAATATCTTATCAGAAATGTTTTTTCTTGGGATTCCCTGGAAGTCCTACACTTGATCTGGAGAAAGATACTTTTTAATTATTTTTTTTTCCCAAATTAAGGCATTCTTTGAAATTGTGAATAGTTTTGAAAAGTGACTCTCCTGTTAGTCAAAATATTAACAGCAAGTACTACGTTCTTCTTTGAAAAGTACAATCAAAAGCAGTAGGCACTTGTATCAAACTTTTCTTCCATAGAGAACCTTGCATTGCCATTCTCAGAAATACATAAGGGGTGAATTCTCCAAGGGCTCATAACCTGCCAGCTGTATCAGGAATCAAATGTCTAAATACTGCTTGAAGAGGTGGCCCTCAGAGAATGAAACATTAATGTCTGTCTGACAGGCTGTGGGAAGTGGGCTCCTGATCCCACAGACCATTTCTGAAAATGGGGCTTGGGGTGACTGAAGCACTGTAGGAAAATGAGCTGCAGACCTTTGGGAGATTCCTTTTGCAGACCTTTGGAAGGTCCATCCTTGGGGATGGTCTGTGTGAATGGTTTGACAGCGGTGGCTGTAAAATCAAGTCTGGCAGGTTGCATGGTTTTTACCTAATTTAAACCACCTAACTTGCATGCTCCACAGCTGGTGAGCAGAAACCAGAGAGGAGCTTATGGGAGATATCACCAAGATGACTGCAGTCCGTTAAGGGGAAAATATCCAACTCCACCTTCTCAGAGTAGGAATTTATCATTGAGCCTAGCTGTTAATGGTGGGTGGTCTCTGTACTATTAGTATCATGTAGCTGTTAGAAAGGTATTCCCATCCCTCATAATTTTGTAGTGTTTATTTACCCTTCCTGTGACACTGCTATTGACTCTGCAGTTCTAATTATAACTAATAATTCGGTAATCCTGATGATATATTGCAACAAATTGACCAATGATTACATAGGAAACTATTGTGGCAGTCACTGGGAACTGCCTAGCATCAGACAACTTTAATTAGAATTGACTAATACCTTATCCAGCCTGCAGGGTGCAGAGGATGTTGCAGGCTAAATGCTAACATTTCTATTAATTTACATGATCTTAGGGGATGGCAGTTTGCTAATTGTTCAGATAAAGGAGTCTCTTTTTGCAAAAAAAGACTGGTTTGTGGTGCATGGAGGAACACTATTTCAGCTGCTGTTAGCTTAAGCTGATATAAGCAGCATCCTGGATTACCAAAATCAATCAGTTCTGTAAGGAGGAGAGGAAGTGCCTGCAGTGGTGCCTGGCTCCTCTACAGGCATTAAGTTTAAATCTCTTCTTCTCGTATTCAGAAAATATTTTAAAACCCAAAATATGTTTGTAGCAATTAGAGTTAGTTGCCCGAAGAAAAACTATGTACGTGAACTGGAGAGGAAAACTACCCCTCTCCACTCCGGCCTCTGCAAGAATGGTGTTTCTATTTTGACGAGATGTGTGGCATGTGCTACTGTTTGTTTCAATATAATAGCGATATGCAACGTGAGAAGCCCTTGGTATTCACAGGCTACTCGTAAGGGATCTGTACACTACTGATTAGGAAAAGACAGCCCATATATTCTGTGCACAGCCTACACATGTGGGAATTTCAGAATACATCTTAGTCTGCTTTAGAAAATTTGCAGTTGTCCACAAGTGGAAATCACAGTTTGCAACAAACACCACAGCAAAGATCAACAGCTACCTACCCGCCTCTTGCATGGAGGTCTGCTATTCAAGGTATTGCTGTGCTTTCCTCCACAGCACCCCTAACACAGGCACCACCATCATCCCTTTCTTCCTTTTAAATTACTTTCCCATATGCAGCTCTACTGCGAAACCAGCCCCTCTGTAGTGGCTTCAGGGCACTGGAAGAAATGCATTCAATTACATACACAAACAAAGCCATGAAAAGTTAAAATGCATTCAGCTTCTCCCATACCTTTCATATCTTGCTTGTTTTCTAAGCTTTGGGACAGGAGCCTTGTCTAAACATAAGTCAGCATAACACCCTAATTTTAAATATGGACCTGTAGGCAGCAGTATAACATAAGTGTTAATGCAATAACTTTGACTGCAGACCTTAGCTGAACCCTAGAGCTGTAGTTATTCTGCACTACAAACATAGCCATTCAGAGGTGATCCTTTGCTTGGATAAAATGCTTCCATTCAGAAGTAATGATAGTGTTTATATTAATTAAGTTATAACTGAAGTTTTTCCATGATGCTATCTTAGAATAATAACCTAGCAGTGGTACCCACAGCCTAATCAAAATCAGGCTTTGTGGTTTTAGGTGATACACAAACACTTCTGCAGACCTGAGGTAAAAAAACTGGAGCATTTCTAAGGGAATTAAGAACCTCAAACTCACCTTCTAAAGTAATTCTGCTACTTAGGACCAGCTTTTTCGAAGTGTTTATGCATTGCTCCTTTCAACAGTAGCAAACGGTAAATGATAAAAAGAGAGCTGCAAATTATAGGTATGGATTTTGGTAAGCCCAAGGTACCCAGGTGTGCATCTGCAGCTATTCGCACCTATGTACTTTTAAAAACCTGAGCTTAGATACCTCCCTCACTTTTAAAAATGGGAATTAACACCACAAAGCCTGAACATGAACAGAGCAATGTGAGCCAGAATACCTTTAGAAAACAATTTTCAAAGGTATCTTGTTACCTAAGGCTGTAAATAAGCTGCCTGGGAGAGTGTATTATATGAGGTTATTTACAGAAGTAACTTGAAATATCCTAACAGGTATCTCTGTCTGTCTGTTTAGCTGGCATGTTGTTTAGAAAACCGATGTGCTAAGCACTCCACATTTGGTAGTTAGGCGCCTAAGTCACTGTTGAAAATTGTCTTTAGAGTTGCCCTGAAGCAGCTGTACTGTACCTGGGAAAGGAATGCACAAAGGGACAGAGCTGTGAAAAGCAAATACTTATTAAAAAACAGGGCTTTTTATGTTAAAAGAAAAGGTACGTCTTGTGTAGTGTGCCTTCAAAATGTTAGAAGCTTTTCTGTCTGAAGCAGTCCTGTGAAGTGAACAGAAGGCAGAAGGAAAGCTCCTTAAAGGCTCAGGCTCACTTTGAGCTTTCACTTGTAGAAATGTTTTTTGACTGGTGTCTTGTATAAATTAATTTAGTGTCACTTGTGGTGAAAGGACATGTTGGCTCTTGATCTTATTGTTCACAGGAACGTTTCTTTGTATACCAGAGAGATAAGAAAGCATCCATCAAATCACAGCATTTAAAAGAAAGAGGCAGAGATGTCTCTCTCCTTCCTGCATCTACTTTTCAGCCACAGGATTTTCTGAAAGTGCTGCCTTGCTGGTCCCCTCAGCTTCCAGCACGGTCCTACAGCCCAGACCATCCCTAGTACAACTTTGCAATACAGATGTACCAGGCTGAGATGAGATTTAATTAACCTGGTGGAATCAGGAAGTGGGCTTGAGCGTGGTTACGGTGCAGGATATACTTGAGGGATTTTTTTACTGTATCTGAACCAAGCTTGAGTTAATCCTGAAGCTAATTTGAGATCAAAAGCACAGAGACTGTTTGAAATCTTATCTGAATCAGACTGCCAGATCATTTAAGGCAAATGTTAAGTAAGATCGCCCCAATTACTCCAGTCAGTCAATCAGTCTTGGTAGCTGAGATTGGGCTATTCAGATCAGGGGCTGATCTACTACTATTAGAATAGGGTAGTAAATGGGATAAATTAACTGGCATGTATTTCTTAATGCTGTGGCTAGGCATCTGGAAAGGTAGCTCCTCTGTAGCTGGACAACACCATGGCACAGCTACAACCTGAGCTCACAAGTCCAGGGCTGTTGTCTCCAACGTCCAAAGGGCTCAGAGACAGGGTTTGAGTTTTGACCCACCATCAGTGGGCATAAAAAAAAAAATTCTCATCTTTCCAGGGGCATTGCCTTTGTGAATAGTGTTATACCATTAGATAAAAAAATACTGTAACACTCTGTGGTAGCTGAGAGGCCATAGGAGATGTTCACTGCAATATGAGATAGTTATTAAAAATGTTTTAACTGAACTTACAGTACACTCAAGTGCTGGCTGAAATCCTGACAAAATCAGCTCATTTAAAAATGCACCTGTGTATGAGGAGGTTGGCTTTGTTCCATCTGCAATAGTTTGTATTGGGAGGTAGATGATATTTCTGATATTGGTTTATACAGAATTTTGCAGAGCTTTCTCCTAGCAGAGATTCCGCCCCCCCCGCCCCCTTTTCAAGATCGGTTTTGACTTGCAGTTCCCATGGATTAGAGTTCAGGTTGGGCAGCTGGAACTCAGGACTGGAAATCTGGGGTCAAGTTTCTGGTCTCTGCTTTCTGGTGCCTGCCTCAAGTAAGGTCCCTGGGTACATCCCTACCTCTCTTCTGAGAATGTAAAATGACTGTTAAAGCATTTGTCTGTCTTAAAAATTAGCTGAAGCTTTTGACTGGCTACAGAATTGAAAAGGGCTTTTACTTCTGCCCCTGGTTTTAAGCTGTTTAGGACCTGTATCTCTTAGGCCAGTCTTTCCTTTTGGTAATTCCCTCTCTTTCTTGGAGTAAGAAGAAAGTATAAAGAAAGTTGTTTAAGAAAAAATTGTTTGTTTCAGAGAAAAAAAATTTGGTTGCTCTGAATTACAGATTTTCAGCTCTCAAAAATACAAACTTGTGGTTCAAACTAGAGCCAGGCATAGGTATCTTCTTTTTCCCTGCTATGCATGCAGCTCTTTCTGCCCTTGCAGAGAGGACTACATGCATTTTAAAAGGGAACGAGGGCCCAGCTCTGAGAGTTTCTTTGTGCCGCTCTGTGGAGGTACCTCGGCCCTTTCTGCAGAACCTGCTTTTGCAGGAGCCCTTAGCACACTGGTGGGTTCATAACGTACCGAACAGAGGCTTAGGGTAAGGCTACCAGATTCCTCAGGTGGGGTTTGAATGCAGATAAAAGGCTGAGGCCCCAACCCACCGAGTCACCTCATTTGTAAAAGAGGCCGGAGAAATCAATAACATATGTAATTTACAGCATAGCAGTAATAGTGGAATTTTATAGTGGCTTTCAATTATAGCCTTGAAATTGATTTCTTTACCTTCTGTGTATCAAATATGCATAACACTTGCTGCGGTACAGGACTGGAGCAAGCCAAGCGATGTGCGTTAGATCCTGGTACAGAAAACTAGTCTGAGTGTAATGTTGCCACCCATTTATTTTGGGTGCCTATGGTATATAGTAAGCTCCCATGGCTCGAATATGCTCGTCCCTCTTTCCATATATATCTCACAAGTTTGCAAGCCATAGCTATTAATAATGCCAGCAAATTCTTTTTTTAAAGAAAAGGCAGATTCTTTTGTAAATATAAGCAACATTTGGTTGTGATTGGGGAGGAGACTGGTATTGGAAATAATTCTGAGAGGTTTATAATGCTTCTCCTAAGACTGTCTACAAAACCCTCTCCCTCTTCTGCCCCAAGGCCTAAATAAAATCTTTCTTTTTTCCCTTTGATATCCTGACACTTTCTCTAAGGAAAGCTCTAGTAGGGAACACTGCTTAAGATCCATGAGAAAAACTTCTTATCTATTGCCTCAAGCTACAGCTTTTGCCTGCTTAATACCTGTAGTTTGATTGGTAACACTTTACAAGATGTGATAAAGACATTTAATGCCATTAGCAATATTCACGCACTGGTAATCTTTGCTCAGAGTTATAGATTCAGTCATTACCGGTAGCAGTTCCTATTTTCTGCTGCAAGCTGATTTACCAGGGTGTGCAGACTTCACTTTGGACGTGCAGTCCCAGTACGAATATGACCAAGCACATTCTTGTTTCCTGATTAGGTCTGTATGAAAATCAGGAGGCAGTGCCTCTAGTCGCTTTATATTATGAAGTAGCTGTGGACAAACCTGTAGCCGTGACAATGCGAGATAGCAGTTGAGAGATTTGGTGCACAAGTTCAGCGTGAAGAAATTGTCCTCTTATTTCTTTCTGTGAGACTCTTTGCAGATGGGACATACAGCCTGGCGAGATCCTCCACAGTTTTGCACACTGTCCTTCAGATGCATTTTGAATATGACAGACACTCTTCCAATAGCAAACCCCTGTATTTTGTTCTGCAGTTTTCTAGGTTCATACCCCCACACTTTCGGCACTGAAGGAATGCCATGCTGGCATACAGAGCCTGATTTTTCCCCTATCTAGCTTCTTGTGTGGTTACTGTTTGTTTTCAGAAAATAAGTGTGTGCTGCTCTGTAGTGGTGTAAATGAATTTTTCCAGGTGCCAGGTAAAACATCAGAGGATCACACTAATAGAAAAAGAAAGAAAAAAAGAAAGAAAAAAAAGAAAGAAAATCAGAAACCAGGATCATCTTAATGTCCCCTGGGGCTGTACAGTTGTACCAGCGGGAAAAGGAAATTTCAGCTCAATGGGTCTGGGAGAGAGGAATAGGCCAAACCTATAGGACATCCAGAAGTTGGCCATCACTCGGACTGCTGGTGTTTAAGGACAGTCCTGCCAGATGAGGCTTAATAGCATTTTACACCTAACGTCCTAGAGAGCAAGGCAGGGAATTATCAGGTCCAGGTCCTCTGTGTTTGCCAGGCTTAACTCTACTTTGATCTCTTTCCAAGGCAGCACTGCTGTCTGTGCCTCCACAGTGTCAAATCTCACCCTCAGAAGAGTCCTTGCAACCACAGTGGTTGTCTGTAGAAGGCCACCCCGCTCTGATCAGCTCCCAGGTTAAAGTTACTAATGAAACAAGTGTTCCTACTCACTCTGGGTGAAATGGCGGGTGCCAGCTGGCTGGACCTCTGCCCAGGGAAGCAGGCAGAGGTCTCCCTCCCATCCCTCTTTTGCATCCCAGCTTCTCCAGTGGGACACAAAGAGGAACAATGTTTGTAAAGCTCTTCCTGACCACTTGTTCTGCAGGGAAGTGTGTTTTAATTTTTTTTTGTGTGTGTGATATTTTTAAATATTAACATCAATGTTCTTTGTAAATGACAGAAAGTGATGCCTTAAATACCTGTTCAAAAAGCAACTTTATTATGATCCCCTCAGCAGGACAGTTGTGCTTTTTATTTCTTCACTTCCATTGCAGGGTTGCTAATTAAAGATGTCATGTAGACCCACACAGGAAGGAAAGAATTTCACAAAATATCCTGTTTCCCACCAGTTGGATGGGAATAGAGTGGGGGGAGAGAGAATGAATCAAAGGATGAGCACAAGAATATAAAGTTAAAACTGCAATAGTGACAATAAGGGTTTGTTCTTTTCCACAGGAGCCTGTCCTAAGAAGGGATTCCTGGTGGGACATTTCCTGTTCACATTGCTGTCTTTCTCATGAGAATCCACTCTCAGACTCCATGCCTCCTTGTGGTCTCTGACAGATGGTGGCATCCAACTGGACCCTGACCGAGCAAAGTAAGGAAGAGTCAGCCACATGAGACAGCACTGGTGCTGCTGGAGGGTGATCCACAGCCAATAGTCATGTTACAAGAACTGCAGCAAGAATAAAAAATACTTATGTGATTGCTTGTGCCTACTCCAGATAAAAATAATGCAATAGGTCTCAAGAATGCAGACACTTCAAGAGCTTTATTACATTTTCGTTAATGCATATTAAATTATACCTCCGGGGTCCTGATCCTATGAAGAGATTTCTTGAGAAGTGTTAAGCATATCTGATGCTTATCTAAAACTGCTTAAGAATAATCAAGAGATATTTGGTACTCTGTACAGTTGACCTCGGAATAGCAGTTTTGCCAGTGATGCTGTTGATCTAAACTCCTACTCCCACTCATCTTGAGTGAAGACCCCTCTGTGAGAAGGCTTGAGAAAGCAATACTTGCTGAGTAGATATTGTAAGGACACTACTGTTCAGTTGTGTAGTGGCTTGCTGCACCTATGTACTGGTACTCTGAATATCATACAGAGAAACTGGAAACATTGGGAAGCTGACATCCACTGAAATCTGCCAGTAGTGAAAAATCACACACTGTGTGTTTGGAACCTTTGTCCTTAACTTGGTTACTCTTGTAGATGCCAAAAGAAACCTATTCAGACAACACTTGACCTTATGGAAAATATCCAAGACTACTTTTTTAAACTATTAGCTAAAAGCATTGGCTTTGATAAAAGGAAGGCAAAGAATCTCTTCCTTTAGCTATCCTCTCACTAGCATCTTATTAACTAGATATCTAACTCTGGTTTTCAGAAGTTGAGTACATACCTAGACGTGGAAGACAGGTGATTATGGAAAGGCCTGCCAAGACATTTTCCCTGTGGAGGCAGATTGGGGCATAAAATAATTACAGAAAGCATATGAGGCAGAAATAAGAGAAAAAATTGATAGGTCTGATGTTGTTAATGTTTTTAAATACAAAAAGATACCCCCAAAATCTAAAAAAGGAGGACTTCCCTACTCAAGAAGACTCAATTACCAGATAGTCCTAGAGAAATAATCTATCAGCCACTGAGAAGAAAAAATTTCCTTTTTTCCCCCAAGCAAAATGGCCACTTTTGGGGAGTGCCTTTTATTCCTGGCAAGATGGCAGAAACTTTAGAGGGAATTGATAAGAGAATGGCAATGCTGTCTGGTACTCTTGGCCAGCAATGGTGATGCCTGCCTGGCTGAGTGCAGCCACTGAAGCCTGTTAGTGCCACATGAATAAATGCAAAGCCAGACCCCTGTCCTGGCAGGGAGCATGAGGCCATGTTACTCCAGAGAAAACCCTAGAGATGATCTTGGAATGTTTCTGGTGAAATTACATGTAAGTTTGAATCCTGCTTCTGTTAAAATGATACTCTATTCCCCTACATTTCATGAAAGTTTTTATGTATTACTAATCTTAGTTGATCCCATTATTGGATAATAAATGCAGACGGTGGAAACTTGCCAGAGGCTCATTTTTGGGGGGTTTGGGTGGGTTTTTTGGTTTGGTTTTTTTTTTTTTTTTTTTTTTTTTTTTTTTTTTTTCAAAAACATGATCACATGCTGCAGTTTCCAGTTTTGTCCCTAATGACACTGGCCAGAAAGCTGTGGCCTTCGCAGGAGCAAAGACTTAGCCATGCACTTCAACAATAGCAAGTGTGCATTTGCTTTTTCTTAGACCTCTAGTGGTCTGTTCGGAAGAAATTGGTAAAGGTTAGAGAATACAAATGAAAAAACTCGAAGACAACGTAGAGCATAAATTTTTATAATTTTCTGAGTATCTGAGGTGATTCAATATACTCATTGCACAATGACAGCAACACAGGTAAGACTGTAAGCTGGTTAAAATACATTTAGATGGTCTCTATTACATCTTAAAGAACAATCACAGGAAAAGTAATACTTCAGCTGGAAATGGATAGAGCTAACTCAGAACAAATGTTTTTTCTTCCAGAATTACTCTCCTGCCACTGCTGTTCAGGAATAGTTGCAGAAGAGCTGGTCTGTGATAACACCCCCTGGAGATAAACCCATCAGTGGACAGATGAATATTTTCTTTCAATTTTCAGATCATTGGCTAAACCAGAGGCAATATCATACAGTTCCTTATCATATCTGTGAGTCACCCATCAAGATCTCAAAATGCAAGAGAAGATGCCTGCGGGTTGTGAGAGGTGAGAGCAAGCATTACTGAAGAGAAGTCCTAGAGACTCTGTGCTTCTCAGTCACAGTGACAAAATTCACATGTATGGTCCTGTATTTGATTTTTTTCAGTTCCAAATCCTACTCATGAAATGTGGTTTAATGTGTGGTGTTTTTTCTTTTCCTCTTGACAAGTTGTTACTTTTAACCTGAAATCACTGTTTATGTCATTCAGTAGTTTATCACCAAGAACACCTGTGTGGGAACTGAAGGCGATAAGGAAATTTTCAATACATCACTGTTTTCTATTAGCAAGGTGTGAGCACATATAGAAGTCACTATCTGTCTCCTATTTAAGTAAGATAAGGGAATTATAAAATGGGGTGTGTTCTACCTATGGTCAATATGTAAAATCCCACCTGAAGAGATAAACACTTGGAAACTGTAAATTAAATGTAAAAACAATGTCTCAAAAATGTTCACTCGGGGATTTTATCATGCATTTGTATTACACAGCAAATCTTGCTTTATTTTCTTTTTTCTCTAACACTTGTTAATAGCCATGCCACAGTGAGGTATTCACTTATATCACACTTCTTAGGAACTGTGTTTGGGCAGCTTCTGGTTTTTACACTGGATTAGTGCTTGCAAGGATGTATGGTTGAATACAAATATAGGGAGGATCCTAAATCTAATAGAGTGGTTTTGGCCAAACAAATCCTAAAGGAATGTGCTGAGTTAACATGAGGGGTCATCTTCGTAACTTCACTGCAAATAGATTGGAAAGGGGACTTGCCCTTTGAAAATACTCATTTGAAAACACCCTGTGCTGAGGATAATACAACTGAGGGGAAGGACAGACTTTGTGGACAGCACTGGCTAGGGAATCAGGATAACTGTCATGAATTTTCACCGTTTTTCCTTTCCCTCACAGATAAAAAGTGCCTAAATAATGCTGAATCCAGTAGTGTCAACACTCTTGTGAGTCTATGCGTTGCCCTCTTATTTTTGAGTTCTCTGATTCAATATCAATGCCACCATTATGGTCTATATGTCTCACTTTTTTGACTGGAATCTCCTAAACTAGTCTTGCTCTGTGCATATTACTGTGATAATGTAGGATTGAGCTGCTCCGCTTGAACTGATGTAGCTGGGTGCCTATAGCGTATCTTTCATGCAAACAGCTGAAAAACATTATATGCACAGAAACACTGTTGTCTAACCCGAGGCTTTTTCCTATCTCCATATTTGGTATGCAAATATGTAGCCTGGCTTTTGGATCGTTGAATGCCTGGAGCATCTTACCACTCTGAAGAGTTGGTTCTCCTGATCTTACTTTCTCAAAACTTCTGAAAAATCTGCTTTTCTCCTGCACACAAGACAAGAGTTCTCAATGGCTTAATGCAGACCTTCTAGCATGCTAGCCCATCACTAGCTGGGCTTGGAAGACCTTGCCAGTCTTGCTTTGCATTGGTCAAGATTTATCACTGTAACTATGCTTCTTGTCACAGACTACAGAAGTCAGGTTTCCTGGGACACAAGACAACCAGCAGACTTTTTTCTAGCTCGGAGATCTTGACTCTGATCAGCCCTTTGTCGAAAAAGCCCAGTCGTCCTGCTGCTTTTTAGGGTTCTTCTCACAGCTCCCTTTGTTTCCAGTGTGAGCCACTATCTTCTGGTACCAAACCAGACAAGTCTCCCTGGGTGCGCTTAGCTCTCGCTGCCCATGTCAGGCAGCCTCCATTACTAGCAGCTGGTTTGCTATATGAAGGGACTTAAGTGTTGCTTCCACTGAAAAGAGTGGATTTTGGCAAGCTCATTGGCTTAATGAGGTCTGCAAACTGTCTTTGAATCCAAGACTCCCATGATGGCAATTGTTAGCACTCTTCAACACAGCAGTCTTTATATGGGGTAAAATATTCAAAAGTGCTTAAGTGAAGGTCAATAAGACCTAGCTATTAAAATAAATAAATAAATAAAACCCGGACCCATAATTAACAGATGTTTGTGGTCCCGCAATAAGTGAAACTATTTTAACAGCACTTTGGTAGAAACCAAATGCTGAAGTAACCCTTTGGTTAAAAAGCAGCATAACTGTGTAGCCTGATGGGAAGGACTCCCTCCCTGAGAATAAGCAACCTCTGGGTTCAGGGAACATCTAATTACACAGACAAACCAAAATAGGACCAAAAGGAGGGTGCTTGGAAGCGCTTCCACACCCAGTACTGTACCTCGGGGGAGCATCTTACCTGTGGCAGGGTAACTTGCTACTTTGGAGGCAGCTGGTTCAGGCTCTGGCACCTCACCTCATTTTCCCGTGTGTCGCTTCCATGTTTGGGACAGCATAAAATAGGCAGCATGGAGGAAAGCTGCACAGCTGGCAGGCTGCAAGGAAAGTCAGTCTCGTCGTGACTTGTCTTAACCTAAGGGATGGTGAGTGGCATCGCCAGGGAGGGGAGATAGTGGCTTCAAACACTCAGGAAGCCAAAGGATTTCTCTCTTGCATCCTGGCTACTGAATAAAAAGGGGGAGAACATCACTTCTTGCTTTGTGAAATCTGGCCTTTTCATTTCCTTTGCTTTTACTACATGTGTCCAAAAATGAAGTGTTTCATTTTGGGGGTCAGAAGGAGCTTTTCAATGCAAAATGAGGTTTTCTCTTTTTTTTTCATTTCATGTAAAAAAAGGGGAAAGGGCGGGGGGGAGGCGGGGAGAGTGGAGTTGCATCAGCTTAATCCAAGCTTCCAAAATACTTCCAATTCAGCAGTCATGCTGAAAATAAATGCAATTATTCATGCAGCCCTACTCACTTGGCACACAGTAGCAGTGAGATGATACACAACTACATATAGTTCATTTTAAGGCATTCATTTACACACTGAAGTAGTAAGACTGAGCATAGGAATATGCGTTTCAGGACCTGGATTTCTGAGCACATATGATGGGCATAGATAGAAACTGAGTACAAATCCCACTTAGATTTGAATTCCTTCTCCTAGTAAAGCCTGCAGCTTGTGCAGTGTATCTGATTATTACTTGTCTTAATAGTAACAACCCAGTGTGGGCTGGAATGAAAGCTTTCCACAATAAACCTCTGCTCTACTGACGTGACCGGTTTTGACCCAAGTATTAGACTGCTTTCTACTGCAGGCTGCGGAGGTATGGTGTAAAATGAGAGAAGCATTTGTCCCTAGGTTGAGCAAATGAAACCCAACTTATGGCAACAAAGCCTTTGGAGGCTAACTGGCTATCTCATTTATCCTTCTAAACGTAAATGAAAATCACATGTAAAATATTATTAATAAAACAACTGGCACCTTTGGTTATTTTTAAGCCTGGACTCTGCCAAATGCAAATACAATAAATAATTTTAGAGAGAGAACTGGGTAGGCTAGTCCAAAATCTGTTTTTGTATTTTTTTTATAGAGATGCCAAGACTGTTTGATCAGCATGGGAGAGCAATTTGTTGACTCACGAACCTAGCTCTCTCTGATTACTGCTTACATAGCACTTTGGAAAGGTTGGCCAAATACCTTCAAGTCAAGTACCTTGTTATTATGAACATGAGTGCCAATAACAAAGAAAAAATAGCCTACGTGTCACTGAATAATAAATCATGAAGGCAAATAAATGGCTTTTCTAAGAAATGCTCTATTTACATTTTGTCACATGACATGGCTTTGCTTATGCTTGTGGACGTGATAACACTTAAAAGAATATTTCCTTTTCAGTGCAGCATCTTGGCATCAATCATCTTAGTGCAACTGCATATTCTGGGATCTGTTTGCAATCAGGCAAACGAAGCGGCGAGGGAGATTTAGCGGTAAGACCAATTTTTAGTTTAAGTGATGAAGCTGTATAGGTAAACATAGCCGGCCTTATTCAGCGGTCATAAACTACCTCCCTCACATGAGCCTTTCGCATAATTACTCATGCAGAACAGGTATTCATCCTCTCTAAGCACCACATGAATGAGGCCATGGTAAAGTTATGCAAAGGGAATATGTATCCAATCTGATAAGAAGTCCCTAATAATTGCTGGTATTTTCCATAATATTAGTTTAGGGCTAGAGCCACAAAAAAGGTTTAGGCATGCAAGCTCTGCCTAACTGCCTCATAGGCATTTGCGGCCAATATTTAGATCCCCAAAACCCCTGTTCAGCTACTGCCTAACCCTGGAGGCGTCTGAAGTCTGCAAGTGCCTACGTTCCTGCCAGTAAAATTCCTGAGGTGCCCAAAGGTCTGCTCCTGGGCATGCCTGAGACTGCCTCTGGTTTTTCTTTCTTCATTTTTTTTCCCCCTTCCCTTCCTGAACTCAGTGAGTAGACACCCAGCTCATGTTTAACCCCTGATGGCATCCATGAATGAGAGGTCTGACAGACATCCTTTGAGAAGCCCCAATTGTCCCCTGACCACAACAAAAAAGTAGTGCAGCTGGTGGAACTAGCGGTTTCACCTCAGTCGAACCCCACCCTGGTGGCAGGACACCCGACTTAAGGCCCCCCCTCTGCCAGAGAGGGGACACCCCGCCTCATTGCTGTGCTCCAAGCAGAAGGCAAGGATGGTTACCAAGTCTAGGGCATGTCGAGACTCCCCAGCCAAGGCTGGTGCTCTGTCGCAGGGTGTAGATCTGCCTCCCTTAGCAGGGCGAGGGGACAGCCCTGGAGCTCTGCCCCAGCTGGTGCGTCTCCATGCCCTGCTGCCCCTGCCATCCGCCCACCCCGGGGTACACTGTGGGGTGCCAGGCTGAGTGCCAGCTCCAGCAGGGAGGGCCTGGCAGTGCTGCAGCCTCGCCTGCCTCCAGCCTGGTGATCCAAGTGTTTGGCAGGAGGCTTGGGCTGTGCTTCCAGGGGTGGCCAAACTGGCACCATCCCTCCCCACTGCCAAAAAGGAGGGAGGGGGGAGCTGCTCCCTCACCCCACAGTCATGAGCCCTGGCTCTCTTGTGGCAGTTCCGCCACTGCTGGCTTCTGCTGAGGCAATCCAGCTTCCTAAAATGCCAGAAAGGCTTCCCCC
>JANZLQ010000030.1:14216917-14228017 GCA_026212715.1 Elanus axillaris
AAGGCGTCCCCCCCCCCCCGCCTTGGCAGGTGTAGCTTTCTGCTGGTTTAGTGAGCTATGCCATCCTGTGAAGAGATCCAGCCATTTCCAGAGCTGGCTGGCAGAAAGCAGCAGGAGCAGCCCTGCTGGTGATGGTCAGCTGTGGCCAGCTCCAGCAAAGGCTTTCTTTAGATATGCCAGAAAACTTATTAAGAAATCTAACTTTTTTCCTTTCTTTTTCACAGAAGTAGCTCACTAGCTGATCTGCAAAATCAGCCTGTGGCCACCCAGCAGGAGCTGATGTTCATGAGAAGGGGCTGACACAGGTACCCTACACCAAAGGAAAATGCAAGCCAACTTGAGACAGCTACTTGGTTGCTAGCAAGATACTTTTTCTAGTATCTTTTTAACTTCCTTCAGGTGACTTGCATGAAAGCAGGTGTGGCAGAGTAATATGAATCATGTGAAAGTGATGGAGGCATTTCCCCCTTCTTGGTTTTCACTCTGTCAAAGGAAACCTTGGAGGTCAACAAGACGTTGAATGCTAAATGTAGCAGGTAGGAGACCCAGCAGAAGGGAGGTGAGATAAAGAGTCAGAGCATAGCTAGGGCTGGGAGAGAGAAGGAAGGAAGAGCCTGTGGCCCTCCAGTTGTTTCCTGGATTTAACACCCTACTGCTTTGCAGGAAGGGGCCACCTTCACATCTCTAGCAAAAAAAAAGCCAGACAATCTCACAGAAGTTTTATTTGTGTCCTTCCTGTTGGGCTTTTAGGTAGGAGACCTCAGCCTGTACCTTGTCCGCCTGGTCAGGTGTAGCTGGGCACCAGCGTTTAGCACACCCGGATGGAGTGCAAATGCCTTGCTGACTCAGATGTGGAGCTGAGATTCACCTTTCCCAAAGTGCCAGGACTCTTTGGAAGCATGATGCTGTGCACAGGTAGGTGGTCACACAGTTTCGTATCTGTTACTGATCCATCTTTTATCTTGGTGACAAAACAGTGGGAGAAATATTGTCTGTGGCCATCCAGACTTGGATGAATTGTGCATATACAGTTGCATCTGCCTGTATAGTTTCTAGTTCCTGGATGTATTCCTTGGCTGTGGTTGCACTGGTAGCAGTAGGAGGCGAATCCACACCTTTCCAACAGATAGCCCAATATCAAGTACGTAGCAGAGGTGATGTTCAGGCAAGCAACTGTTGCAATCAGCTAGCATGGCCGATGGGGTTTAAATTAGACAGCAGTGCCAAATGCATAGGATGCAAGTGTAAGGAAGGCAGGGCTTGCACCTCACACCTGCTGGTGGCTCCTTTGTTTAATGCCAGCTTAACTACATGACATTTCTGATTTAGCCTCAAAAAAAAAAAATATTCATTTTTATGACTTTTCAGTCTGTGATTCCCTCACATAAATATCATGTCTTAACAGAAGTGCTACTGAATAGCAGAACAATGCACCTGGCTCCTTTTCTGTTTCTTGTACACTTACTTTAATATTTTCTGTCAGTGGTAGATGCTGTGCCACCCCTTCTCCATATCTGTGAATTCCTACAGCACCTGCAGAGGCAGAGCCCTAACCACCTGAGGGGCTTCCTGGTGCTACAGTATTGCAAAGCTTTGTTAACAAGCAGTGTGTTATATCCAGTGGAAAAACTAGCAAAATGCTTGTCTTCTCAAGTGTCTAGCCCTTCCAGGTTCTGCAGTAGGGTGGGCTTAAAACATCTGGGATGCTTTGCTTTTTCTGTGTCTCACTCAATTTCAAGCATGGTATAAATCATGTTTTTTATCAATCAAAGAATTAACTTTAGGATAAATAAACAGTGTTGTCAGCTTCTGCCTCTTACAACAGTTTGAAATTGAGACATGTATTATAGAAGGTCTCTGGTGTTCCTGCTCTCTGCCTGCCTCCCTGCTCTGCTACTCAATTTGTGAGAAAATGTGTCCTCCTAGTAGTGCCATATTAGAAAGGAGGGGTGAGCGTTTCCTGTCTAGTGGAGCTATCATCAGGTTTCAGTCCAAATAAAGCTGAAGGGGTCTGCAGATTTGGAGGCTTTTCTGGTGAGACTCACTCTGTACATTTGTTTTTATAGTACTATAGTTGCCAATCAAAGAAGCAAGTCACTGCTTAATCCAATGCAGACTAAACAGCAAGGGGACTGGTTATGGGAATTTGCTTACAAAGAGATTTCCTGTTCTGTTTAGAGGTCAGTCCCAGTAAAAATAAGATAGTGGAGGGATTTACTTGGTCCCTCAACATATAAGTGTGGAAGTGGTAATCCCAGTTCAGCATGTGAAGAACAGGGGCAGGAATCTACAAAGTGCCCATGGAGGGAGACTTTTTCTCTGTTAAGTTGGGGGCAGGGGGGTAGTGGTATCATTTCATACTGACAGGCAACCCATGCCTTAGTTTTGTCTTGGTTGTCTTAGTTTTCAGATCATAACAGGGGTGTAGAACCTTGACAGTCAAATTATGGCAGGTTATTCTTTTGCAATTATACTGGCAAGCTTCTCTCACAGCGATGAGCTAAACTGTTAGTTTGTTTTATAATCCCATTTGCTTTTAGTTGTCTTGAATTTTCATGTAAATGAGGGAGTAGTCACTCAAACAAAAATCCAATCTCTAGGCATAATTTTAGAGATTAGCTAGAACATCTAATTGCTTCATCTGATGCAATCACACTTTTCCAAATGAGTAGAATAGAACAGGTTTGTCATTTGTGTTGCCTTGGGGAACTGCAGGATATATTTTATGTAGTTACACCACCATATTACAATAGATGGTTAGAATGAAGCTGAGGTCGAGAGTCACAGACATAGGATGCTCCTGGGCAGCAGTGCACAAAGCAGCACAGCCTGGGAACGTTTTCCGTGAGGCAGTGAGAGTTTGCTCCTTCCATTATGCTATGAGGAAGTAGAGCTGGAGCTGTTTCCAAAGGGGAATGCAAATCAAATGAACACCTTCTTCCTTCCCGCCTCATAATAAAAGTCCTGCAAGAATAGGTGCCAAGGATGGTCAGACTGCATTAATCACTTTTGCTTGGAAATGTCCTCTCATTAACCAGTGACGACTTGCATGCAAGTAAGGTGGTGCACTGGGAGGGGCTATTGCTAACAAATGGTATGGTTAATGAGCAGTACAGTTGTTTGGTTTACTACTCATTCCCATGCCTTCCCATTCCCCCTGAGGAAGGGAGCAAAGATGAGCTTTCCCGCTGCCTGCTCCCAGGTTTGAGAACGTGTGGCTCAGGTGGAGACAGTGAGGGCAAGGGCTGCAGATAAAAGGCTGGGCAAAGGTGAGAGCTGCAGTTCTTGGTGAATGGAGATGTTAGTACCTAGAGTTACTCCTGTTATGAGTTAACATAGAGAAAGGAATTGGCATCACTGGTCAGTAAAGTCATAAGGGGCACAATTACAGCCACAGCCTCACTGTCTCCCTTTTACTCTCTTCCATTTAGGAGCAAATGTGGCAGCAGAGGAGTTGTGAATTACTAGAGTTCAATCCGGTCAGAGTTCAGCTCCGCCTACGTCACAGGTGAACCATTCCTATTAGGTGTGCTACAGGCACGAGCAAGACCCCTGCCATTCCAATCTCTTTCTATCTCCTCTCTGCTTGACCTCTGCGTTACAAAGCCCCATGTGTTTTTCTTGTGCTGAGTAGTGGGTTTTGGCCCTGCTCCCCTAGATACCCCTCTCCCAGCAGATGCTCTCTCTTCATTCTTAATATGTGTCCTAGAAATGTCCTCCTACTTTTCTGGATGTCTTTTCATTGTGAAGCTATCAGATTCACCCCGACACTTGCCAGAGGTTTGTCCCATTAAGTGCCTATTTGCTTTCAAAAGCATATGGACTCCTGTTTTTATATCCAATGCATTCCTAGCCTTCACATCCATATATCAGCATGCAAATAATAAAGTTGAAAATCTGTAGTTTAGTTGTTAAGATACAGACTTTTGATAAAAAAAAAAATAGATCTAGTTTACTCTGGTAAATGCAGTTTTTACCTTTTGTGACATTAGCATTCCTTCCATATTTCAAGATTCACCCACTCAGACTTCTTACATAACTTGAAGTTGGGACCTGCCAAGGTTGTTAGATTCTTCTTTTGGGGTGGGGTGTGTGGAGATTATAGCAGATCATTTCTTTTTCTGAAAATGTTTAATTCTTTTTTGCAACCCTGGCCAACACCTTTGTCTGTAATTGCATGTACACCAAGTTGTCAAGCACATGAGCTATATGTTATTACACTCACTATTTCTGTGAGTCTCCTGGTGTAATATTGTCAAATCACACAATATTTGTGTTGCATTCATCTGCACTTTGTCTTTTTAGTGACACTGATGGCAAAGCCAAACAAGAGCAATGAGAGAAGGTGTCCTAATTTGACAATGGGGTCTGTGCTGCATTTCTTTAATTGGTAAATTGAATCTTGATATAAAACTTTGCTCAGATCAATTATCTTTGCTTGTATACATTAACTTGGTCAGTAAGTGGTGATTTCTCCAGTTATTTGTTTTATGAAATCTTCCATTTCTTTATTTGGATATGAGATATAGCGCTTCATAGTTCTGGGTGTTAATCTTGTTGTCTAAATCAATCCCTTCTCATGACATTGATCTGTTTGGCATCTCTTGAAAGCATTCTGCAGATTTCATAGTCTCATTCATTCTCACTTTAGGTCTCCTCATCTGAAAACAATTATAGTTTTAGCCAAATACACAATGCTGTCATGTGGAAAGAGCCATGACACGTCAGTACTGACTACTGGTGAATCTAACTGTAGTAACTCAGACTTATTAGTCTTCTCTACTTGAAATTACTGCTTTTATGCTTTGTGCACTAGCTTTTTGCTGTTAGTTTCCTCAGTGTTTCTTGGGCTGCTTGGTGTTTATTTTTTTTTAAGTTTGAGTTTCAACTTTGCCACATGTCAATTAGAGTAATTTCCCAGTTCTTCTATAAACTTAGATATCCTGGAAAGCTGATTCAAATTTCCCTCTACAGCACAGGTCGGCTAATCTAGCTGGTAGGGACCCTGTCCAGGGAATTCCAGACTCTCTGGTGGATACTGTTATTTGGGAACATTTCTCTTCCAATTACAAAGCATCAGCTCTGGTTCCACCAGCCTTCCCAAATTCTGATGGGGGAATAAAGGTTGTGCATGTCTTTGACTTTCCCAGTGACTTCCTGTAGGTGGATACAGAATGTGGCTTTGAACTCATCAATTTGTTGGTTTCATGGTACAAATGTCATTTTTGGAAACTGTATTTGATACCTATCTTGGAGCAATTGATTACTGATTCGCTGTTGATCTGCAAGTAGTTTCTTTGCTTTGGAAATTATAAGCAACACTGTTGTTTTGGAGGATAACCAGTTATGGCCACCAAAAGATATTATTTCTGAAAAGAAATTATTATTTTAGAGTTTAAATTGTTTTCTGTCATCTCTGGCTCCCGATAGCCAACTATCCAAATCTAAAGATTCTTAGTGCGTATTAATTTCCTGTCATCGCTTGTGCTGCTTTTATATCTTAGCAATGCTTCTTATGTTCCAAAAATACAGTGTCCTAGTTTGTTACACCACTTGTAAAGAACTACTGATCATTGCTTTCTGCATGTTTTTTGCTGAGATTTTTAAATGTGCTGGGACAAAATTGCTTCCTCAGAATGGCTGCCTGATTTTATTATTGTAGGGTTTTTTAATTTGGATTTTTTTTAATAATACTTCACCATTGCTCCTCTGTCACTTTGAAAGGACCTCAGGGTTTCCCCTCTGCCCTTGCTGCTGCTACCTTGGTCACTAGCCTACAAAGCCAGGCTACCTCTTTATGTCTCTGTCCCCATGAGTTCTGGTGGTGCTTGCTGGGGGGGCTGAGGACTCTCTGAGGGTGCTGAGCCTCCACCCAGAATAGCTTGAGGCCCAAGAGGAGGTAAAAATGCCATTTTTAGCCCAAAGGCGTGGCTAGGACCTCTGCCTAGCCCTGGGCTGAGAAATGGAGCCACCACCACATCACCTCTTCCCCAGGAGGGGAAACCAAACCCAGAGTATGGGAGGTACGTGCCCCCCCCGCCAGGGCACGGGGAGGTTTCCGAGGGGACACTTGAGGGTCACCGACTCTCAGCAGTGCACAGCTCTTCCCCAGGTACGGTACAGTCTCCCCAAGTGCCGTGCATCTTGCTGCCTGGCACTAGTGCTCTTTGCTGAACCCAGCCTTCCGTCTTTTCTCTTATATGAAAGCCATTAGTGTACACATTAAATAGATTGCTTTTGTTTATTTCTGCCTCACTACACAGTTGAACTTTGTCTTAAGTAAAATACAGTTCTGTGCAAACTAACAATAAAACTGCAACCTCTGTACTCAATTTCTCCGCAAGTGGCACAGTCTCTAGGCCTTTACAGAATTTCTTATGCTTTCTTCCATAAAGAACATTTTTACTTTCAACATTTTGTGTGTTTGAACTAACAAAATATTTCAAGTGATGTTTGGGAGCAACAGTAGCTATGTAGCCTTTTTACAAAAATATCTTTTGACAATCTCCATGAGCTTTCTAATATATTTACTTTGAAATTATTTTGGATTCACTGTGTGTTTCCTACAAATCAGAGCTGATACAAATCATGTGTTGTATTAAGTACTTGATCTCCACCCCCCTCAAAATTCAGCTACTTTTTACTCAATAGCCTGTCCAAACAATGAATTAGTTTCTTCATTAACTGGATAACAAAGGCCAGCCACAACATATGTTTTTGTTCTTTTGAAGTGCTCTCTTAAAAAAACAGCTTATATTCAGATGTTTACCAGTTTAAAAAAAGTTTCCTCTGAGTGAGATGTATCTAGGGAGTTTTAAAAGATTTTATTATTATTATCACTATTGTAAATTTAGTAACACACAGAACCAGGAACCCCAGTAAAACTCTGAAATTAAGGAAACATGAAAAGCAGCATGTTCTTCTGCATGTAATTCTTCACCATTCCCTGAAATGTATAATTTTTAAAAGTGCCTAAAATAATGGCCTTGGCTACTAATGAATGCACGTGAATGGCCATATTAAAAGTTTGGTTCTCTTGATCAGAATTTTAGTTGCACAGAGAAACATTCAGAGATTTATACAGAAATAAATGCAACCAACATTTCAAATATGGTTATAGAAAGTCAGACTCATAAACATGAATACTCTCTTAATTTTCAATCTCCCCAAGTGGGAAGATTTAATAATAGCATAATATATGTTTTTAATATTGCCTTTTGTCTAAGGATTAAAAAAAAGCTGCCACAAAAGGCACAATGTCAGTATCGTGATGCCGTAAGTAAGGTGCTTGTCAACAAAGGAATGTTTTGTGATGTACTGTGTACCTTAAGATGATGAAGATGCAAATGAGAAATAGGAGTAAATCAAATATGGATGTTATCCCAGAACAAAATAGGATGTTAAAGGGCAACAGATTTTGGAACAGCTGTCCTGTGACGCACAGTTATGAAATGAGATTTTTGTTTTGTTTTTTTCTGGTTTAGCTCAACACAGTTTCAAAAATTTCCCACTATTGTCAGAACAGGTTCTGCCACATCCCTCCTGCAGGACTTCTGTATGTGGGCAAGCCCTGATCCTGCCAAAATGTTCCAAGATCTGGCTTATCTTCCACATGAGGAGGGATAGTGAAAAGATTATCTTCCAAGTTTAAAAAAAGGAGCGGTTAAAGGTATATAAAATAACACAAGGTAGAAAGAAATTAAATCTAGTGCTCCTGTTTGGTCATTTATAACAGAGGGATTAGAGAACAATTCACAGGCTTGAAAGGCAAAAGTTTGAACTGCTAGAAGACTTTCTGTTGTTCTTTTAAATAAAATACAAAAGTTACATTTTGAAAATACAGCCCTAATAAATTCACCACTGACTTATGAGACAGATCAGTTATAATACCCTTAGAGCTGGTCACACCACTTAAAAGCAAAATAAATGGATTGGGTAAGTTATGAGTCAGACATTATCTGTTGAGCTGCTCGGATGGTGGAAAAGGGCTTTGGCAACAATTTATTTGAAGAAAGCCCCTAATCATTACGGATAGACCTGCTGGAGGGAGGGGCTGTTCCACCACTAGGTAGCTTGGAAGAAGGTGACGTGTGAGGCCCATCTGAACATCCCCTCATCAGCTGGGGCAGCCTGGGAGGGGGAACAGGCTAAAGCATGGCATATCTTGTCTCTCCTCATGTGTATGTATGCCCCCACCAGCTTGTAACGTGGCAGGGTATGCCCAAACTGCGCCAAGGGGCAACCCAAGGGCAGGCATGTTTGTGGTCCCAGAAACCCCAAACACAGCACTGAGACTGCCTGAAGAGGCCGGTCTGGCTCATGCTCCAGCTCGTGGGTGGTCAGAAAGTTTCTCCTAGAAAACTACAGATCATTGAGGTAGAAAGAGGGAACAGCTCTGCCTGTAGCAGCTTGTTCTAACTCCACAACTCTTCAGGTCCTCTTTCTGCCCACTTGGTGATCAGAAGTGAAGATGTGTGTCTGTATGCCCCAATGGGCTGTCTTGTGGTGGTAGTTCCCAGAAGGTGTGTTTTGCAATATTTATGGTGCCTCCATGGACCTTACTTCCATGGGAGAAGCTCAGGAAATCCAGCATTTGGAGTCCCACAAAATTTGAAGGTCAAACCACTCCAGACAAGACAAGGATGAAGGTAGGGAGGAGGTGCTACCCAGTCCACATTCAGGAGAAAACTATGTTGTACCTCTTTTCAGCTTCCTTGAGTTTAGGTGTGATAAAAATGCTGAACTATACCTCAGTCTTTTCCAGTGCTCCTCAAAAAAAACCCAGACAGGCCAAACTTTTATAAGCAACTGGAGTAAAAAATATTTCTAAATGAAAAGACATAATAGTGGCCAAAGATGTACTTTTAACCACTTTATTTGCAGACCATTTTCTGACCATAGTGAAATTATATCAGGTCTGGTTTAGGGGATATTTTTTTTCAATATAGCAGTTCTCTTTTTTTTTTTTTTTTTTTATTATTCATTTTTAAGCTAAAAAGCAGTATTATGAATGGAATAAAGGATTCCTAACATTATACCTTGGCAGCACTAAGTATAATTCTTCTTTTTAGAAGCTTCTGCCTTTCTGTTTCCTTATAGGTGTTATTCATCGTGAGGAATTACTCTTAATTTTAGAGAATAACTGTGCATTTAACCACAACATACAGAAATTTTATGTGAAATTCTTCCTTTGTTTACAGTGGCATAACTCATACTAACCTCAGTTAATGTGGAAAAAAAATCAAGACTTATTTTAGAGCTCATATCTGGATTTGGGATCTAAGTTTAGTTGGGCGAAAGTCCTAATTTTTGAAGAAATTTATTTTAAAGCTACTGCTTTTGATTTGAGGTATGAGTTTAAATACCTTTCAAAACTGTTATCCATTGTGACATGCTCCAAGTCGCAGAGCTAGAATCAAACCTGAGGGTAGTCTTGGGTCATTTTCTTCTATTGGTGTCTGTTACCTGTGCTCTCAAAATTTCCTCTTAATGTTTAAACACTAACTGCTGACTAAGCAGGCATTTTCACACTAAAGAGGTATAACACTAAAGAGGTATAAAGCAAAGAATGGCATTTTAGGTGAGGTAGTGGTGGCTCACCAGGTGTTCAAAAAAGAAACAAGGTTTGAATGTTACAAGATGGGTATATGCATATAAAAACTAGGATCAATAGAAAATGCACTTTTCTCTTCCTTCCTCAAGAAGTGAAAGGCTGCTCTATACTTGAATGCAAAAGTCAAGAGACTCCTAATTACAGCGCTCATGTAAGCAAACTACCGTATGTTTTAATTCTATCCCTGGTAACTGATACCATTTTAATGTTAAAACTGCTAGAGCTTCCTTTATTATCATGTTATTCTTTACACCATGAAACAGACCCAACCCTTTTTCCAATCTCTTTAGAAAGTATCATCACTGCCATTTACAGGTGGAGAAATTGTGGCAGAAGCTGTCAGGTAGTCACAGAGCAGGGCAGGGGCAAAGCCAGGAATGTGTCCTGGCTGGGTGGTCCCTTTCTGTCCCCTCATCCTGGAGCACGTGGCCTCCTTCACATACAGCTGGCTGTGTCTTCCTTGGAGGTGGGCTAACTACTACTAATAACTAACAAAATTGCAGAGAAAGCTAAGTTTGCATTCTGTAAATGGTATTTTGACTTTTATCACAACTCACAGCTCTTGTGGGTGTGATAAAGCTCCTTTAATCATTGTTTCTGTTGCTAAATAAATTTGGTCCAGGGAGTGTGTCTGAGCACTGACTGAGGAGCATCTGTGCTGCTTAATTTTGAAGTATTTTCCCTGGTTGTTTTGGGCTTTGCCAAGTGCTGCTCCCTAAGGCAATGCCTAGGCATGACACAGGGAAAGCATAGAGCAGAAACTATTTCTGATAGGGAATATGGATAAGACTGAACCAAGTTTAGATGCCCCTTGCCAGGACAGACCTCTGAGGTCCAGCAGGCTTTGCACCTTCCAACTTCTCTGTGTCCTCATGCAACACGTGTATCGGCCTCATATGATGAAAATACCATTCTGGTGGACCCACACATTATTTCAGGCATACTGAACTGAGAAAACCACACCAAAATCGTTACTGTGTCTTAGGGCCACCATTGCACAATGTAAAGGATAAAGGTGGGGTGGTGGGAAGGACCAAGGCCAAGTACTGTAGATGTAATCAGACTGGCCTCCAGGAATACTCCCTAGACCTGATTTATTTAGCAGTCTTGACATAGCCTTAGAATCCACTACAAATAAGTTATTCCCATTTTAAAGTTTTACGGTAGTAATTGCTACTTTTTTTCTTATCTGATTTCTTTAGACTTTTAAAATCCCTCTGTGTCATGCCAGCAGACCTTTGTATAAATCTGGGGAAAAATGAACCACAGTTAATGTAAAACAACAATTAACCTCTCTTTCTTTTCAACCATGCAGTGTAATTTTTGTCAGAGGTTCATTATTAAGTTCTTGTGATGTTTCATTTAATATTAAATATTTTACTAATTTTTCAAATATTTAAGTAATAACAAAGAGTCAAATTTAATGTCTCCTGAGCTGGAGTTATAAAATATTCAAAGTATGTAAAGTTTCTCCCCGCCCCCCCACC
>JANZLQ010000030.1:14228048-14274577 GCA_026212715.1 Elanus axillaris
CCCCCCACCCCACCCCCAGCATTGCCAGAGCGTCTCTAAGTTCTCAGTTCAGAAATAATATTAAAACCTCAAGAAAGCCTATAGCAATTTCACTCTATTAACATGTAATTTAGAAATATCAATCTTCTCTCATCATTCAGGCAAAGCATAGCTGTCATGCCATTGATTTACAGGTTGCAATGAATGTGTGTCTTATATTAGAAAACCAGGATTGTTGCGGATTTGAGGTTTTCTCCTATTATCCAGAACACATCTTGAGAAAAGCTATTCCTGTGCTTACAGAATAGCTGCTGTTTCCAAGATAGGAGATGCTCATCTTTGCCTTCTACAAAAAGGTAGAATTCCACCCAGCGCATAAATCTGCCAGCATCTTAGTCTGGCAGTATTTTCATGAATACTGCCCTTAAAAGCACATGCACAGGCTTGGTACTTATTAGAACCAATGAGTTACTCATGCATCTGAAGGCAATTGAGATTCTTTTCTGCGGGTTTGTTCTTAGGAGCCAAAAAGGTTGTGTGATCTAACGGGACTTTGTAAAATAGACTGGTGTTACAGAATTTCCTCATCCTTTTGCCCAAAATAGCCCTGTAGCTTCCTGAAATATGCTTTCACCATTTGGGGTTTAAACCTTGCCTTCCACGCCACTGCTGTACCAGAAATAAAGGGTTGATTGTTCAATATTTTGGTGCTCCCAACATTATGGTTAATGATGCCTCAGTGAATTGCAGATAAATGCTGAGGACTTTATAGACCTGGGCACAAAGAAATGTTAAAAAGTTTCCTGATCCAGCTGATATGGGGTATAGTTTGAGGTCTGGTGTTCCCATAAAGAATGTTTCATGAAAAACAAAGAACCCTAATGGAAATATTTGGGAAGCTTGAAATATACTTTAATCAATTATAAGGGAATAAAAGTAAGTGAAAGTCTGGGTCTTCTCACCAAAGATTCCAATTCCACAGAATTCAGTCTTGAAATCCACTTGAAATAATGGGAATCCAGTTACTCCTGAGACAAACCTGCCTGACCTGAATCAATGTGTAAATTTCAGTTGTGTTTTTATTAATTCTATTTGTTCATTTAAATTTATTTATTCTATTAACTTTTGTTTCAAAAAACTCAAACATATCAGTTCAAAAAGCACAATAAGATTTTTTTTTTGTTCTAAATCAGATCAATGCTAATGTCTCACATAAAGGGACATGCTTAGGTCAAGGCTGCTAAATTACGTTAAAAATTAAAAGCAGCCTGTAATTTTACAATGAACAATATTAGCAATCACAGTTTAACATCTGTGGAATATATGAATCAGAAAGATTTTATTTTTCTGTCAGAGCAAATGTGCAGGAAAATTAATTTCTCTCCAAAACATCTTGGAGAGAGAGCAATTTTGAAATGAGAAGTAAAATGGCAAACTATTTCTCATTCTGTTTTTTTTTTTCCTTTCAAACATGAACATTAAATAAGAGCAGGTAGAAAAAGTTTGTACATGTTTCAAAAAGATCTTACCATGTTATCTGGCACAGTAGGTGTGTTCTTTGTCAATTTACTTTTTGATCTGGTCAATACTAAATGTCAGAAAGGTGATATGTTGAAAAAAAAGAAGAGAAAAGAAGAGGCTTTAGGCTCTTTGCAATCAGTAATGCAAAAGGTTCTTTGCTTTGTAGCTTCATTTCAAGACAAACATAAATATCTTTTTAACAGCACAATTACTCACTGCAATGTCTTAAACTCTCTATTTCTACCACAAGTTATTACATTTCCTACAAAAGCTGTGGAGTGAAATCCAAGAGTTGGTGTTTTGCAGGAAGGCGCTGTGGCTGATCGTTGTGTTGCCTTCTGGCCACAAATTTTCAAAGCCTTGAGAAGTTTCAGCTTGACAAATGGAACCTAGGGCATTTGCACTCATTTCTCTAACCTGGCCTTTCTGTAAATGGCAAATTTATTTATGTGTAGGGAAGGTCCTAGGTTAGATTAGAGGCCATTTTGTGATTGTAGTGTTTTAGTCTGCTAAGCTGTACTTTTACATTAAGCCCAGATGTTATGTAGTAGATGTAATATAAATAAAATAAATGTGTTTCAGCTTGTCCAGTATTGGATTCCCTAAGCTCTGTGCAGATGCCTCGGCATAAAGAGCAAAATCCTTTTTGTGAAATGTGGTCGCAATGAATGGGATTTTCAGAGGGTAAAATAATGTTTAGCTTTATTCTGGTGACTCTGAAGTCCACCAAAGACTCCCATCGGCTTCAGCGGAAGCAGAATTAGGTCAACAGAGAGGGTTTCTGATGGACTGATCTTAAAGCAGTAGCTGTTTTCTGTAATAGGTCTAACCTTCTGCCTTCGGTCAGAACTGGCTGTCATACTCTGTTGAGTTGCCTGTCAGCAGTCTAAGGGCTGCTTATTTTGTGGGATGTTCTGTGACACTTCAAAACAAAGTGCTGTACCAACTCTGTTGCTTTGCTTATGTTGGTTTTTTTTTAAACAGAACCTCTGGAATAATGACTATTGCCCATATGAAAAAAGCCTTTCCTGAAAGTGTTGTCTGATTTTATGGTTTGTTTTAGTCCATCCCCTCATGCTTTCATCCTGGTGCCTGTACGGTCCTGCTGTTGTGTATTTGGACCCCCTGCAAGTGTTTACAAATAGGAACAAGAGCAGTATTTCTTTGGGTTGTCCTCAAACATATCACCAGTCAATGGAGTGCATAGGTGGCCACCAAAGCCAGCTGCTCAATTGGTAATATGTATACCCAGAGTTTCCTCTGAATAAGCATGGTCTGAAAAATAAGCCTGTGTTGGAATTCAAATAACATGAGGTTATAGTGTGAGTGTCACTCCTGAATAGCAGGAGTGCTATTCCACCATTTAACAGAATGAGACTTCAGTGTGGATTCTCCTATCCCCCCAAAAGCAAAGCAAAAGTACATACACTACCTTCTATCCTCATCAAAAAGGACCCCAAAATCAGGGGTCCATCGTGAATAGAGGTTCAATACATTTTTTTCATCTGTGCTGTCAGTGTCCCTAAACTGGAAATTATCAAAGCTACTCCTGAGTGTTTATGTTAGGTTCCCCCCATGCAAGCAGGGCTGCTCCTTTCGCTCCCTGGGTCAAAGTCAGTGTTTTGAAAGCTGAACGCTATTATGAGTTCTGGTTATACGTGGCTGGCTTGTAAGTGTGATGTCTGCTTGTATGTGATACGTGGCTATGGAGTGAGCCAACTGCATCTTGCCCAAAAAGTTTTCCAAGCACAAATTATGGAGGCCAAAATATTTTTGGGTTAAAAAAAAGGCTAACCTACTTTATAGAGCCTATTACACACCATACTTTAAAGTTGCTCTCAATTCAGATTCTAATAATTTGAAACCTTGATAAACACTGTGTAAAAACCATCTGAGGGGCCAAAATGTATCAAGGTCTAGAGGCACAACTTGGAGATACTCACTGCTCTTTTTTTATAATTCTAAAATATTTGAATGGTCCAAAGGGCACTATTTTAAATTCTTCCTTCTTGCCACCCAAGCTTTCCTTGAAACTCATATGCACCAGAAGAGTAATTTTGGAGAGTCTGGAAATGTAATCATAAGATCTGGAAGAATGGCCACATAAAGCATGCTGCTAGCTTAAGTAAGATCTAAGACAGAGAATTTTCAATGTGCCAGTTTGAGAAAAATGTTGAAATAATGACTGTAACCTATTATTGGGGTTTTTTATGATTATTATTTATAATTATGACTGGATGCCTCTCTAGTTGCAGTTACAAAGGAGGATGCATTCAAGATCTCCATCTTGTTCAGGGCTGTAGAGATGAAATATGCATCCCGTGTGGTAGTCCCTAGTCTAACCTTAGCGTTAAAGGGATCTCTTCATGAAACACCAATGTTTTATCCTGGAGTACCTCTTAGAACACATGGTTCTTCATAAAAATCTAGCAGTTCAGGGACTGTAACACAAAATTTCAAGGATGGCAGGTCTAAATGTGCTCTGTTTCTACCAGCAAGAATTTCTACCTGTCCATGGTCTATGAGCTGCTGACTATCTAGATATTCATGGCAAATATCTTAGTCAATACTTTTGTGCTATTTTGCTGTTTCCTGTTTAAGATACTAACCCTCTGAAATAATGCTCAGGACTTAGGCCCAGTTTCATTTCAGCTCTCAAATAATAAAGATGCAGGCTATTTGAATTAATACAAACTGCCTTGGGTAAAATGAAAATAAAAACCTGACTTTCTTCTACCGTCACATAGTCTTTATGTATTTATTTTATTTAACATTGAACCCTATTTTGTGGAAGTTAATATGAAATAAAACTGTTGCAGGGCAGACAACTTGCTCACCCATTCTTGTGCTGCAGAACTCCCTGCAGCGGCACTTGCAAGCTCTGGTCTCCCATCGTAACAGGGGCTGGGCAGGCAACTGCATCATATGGTGTGAACTTTGCTCTGGCTGGCTCCCCCTGAACAGCACAGAGGCTTTTTCCTCCTGCCCCTTCCCTTCTCCCCGGCAAATCTGTGGTTGTCACTGTTGGTAAGAGCTGTTGCGCACTGTGCCGTAATGTCCCATCTGTACAAAAGCACTGGAAATGCCACCACAGCAGAATTCACTCCTGTTGCTGTTAATAATGCTTTTCATCTATTTAGCACTGTCACAGATAGCTATTCAAAGTGTGAATCAGAGGGTAAGAGGGCATTTTGGTATGGTTTAAGTTTGTATGGGTTCATATGGTTCCTTACGAAATCAGGGTGAAAAACCAGTAAGTCTTTTTGCTAGTTCAGTGGTCTTTGCAACATCATTCAGGGACTGAGGCTAGGAAGCTAGACATGGTACCGTGCCCACCTTGGAGAGTTGGGCTGTGCCTTCTGGGAGCTCAGCTTGAGCATCCACTGCTAAAGCACTGAGACGTACTTCGCATTAGACACATCCAATTCCCAGCAAAGCCCTGCAGCATGTGCTGAAGCACTTGGGTGAACAAGGAAGGATTATTAAGATTTTGGGTGTGGTTATGGAGTTTGTGGAATCAGGTTGTTGCTTTCTATGTATCTTTTAAAAATTTTTTTAATAAAAGGAGTACGTAGGTGCCTCCTACTCTGTTCAGTTTGAGCCTGAGAGCCTTTTAGAGCTGCTGACCACTCTTCCTTGCAGGAACATTCAATAGGAACAACAAATGCAGAATGCTTTCAAAAATCCTATCTTTCTCAGAAAACAGCAAAAAAGAGCTGGCATTTCTGAAAGCTTCTGCCTTTAATGTATAAAACAGAAACTGGAAACAAGAAATCTAGCAAACTCCACTCCTAATGTACCAACACAGCATCTCTGATTTCAGCCAGGCACAAGCAAGCATGAGAAGATACAAGTTTCCTTGAAGCTGACTTAGGATAGCAAGTGATTTATCACCATATTCAGGCAAAGTGGATTTGAATGAGCCTCCATGAGCCCAGTCATTCTTTGGATTTGATTCAGGGCCTGTTGAGCTCAGGGGAAGTCTTACTGACCCTCACCAGGTCAGGTTCTCCTCCTATTAAAGTTAAGGGGAATTTTGCCTGGATTTAACTGGGAGCAGGTTCAGGCACAGACTTATCACCTATAGGAAAACTCCTCCACGCATGTATACATCATACTATAAATACAATATAAATATTAGTGAGTAGTTGAATTTCAGTATATACTTCCCAGCTCTCAAAAAAATGGTCTCGTAAGAAATAAGAATAAAAAGCCTTAATAAGAGACATGTGTTTTTGTAAATATATAAATAACATGCTTAATTTATTCTTCAGTTGTGTTTTAAGACTTGCCCTTTCTAGCACCCCAGTTTTCCAAGAATGTTTTTCAATTAAGTGAAAAGAAGGGTGGGGTACAGCCCCAAAAGCCTTTTGTCCACCATATCCCAGCACTTTCCTCCATTTCAGTAGTAAACTTGGGTCCCAGATGCCGAGCTGTACTGGATATGTTCCCCCAACAACATCTGCCTGCCTGTTGCACTGACAGCTGTTAAGTCCCTTGGAGTTGCTTCATGCTCCAGTAGCAGCATGGCTTTGCTATTTTTGGTCTGTCTGAGTAACCATGTTCACATGGATGCTGTTTGCCTTTGATCTTCATAGCTTAGCTCTTGGTCATTTTCTAGTTCTCTGTAGAAGTACAGATCTCTCGCTGGGATTCTTGGGCAGCAGTTGTAATGAAAGAAACACAGCAGCAGTCACCCCATCCATGCTGTAGTGTCCTCTTTGGTAGGGACTCATGCCTCACGCCTACCAATGGGCTCTTCAAACACTAGTGTCACCTTCCTTTCCTAAAGTCCAGATGGCCTGGATAAAGGCACAGCTCCTTACCCCAGCCCTGGGCAGCCACAGAGGGACATTCTCTTTGTTGGGATGCTGAGAAGCAGAGGTCAACCTGGAACAGGGCTTGTCTGAGGAACGCAGCTACAAGCACTGACAGCAGCAAAGGAAAGGAGAGTAGTAACCCGGGAGCTTTTTTTTTAAAATACACACACACATATGTATGTATATTTGTGTGTGCATGCATTGCTGTCATCTAACTGCACTTCCCTGGCCTCCTGAGGAGGCTTTGTGTCACCTGTGCTGTTGCCTTGAGCAAAAAAGTGTAGAATTGACTGAAATCTTCCACTTCAGACCTTGACTGGATTTTTCTCTTCAATAGCTTCAGAGGTGCATTCACAGCTTCTCTTTCCTCACCACCTCCCATTTGCAATAAGCTGTAATGGGAGGAGAATATTACAAGGAACAGGAACAGCGCTGGGTGTGGAAGAAAGGGTTAAGGGAGATGAGGTCTGAGAGGGAAGGTGCAAGAGAGTTGGAAGCAGAGCGGTGTGGAGTAGAGCCAACGAGTTCTTCACTAGAAGAAAAATCTCATCATTTTTGCCAGTAACGACTGACGTGTCTTGTACTGTGTTTGGAAATAGAAGCACATGGCAGGCCGCAGATAGGACATGCTCTACCCTCGCAGGACTGCTGTGACCAAGCAGTTTGAAATAAGAAAAACAAACTTTCTTCTTCAACTGTTCAGCCGCCTCTGAACCCTGCTACAAACCCCATGTGCAGCAGCCTTGTTGAAATCTTGCTCTGACACAAGTTTCTACTCTGGCTCCAGTACTCCAAAATACGAAGTCTGCTTAATTTTATTTGAAACATTCCTCAATTTTGAGCAATTTCTTATGCAGACAATGATTCCCAATAAAGTTTTGAAACTTCCTATGAAAGACATCCTTCTGAAAGTATTCTGGTCATGTCCCTTGCCTTTGATGGAAAAAGGCTATGGCTATATAAAAAAATACCCATCTGATTGGGAACATATTTGAGCCAACCAATGTGCTAGTATTAATCGTCACAACTTCACTGAAATGGCTTAGCCTCTTCTAGGAAAATACAGCCGAGAACTTGGTTCCTCACCATTGCTCCTAGAATCAAAGATTTATAGCAGTGCTTCAAGAATGTTTGAGAAATGGAGCAGTGTTTCCAAGTCTTGCCTGCTAGAGGGTGAGATGCCCACATTTTCTGCAGGGGTTGAAACCTGAAGGTCATGTTCTTCTGGAAATTCCAAAGAAGGAATTCACTGCCTTTGCTTCTATAGCTATGTAGTACATAAATATCCACACATGTATGTATACAGACACGTCAATTGCGGAATGGCTGTTGAGGAAGTCTGAATTTGCAAATATTACAGTGACCTAGATGTAACTTTTACACGTGATGTTGCCCCACTCTTTAATCTACTTAGTGTCATTAGCTTTGTATTTATGCCCAATTTCAGCTGGTCAGTACCTGATCCAACTAACCCTGTATTTATGTTGGCAATTGCTACATTGATAGAATTATGGCTGTGAATTTTCTCCAATCTTCTGCACGTCGAGAAATTCTGGATATAGCATGGGCTGACTCAAGCTTAGATCACAGCCATCACTCCTGGGGAAGAGGCAGCAGTGTTGCTGAATCACAGCCATTTTACGAGCACTCACAAAGACAGAACTTCATAATCTGGAGGTCATCTTTTGTTATCTCTAATGCTGAAGTAAATAGTTTTACAACAATTATATGACTGGTTTTCTAGTTGAGACAGAATAAAGCTATAACAGTGTTTTAGATAGATATGATATCGCTTCATCCTGTACAAACAAGCTGTGTAGCGAGCAATGTTGTATTCGGAGCAAATAGTTGTAACTGAGAGCAGGAAAAAAGGTTGAATGTGGAAAAGTTCATTATATTGCAGATGTCACATGTATTTACAGTGCTGTTGTCTTTAATAATAAGAACAGTTTGTATCACAGCAGGAGGGAATATATAAATGTTCTAAATTACAGTAAAACGTGCAAGTAAATTGTTTTTTCCAAGCACAAGCAATTCTAGAGCTGGTCATAAAATTAGAAAAATCTTCTTTTTGGTCGCATTTGATTTATTTTTTCAATTTGCTAGACTATCACAGGTATTAACTGTGTTATTATATTTGTTCTTCTGATAAAAAATTTAGGAAAGAAATCCCTCCTCAAAAAAATTATTTATGTAAGGCATAAAAAAATATATATGGGGGTATGTTTAAAGCATGTATTTTCTTTAAGTGAAAAAGAAAACCAGCTGAATATTAATTAAAATATCCTGATTATTAAAATGCTCCAATTATTACCACAAACACTGGCCCTGGTTCAGGAAAGTGTTTAAGTACATGCAGGTTTGTTTTTTTCAGTCTCGGGGACTTTCCTGGGTTCTAGTGTGTGTGCATAAGCATTCTTCCCAATTTCAGATCCTCTCCATGAATTAGTGTTGGAAAAATCTTGTCTCCACATGCAAGGAAACCCAAGGTTCGTACCGCAGGTTGTTACACTACAGAATTTCTGTAGTCCAATTCTACAACTTCTCAGGGAATACAAGCCCATGATATTTTCCTATTGTGCAAAGTTGCACGTTTTAGTCACTATTGTTTTAACCCCCCTGGAAGCTTGAGGCTGAAGTCTGTTTCCTTGCTGCTGCAGAGGCTTTTCTTTTCTATTGTGTGAGAGTCCTGGGTTGTTATTGTAGGGTTGTGATCTTGGGCTGTTTGGCTAGCTGTGTTTCTTTTTTAGTTTTAGTTCAGTGGAGCATTTGATCTGAAACAAAGCGAGCTATATGTGAACTGAATTAAAAGAAGCTCAGATTTGTTGCCTGGTACCACTTTATCCATAATTTCTGGGTATTTTTTGGACCTGCTATACCCGTAATTTCTGGATAGACTTTTGGGCAGTGAGGCGCATTCCCCACGTGACAAATTTGCTGGCTGGTGGGGTCTCTTCAGTCCCCACTTGGCCCGAAGAAACAGCCTGAAACGCATCTCTCCTGGGACTTTGAAGGCAAAAAGTGGAACTTGCGGGGCTCACTAGCTCAGGCGCAAACTGAAGCCCTCCTGAGTGGATATGCTCCACTCATTAATTCCTGCATAAACGCAGAAGGGCATAAAAAGGATGCGTGCAGGGGCTGTCCCGGTGCCTCCCTGCACGCCGCAGCCTGAGAATACCCACCAGAAACCTGGACCAGGTTTAGGCCGCGGAGGGAGGGCGGTAGGCCGCGGAGGCAGGCCGCGGGGCGGCCGCAGCAGCCCGGGGAAGCCGGCGGCGCCAGCGGGCGGGTCTCGCCTGACCCCTGGCGGCTGCTGGGCCGCGGCCTCGGGCCTCTGCCCCCGCTCCCCCCGTCGCCGTCCCGGCGCTCGGGGCAGCGGCTCTGCGCCCAGCCGCCGCCCCTTTTCCTCCTCTTTCTCTCCCTTCATCGCCATGAGCAGCTCTAGGTCTGGGGCTGTCGCTTCGCCAAAGGCGAGTTTGAATCCTTGCGCAGCTTTTTGTTGTGCTGGGGGAAGGAACTGGGGTTTGTTTTGTTTTGGTTTAGTTTTTTTTTTAATGCTCTAAAAATTTTTTACAAATAGTTTTGATGTATGCGAAGGAAAAATATTTAAAAGAAATTAGTTTCTCTAAGCTGTGTCACAGAGAAGGTAGCATTCTAACTACATGTCTGCTCTTAAGAATTCCAATTACATAAAGTCTTATAATCACCTTCTTTCAGGTTTTCTTTGAAAACATAGCAAAAATGGATATTTGTTGCTTTTCAGCACACCTAATCTTATTGACTCTCCAAAACAAAAGCTTTTCAGGTTTTCAACAGGCATTGGTTTTTGGGGATTTTTTTTATTTATTTATTTTTTATAAGAACACAAAGGAAATCCTGCTGGTGGAAATTTTTGAAAAGAAAGAAACTGATTTTTGATTAATCCAAAGCACTGCAAGTTCCTTCAATTAGAAAGCCATTTGGTGCCCAGAAAAGGAGGCAGAGCAACAGTTAAGGAAGAAGAAATAAAAAAGAACAGAGGAAATGTAGAAAGAAGTGAGATAATTAATGCACCTTGATATTAAGTCTTGTTTTATGGGTGTATTGTGAGCAGTCCTAAAGATCTGATTCTGCCTTTTTTTTGCCTAAATCAGGAATAAATGGAATTACCCTAGGTGTTACATAGTGCTGACACCATACAAGTGCTTGCAGACCCAGTCCTGCTTTGGTACCCAGGACCTGAACCCTTCTTACATGTATAATGCTTGGTTTTAGTCTCACATACACTATTTCAGTGGATTTGCCATATAACTTACATGATATGTGTATAAATGAAAGGACAGTTAGGTCTTTTGTTTAGTTTTCTTTTTAATACAGAAAATCTGTAGAACTAAACTGAAACCAGAGGAATAACAGTGCATTTGCATTGGTGAGCACAACAGCAGCATGTTACACGTGTCCTGCAAAAAGCATCTCTCTGTTCTTTTTTTGATTTCCATTCAGGTTTGCCAAGATACGTACAGTACATGTAGTAAGGAAGCCTTCCTCATATGAATTAGCAGTGCCAGTTTGTTATGTTGCAGTCTCCCTCTACTTTTGAAAGGACTTGCTGAAAAGGAAATCCCATAATCTTGTCACAAATATAAAGATAAGTAACATTCCTACTGGATCCATGATCAAAGAGCTCAGTGCAGTTGTATTCCCACATTCTTAACTCGCCTTTTAATGTATTCCAAGCTCTTTTCCTTTTTTTCAGTCTGAAAGTGTTGTATATTTTTCATGAGACCTTCCTGACCAATTCCCACTAGATCAGGAGGGTGAAGTGAACATATCTGGCTGTGTTACAACCTTCTTCTAGTGGGCCATTTGCAAAACCTCTGCATTTTTCATATGAAACTTCTAATTGTGTTAGAACCGCAGCCACCGAAGTTACTTGATTTCTGCGCTGAGTTTCCATGCTGCCACAGTTGCCTGTCTGACAGAAAAGCTATTAAAGCAAAACAGCGATGGCTTCAGGCTGCAGACTCTGAGCCAGAACCACACTTTTTCAGCCCATGTAAGCTCAAGTTCGGTTTCTACCCTCTGGCTGATGCCACTGGAAAGCTTAAAGCGTTTGGCACGTTACTCTATAGAGTGCTACGCGCTTCTTATGTGCTCTCCCACTCCCCGGCCAAGGTGCTCTAGGATGCTTTGTACACACCCAGCAAGTATCACCACTAGCTACAGCCATGTAGTTGACTCTAGAGTGAGGCTACCAGCCTTTGAGAGGGGGAGAAGCAGGACTGTGTATATGTACCCACAGAGGTGTAGAACTATCCAAGAAAAGCAGCCAAAACACCAAGCAGAAATTAGGGTATTTTGATGCAGTTCTGCCCTTTCGGTCGTTCTTCATACCTTCTTACTAGTTCTCTTTACACCAAGTGCCTCTGCAGTAATGAACTGAATCAGTAGTGTTATCTAGATGTAATCCAGAATTTGGCCCCAAACTATTTCAATGACTAAATTAGAAAAGCTTGTTTATTGGCAGCTGTACCTTTTTTTTCTTTTTTTTTTTTTTTTAATTGTTGCTTAAGAGATGGAGGCAGACTCTTAGTTCCTGCAAGTTATGGAGATTCGTCGTCTTCTTGTGGTATTGTCTGTACTGAATAAGGATGAAACTGAGACCCTTTGGGTTCACCTCTGCCAGGTCTCCCAGCTGGTGGGTTCCAGCTTTGTCCCTGTGAAGTGGGTAGGCTCTTATCTTGGACATCACTTATGGGACATCATACTCACATTGCACAGATGTAAAGGACATCTTTGGGCACTAAAAATTCTGGTTTTATGGGATCTGCCTGTCCTCTGAGTTCGAAGAATTATAATCTTTGATTTGTACTGCTATGATTTGATCTGGCTTTATATGGTAAGCTAAAATCCATGAGCCATGCCTTTCATTAGGCTGTAAACACCATGCCATTTCATACCTAATGCAGACAAGGCTCTTTACTTCAAGGAAGTCTAAAGCTACATTAGCAGTATAGCTGAGTAGTAGAGGATGTGGCTGCACATAAGTAAGATGACCTTCAGGTCCTTGTTAGGTTTTACCAAAAATCGTATCTGATGAAGATGTGCTCTGAGGGAAGTGGAGTGAAGGACAGAACCAAAGAAGACAAGGTTCGCTCTGCACCTTTTTTTAACCAAGTCTTCAAATAGCACAACTGTTTTTTCTTGTTTGCTCTTGTAAGCAGGAAAAGCGGTTTGGATCTTTAAAAAAATACAATTCAGACATTGTTAGGTGAGGATCTATGTGGTACAATATGAAGAAGGTCAGCCTTGGCTGACTGAGGTGATTCCCTCCTGGCCTTAAAAAGTGTGAGAAGTTGTGTGCTCCTAGCAATCCCCGATGGTGTTGATGAATAAAGTTAATAGAATTTTTAATAAAAGATACAACCACTGGAACTGAATCCATCACTATTTTAAAACATGAAATAGATACTTAACTTATAAAGTTAGAAAGTGTTTGGTTGGTAGCCATGGCAATTTACAGGTGTTAAATTAGCCACAACGGGGCTGCCTAGTTCCCTGATGCAACAGAAATATTTTGAGACTTACAATGAAAAAAATTAATAAAGCCCTGTAATATAAAGAGTATAAAGTTCAAACAAGAATGGAGAGTGCAAAGTTATATCTGTATTTCTATGAAATTTCATAAAATAAGATTTTACACTGAGTAATACAACCTGCTGCTTCAACTGAAATAAGGAACTTGGTTTGATATTTTCATTAAATGCAAAGTATTTGTGGATACTGGTGGCAATTAGGTGTTGCAAATGCAGTCATCAGTTTGAAACTGAGCATATAAAAAGGTATTTTAATAAAAAATACAGTCACCTTGGTACCTGAATCTACCCTTATTGCATTGTATGGCAGACACTCTATCCATTAGACTGCAGCCACAGGTTAACAAGAAGGGAAATTTCAAGGCACGGAATTAGCTACAGGAAAGCTCTCCTATTATTGAATGAATGCAATAAAGACACAGCAAAATTTACAAGGAAAAATTTAATAAAATATTGACTATAAAGGCTACAACATTCTATGTCTGCTCCATAGCTGATATCCAGATCTGTGCATGTTCAAAAGTCCATGCAAATTGGACTTAATTTACTTTGCTTTTTCCTTCTTCAGGAATATAAAGTGAGCACAATATTTTTCCTTTATTTTATCTATAAATGGTTTCCTAAATGGGAGCTTATTAAAAAGGAGGCAGGGTTAGGCTGTCCAGGATGTTAGGGTGATTATGTCTTGGCAGCACCAGAAGAGGCTGAGTCCAAGGGCCTGACTGTTAGTTAGCTTCTAGCCAACACCCTGGATTCCTAATCAGCTTAAGAAATGTATGGACAGTGACAAGTGGACTCTCTCCCAGCTTTATTTTCGTCATTGCTGACGGTTGCCAACTGACAGGTTTTGGTATGTCAGTTATCTTTGGCCATGCAGAGCGCTATTGGAGTTGCCATACCCAACTCTGCCAGGGATCCCCAAACTTCTCTGTTATGTTTCCATATAACAAAAGATACTTCCACTGCAAATGTTTCTATTGTGAAATGAGAGGAAAAAAGAGAGTTTTTAAGGGAGGCTGTGCCTTCTCTCCTTTTTCCCAGGAAGAGCTCATAAGAGGTAGGGGATAAAAATGGCTGCTCTCTAGACAGTTTTTAAGAACATAAAGGTCCAGTCCACACACACAAAAACTAAACCAGTTTCATGTCATGTCAGTCAGACCCAAAATAAATTTAGCCAGCTGCAGTTTACCAGTTGGCATGGTATTGCGTTGCATGACTGTTCATCAGTGTGACTTGGACTGGAGCTGGCTGTGGAGACCCAAGTTTACCAGCTCCTACCTGTGCGCAGAGCCAGGCTGCAGCGTGTGGCTGTGGTGGAGGGTCCTCCTCAGGCCCTCTTAGGAGGGGAGACACCAGCACGCGACAACCTGTCAATCACCCTATCACAGACACTTAAACCCCAAATCTGTGTAAACAGCAAATATGCTGTTTATATACTCTTGAGTGACTGAGAAAATACATGTAAAGAGCAACACATCCATCCGCATTGTCCCAGAGAGGTCTGGACAATGTTCTTATTAAAGATTCACCCTGGCTTAGAAGTTTTCCTGCAATCACATAGTTGTCTGGAGGACTTACATATCAGGGGGACATGTACCTAGTTCATACCATCACAGGAAGAAACTTGCCAACTCGACAGGGATAATTAATGTGTTAGGGGTAGTGATAGCACTTTGTCATCCATGGGCCCAGGTTTCAATGTCTTCTTCCAGATAAACCCCCTTGGAAGCCGAAGGAAACTTTTGGCCCGAGACAGATGCTCAGTATGGAGTGTTTTGCACGGTTTTGTTTCTGCAACAGTTTATAGATGAATGGGGGAATAATGACAGGGGAAGGTATATTACTTAAGTGTAGGCTGGTGTGAAGGCTTCCGAGACTTATCTGCTGTTTCCCTGCATCCTTGTTAACCTACAACCCATGGTGGTCCACAGTGAGTTTGCCTGTATGCTCGTCCACTAGACAAAATGACTTTTATTTACTTTAAAACCTGTGGTGTTGGTGTGCCAGCATTGTCAGTGACTCAGGCAGTGATTAAACACAGAAGTATTTTTCCCTACATTTATGAAACATAAAGATATTTGTTTTGATTCCATCACTGTCACTTCATTAGGCACCAGGAAAGTTAGGTTATACGTTGAATCAGTTTTGCACTTGGTTTTGTTTACTTTTCATAAATTAACATGGTAATTCACTGTAATAAAAATCTTCGTTTACACAAAGATATCAAAAGGCATTGTCCATTATTCTCCTTAATGTTACAGCTTTAGAATGTGTAGCGAAAAGCTCTGTTTATATTGCAGCTGGATAGAGCACTTACCACAGAGCGTCACATCCCAGATATGCTCTGCTTTAAGAGGCAGCAGAGGAATGCCAAATAATGAAAAAAAATACCCCAAACCACACACACACACAAACCCACCGAGTAAAAAAACCCCACCTCCTCCATTAAACATCTCCCATCATACTGAATTACTTATCTTAAACTCTGTCTCCTTCCATTTACATCCTTTCTTCTTGGTCTAGCAAGTAGCAATGAGGTACATTCCTATGGGCAGGAGAAGGCTGAGTCCTACTAGCTACAGTGTGCAAAAGAGCTGTCTGCTGTCATTAGAGCAAGAAACATCTGCAACAAAGGCAGCACAGAATTTGGACAGACTGTGCACTTTTATCATTGGCAAACAACTGATCCTTTACCATCACAAGGAATGATATGCCCTTCAGCCCCACTGTGCCTTCACATGTTTGGGGTTCTGGGTGCCCTTCTCTACTGATCCAAAGTGCTCGAGTTCCCTGCAGAGAAAATGGTTCATGCTGGCTCTGATTTCTGATGCTGCTTGGTGTTTGCCAACATGTTATTTCATTCTGCTATGTAACTGGTACTGGAGTTGCAGGCTATAGAAGAAATTACCCAACTTACTCACTTCCCACAGGTGGAAGTGAGGTACTGAGAGAAAAACAAAGCTTAGCTTAAGCTTCTGTTTCTTCTTTTCTCTCTCTTTCCTCTTTTAGGACTGTTTATGTTTGCATGAACTGCAGGGGAACTGGAAGTGCACTAGCTGATGTAGCAAGGCACAAAGCCCCTACAAAAATCTGTGTGTTTTATTTGTGTCTCCTTTGAACTTTTTTTGGGAAAAAAAAAGAAGCCAGAGAAAGGCAAGGATCTGATGGGTTAAAAATTCACTATTGTGCTTTACATCAGCACTATTGTGCTAGTGTTCTGGCCTGTACTCGCACCAGTCTCAGCTAATTTCCTTGAATGGAGAACAGCCGGTGGATGAGGTCCAGCCATGCTTTGCCATTGCGTACAACAAAAGCAGCCACAGAAGACATCTTCTTCTGTGCAGTGAGCCCACGATGGCTTTTAAACAAGTATTCCTTACTGGGTATTAAAAAAGGCTTTCAACACTGATACTTTAAAAACCAGGAGGTATATTTTGAAAGCCCATTTTTTCTGACAGTTAAGAAAATTTTTGCAGAAGTTTTATGAGCATGTATGGAACATATACTGTTAGGAATATGTTAAAAAAATCTTGCAAGTTTAATTTTGGAGATTAAAGAATAAACTTTATGGCATTTAGAAATAGGTTAATAATTAAACCTTTCATCTAAAAGATACAAAAATCTTGTATCTCTTGTATATTGATGGATGACATGATGACAAACAGTAATTTTTATTAACTTTAATGTTATCACCCACTCAAGATAAGGGGCAATAAATTAACTATGTTCCAGAAATCAACAAGTTATCGAAAGATTTATCACTCTGTTTCCAACATGTGGTTTGTAGAGCACTGGTTGTACATCAGTTACTTGCTGGCAGTCTTCACCCAACGCACCGGATTACAGTGGCTGTGATGCAGGATGGGTCTAACCCCTGCAGTAGGTAGGAGTGGATACAGTGGATGAGATGGACTGACCTAACTCCTGCAGTGGAGGCTACCCTCAAACCGCTGCAGCCCTGCCTGCAGCGCAGGCAGGAGGTTGAACTGCAAAGGAGAGGGTAGTTGCTGCAAACAGATCTTCAGCCAAGTTAGGAAAACCATGGAGCAAGAAGTATTGGTGTATTACGGAGCAACCATACCCAGGGAAAGCTCTCGGCAGAGGAAAGGGGTTAGTGTTTTGGCAACTTCTCCCTGTGGAAGGAGCCTCCCCACCCCAAGGGTCGTATCCCAGGCTGGCCAGAGGCACGTTAGCAGGTGGCCGGGGCTGTTCTCCTCCACCCAGATGGTCCCTCGCTGCTCTCCCACCTCCAGCGAGACTCCTCTTGCCATGAGGGCTTCTCATTGGACTTGATCCCAAATCCACACAGTTTATGGAAAGATTTCTGCTCAGGTCAACTGCTTTGGTTTGAGTCACTGCACGGAGGTACTCTTGAATTCTGGAGTTCAGAGTGGGGTCCTGAGCCTCCCTCAGGTGTCAGGGGAGGCGAGGGGGACGGCGACAGGCACGGCAATGCCTGCGAAGGCCAGAGTTGCTTGAACTCGTTCTCTACCTTACCCCTCCCGCCTTTGAGGGATTTTTATGGAAAACACATTTGTAATGTATTCGATTGCATCTATGCAGGGGAGAATTAGATTGGCATAAAGGTAAACAACTGGCAAATTATTCATAACTCAAAATCTGCCCGATGTCTTTTTGTTCCAAAACTTTAGAAATTAGAGACTGCTCACCAGATGTTATAAAAGAAATTACTAATTTAACTGCTAAACTGCTAAAAGGCTCACTCTGGTAATATTTTCCTGCAGAAAATGTCTGTGTCTTGTTAAATGTTTATTGAATACTGTAATTATATTACATTTGCTGTTAAACGATATTGACATTTTTGAATAAAAAGGGGTTTTTTTGTTGTTTTTTTTTTAATCCAGGCAGGATCTATAATGTGAACATCTGGTTGCAACCTAATGTGTGGCATTGAAACAAAAAAAAAATCTCCCCACCCTCAAAGAAAAAAGCCTTCTGCCAATATTTTTCTCTGTGTATTATTTTTTCAAAGTAGCTCCGGCTTTTGTAGCACCAGCTATGATTAAGTACCAGGACTTTCTCACTATCAGCAAATGTTTAAAGGCAAGTAACCAGCAAAGCTTCAGCAAGCTGATGGCTGGTGAAATAAGGATATATTTAGCAATGAAACAGCTGTTTCTTGAGCAATAACCCAGCTGTTTGGCTTGGAGAATACCTGTTAGAGTTATTAATCATATTAAAAAGTAGAAAAAAAAACCCTGACTCTGGAAGGCATGAAACAGACATTTTAAGGGCTTTTTTTATAAAAAGGTGGCTTTGTTACTATAAGGAGTGTAAGAAAAAAAAAAGCAGGAGAGGGGTTGGGAATCTTTTAGAAGTATATAGGTATTTAAATAGATGCACTTAATAGTGCTGCCAGCTACCAATCAAGTTTCTTTTCCTCATTTAGTGAACTATGCTCTTGTAAAGCACTTGCAAAATGCTTTGTATCATAGTGTTTCTGTATCCATTCCCTTCCCTCAATCTTTCTGTTGAATTACTGGGAAGGGTTCAGATGTGTTGTTGGCTAACTGTACCACTCAACGTACATTTATTTTTTCCCATTTCCTATTGGGTAATGGAAGACAGAAATTTGGCTCCCTTCAGACTTGGGACCTATCCATAATTCAAAGAATGTGATTTCTACTGGAGGCTACAGTAAGGAATATGTATAAAATTCTACCATCTAGCTGGAATGTTAAAGACAGACTTTCTTTTATAGGGTTTCCCTGTCACGCAGTAGATTTAATCAAGAGAACCAGTCAATTACAGTGTGCTTGCGCTGAACAGACGTGAGACACAACTCAAGTATTTAAATTGTAACTTGTGCTGTTCATAAAGGTGTTGCTGGCTGGGAACATCTTCAAAAGCAAAAGGTTTCTTGTATGTAGATAGGACCCAATCCTGGCTGCTGTATATGCATAAAAAGTAATTCTAGTGGCTCCATTGTTATTCCAGGTGGTCCTACACTGCACAGCTGGAACAACCACAAGAAAGATCTATGTATGGACAAAGCACATGCTCTTTGGACAATGCATTAATTCACTAAAAAGTGGACAGATGCATTTCTTTTGGCTAGGTTTTGGGGATTTTCTGACTTAGGGTACTTGAGTTTTCTTTTGCTTTATATCTCTTTAAAAAATAAGTAAATAGAACAGAACTCAGATATTTTAAACATCTCAGACCTGAGCTACTTTTTTTCAGCCGGAACTGAACATTGCAGTGTTTTTTAAGCAGAATGTAATATTTTGACCTGTCAAAATGTAATGTTTCATTTAGGGGAATCTGAATCGTAGAATAAAGACAAACTAGTTAAGCTATACTTTTTTCTTTATAGCACCAATTTTTATAAAACCATCCATATAAACAGAAACGTATCTGTCAACAATGAAAATAGCTCAGACTTCCATCAAAGAATTAATTCAGGCACTGAAGGCTACATGGTCTATCATAACTAAAATCTGCTCCCATTTATCGTGGTTTACATTTTTTGTGTTAGAGTAATCTGCCTGTTGTACTGCAGAGTGACTCGAGGGTCTGGCAGCATTCCCTCCCAGCCCCACGTGATACAGGATGAATGTGTACAATTTTGCCCTGAGGGTGGACATAGGTTCCTTGCCTCAATGGATGTAAGTTTACCTTTCTCCTTGCAGTCCTGTGACTTCTCCACACTTGAGAAGATTTTGGGAAGGAGGCAATTAGGAGAGCACATCATGAGTCCTTTTTTGGCCACCACCAGCATTAACCTGTCAATGACTCCATGGCATCTAGCAGATATATCACTTCAGCAGCTAAGCATATAATAAAAATGTGCTGCTTGGACTCAGTAAATATTATACCAAGGTATCATGTCCATACACACACAAGCAGCTCACCGTAAGACAAAGCAGCGTGAGTACTAAGATAATTTTATAGATCAATGGAATCATACTTAGCTTGCAAAAGATATTTGTGTTTTCAGATTCTGCTTTTCCCCCAAAACAACACCATGACCTAGCTTGCAGTTGTATTTTCACTGCAAGGGTTTCTTGCAACATCCAGAGAAGACAAAACTTGCATTGCGGGCAATGCAAAGGCCCACATTAATTTCAGGCATGTGGGTAGGTGGAGTTTAAACCTGGTCTTTATGTTCAGGATGCCAGAGAGTTGTGGTTTATCCCGTAGCGATTTATACACACTAGCATTCTAGTACCTCCCATGAAGCTAACATAAACGAGCCAGGGAAAAAGGTGCTATAGAAGAGATAGCAGTCAGTGAGGACCAAAGCTTGTCTCCATCGCGCACTGTGTTGCTCCACATCCCATTTCATGGCTGTATAAGTTTCATACGAGGCTGTGGGCCCTGCTGCAGACAAGTGTGGGGGCAGAAGATGTGCTTTCTGGGACCTGGCGGGCTCAGTGTGAGTCTCCCACTGGCTTCTGGAATGGACACCAGCTACAGGAATAGCAAAATTGGTCTCAAGGTACCACCAACAGCAACAGGTCTGACGTGTTGTCTGTTTGTCCATTTTTTTTTCTCTCCTAGATGAAAATTAAATGCTGGATATAATTTAACATAATATAACTGTACATTGTGTTTCTGTGGCTCTAAACAGGATATGGGAAGATAAGTGGCCTGGAAAGGTGCCATCCCTTTCTCTGCAGGTAGGTGTCCATCAGCACTGCTATTGCACAATGTTTTTCCTGGGTTGATAGTGGAATTGAAAATGTGGTTTGTAAACTGAAATTTATTATGCTGAGGGCTTACCAGGGAGGTTTTGACAGACACCTAGCATTGAATCATCTTAATGATCAAAATATCTTCTGAGATAACTGCAAAGCTTCATGGCTTATTCAGCAAGGAATTGAACTACCAAGTTCCTAGAGGCTCTCATCTGATACCTCTAGTAGGGCAAGAGAGAGGTGTGAGGTGGCAGGTCTGAAGGACAACCACGCTGACTGGATGAGCAGCAGCAGTATGCCAACTGATAAGCTGTGAAGCAGACCACATCACATTGCTGCCTTAGGTTTCTATCCTCTGCCTTTTATAAAACTACTAGGAACACCCTCATCTGTGAAATATTGAATTGGATTGAAACTGGACTGGAGGTTATTGGGATAGAGGGAAGAAGGAGGTCGGACCAGACAGATAGCTCATCCCAGAAGCTTCATGGCTTTAGAATGCCTCACTAAAAATACTGGTCAATGGCATATGACAAACAAGTACGTAGAGATACCTTACACAATTCCATAATTTCTTGATGGATTTTTAGATGTGTAGGGAAAGATCCTGTGTAAATTATCTTCATATAAATTGTATTATAACAGTATTATATTATAATATTATCATTATTATTAAACATTATAATTGTACTTTCATCTGTGTAAGTTATAATTATAATTATATATATGGATACACACATACATGCACACTATAGATGTGTGTATATATTTTACAAGAATATAAACAGAAGAATCTTACTAATATTATCTACCTAGAAATGTTTAAAAAAAAAAAAGAAAGAAAAAAAGAATTTAATTTCCTAAGTGTAATCCTTGAGAAAATTTGTTGTTTGTTGTTTCTGACCCTTCTTCATCACTCTGGAGCAAATGTAGATGTCCATTTCTTTGTGGAGATGATATGGTGTGTAAAAAAGTTCTCAAGAACTTTTTAACCAGCCAAATTGTTGCTGAGCAGCTATCCAATGAACCAAAGGAGAATTAAGACATTTGCCACTGAAACAAATCTGCCAAACAGCCTGCCAGAGTTCCCAAAGGCTGTTCAGTGTTCCTCGTCCATCATATGGAAAACCACAAGCGTATATTGTCATATCAGTGAGGCTGTTTGCTCGTCATGGGATGGGTCCCAGAACCAGAGGGGGCGTCTGTTCTCATCTCCCATCCTGAAGCTGGATACTCTGCAACTGTCTGCCTACATGCCAGTCTATCAAGAGACAAATAGTAAAAAGCATTAAAAGTTACTGCCATAATATAATCAATATTTTCCTCATCTGTAAAATGCCATCTTTTCTGAAGTTAGGCATTCCAGAAAATTAACACTGTATTAATCCATGAGAAAAATTTGAAATTATTAATTTATCTGTAGTTGTAGCCCCTTTTTGTCCATGTATTTCCAGGCTGATCATGGTTGGAATGTCATTTTGCAGAACTTTCTATTAGTGCATTGACTTCTAATGCACAGCATTTGCTATTACCTCTTTTTCACTCATTGTTGGCCTCTTGAGAGCATGGTTTCTATGGCCTGGTTGGATTAGTGTGCAAGAATTCCTTGTGAAATACTTGTGAACACATCTCTGTTAATTACATTAGAATGGGAACAGAATAGTCTCCAAATGGTGTACATTTATTTTTAGAAGACTGTACCTTAATAGCATTTATTAAATCTCTGCCCCCTCATCTAAATTCTAACATTTCATTAGTGTTCCTATTTAGTTATTTACTTTTACAGAGCAAGGATACAAAGTTAGGCTTCAGAACCCAATGCTTTGTTTTATATACAGTTACTAAATGCAGCTGAATCCAAGGAAAAATATACCAGAAAGTAGAAGGCGCCAACTGTTAGGAGTTTTTTTTGCTTGGATAGTTTTATTCAGATATGTTTTTCTTTTCATGAAAAATTCAAACATGCTTGCTTGAGCAATGCCATCTGCAGGCTTTCTAAAGACAGTGATTTTGTTCTTTCAGGTCTCCTTCAAAGACTTAAATCCATCCTAAATGTTACCCTTTGAGTTTGGTCCTATTGACTTAAACAGGACTACTTACTAGTCAAAGAGGTAAGCAGTGGAGTTGCAGTGAAAAAGACCCTGTTTGCCATCCTTTGCCAACAGACACGTTAGACAGACACATTGTTTGCCATATAAACTGGTATTGACCAGCAAGATGTCTGCCTGCCTCTTGACTTCCCACTGCTGGCATAAAAATCCTATCAAAGCAGCCTTTCACACATGACACTCAGAAAAGAGAAAAAAAAGTCCTGTGCCCTTCAGTCTCTGGGGCCAGCAATCCCCAAACTTCTTCAGAATCAGGAATTGTAACTGGGGACCCCTTTTGAATGGTGCAGATGACAGACAGGTTTCGTGCCTCTTTCTCCCAGTAAGCCTGTACAAAGAGGTCAGTGATTGTAACCTTGTAGTTCAGCAATTTCCACAGTTTAGCTTAATGCAATTAAGGACATTTTATTCTTTTTACCTGAAGAGTGATTGCATGCTCTAAATCTTCTCTAATTTTGCAGCTATTTTATTTAGTCTAATAAAAGACAATACCTCTCTCTACACACCTCACCTTGGTTACATCCTTAGACCATCATAGCTACAACACTACTTATAAAACACAATGCATCTAAAAAATAATACATCCATTTCTTCTTTTAATTTTCTTATCAAGTTGAAGTGAAATGTCAACATTTTTATAATCCATGAGTACCATGAGCAAATGTGGAATGAAAGGATGTGGAAATGCTGGTGGTCTGATCCCCAGTTGGCTTAAAAGGCAATGAAGATAGATTGTTTCTTTTAAGATGCTGCAGTCTTTTTCTTTTCCTAACTCATAATACTAATCTTTCATAGCACTGATAGTTCTGGATGGGTCTGACTCCTTGAAAAGGTCCTTATAAGGCTTTGTAGCTCCAAACCAGCTTTCTCTTAGTACCTACTTGCTCTTGGAAAAATCTTTTTCATCATGTCATGCAAAGCAAAAAACTCAAGTCAGTTTCTCTTCTTAGCACTCTCAGCCATTACATCCATGAGCTAGGAGGACAAAGGCATGCATGATATATTACTAACTGCATTAACATTGTAGTGTTAGAAGGAGGAAATGATACACAGTCCTTGAAGTCAACAGAAGGACCACTGGAAGTCCACAGAAAGTCAAGCTGTTTATCCATTTTCAGTTGTTTTGTAGGCACTGGGACAGAGGCAACTTTGCCTTTGAAATGAAATGCAATACACAGAATAAATATAAACCAGACATAAATCAGAAAACATGGATAGAAACAACTCTTCCTGGTACCAAAGCTAGTTCTGGGAGTACGTCCTGATAAAAGTCCACATGTAAGATCTTTAGAATAGGGGTTGCTCTCTCCACTACCATAGCATTTGCTGGGAAGGCAAAAGCAAATCAGTGCTTTTGGTCCATGATGGAAGTAAAAGGAAGTTGGTGGAGGTTTGGGATGTTTCTTTGAGGTACGGGTCTCCATAAAGTTGGAAGAAAAGAGATTTTTTTGAAGGCACTGAAATCAGGTCAGTAGAGAAACTGATCTCTGAAACCATCTCTGGTTTGGATGCAGCAGGTGTAAACCAAGCCTACAAGAATAAATGAGATGTCTCTGGGTCAGGCTAGGTTTATGCTGTAGCTGAAGCACTGACAGATAACCTAAGGGTAGAATTAAAAAAATCTGTCTTTCTTGGTTTTTGGAACTTCAGGCATGAACACTAAATCTGACCTAACTGAGCCAGCCTCTGAAGGTCCCTTCCCAACTAAATCATTCTGTGATTCTAAGTATGATCTTCTTATGCTGTAGTGTATTTTGCAGTACTGGTGAGTCACAAAAATTTCCAAGTTACAAACATTGTACATGAGGGATTGGTTTTGTTCAGCAGCCTATAGGACGGTGGCCTGGGCACTAGCTCCATCAAATCCTATTTTGCTATTTTATCATGCATGCTCCCTGTAGCAGAATGTTTTTTTAAGTCTTGCAACCAAAACAGTTTGTTTTTGCAGGTTCTCATCTCCTGTTTTCTCTTGCTCCTTTTACTGCATACACAAAACAAGCACCACTTACAATTCTTCATTACTAACATTATCTACACATAGACAGCTATCCACCAGTTATGCTCTTTCTCTATAGAAAAACAATTGTAGTCTTTAGAAAGCTAATGCTAAGCCTCATTCTTCTGTTCAAGACTTGGAAGGGCATATAAGTCATCACAGTGGGAGCTGGTAAAGACCCTATTAAGCCAGTATCAACCTGATGTATTTCTTTAACAGAGACATCAGCCCTCAAGCCATTATGCTCACTGCTTATCCTCTAATATTGCATAGCTACTTTGGCTAAAATATATGGAAAGCTATAGAAGTGCCTTTCATCTGCTATTGTGATACCTTCAGGCTTTTATGCAGGAGGGTGGTCTTATGATTACAGCATGGAACAAGAAGTCAGAAGAGCTTTCTTCATTCCTAGCCCTCACCCAGATTTTCTGCAGGACTTCAAACAGTTCATCAGAGGCGGAGGAACTGGATGGACAGTGGAGAGAGTGGCCAGAGTTCAGTATGCACAGACTGTGTGAAGGTAAGAAATGAGCGAGGCAAAATTTTCTCTGCCTTGGGCCTTAAAGTAATGGGATGTACTTTACTGTTTCTATTGATTAAATTTAACTATCTCATAGTTATATCACTATAGTAAAGGAGTGTTTCCTAGATTGCGCTGCATCAGTGCCTTTCTATGAACTTCTGTAGATAACTGCATGTGCCTTTTCTTTGTCTTCCCTGCCCCGTTCTTCTTTTCCAAGTTATCCAGGAAGCTCTCAAGAATCTTTAGACCTATCACTCTAAAATGCATTGCGTTGTCTGGCATCAGAAAGGTAAAATGCCCGAATCCATCAAATTAACATTTCACCATTGACAAAATGAGATATATTGTTATCAGAGATTTACATACTTATTCATTGCTATTGCTTGCATAATTTTTTTTCCCTCAGTGCTTTTATAAACCTCCAAATGAGGTTGATTCCTTCTGCTGAGAGATTTAGTTGTTGGTATATGTTTTCCGTGGGAATGATGAAAGCCAGCTAGAATTACTGCTGAGTGAACTAGAGCAATCCAGGATTATGATGAATGGGAGTAGTGAATGATCAGTGACTGATGTAAGCAAAACATTACTGAGTTTGAAGCGCCTATAATTAGAGGGACATGATACATCAACTGAACATTGCCATGTCAAACATAGGACAAATATGATATTCGTCTTTAAGTACTGAAAGCCTTTGAGTGAGAATTTAGTTAATCACAAAATGGCGTGTGCTGAATTTGGCAAGTGAGAACTAAAATATTGGGAAATGTTTCTTCGGAGCTCAAGCTGACCCTGGTCACACAAAGTCCTGCCACCCTATTACAAAGTTTTGGTCTTGTCACTAAGCAAGAAGTGACCCTTTTCTCCTACAGCATCTCATACCTGCTAGGCTCCTCTCTGAACTACCTCAGGAAACATTACCCTGTGCTCAGGTTGCTGCCTAGAAATAACTTATTTGGCCCCTTGATTTGAATTGATAGGTCAGTTTTTTTATTTCTTTGTCCAGTAGAACATATGGCTCACAGACTACAGGGTGGTTACATCAGGATACTATCGTAAGGCAGCAGCTGGAAAGCTTACCTCTAAGGGCAGTATTTACAGAGCTGATGATCATACTTAAAAGGATGTGACCCATATACAGGAAATCACGGAGATAAAGAAACTCTGTTTTTCTAGTGAAATCTAAGAGTTTCTGAGGCATAACTCAAACCTGATTGTGGGCAAGAGTAGGTTATAATAGAACATCGCTTCTGGAGGAGAAACCAAGCAGGTCAAAGTAATTGGCTTTAATTAAAGGAGACAGAAAGTGGACAGAATATTGGTTTTTGAAGGCAGGACATCAGGAGTGCAGATCTTTACCTCCTGTACAAAGCAGTATGTATAATCAGAGTACTGGTGGCATACAGTGGACCTTAGGTTCACCTCAGTCCTCATTTCCTGAGGTTCTTTTGACACCACTGAAGTGTATTAAAGACAATCTTCTCTGGCAGCATTTCAAGAGAGAAGGGATATTATGAAATGCAGCGAGAGCAGAGAAAAATAAATGATCATCAGTAATGTCCTTTTAACATTGTGTGTGTAGAGGGGGAGTGTGAGCATGTGCACACATGTAAGTAATCTGGATTTAAACTGATTTTTAGATTAAATGCTGTCAGATGCACAAAACCAACAGAAAAAAATGTTTCTGTTCTATGTTGCCCGGATTTGGGTAAGCTTAGCTGGCACCAACTGTAAGTAAAGAAGAGCGATTCGTATTGGTGCTGCTCCTTTTAGGAGAAATAACTGGTAACTGGTCATGGTGTTTCATACAGGCTTTGTTACATCTCTTTCCTTTTGCCTCTCTAAAGGAAAATAGACCAGGGCCAGCACACTGTATATATTAGCAGGTTAACATACTGGGCCATACTTGCACTTTATTGTAAATGTTTTTGGTACTTCTTCTAACTCTGTGTTTACCTTGGGTATTTTCTTAGTTCACACATGTGAAATAACAGCTGGGACTTGCCAAAATATAGCAGTCAAGTGCTGTACATGTAGTAGCTTTAAAACTAACACAGGTGTCCTAGATCCCTTACACAGAATAAACAGAAGCACACGATCAAGAGTGTGTCTAACTCCTCTTTTCTGGAAATGACGTGTCTTGAAATGCTTGATCTGACAATTGCTCTGGTGTCTCAAGAAAAATGCATCACATGGGTGAAATGCTGTTGATTTCTACAAACAAGTACACCATCTTTTTTTCTTTTAATAGAAATGTAGTATCATAACCTGAATCTACCAATTTCCACACTTTTTCTTTTTTTCAAAGGAAAGGCAAGTACATTTAATGAGCTCAGTTCACTCCTGGGTCACACCAGGAGCAGAAGGACAAGACCTCCATCACTGGAAAGACCACCCAGAGAGGAGGAAGCTGTGCTTGCGCAGGAGGGAGGTAAAGAAAGAAGGTCCTGACGGTTTTCCTCCAGAGCCCAAGCCATGAGTGCCAGCAGCCTCACTAGCAGAAGCCCAAGGACCCTGGCTGTGCAGAAGGGGCCTGTTTCTTTTCAGTGTGAGTACACCTCATTTCCTTTGTGCTGGCAAGGCTGTCTGTGAACAAGAACATACAATTGCAATGAGCCGCTCAGTTTTTTTATGGTAGCTTTTTCTTTTGTTGAGAGTTTTTGTTTCCATGATGTTACATTGTGCTGCCGTTTCTGTATCTGAAAAAGAAATAAAATAGGACATAGTACAGCTATGGCAGCTACTATACACAGAGAAGGAACTTGCCATGGGTTTACATAGCTGTAGCCAACTGGAATTGAATAAACTTTCAAGAATCCCACTGATAATGCACAGGAGGTATGGGAATTCAGGACAAAATTCAGGGAATTTTGTTCTCAGAGCAGTTTTGGCTCCACAAAGATGACATACATAAAAGTGATATGCCCATGGGGACACCTGTGCCATCTTGTTGCCTGCATAACTGACTGGAAGTAGATAAAACAAGCCTAGGCACACACAAGAAAGAAGAGCAGCTGGTTGATTCTACCAAAGAAGTATTGCTTTGCAAGGGTACCATTCAGAGTAGCATCCAAAGTATTGTAAGTGAAGACACTTACTTGGCAAATTCACTCAACAGGAAGTTGTATTTTGCATAGTAATTTCATTGACCTACGCTTTCTCATGAAAAGGTATGATTCATATTGTCTGTAAGGATAGAAATTAAGCTGTTGGAAAGTAACCATCAGTTCTCTGGAATCAATGTACTCAGTTTAAGAATTTGTGAGTCTGGACAGAGGTTTTCAATACTAAAAATACAGCTAATTTTGACAAATGCTTTCGCATTATTAGCCCTAGCATGCAAGATCCTATGGAAGTATCTGGGGTTTTGCTGCCATAAAAATAAAAGCTGGAAATTTATTTCTAATTACACCATAAAAGTGTTTTCCATAAAGACTATAAAAAAATTACCTTAGAAAGGGTTAATTATGTAAATGTCCAATGCCAAAAGACTTGTTTTCACTGCAGGGCTATTATAAACTAAACTTCAAATGTTGCCCGTAGCTGCACTAAGTCTCTGTGCCTGAAAGGTTGTCTGCTTTTTCCAGGTGAATTAGTTGATCTGATGAAAGATACTACCTCGCCTCAGAGCTTACCTTGCTGGTTTTGTAGATATCACAGCTTAGTAAATCTTACTGAGTGTTTTGTCCCGACCTTTCTGTAGAGGTAAAAGTGTCTTGGATTCAGATCTAGATTCCTGAATACTTTTCTTGTAGATAATGTATTGCATTTAGTTTTGCGCATTGTGCCTGGCCAGGACAGGATTAGCACGGCATTATTCGATTGCAGTAGGATCAAGGACATGGATTAGAGCTGCTTCACAACCAAGAAAGTTGATGATCCTGAAGGTAAACTCCCCCACTTGGGGACAGGAGATGAAGAAAGTAAGATTTAATGATCTGCTTTGAGAAAAGGGTAAAGCCAGTCTATGTCCTGGTTTCCCAGTGTATTCCAGTTATCCCTTGGGATAACTATATTTTAATACAATACCAGCTTTCTTTTTAATATGATCCTTGAAATTTCTTTTAGGCCACCTAAAATGTCATGGCTTTTTCCTTCATCAATCAAAACATATTTTTTTTAACTGCAGGATGTTTGTTCAGTAGAGCTTGCTGTTTTTCTTTCATTGATTTTCTTTTTAACACGCAGTTGTTGAAAACTTAATTTTGAGTTTAGTCAGCTTTGTTCAAGATGCATTGCTGTTCCAAGTAGAATTTGTGGTATGTTTTCTGCAGTCTGGTGTAAGCGACGTATGGCATGATGGATGATGTTTGGAATAAAAAGCTGAATGAATACAGGCATTACCAAAGCTGCTTTCTTGATCTGAAAAGAGAAATCCCTTTCTTTGTTACTTCTTGATAAGGAATTTACAGCGATACAGTGCTGGAAAAAAATCCCTCTGAAAAATAAATGCTACTTTATACTTAGCAGTAAGATGCAGTTTGTGGCTTTTGTCTTTTGTATAAAAACCTTGTGAACATCAAAACATTTTAAGTGTCGGGGGGGGTGTTCCTTTTTTGACTTTATGGTCAGTTATTAATGTTTCTGTGTAAAACTGGTACCTCTTCCCCTGGAAAATTTTGCTCCTATCTATATTAGTGTTGCCCACCCAATGTTAGTAGCAAGCACTCGTTATTGCTACTTTTGTAGTTCTGCCTAGGAAAGCCTATCCAGTCCTCTAATGCCTGACAGATTAATTTGCTGTCTTAGAAAACTGCATATAGTGACCTAAATGCACGGTGCTCAGTTTTCAGCAAGGCAAGAATGCATTACTACTATCAGGTAATCTCCTGAAATTCAGCAGTTTGGGGATTTTCTCTTACTCTCAGATGGGGAAGAAAATGACCAGCTTTTCCTACATCAGGGTCCAGGGAAATGTCAGCTGTGGGCAGAACAGCTCTGCGTTGTGGCAAACTCGGATTTTAGGTGATATGGCACACAAGGCTTTGGTGGGAATATTGTGTCACTAATTCACCCCCTCCATTTATTTGGGCTGCTGGGCTTTTTTTCCTCTGGGGATAATTCAGAGCAGGGACCACAGCTGATTGCCAGGATGTTCCCTTTAGCAGTGGCAGAGGAGCACGTACTCTCAATGACTACTCGGTGTTGTACATTTGAGAGCTGTTGTATATACTGTTGGAAAATAAGCCGTAACTGCCTAAGCACCACGCCATTTTGGGTGGGCTTTAAGAAACAAGGAACTGTGGGGCACAGCCCGCTTCTTATACCTGCTGTGGAGAGCAAGTGAAACAAATTTTAAAATAGATTTGAATTGCCTTCATACTGTTAGCAACTGTCATGCTTTGGAGAGGATATAGATGATGTTCTTCAACCAATGTTTTTTGATCTGTATTCTTAGATCACTAAGAAAGCGAGCATGGTGTCAGTAGGCCGAATGTCATGGTATCAGGTCTGTGCATCCAAAGACATGGAGACTGGCCAGGACCAAAATCCACCAACCAGAAGGGATGCAGCTCTGTAACTGCAGGATGGTGATCCATGGGAATCTATACACACAGCTTATTTCCTCCGTGTTCCCTCTCAGTTGTATGGGTATATTTGGCCATGCAAAGCATCTTAATCTTTGAGAATGGAAGCTACTAATGAAGCAGTATCTTTCAGCACCATATCAACTTGCATGCTTAATTTAAACACTGCAGTTGTCTGCCCAGTAGCTTAATTAGCATGGCATGAAATTAGCATGAAAAATTGCAAGTCCCTGCTGTAAAACAGTTAAACAAATTATCTCTTCCACAAGTAAATTCTTGTTATAACTTCGACAGGCTAAATTCTCAGCTAGCATGAACGTGCATAACCCACATTCCAGGTGTGGTTTTACACCAGCTGAGAATCTGGCCCCAATAGCTTTATGCTTTCTGCCTTAATAGTGCCGTGTGGTAAAGAAGTGATAACGGCCTTACAAGTAGGGAAAACATCAGGTCCTAAGATCTCAGAGGTCATGGAGCAGAAAAAGCAGCCTTCCAAGAAGTTTGAAGGCTGCAGAAGTCAAAGCACACTGATACAAGAGCATAATCTCGAAAATACAATGACAAATAGGAGAGTTAACTAATAGCTTCATTCTGAATTGCTAAGCACAGGCAGATTTAGCCTCCCTACCTGCAGAAGTTGTTAGCCAATGTGATTATCTTGCTGATAACACAGAAATCTCCCAGGGAACAAGTTGTGCCTGAACCACCACTCAGACCCTGATGAGTTCCCCACCACCACCTCTCCCCTCACATCCACACTCTCCTCCTCCTCTTTCCTGGTGCTAGCTGCCTGTGAGGGGCAGGAATACATGGAATCTCCATCCCAGTCAGGGAGTGTCGCGAAGAGCCTGGAGCTTCCCTGGGGATGATGGCACCGGTGGCTTGCTAGAGCAGCTCCTGTCACTGATTTCAGGAGGGTCCACTGCTGCTTTCCAAGAAACGCATTTCTAACCCTTGTGGCTGTAGAGAGAAACCTTAAAACCTGAATTCCCAACAGCTCAAAAAACAGAGGATAAATGAAAGGAACCCCATCTTTTAAGTCAAAGCTGCTTTGGTTTTACTTCCTCGCTTTCCCTCCAGCTGTGGCCGAACCCCAGGGCGGCTGCTTTCTGAACAGAAGGCAGCCTCCAGGGCCAGCGAGTGGATTTGGGCTGAGATGGGCCTCTCCTTCCTCTCCTCTTCCCTCTGTCCGCCCCACACCTGCGGGCAGGGATGGGGTGGGAAGCCCTCCGGCACTACCCCACAGCTGCAGCGTGTGGAAGCACGGGGCAGGAGGAGGTTAGTGCTGAGCTGTGTGCACTGGCGTGACCAGGACCGCACAAAGGCGACCGTGTGCTCTCAGCTGGACGTCGTCGGACGCGAGGGCGTGCTGCTTCCCAGAGGTACTTTTGTCTGTGGGCAAGTAAGCCCACTGCCCGCTTTCAGCAAAGGCTTTCAGACGTTCCCCTGAAAAGGAAAAAGGAAGTTTTGAAAGGTGGGATCTGAGGAAAGGAAGTGACTCATGGGCTCAAAGAGAGATGGGCAGGGAGCGACAGCCGGCCCAGGCAGCAGAAGCGATCCCCGACTGTGCCGAGTCGTGGGAATGGGGGTGAGGAAGGAGCCTAAGGCTGGGGAAGCTGAGCTTCAGGAACAGCTACAGTCCTACGCTTGCCTCCTGGGCACAGGATTTTTAATGTATCCCCCCCCGCAGCCAGCTTCCCAGGCTCACCGGCTTGCCTGGCTGCTCTACACGTGTGGTTTGGAGGTGACTCCTCCAGCTCTGGAGGTGATTCCTCCAGCTTTGGAGGTGACTCCTCCAGCTTTGGAAGTGACTCCTCCAGCTTTGGAGGCGATTCCTCCAGCTTTGGAGGTGACTCCTCCAGCTTTGGAGGTGACTCCAGCTGCCCCCGGCCGGCAGACCCCGGCAGGCCCCACGGGGTGCGCGGCAGCCCCGGCACGGCAGCCATGGCTGCGGCCCTTCCTGGGATGGTCCGAGGGGGAGGAACGGCGGCTGTGGTTTGGGTGAAGAACAAGAGATATTTTTGCCCTCGTTTTACGTTTTGCAAATAGCTGTCTTTTGTCACGTTTAAAGCAGTGAGAGCAGACATGGGTTGGGTTTTTTGGGGCTTCATGAGAGACGCGACATGAGAGTCATGTTTGGGAATCTCGCACCGGTCCCTTGCAGAGCTTCTTCATCAGGGTGGGCTTTTCTCCACCACGGGGATGCCCTTTTCTGCCTGACTGAGGCATGAGCTCTTTTCCTACACCCTCTTCCGCACCTTGTAATCTGTGTAGCCTCTGGTAGAATGAGTTTTCTCTCCTAATGAGGAAGCTCTAACGGTCAGGACTTTGTGAAAACTAAACGAGGAATTTCCTGGCTTTCAAACAATTTCCCCCCTTAATTATGATGTTCTAATAATATTTTTTTTTTTAATTAACTGATCTCTACTTGATCCCTCGTGTGCGGAGTATTCAAATAATAAATTGGCTGCAATTCTGTACTGTGTCTCCCAGAAAGGAAGTGAGGCCAGAGATAACATGATGTTACCTTTTGTTCTTTTTATTTATTTATTATTTATTTATCTTTAATGAGTTGTCCTATGGACTGAGTAAGGTATATCAGATGAGAGTTCTCATTTTGAATGTTGAATTAGACCCTTTTTTTGTTCAGATCAGTAGTGTTACAAGACTCACTCTCCACTCTAGTTGAGATGTGCACTGCAGGAATATTACCAATCCAAGTTTTACTGGCTTTTGCATTGTGGCATTGACTAGTCTATTTGTACTGTGCATGTAAACAGAATTGCATATTAGTTAAGCACTTCAGGCATTGTTTAAATCATCTTCTTCCCCAGAGGACTACAGAGCTAGAACTGGGAAAGAACTATTTCCTCCATCACTGAGGTCACAGGAGTGGAATTAAAACAAATGGTAAGAGTTTGCTGTAAAAGCTGAAAATAATGCTCTACAATTACATCTGCAAAAGCTGTAGGTAATTATGTTCTGTGTGCACCTCCAGAACTGAAGTGTCACAAAGACACACAGCTTCTTGCAGACAGCTTTAGCCAGTTATTAGTTGAAGCTTGGTTTGAAAAATGTTGCAGCTAAAACCCGTGACTATTCATCAAGGGAAAGATGTATGCAAGATGTCTTTTCTTCTGTGCCCAGAAAAAAAGTAGTGTCTTGTAGAGCCTTTCCTGAGAGTTAATAAAGGTTAAGATTCAGTTCCTGGCTACAGCAAATGGAGCTCGTCTAATCTTCATTAATTTTACTTGGTTGTTTAAAGAAACAGCATTTTCATGTGTCACGTCCTGCTATTGATTGGATCTTACCTTTTGTCCACCTTCCTCTTAGGCTTTTCTGTATTTTAAGCTTTTCATTTTTCCCCATATCTATAAAACTAGGACATGCAGCCTGAAGATATTGATCTGGCAAAGGCAAATAAATTATATGCTGTGTGCTGTGTTGTCATGCCAAACTGCTTGGTCCTTTCCTAGGATCTACTTTTGTTTTATTCAAGCTTCTGGAAGAACCTTCATATCAAATAATTATAGTAAGGATTCATGACTTGCACTTGATAATTTTAGCCTTCTCTGGTAAAAGTGCCTAATCACTGGTAAGTCCATTTGTACCATTGGCACAGTTCCTTACTTATTTTGTATTCTAGTCAAGACAATGCTTATTTAGCTCAATCAGTGACCAGCTGATTGACAGTCAAATCAGTAGCAAGTCATAGAGTATGTCAGTTCAGATTTTGAAGTACTCCTTGTAGACACTTGTAGCATCACCTCAGTGCTTCATGACACCGTGCTCCTCACTCTTTCATCCAAAGAATCAGCTTTTCCCCAGTGAGTACCTTAGCCATCAGCACTTAAAAGGGAGTAGACCATGGCAATCATGTGAAGCAGCCCCTGAGGCCAGCTTGTAAATAATGTCACTCATGTTTTCACGCACCTGATGGTGTTACACAGATGCAGCAGCAGAGCTCAAAAGTATGTTCCTAAATGATTATGTATTGCATGGTATTCGGCTGCCTACATCATTTCCTCCTTGCCTCTCACATGCATCTTTTGGCGTATTAGAACTATTATGAGTTGTATTAACAGGACCAAATTTAAAAGGCTCTTCTAATATAGTTTCAAGGGTCACTCTCCAGAACTTTTGTATCTGTGTGGATCTCAGTAAATCAGCAATTATTGTATTTCTTTGAAACCCAAAGGCAGATTAATTCTTACTCCATTTTTTCACTGCCAACCCCAACATACCTTTACTTATATTTATGAGAGGTTATGGGCTCCCTCTGGTGGTTTTTGAAAACTGGAAAACTAGTAGAGGAACATAAATCAAAACCCCAGTAGTTTTGTGCGTAAGTTGTTGTTGATCGTTTGCAGAAGGCTGCGTGCCTAATTCCTCCTCTGTCTGTCACCACACTTGTTTTTAAGTTGAGCTAGGTGGTTTTTTTTATCGAGGCATTTTACGGTGGTGATGTATCTTGAGAGAGGAGAAATGCCTACTCATGTATCAGAGAGCAATGAGGTAAATAATTCTGCTAAGGGGCTGTGCTTTCATTAATGGTTTCACCAGCAAAACCTGCATGTGTCTGCTAGTTCTTCACCTCCTTCTACTAGTACAACACCTGCACTGCAGTTGAAATGACTCCGTAGCTATTTACTGTAGAAATATATTGTTTAATTCTTTTTTTTTTTTACTGGTAGCTACTGTGAAAATTAATGATAACATAAACAGAGAGTCAGACCCCACTCTTAAACAGCCATTTTCTCGATGTAGCATTTATGCCTGCAGGCTGAAGGGGAAACAAAAAAAGAAAACATTGATATGGACAATGAATTTCTCTTTCTACCGAGGCTCAAATACATGGATATGCCTTTTGCCGGTGAAAAGAGAACTTGTATAGGAATGTTCCGCATTAATTCACAGCTAATTACAAACATACAGAACATGCAAGGTGAAAATTGCTTCTAATCGTGTTCTGCTTCTGCAGAAGTCAGCGCTGACTTGCAGGCAGTCTGGCAGTGGGCTAGAATTTCAGTGCAGGCGTGTGCATGGGGGCTGAAGCCCGAACTCCGCAGCCGGGATGCTCAGATGCCAGTTGCGCATCAGCGGCGTGACTGCTGCGGGAGCGTTTGGGCAGCCAGGTGACTACTGGAGCCCACCGTGTCTCTGGGACAGTCCCCTCAACCTTTGCTATGATGACTCCCCAGGCTCTTCTCCCAGAGCAACTGCATGATGGTCTGGAGAGGAAAATGGGGAACTACCTTTGATCTGCAGGAGTCCAGAGGCATCGTGGTTAAACTTCCTATCGATTTTCCTGCCTTCCAAAGCAGAAAAGCTTTTTTTCCATGGTGTTTGACATAAACAGTAGTTGTAGGGAAGTAATGAAGGGAAGAAGACTAAGAATTGAGAAAGAGTTTTACCTGTGCAAAGGTGTGTGGTTGTGTTCAAAATACCTCTGAATTACTGTAATTTTTTGGCTAACTAATTCAATCCTTCTGTCCTGTTTGATTAAAATTCAGGAAACAAATCAGTTGCATTAAAATAACATGACTTCCACCTTTTTAATTTTGATTGTATTAAGCAGATGCTATTGGATAATTTGGTCACTGGCCATAGGAAATTGCCATTTAATTTAATATTAGAGTCAAATTTGGAGTTAGAAGAAGGCTCTAAATCAGGCTATGTCATGTAATAAGGGGTGAGCAAAATCCTGGCCCCATGACAAAAATGGCAGTGCTCCCATTTTGTTCCATGGAACCAGGATTTTTACTCAAATGACTTAACTAAAAGTCTTGTTGTTAACTCTACGGGCACAATTATATTTCTAAAATCTGTAGGTAGCTCCCATCAGGCGGCACCCTGCTTCTGAGAGTGTTACAGGTGTTATTTGCAGATTACAATTAGGAAACGTGCCTCTTTTTTTTTTTTTAATAATAACTTTTACTCCACCTAAGAAATTTGTTCAATATTCAAAATTTCTGACCTGATGCCAACAAAGGGCTCAGCCCTGCAAGGTGCTGAACACTGGCTCCCATCCAGCAAGGCACTTAGGCATGTCCTTAATCTTAAACATGGGTCTAATCCCCAGGACTTCACCAAATAGAAGTTAAAGAGCCAAGTACCCTGCAGATGCGACCCCCAAACCTCCTCTCCATTGGTCTTCTGTAGAGCTTCCATAGTTTTGTTATAGTAATATGGTAAGAATTAAGCCAATGGCATTTAAGGTATTGTTTTAAAAATACTGCACAAAGATAATATATGCTATATTGTACAGTAGATCAGTTTTCAAACCAGGAAAATGAAGTTTTCTGCAAGCTTCAGCTCCTTTGTTTTTTCGTACAATAGGGAACACTCTTGCAGCATCTTACGTGGTTTTGATTATAGTATTTGTAATTCTTTAAATATTTATTCTTCAGCAGTTAAGAAACTTGGTGAAGGGGAACTTTATAAACATTTATCATGGATCAAGTGTTCACATGGAAAGGAAATGAGGCTTTCTCTTTCTATAGGGAAGAAGTACCTTTTCATAAAATCTGTGGCCTCAGTTCAGCAGAGCATCTTGATTCAGGACAATGACTGAGCATATACCCAGCTTTACACACAGGTCCAAGTTCTGTAAAAGTTGTCCAGACTCCCCAAAACACATAAATGCTGCCCTGAATTGGTGCCTGTTCCACTTAGCTGCCCATGGATCACTTCAGCGGTATTAGATGTGCCATTCAGCATTCACAGCATGCAGCTCTCCAGAAGACAGATGAATAAACTCTGCCTTCACCACCTGAAAGATCTGTTTGCTCTGAGGTGATTGGCAGTGGTGTCATGTGAAATACCACCAGTCAAATTCTGTTTGATTAAATAATTATCACACATGACCAAAAAATGTACCAATATGTGTGAAAAGAAATTAAAACTCCCCAAATTCCCTCTACTTCCTTCCTTGCTCTGTTAATTGCTCTTTCATACGCAAGTGACACAATTATTGACCTTAAACTAAAAAGGTTCCAGGTTAGGTATGGTACTTTGGACTTAAAATATTCTGTGCTGATTAAAATTTTTACACAGCTTATTTGAAACAGCTTCCCTGAGAAGAGGTGGAAAGTACATCACTCAGTAGACCCCAAATAGTTTTCAGCGCATTCAATCCCACAGAACTTTTCCTAGGGAGGCGCTGGAACTGAAAGGAGATTGTTTCTGCCTCCTAATGCAATTAATTAGGGTCTCTTTTGTGGCCATTTTTCCAGGCTCTACCTGGGCAGAATTCCCAGTGACTTTAGTGTAATTAGGACTGTTAAAAAGACTCGCAGGATGGCTTCCAGTTCTCCCAATGGTGAAAGACAATCAAAATGGTGTGTACCTCGTAAATAAATATGATCAACCAGGTACAGGCACAGCTGTGATGTAAATGGGTGCAGGGGGTCAGGGCAGCACAGCTAGGCACCACTGGCTGCTTGCTCTGACGTGGGATCACGCCCGCGCTAGTAGCGCGGTAAAAACATTATTAACGCTGCCTGCTGGTATTGAGATGGATACACAGAGAAATCTTGGCCCCACAGAGACGGGTGGAAGATCCACCATCTCCCCCGCTTCCACCCTTGGCTGCAGTTGTTTTGTGTGCTCCTCTGCCAGCCACCCTCTGTAAAGAGCCGAGGTAGTGTGGGGTCTGGCTGGTGCCACAAGGGTCTCCTGCGATGCCGCAAGTGCCACCCTCAGCTGACAGTCATAACATCAGCTGGATAGAGTAAAAACGGGAGGAAATCTGTAGGGAAAGGTTGGCTGGATTCTTTAGCTGCGTTCGTCTTTCTCTTTAAGTTTCTTTTCTTTTTCATTTTGTTCTTCATGTTTTAGGCACTTGTTCTCAGGATGAAGGTCTGGCACAGCACCTTCTGTCATCAACGGGAGCCCTTCCTCTGAGTGCAGAAAGAGATACAGTGTCTTCTTTTGTGCTCTTTAGGTTTTTATTTTCTGAAGTGCTTTGTCCAACTCCTCTTCAGATATCTTCCGAATACCACTTTGTCTACAAAGGCTGTGCTAAAATAAAAGTGTTTCATTCCTGATGCTGTGCACGTCTGCTTGATTGGGCAGTATTTCTGGATTCCAGGCAGATTTACTCCGAAAGTGGCATCACTCCACCTTGGTCAGTATCTGTTGATGGTATTACTCCAGACAAGCCTGACCTATTGAAATGTGATGTTTCTCATACTAGTTTCCCAAACTAGCGAGGCTGTTGCTATTTCAGGTGGCTTAAAAATATGTGCACAGTTTGTACTTTGAATGTTTAATAAGCTTAAAACATGAAATATATAATGCAGCTTGAACTTTCTAGTGTTATTTCATCACCAAAAAAGCAAAGTCTTGAGGTTCAGCAATTGCCTTTGTCAGAATGTAAATTCCAGCATGTAATACCCAGGCTGTATGTTTCAGGAAATCAGTATTAACCTATTAGCATGCAGTTTTCCTTGGAGAAGAGCCATCTTCACACTGAGCCTGTATTCCTGCTTCAAACCTTCCTGTCACTGTTCCGTATCCACGACCCAGCCTAAGGCTGCCTTTGACGGTTCTCCAGCCATTTCCTGCATACTGCACTAGCACTAATTGAAAATTTGGGTGGCCTTGCTTATTTATTTTCCTGGAATGTAGTGGGTTATATTTTCATGGCACTTTCTCAGCAGTGCAACGTTTCAATTTCAAAACCGCTGCAATATGAGGAAAAGTACCCCCCAAAATTAAAAAAATAACAATAAAAACCAGCATACCTTTGATTAATTTTTACAGTAGTTCTTTTGTAAAAATATATAATGGAAAAAGAATTCAGTGTTGCTTTTGTCTCTCAAGATCAGAGGAAAGAGCAGCAATTTAAATGCACGTACAAGATGATCACACACAGACACAATGAGGCATGAAACTTTAAATGTACAGATGCCATGGAAATGAAAAGATAATATAACGTGTATTCTTTGCAAGTCTTGCAGAGTTCAATAGCTACATAATGTGTGTGGAGGGAAGAGAAAAGCAGCCCCCCTGCACTCTCTAGGAAAATTCCAGCTATGTCTGGATGTGCCATTGGCACTAGCGCCGTACTTTGCCTCCCTGTATTTCTGCAGGAATGTAATTCCACAGCAGCCAGGGTTAGTGTGTCACTGTTACCTCTGTGCTTGGAGGTGCATGTGCTTGGGTATGACTGTCTGTGTAAGATTTCAAGTTTTGATCAAATACTTTCCCCAACCCCTCCCCAAAATTTGAAACCTACATACATTTTTTTTTAATGCCTAAGTATTTTGGTTTACTGCAATTTTTTTGCAAAAATTGTGTGTGCAAAAATTAAAGGCTGGTACAGCCAGGTCAATATCAACAAATAGTAGTATCCTATTTGTTTTTTTCCTAATGTGCTAAGTGTAACTATTGAAGTCTTTTGAGAATCATGTTTTGTTTCCCGAAATGTAGGCATAAGGAAATGTTTAACAATAAATGTGCCATTAAGATGCTGATTTATATGTCAGAAATTATATGGAGGAAGAGTGAACTGAAGATGGAGTCTGTTTTTACCTACAGGCGTACACCTTAAGGACTACCCAACTATTTGAATTTATAGATGTTTTAGAATGGAGACAAAACTGGAGGCTGAAAGTGAAAGAAATTTTAAGAAAGGAATTTTCTGCTCCTAATTCTGATTTTTCACGATGCCAATTTGGGGTTTTACCTGTAACTTGGAAATTTGCAGACTTTTTAGTCATGCACCAAACATTTTCTTGTAAACAAGTAAAATAACAAAATAAGCAGGGGTGGGTTTTTTTTGGTTTGTTGGGGGGGTTTGCTGGTTTGTGTTTTTTTTTCTTAACAGAGACAGCCTCAAATCAAAGTGTCAGCCCTAGCATTCCCCCATTTCCTTCTTTAACAAGACTAGATCTCCCCACTGGGGAAGTCCAGATTTGGAGTGGACCTCTCCAGCCTGTTCCAAATCCTATTTCCAGACTCGCTCAGTATGCATTTCCCAGAGAGAAGGTTGATTTTGGCAGTTAAAAAGTGCCCCAAGCTAAGGGTAGCGTAGCAATCGATCAAAGTGTATCTTGCATGTGCATATTGTGCCTCGTTACAATTAACAGTGAATTCTGGTTCAGCTGGATATTACAGATTCCCCAAAGTGTAACACAAGTGATTAAATAAACACTTCCCTTTGTATTTATGGCTGGTTAATTTTGCCTGGTAAATGTGAGCAGTAATCAATTAGGAAAAATGGGTTAAAATGGAAGATGGTGCTCCCCTCGCCCTGTCTCTCCCTGTTGCGGGCTCCTGCCCCTTGTCGAGGATGCAGCTGCACCGCCAGCTTGGCACTTGGCACAGCAAGGAAAGGGAAGGACTGTGTGGTAGGCACAAGGGGCACTTTTAAAAGTGAGTTTGCTGCCCATAGAGGAAATTCTTGGTGTATAATCACCAGAGCATAATCTGCTTTAGAAGATCCTTCCTCCAGGCTTTTTTCTTTCCCGCTGGTGAAGACAGCACGAAGGGGTGCTGGGTTTTGGTGGTTATGCTCTGGAGGAGAGAGCAGATACCTTAGCTGCAGGTTGGATCTCTTCCAGTCCTGAACAATAACTAGCAACTATCACATTCGCAAATGACCATCAATGTACTAACTCCTCTAATTCTGATTTTATATTTTTTCTGCAAATACTCCTTTAAAGAAAACACCAGGATTTCTGCTAGATCATGACTGATTTTGTCTTTAACTGCAGCTGATAGCTTTGGGAAATGGAAAAGGGAAATGGAAATTATTCTAGCCATGTTTTTGCATGCCATCTTTTTTCTGTTACTAGGAATACTTGCACAAGCCAAATAATTGTCTAAATCCTGCTGCTTCCTCATAACTGAATCATGACACAGGTCCTAAGTGGGCAAATGCAAGGGTATCAGCATAGAGATTAGCTAGTACGTAGCAAGAGTCATATACAGGACTGATACTGATACTGATACTAATAGTTGCACAGGGCTATAAGGCTCCTTATGACCTTGCTTAATACATCTTGCCTCTTAAGGAAGGACTGACTATAGGACCAGGAGTAGCATCATTTCTGTGGGTGCTTTATCTAGCCAGTTCTTAAAGGCTTCCAGTGAAGGAGGTTCAGTCCATTTCCTAAACAACCTATACCAGTATTTCATTGTCCCTACTGTTACAGTTCTTCCTATGCCTCACCTGAATGCTCTTTGCTACAGTGTCTCCTGTTTATCATCCAGCCTCTCACAGGTATGGAAAGCTGACTCCTAGCCACTGCTGTGGGACTTTTATCAGGCCTTCAGAAGTGGGCAAATATTGCCCACAAGTTGGCTTTGGATGTGCAAAACAATAATAATAATAATAATAATAATAATAATAATAATAATAATAATAATAATAATAATAATAATAATAATAATAATAATGTAGAAACAGGACAGAATATTCATTATAACTGTATTCAGATATTGACCATAACGTATATTTTAAAATGTGTGTCTCAAAGTAGGTTCTGAAAGTGTGTCTGATGGGCTTGAAAAACACAGCTCCCAAAATCTGTAATGTACTTGAGTAATTTTGCTGCTATGACCAAGTCCACTACTGAAATAGGGCAAGTCACACGAATAAAGTGAGTCAGGGTCTTAGCTGTGGGCAGAACAGGACTGGGGGTTGTATAAGGCTAAGTCCAACAGGCTACTTAATGTGCATGCTTAATTTTAAGTATTTAAGTTCAGTTCTTTTGGAAAAGTGAATAATAGACCTGAATGTGCTTTAAAGTTAATGGGAACGTGTAAGTGCTTTCTTGGATCACAGCCAGAGCACTCAGCACATTGCAGAGCTAAATACAGATTTAGCAGTCTAAATTTAGGCCCCTATGTTTTAAAACACTGACCAACATTCTTTTCAGAAATTTCTGTGGAAATTGCCGTAGACCTGAAGTCAAGGCCAAACACCACTCTCATGTAGGTGTACTTCTGCATCTAAGAATAAAAGTCAATAAGAAACATTACAGACTAGAACTGTAATTCATTAAAATAAAATATTGTCATGTATTTAATGGGTTTCAGATTAAGCTGTCTAATCTGGTACCTTTGATCATACATTTAGGGCATAGATCAAAATCCACATTTTAATGTTAATTGTTTGTCTGATACACTAAAATAATTTTTGTCTCCAAAAGGGACTTCATAATTATATCTAATTGATGTAAAATGCAACCTCTTGCTAATAGCATACAGTTGTGATACTAATTTGAATGTAAATTTATCCAAAAAGTTAATTTTTTAAATAACAATTATACTTGGCCCAGATTGCATAGTTTAACTAGCCACTTTTTGCCATTCTTGTTCCCTTTTTCCCAGCCCTATTTTGTAATTTTCCCTTCCTTTTTCACCATAGGAGAACTAGAGATCAGGAGGATGGAAGGAAGAAGAGAAGAAAGAAGAAAGACACAGACAGGGAAACTTAGGAAGAAAAAAATACAGTCAAGAAGGGTTTTAGAAATAGATGGAATCTTTATTTGTAATATTAAACACCCCCCCCCCCGTATCATTTCCTTTCAAATAAATGTGGTTTTGCAAGTGTGTGTGCATGTGATACAATTATTGTGTTATCAGACCTCATTATTTATTGTTATGTATCAATTGTCAAAAAACAGTCCCCATTGTACTACATGTTGAACAGTTATAATGGCAAAATGGATCTGTCCCTGAAATGCATGTAAAATAAAGTTATGTTCCTGCAAGAAATTGCACTTACACATGAAATTACAAGCTGATAGGCACTCTGGCAAGCAAACACTGGTAGTGGCAAAACCCATCCAGCCTTGGGCTGCTTGTCACTTCTCTCTACAGACAGATGTCAACAGAGCCTGAATGGGGCAGGTGAGGGAAGCAACTTGGTTCCATCAAAATGAGCCTGACTGATAATTAAATAATAGTTCTTTGTTACTGCAGCTGCTTTCCACTAGGATGCATTGGGAAGTGCTGGCTGCTACTGGAGCAGAGGTATGCTTGCTTCCAGTGGAGGGGAGCTGGAGTGTGCAGGCAGCGATGAACAGTCCAATGGCTACAGTTCAGTTTAGAACAGGAGATTGGATCTCTCCCCTCACTCAACACGATTTCAGAGGTCTGTGAAAAAATATCTAAGGAACAGCTTTTCCCTGCTTATCCCCAAAAGCATGGAAATGAAAGCAGTTGTGCCAGAGTTTGGTCTTGTGGAAAAGAGGGACATAATTTCACCTGGAATTTGAGGGACAAAAACCGTCAAATAGTCTTTGAAGTGGTTTCTTTTTTTCCTTTGAGAAAGAAATGTGGCAAAATTTTAAGCTGGTTTAGGTTTCAACTTCTCCCCCCATCTGTTGTTTTAAAATATAGACAGTAGATGAATGTTGGTTCCAAGAAGTATTTAAACTGATGCAACTTAGTAGTGACACCCTTGACAGAGCTGTGGTATACAGCATTCAGTATTTTTAGCTGCACAAAGTAATTTAATAATTTGTTTCGTTGGTGCTGTTTAGAGAAACAATGCCTCTGGGTCAGTAGTGCACAGATTCCTTGGATAGGCCTTGAAAGGGAAGAATTAGGGTGGTGTTAGCCAAGAAACTAAAACAGTGAGAGAATTTTGTGTACTGTTGGAAATAGTTTAAAGTGCAAAAGACTATATTTTTTGTTTGATGTGGAAAAAGTGACTGTACGTGTTCTGGGAGAAAACTCAAAATATTGTGTGCATTAATTTATATGTTGTTTCTCTTGAAGCATACCAGAAATCATCTGGGAGAAAACACTGATCTGTAAGTTGTTTCTTTCTCTCTCGCCTTTCAGCTAAGATAAATATATTTCACTTCATAATGAAGGTTTCTGGCTTAAACTCCCGGATAATGGTCAAAATGCTGCCAAGGTCAAAGAACTTATTTCTGTATCTATTTATTTAAAAAAGAAATAGAAGTGTAAGATTTAAGTAGATCACTTCCTGGACATTGGTTTGATAACACAGATCCAGGTGATTTTCAATTTAGGAGGAAGCAGAAATCAGCTGGTCTTGGGAGCATAATACAACACAGGAAATCTGCTTGGAAATTGAAATATCTGTATGAATTTTTCAAAAAATCTATGGCAGCTCCTCCAACATCTGCAGGAATGTTCCATCAATGGATCAAGAAAATAAAAGGAAGTGGAACCAATGAGGTGAAGAAAGGTTGTACAGGGATTATAGATTTGTTAGAGCAGGCAAGGATGTGTTGGGCTTCTTGGCTCTGCTGCTGGTCCTACTGCCGTGACTTTGGCAGGTTACTTATCTCTGGTTCAGAAGATACCTCTTATGGTCATGGAAGCAGCCCTCAATTTCAGTCTGGCTTAAAGGTAAGTACACATAGGAAAAATGAGGAGCTGCTGAGTTATAGATCAGGTAGCTTCAGTCTGTGGAAATTATCAAGCAACCCATCTGTAAGCATTAGAAGACAGACAGACATGTAACAGTGAACGTGGATTTGTCAAGAACAAATCCTGTTAAACCAATCTGATTTCCTTTTACAATAAGGTAATAGGCGTTATACAAAGAAGAAAAGTATTAAAGTCATGTATCTTCATTTTAGTAAAGCTTTTGGCAACATTTCTCAAGAATAAGCAAAAACAATGTGGTGCAGGCTGAAAATCCCACGGTGTCAGAAAAAGCAGGGCTGAAGAACACTTAGCAAAATAGGGCCACTATCAAAATGGAGAGATGTATTGAAAGACGTTATTCAAGGGTCTATCCTGTATCTGATACTACTTATAAAACATCTGAAGAACAGAACAGAGACTAAGGTTGTTACGCTTGGAGAGGACATGAAGAACAGAGCAGCTAAATGTGTTAGAGAACAGAATTAGAATTCGGGGGGATTTTGTGAAACTGGAGATTTTTCTTTGAAGAAAAATACAAAAGATAGGATTCAATAGATGCAAGTGTAGTCCATTAGACATAGCATCATCGGTTCCTCGGATACAGGAAGGGGAAAAGTAAACAGGATTACAGTTGCATAGAAAAACTGTAGAGTGAATCACAGGCTAAACACGAGTCACCGCTGTTATGCTGTTGTAAAAAGGCCAATGCCATATGACGGGGATGGGAGGGGGCATAGGAAGAGGAAAACAGCCTCCAAAATAGGCAAAGCAATTATTTTGGTCTGCTAACCCATGCTATGACTTCAATTTTAGTTTTTCCTTTTTTAAAAATGTTTTTCACCTGGAGCATGCTTGGCTTGGGGCACTGCACTTCCAGAATGACAGTGACTGGAGAAGAGTGCAGTGAAGATCAAGCTTGATTACCAGTCTAGGAAACATTAAATATCAGGACGCTAATGGGACTGTTTGGATTAATGAGAAAAAGAACATACAGGGGACAGAGCCTTTAAATATGTAAAAGACTGCTGCAGGGAGGAAGCAAACAGTTCTCTGGGCCCAGCAAAGACAGACCTTTCACTAATGGACTGAAATTGCAGTAGGGGATATGTTCAGGGTATACATTAGAAAAAAGACCTTCAGTGATAAGGGTAGGGAAACATTGGGAAAGATTGCCTGAGGAGATGGCAAAAGCACCACACTGGGAAGTCTTTAAGAACAAGATTGAAAAAACAGTTATAACAAAGGAGTAGTTGATCCTGTCTTGGGGCAAAGGAAAGGACAAGAAAGGGTGATTTCTTAAAGTAATTTTCAACCTTATGCTCCTGTCGTGGTTTAACGCCAGCGAGCAACTAAACACCACGCAGCCGCTCACCCCTTCCCCCGCCCAGTGGGATGGGGGAGAAAATCGGGAAAAGAAGTAAAACTCGTGGGTTGAGATAAGAACAGTTTAATAGAACAGA
>JANZLQ010000030.1:14278075-14317130 GCA_026212715.1 Elanus axillaris
GGGGGGCGCTGGTCTCCTGCTGAGCCGCCCGGTGAGGGAAGGAGGTGGCGGCTTCCCGGCTGCAGCAACTCGCTTTCCCTCCTCCCCCAGCCCCCTGACAGGAGACGGGACAGCGCCGGCTGGGCGGTCCCCCGTCACCTGCGACACCCCCCCGGCGGGGTGGGACACACGGTGGTCCCGCGTGGGGGTGGGTGTTTGCGCGGTGTTTGCCTTCGTTCCCCGTCGCTGGTAGCGGTCTGGCGAGAGCTCCTGGGCCTGCTTGGTTGTACGGTGAAAGGAGGGTGGTGTGGAGCTGCCTCTAGTCGTCCAGCTCGATGAAGTGTTCGTGTGTGGGTGTGCTGGGGGGGTAGAGGAAATTATCAGGGAGAGGCGAGGTCTGACCTCGGAAGAGCTGCTTACTTGTAGGTCTGATTTCTTTTATTTTTTTTTCTTTTAAACTTTGCATTCAGTGATACTGTAAAGTTTCAGAAGTAACTCCCCCAAATGCCTGTGTAGTTAGGCAAGTACAGTAAGCAGGTACTGTAGTAAGGAATGTGGAACAAATCAAAATAAAATATGCTGGTTGAGAGATGATTGCTTTTATTGACATCTATCTGGAAGTGTTACACTTTCTCTGTGACTGAATTTTTTTATTTTTTATTTTTTTACTTCCTACCCACTTCTGCATTTCTCCCTCACTTGGACTGCCTTGCAGTCCAGAAGGGCCCATGAGCCGGCTGACTAAACATCTTTCCTCCTTGCCTCTTCTGTGTCTTAATTGGGAACCCGAAAAAAGATCTCTTACCAAGGGGAGTAGGTGTCCGAAATTGGGAATGGTCCTATTTCCAAAAGGGAGTTTCCCATTTTGTCCAGTTTTACTGGTTTCCAAAATAGCATTCCTTCTACACTGTCAGCTTTTCCTTCTCTCTTTTTCTCCAGCCCCGCCCTTCCCACTATCTCTGTTTCCTGCAATTTGCTTGCTCATCGTGGATTAACAGCTTCTAGCCATACACTCAAAAGCTTTGAGTTGAAAACTAGTGAGATATTAAGCCATATTAGCTCTAGCAGAACACTAGATTAATCTGAACTACAAATATTCATTCTTTAAAGTTTAGTGTAAAATTGTAATTTCCAGGCTTTCTGATCATTCTTAAAATAAGCAAACAGTCTCTTTCCTCCTTTAATGATCTGTGTGCATTTCATTACTGTAAACTTTGTTTTGTTTTTGCTTTTGATAAAGTTGTCAAAACAGTTAAAGGACTTCTGTTTGTGTGGTTTTTTAAATGTAAACTGCAAATAAACAGACTTGTGGCTTAGGAAAACAGGTCTGTCTTCTTGCTTTACCTTTTGCTCACCTGAAGAAGAAAAGCTCTGTAATTCTTGGTTCCCCGTTTCTTTAGTATCTATTGCAGCTTGCACTGACCCAGCAAGAAGCAGCAAAAGGCATGTCCTGCTGATGATTTCTTCCCCATGGATAGCTTAGTTTACAGTTTTTGTGATTTATGCCCACACCCAGACAACAATGTTTTTACTTAGATGGGATTTCTGTTGTCTTAAATGTAATTTAAAACAGGATGCAATTATTTCCATTATACTGGTATGACTTATCTCAGTGAAAATACCATTAATTTAAATTGTAATGGTAAGGTTTTTTTCTGTATGGAAAATGTAACTTTTTTTAGTCTGTGTCAGAGATGAAACTATTTAATTAAAAGCATGTTACCAATGAAACTCGTGCTGGTTTGGTTTTGGGGTTTTTTTTGTTTGTTTTGGGGTTTTTTTTTTCAACAAAATGTAAAGTTGTGTTTTTATGGCCTTTGTTCGAGAAATTACAATATTTTTACAGACTTGATAGGTGGGTTTTTTTTAATGTGGTAGTTGCTTTATCTGATATTAGTGCTGAATATCAGTCATGAACTAAAAAAGATTTTTAAAAATAAGCCTTTAAAGTAAAATATTTAACACCTTGCCCTTTGAGCAGTGGATATTGTTGCGTGGATAAACTGTTTCCTCTTCAGTATAAAAGGTACTATTCGCCAAGTATTTTTGAATCTGTGGTATTCAGATTTTTTTTTTAGTTGTAGGATTTCTTGTGAATATGAGCAGAGTTTTTCTGCTAGCTGTTGAGAGCATTTGAGACAAAAATGGACAATAAAGGTGTTAAAATATGTACTCTATGAATTGTTTTCCCAAGGTCCTATTAAAAAGAAACTGTATCCACTGAAACAGTCTGTTCTTTATTATGCTACTCCTCACAGTGAAGCTGAATAAGTGAAGCAAAATAAGTGGGTTGACTAGTAAGGCAGAGGCCACTGACCTCTTTTAGTGATGAAAACTTTTAGATATGTTATGTTAAACCATACTTAATCAGTTTCTCTCAATGTACTGATATGTTTAGCTGTAAATCTAGTAAGTTTTAAGCACTGTGCCTGAAACTAAACATAAGGTTTGAGTTGTTTTATTTCTGTTTATTCTGTGCTTTTCAGCTTTCCTACTTCACTTAAAAAAAAAAAAAAGAGAGAAAAGGAAAAAGTAATATCTCAATAGTATAGTGACAGAAGGCTGAATATAAAAGGTGTTCTTAAAAACATGGATTCTGACAGGTATTGAAAGTATCCGTGAAATGATCTACAGTTACAGTTTTGTATTCCAGGACAAGACAGCCTGTGAAGCACAGACAGCCACTACCTGCGTGTGTTTTGAATGGCTGTACATCTCTACTTACTTATGCAAACAGGCACAGAAAATCTTCTGCAGGAGAAATCAGTAGTACTTCATTTTACACTGAAGGACTGGAAAATGATACTCAGAATACTGTACATGTTACAGTGAAATTATTTTCTACGTGATTTTTTCAGTAAAAGTAGAATCTACAGCTGTACTTAAAAGTACACTGAAAGTTCAAAATCCAAAACCAGCTAAATTAATATCTTTTAGCAGGAGTCAGATGTTAGCTCTTCAGCTTAACTTTGACCTTCTGTCTTGGACCACCTACGTTCTGTGAATCTGTGCTATGCAACATTGTCTTTCAAATTACTTTTCCCAGGAGAGAAATGCGGTGCTTGGTAATGGTGGAAATTTTGTTAGTAAAGGTGCTTGTAGGATGAGGGGTGATTAGACAGCACATGCATAGTGCAGTCATGTCAGATTGGTATTTCATCTTTGCTGAACGTGAAAGCAAAGGTCTGTGTTTATAGCTTGCAAAGTTTCAATTTAAAAAGAAAGCTGATGTAAATTTTTGTACCTTAACCTGAAAATTGTTTTCTAGAATTCCAGCTCAAAAGTAGTTGGATTGTTCTCCCAATGTCAAAAAGTTAAAGGAGGGAAGGGCAGGAGGGAAGAAATAATTTTCGTGATCTCCTGGGGAATAAAAAAGGAACCCGGAGCAGTTTTCCTAGAAACTGAGTAATGAGAGAAATGCCTGAAAAATACAGATTGTGTGATTAGTATGTTACACGCATTGCATAGGGAAAGGTAAGCTAAGCAGCTAGTATTTTAAACAACACGAAGTCAAATACCTTCCCTCCCTCCTATGGGTAAATTGTTTGTAACTGTACTTTTTATATTATTTCGGAAGTGTTTAGTGCTTTTTCTTCAAAATGAAATTGGTCTGTGTAGCCTTTTTTTGACAACAGAATTTGTTAATCTGCAGCATGTTCAGTAGAAAATACTGTGATTGCACTCAGTGATGGGTGTGAAACCCTGTGTTTCCTTTCTAATTTTATTTGGTTTGCTTCTAAGGAAAACAAAATTTCTGAGACACCAAGCCCTTAATGGGTCTGGTTTTCCCTTGACCTTAAGGGAACTACAGATTCCTAGATTTTCAGTTTAAAATTCTCAAAGGCAGAATTCAGGCTATATTGTGCAGAAACCAGTGGGGACTCGGGCAGTGCAAAAGTGTCTGTGGATCAGATTACAATATAAATTGGTGATTTTTAGGCATCTTTAGACTTGTATTTTTTCTTTCACTTTGTGGATAACCTGAAAGCCGGGTACCCTGTATTTGGAAGTTCATCAAAAAGCCTGTAGTAGTTAAAGATTTAGGGCTATGCTGAACAAAAGTTCATTTTTAAATGCCCGCTTTTGTATTGGGGACAAACTAAACTGTTTTTTTGAGATAATCCTGAAATGTCTGAATTAAAAAAGCAATGACTTTAAATTTCCTATTTAAGAATTCTGTGAGTCTTGTGGCACTTCGAATCTCACTGTAGTTTTAACGTGTACCTTATTTCTTGCTGGAAAACTGAACGTTAGATCTTTGATGAAAAGTTAAGGAGCTATATATATATAGCTGATGGGTTTCTCTCATGTCTCTCTCTCATCCAGCATAGAAGGCAGGGGTGCTTCTGTTTCTCACAAGACAACTTCGCTACTCTGAAAGCATGATAGTTCCATACAGGAGATGGGAATTGAGGCAGATGAGTGGAAATGAAGATTGAGAGTATTTAAGGCAGGGGTAGGCTGAAATATGTCCAAAAAATACCTGTGCACATAGACTCTCAGGCAGTAAAATACTTGAGCGTGTGTTTGACCATGTGAATAGAAATAGATGCTATAGCGTATAGCTTGAGTACTTCCCTGAGCAGAGGCCAGAAAGAGGTGTTTGGGAGAGAACATGAAAAATACAGGAATATCAGTAACACAAGTGCATATCTCATCTTTTAAATATTTTTGAAACAAAAGAAACTGCCAAAAAAGTTACACGGCAAATGCTGAATTTAGTGTTGCAGTCCTATCTACAAGCACCCAGGTTAAAACTTCAACCATGTGAACTGTGTAATTACAGTGGTTATATAGTGTTTTTATAAAGAATATTGTGTATAGTTACAGGGCTTAGAAAAAATCTGTGGTGTCTTGTTTCTTTAGGAAAAAAAAATCCTATCCCATTGGGATTGATTTAGTTTATTTTTCTGAACTTCTGGATCTTTCTGAATGCATTTGCATAAACATATTTGAAAGTTTCTGATGCTTGAAAGTATCGTTTTTGAATTTCTCCCTGTGAATAACATAAGATAGAGGGTGATGATAGTACTAAGATTCTTTACCATTTTCCTAATAACTAAAATAATGCACAGAAAATGATGAATAACTTTAGAACAAAAGAGAGATAAATGGTTTAACTGGAGGACAGTAAGGAGAGTGACTTCTAGGCAAAGTAAACGTTGCTGGATGTTGGACGTAGAAGCAGATGTAGGAAAGCATGTGCTTTGTGAGAATTTAGAAATTAATGGGAGATTTATGGCCATCTGTGATATGGTTTTGTGTAAAGCTGAGTTGACTTTTTTCTATACATATGTTTATAGATAGATGTTTAAGGCTTTTCTTCATAACGTTGCTAGATTATAGTGAAGTGTCACGTAATAAATACAGAAGCTTTTAACCAAGTAGGTTAATTTCTGGGGAGTTGTAATGCAATTTATAATGAAAATAGTGGAAATTTGGGGGAGAAACATCTGTGTTCAGACTTTCTTAAATTACATTTTCTTTTATGCTGTTATCCTTTTCTGGCCAATTCAGTATGACCAGAACAGACGTTCAGGAAACTTAAATCGGTTTGACTTGAATCTTGGTAATGAGTAAGTGCTGTAACATTGAATATACCAGTAAAAGTGTTCATTCAAGAGCGAGTATAAACCAGCATATAGACCTAAATAATAAATTGGGGGAATAATTTATTTTCAGTGTGAAGTTATGGAACTTTAAAGCTAACTTTTTTTGAAAATGTATTTGGTAAGGTGAAATGTTTTTAGGAATTATCCTAATCCAAGTTTATAAGGCTAATATTGACATCTGGATTATTGTAGTATTGATGGTTTTGTTTAATAGTGGCACTTGGAGATTGTCATTGTCACAAGTAAATAGACTTGGAGCTGAGGTGAAAATGTGACTGTGTTTCTGAGCTGTTCAGACTGTATGTGGATGGATTAAATTAAATTTGTGTGCTGGTGAGTTTGTTGGAGGTATGTGTGTTTGTGGTAGCAGGGTGGAGGAAAGGGAATCTTTTTTAAAGTAGACTGACTAAAATAGATTTTAAAATTCTTCAAACGTTTTATTCCTCTTTTTCTGAACAGGTGATATATTTGGCAGATTAAATGATTTTCTGAACTAAAAGAAACAAAGAATTCCCCCCCACCTCCTATTTTAAAAGTCTCTGTTCATCTGCATTATAGATTAATGTTCTTTTTAATCTATTTTTATAGGTTTGCTATTTTTACTGCTTGCTGATGGGTCACAAACTCGGTGTTATATGTAGGCTGATTGAAATTTCCTTCAGGTTATTTATAGTGTAAGATACTAATGAACAAAACTTCGTTTTACAATGGAAGGTTGTGGAAAAATTCAGCATTTTGATATTGTAATGACATTTGTGTGGTTAATTGTTCTTTGTGGGGAATCTCTCCCCTTCCCAAATAAATAACGTGTCAAAATCCCTGGTGTAAAAATACATCAAAATATAGGTATGCTGTACATCATAACTGGTAAGAGGCTGTCATTTAATACGTACAAAGAAACGGGTTTGTACCAGTCTAGATTTTTTTTTTGACATGTGATAGATAGAAGGTTAATTGATGTTAAATGGATGCTTTGTTAGCCCTTCATCAGCTACTAAACTAGTACAGGAGGAGTGCAAACCATTACTACAAAAGGCCAAGACCGGTCTGTTTTCTTAGTGAGGTTTGTAGGTCTTTTTTTATCCCTCCCTTCTTTCCCTCCTTCCCAACCACACGAAACGTAACCAGCTGTAACGATAGGAGGAGGGAGCAAGCAGCTTTTCCAAACAGACGCACACAGACTCTCGCACTCCTGCCCCCCGCTTTCCTCCCCGTACCTCAGCGGAGTGACAGCTTCTAGATGTTGCGTGCGAGTGAGTTCAGCTGGTGCTGTGTGGTCTGGGTGTGTGGTCTCTGGCTCAAGCCAGAGGCTGCTAACAGGGTGGAAGAGAGTCAGCAACGCTGTTTACTTTAATTTATTTCGGATGCCGGAACTGCGCCCGGAGTTTCTCCTGCGCTGGGTTCCACCATTAGTGGTGTCAATCCCTCGCAGCTGCAGCCCAGGCTGCGACGGGCGCTGAGCTCCTCTGCCGAGGGCTCTCCGGCATCGGCCTCGGGTCCGGCGTTTTAATCCCTCATGACTCAGAAATGTTAGTGGCAACGCTGAGTCCTGTGACTACCTTGCTTTCACCCTGTCAAGCTGCAGAGCCGTGAAGATGGACCTTGCTGGGTTAAGGAAAGCAGGACCTCTGAGATCCTGAGGAAATACGCGAGTGTGGCTGTTGTGAAAGCAGAAGGGCTGGCTTATTCCTCGGCTACCCCAAACCTAAACTCTCTAGTACACCCTTCATGACGCCCTGGAATGGTCAGGAGCCCTTCTAAAAAGAGAAGGGTATTGTATTATGTCATTCAATGCTCCAAGTCGCATCTTCCTTGTCATTTGCCCTCTCCATCGCAAAACTTGCGCATCTTCTCAAACTGAAACTGGTTCTGTCATGTAACGTTGTCCTGTAGGTTAACATGTTTGTCAGTGTTACTATTGGCTTGAATCAACATGCCGGATATGACAGGGCAAGACAAATGAGGGTTTGTTTTTTCTGTGTGACGGTGAAGTTACCCCCTTTTTTATGTTTGTTCATCTTTTCATTATAAGTAGCTTAGTGGTGTTTTGAAGAGTTTCCCCCCCCTAAATGTAAGACTTGTGAGCACTTCTTGTTTAAATTGACAAGTCTTCTTTTATTATCTAAATAAACATGCATAGATTCTTAATATCATTTGGAATTTCAGCATTGTTTAGCTTATTCACTTCCCAGTCTTTTCTGGCAGGCTTGCAAGGAATGGACTTTGTATTATTAATGCAGTGTTGAAGGCTGTGGAAATTCTAGGGCACTGAAGATCTCCAGAGGGGTTAATAAATGTCAGTTATTTTCACAGTGCTGCTTTTTGGATGCTTTTAAATCTTGGTTTATGTAGATTGTCGGTCTGAATTTATATTGTTGGGAAGATAAAGCACAGAGAAGGTTGCAATAGTGGTTTTCATCATTTTGTGATGGTTTTGAGTACAAACATGTAGGAAGCTTTTTGCTTTGTCGCCCTTCTTGGGGTCATTTGCTGTGTCCCTTTGCTGACTCTGTTGTAGTGTGTTGTACTCGGGGGACTCTTTGGGTTTTCTAGTGAAAACAAATTATTAGGTTTATTTAGTAGAAGCATAAGTTTGTGTAGTTCAAGGTGAAAAGGCCATCACCTAGGTTCTGGAATCTGAGTATTTATTGCTTGTTTAAAAAAGGGCGTTTCATAAATCTGTTCATTTGGAAAGCATTTAATGCTGTGATGTTAGTGTCATAAGAGTACCTCACCTACTGCTTTCAGGTTAGTTTGTTTTTTAAGGAGTGAACAACAACATCTGAGGCACACTGTGATTTTGAACATGGGTGATGCTTTGGTCATCATTCCTGTTGTTCCCGTCTCAAAATTTTAAAAATTGTATTCTGTCTCATTCTGTCATGAGTGAGAACAAATAAATATTTGATACCTGAAGATTTTTGTCCTTGCTTGTGGCTTCGACTTTCTCAGCAATGACAAATAGGCCTTTTCTTTCTTCCCTTTCTGACAGCTTAGATTCCCTTTGCTAGATGACCATGGCACTTGCATTGACCTTGAGTCTGTTTTCTTCTGAGAGAGTCTTTTAAGTTCATTGTGTGTGACAAAGTACTACTGAAAACTTTAACTTAAAAGAATTTTCAGTCACTGTAACCAGCTTGCTATCTTGTTTTAGAAGTCAGAAAGTCCTTTTTAAAACACTTTAACTGCTAATTTTTCCACTGGTGAAATTTGGAAGGCGGCACCTGATCGTTACTTGTTTCTGAACTTTCATGCTATCATGGTGTTTGTAGTTTTCCTAGGGGGTTTAAACTTACCAGCCAATTTAATATCCTTAAATCCTGAACTTCTGTTCACTTATTTCATATTCTGGTACTTCTTCCAGAGGGGTAAGCGGTACTCTGCTTTACAGAACAGATATGGTAGGTGTTGGCATTTTACTTTGTGTTTCTTCTCTGCTTGCCATTGAAAGTTGAATGAGGAAACCTATTTAAAGACTCTCATTTTAAACCAACCAAAGGCTTACAAAAGTCAAAAAAAGCAACTATTTCTGTATTTTTCCTTATATTGGGCCATATTTTGTTTCTTCATTATTTGTTTTTGAAGTGGCTTTTCTTAGGATAAAGAGTGAAGATGTCCCCCTCTTAGCAAGCTTGTAATGCTCAGAATTGTCTGGATTTTCTTTTTTTTTTTTTTTCCTCTTGAACCAAGCCTTTGTGAGAAGACAGTTTATTTGAGAAGCTCATGTAAAGGCAAAGATGATGTTTATGAAAGGCATTTTTCAAGATGGCTTTGTAGTAGGTGGTCTTTGCAGAGGCTTTCTAACTCCTTGCACTTTCATAACAAGAATTATGACAGAATAATAGAATAATATGGGCAAGATCATGGGAGCAGTCAAACAGATGTCATCGATGTTAAACTGTTGGGGAGATATTGTGAGGAAATGAAGTTTAAAGAAGAAAAAGGGAAAGGGGAGTAAAGAGGGAAGGAGACATCTGTTAGTGTAGAAGAAGATTGTCCATTGCAACAACAACAACAAAAAGGTCTTGTTAACACTTCTTCAGTAAGCCTGGCTCTTCAGAGGAAATACCTTGTGCAGAAAACTATCTTTAAACAATCTCCCCTACTCTGTATAAGCAGCAGTCTTTCAGTAAGAGGGCTGCGCTTTTTTCTATTATTATTTTATACATAATACCTATTTGTAAAGATTAAAATTTCTCTTTGGTGCAGTGTATAGAATTGCAACAAATGTTCTTACTTAGATTATCATATCTTTTCATGAAATGAAAAATAAATTTTTTTTCAGCTTTGCTGTAAATATTTTTTTAAAAAATAGGAGCTTACTTTTGGTCCATAGTAGTATACTGGCTAGGCTTCCCAACAAGCAGTTCAGTCATTTTGACTATTGACATGTTTGTCATAAGAAGGAGAGGAAATACTATAAATTAATTGAAGGCTCCCAAGCATTTGTTTGATATTTGTAGTAAGAACAGATTCCATAGAGTTCCTTCACTTACTCTTTGAAATAAACGAAACCAATTGCTGTTTAAAAGTAATAATAATAGAGCATCTTGGTGCTGTAGTGCTTTTGTAATGTGTTGAGATTTACTGTGGTATTCTCATTCCAGTGAGGTATTTTAAAGCAATTCTGCAGTAAGTATGGAAATACTTTAGAAGAAATATTAGACCTCAGGAGGCTCAGCATTTTTATTACATTTATTTAGATCATCATGAAGGGGGATCTAGTGCCAATTTCTGAAATCCAGAAAAATATGTTGTAATATTACTTTTGAGTTTTGGTATTGATTCAAGCCAATTACCTGTATTCCTAGGTATTTTGAAAGGAACAATGGCTGCAATGCAAGGGAACCATAAACTTTTTTTGGGGTGGGAAATGAACCAAATAATACCAAATACCTTCTATTTTACTTGTTTTCTTCAAAATTTCTTCCTCTCTGTATTACCACCGAGTTCCTGAAGATAGCTTTTTTGCATCTTGTTGCTGATTAACTTTCTATATAAATCTTTACAAAAAACTTATCAAAAGAGGTGTTTTATGTTGTTTTGCTGGTATCTAGACACAGGCTGCTTCCTGCAGAAAGTGGTTAGGTGTGTATGTGGGCACGCAACCCCAGTTTCTTTACAGCTTTGTATGTCTTTGAGCTCTGCAGAGGATTTGTGAGAAAAGCTGCAAGACTACATAGATAAGATCATGAGGAATAGATGCAGTTTGTCCTCCTTGCTCTAGGTAAACTTAGGCACCCAATTCTCCTCTAACATCTTCTTTGCAGAGGACTCTAGAGGAAACTTCAAATTCTGAAAGATTTGAACTTCCGTGCATGTGTGTTGTAATTGTACAGGAATAAATGAGACTTTCCCTGGAATTTGGATTCTGGCTGCACCAGGTAGTATTAGGCTTAGTAAGGGGAACTGGGAAGCTTATTTCTATAGTGCTGCCCAGTGTTTTGTCAGGCAATGCTGCAGTAATGTAGCTTTGAATGCAGCACAGATGAGAGGAGAGCTGGGCAAGCCTTGGGACTCCAGGACTAGTGATCTTGTAAGAGGACTGGGTCTATCGCTTCACCTCTGGTGAGGAAGTGGATCAACAGTAGTGCAGGTGGGCTACCTGGACAAGAAGGCTCAGGGTTAGGAGTAGGAGATAAAGAAGAGGAATTACCAAGATGCCTGGATTTGAAAGGGGAATTGAGATGTTACCACCCTTCTCCCTCCCTGCTTGAACTTATGGATAAGAAGTCAGAGGGGAAAATTGGCAGGATAGGGGCAGGAAATAGCTTGGCTGCAAGACTGGGACCTGGTCTCAGTTTTCAAGTGAGGCAGAGACTGACTGTCTCTGTGCGACAGGGAAAAAAACAGTGCTGGGAAAAAAAGGAGTAGGGCATGAGGGAGCAGGAGGGAGGGGACTCTGCCTGGTAGAGCACAGCCTTCTCTTCCATAGCTGGAGATGACTGTCAGATGATTTCTTTGTAATCTGCTGATACAGCCCCGCTGTCCTTCAGTGCTGTTCTACCCACAAGGTTATAGACAGCATCTGTTGACTGCCTACTTCTCTAGCCTCATGTTGGCTTCATGTAAAAGGTTCCAGTATTTTACATACAGACTTAAAAGAGCATCCATATGATACTATATAACTTAATTCCTTTTTCATCAGTTTGTTGCTTCCAAAAAACTGGGAAATTAATGTTTTTAGTAAAACGTAATGTAACTTTTAATGTTGTGAAGTCAAGCAATCAAGAATTTTTACTTTGTTTGCCAGTTAAAAGCACAAAACCAAAACAAACCACCTTAGTTCCAGACATGTGTTGTGCATGTTATCATGGCCTCTTACCAGACTTCCTTCATGTATTGCACATGGCTCACGTACTGCAACATAATATTCTTGCTTGCTCAACAGGAATCTGCATCTCTTACTAATTGCATACTCTTCAAAGGTAGTCTCAAAAGTTCTCTAAAGATATTAATAGTTCTGTGGCATTCAGAGCATCTAAATGCCTCTTCCATATTAATGAATTTGTCTTCAAAATAGCTTTTGAAATGCATGATAACATTCCCCTTTTAAATACATGAAACTGAGAAACAGACATTTAAGATCAAATGTATTCATAGATTTGAGGTGCTTATTTAAGACCTGAATATTTTGGAGCACTGTACAGCATTCCGTATGTTTAGGGTACATTTCACACTGACTTCAAGTGTGGCTGTGGGCTCTTAAGTTGGACACCCAGAAACTGAGAAGAAAAAAATGTTACTGTAAAAAGTTTTATTATAAGTGACTTGCTATGCATCTATGGTACAGATAGAGACAGGATCCTGATATGGGGACTGTTTTTGTTTACTTTTACCATGAGATCTTCCTCCTTTTTCCTGCCTTTCTGATTTCCATCTTCATTTTCAGTGTGTGTTCCAACTTCAGAACATGAAGAAAGAAACCGGTCAGTGGGAGCTTCTTTGATCCTCATGGCAGATCTATCTAGTAACACTGAAAAATTTGGGGAATTTAAGTAGAAGCATGGCATATGATGGTACAATGCATGTGTTTTGTATATGCAGAAGCTGCTGACACAAAGACAGCTAACTTAATTCTGGTATTTCCTAACTGCAGGTGCTTGGAAACTGCAGCTCTACTGCAGTTTATTTTTAGGCATGATTTAGAGGTTCAGGGTTTCATAGACTTGATTATTTGCAAGTAAAAATAGAAAATATACCTTGATCCAAAATAAAAATAGGTAAGAGAAGCCTTATGAGGCTTGGCTTATATTCCATGTATTTTTTTTTACCAACCTGAACTTTTAAAATTGTGTGCACTAAAGTGTTCTATATGTGTACCTAAGGCTTGTGAATACCGACCTATTGCATCATTCCTGAATTTTCTTGGAAATAAACCTACTTCTTCCTATAGGTTGTTTTTGGTTTTTACCTTTCCAATGCAGATGAATTCCTATGAGAAACTGATCATAGATAACTTTACGAAGTTCCAGAATACCAAATAAAATTTTTTTACTAGGAATTTTAAGGATGATGTTGCATCTTAGTAGAAGAATTCAGGAGTCATAAAGTGGAATAGGTGATACAAAATTACCATGGAAGTCCTCAAAAGAAACTTTTTTTCCCTGCCATATGACTTCTGTAGGGCCTGTGTACCTATGGGCAGGCTCTATGTTTAGTCAGTGTTGTAAATGTGGTGATGTTGGTGGAAGCTAATGTGCTTCAGGTTATACTCATCTGCTTATTACAGCTGCAGAGCTGTGTAAAGGAAACTGTTAATAAGCCACAGGAATTTGTGATCAGTTGCATAGTAAGCTAAATGTAGGCTGCATTAACATGTGTACCATATTGGTGTTTGTTTATTACAGAGCTAATTGAACTGGTTTGAGTTGACTGCATTTCAGGTGCAAAGGAATACTCTTCTGGTAATTTTATGTACATTTTTATTGATCTGTTGGGATAACATTTGTTTTGTTGATGTTCTCTGCTAGTGTTGTGTCTGTAAGTAATATTTTAATTTTCTGAGTGTATGTAAACATTGGTGCTCTATACAAATAAGTGCTGGGGGCTTCTTCCCATGGGACTGCCTGTGCCAGTAAGTCTAATTTTGATGGCGAAGTTATCTGGATAGGTAACCATAGTCAGTTACTTATCTTAGCAATTCTAAACTTTCTAAGGAATACAACAGCTTTCGAACAGAGGACTGAATAGGCTCATTTGAATTCTAACATATGTGATTTGGAGTGCATCTATATAGTTTCATTAAGCATTTTGACGGTTTAATATTTTTCTGAATATACTTTTTCTTTACAGTTCAGAACTAGAGCTATACTTAATTTAAAAAAATGGAAGTGCAAAGAATGTGTAGCTATTCTTTATTGTTTCATGACTGGCAAAATGGCTTTGAGAGTGGTGTACCATATTTACATTCATGTTTACCATTTTCAAACAGTTTAAAAGGTTTTTAATAATTTTTACATAATATAATTATTGTTTTTAAATGATTGTTTCTTTCTGAACAGTTAAAAGCAACTTGGTTTTCAGTAACTGAGTAGACATCATGTCTCGAGCACGGCAGCCCCCACTTGTAACTGGCATCTCTCCCAATGAAGGCATCTCATGGACAAAAGTGACAATTAGAGGAGAAAACTTGGGGACTGGGCCTATGGACCTCATAGGTAAGTTGAAAAAATAACTTATTTGGAGACTGTAGAATGTCACGTTTAAGGTATGATTAGAGATGGGTTTTTTGTGTGGTAAAATCTATGTTACATGGCGTGAGGAATGCCCTTTTCACAAATATGTGCTTGAATCCATAAATTCAGGGGTGCTGCCTGATGTGTAACTGATCAGAATGACCGTTCTTTGCCAGATGAACCCTTAGCCTGACTCAACAACCTGTGGTGAATGCTAAGAATGAATGCCTATGGGAGTGTACTAGAAGAGGGTAGAAGTAACGAAATGTTCCTTTGTTACTTTCCCAGGCATTGAGAATTTCAGCATGGAAACTTTCCTGCCAAAAGTGTTTTGAATCTATTGAGAAAGTCACTGAGTGTTGCTGTTCCTTGAGTTAGGGTAAAAATCAATTTGTGTATCCACAACAGTTATGACCAAGCAGGATCAATGATTTAGCTACACATTATGTGAAGAACCATTTCCTTTGCTGTTTTGATTTTAATGGTAACTTCATTTGAATCATCATAGCTCTTACATTAAAGGGGGAACAAGCAGTTTTCTGATTTTTCCTGACCATACAAATCTTGATCATCACTGGTCTGTTGCCTCTTTTCCAGGCTGAAAGGTCCTAGTGTATTTAAATATTCTGCATGTATCTTTGACCCTTCTTGTTGCTCTTCAGTGAATCTCTTTTGGTTTCACGACCAGTCTTGGGTGAACATTATCTTGATCACATGCAGTGTTCAGGATGTGAATGTACTGTGGCATAATATTGTGCTCTCACTTTTGTTTTGTATTTCTTCCATAGGATTCTGTTTTCCATATAACTCCTACAAAGCATTGAGCTAATGTTTTTTTTTTGTTGTTCTGCCTATTATAGTCCCATGATTTAATGCTTGAGGGTTAGTAGTCAGTTTGAGCCTGTCATTTGTGAATTTACAGTTTTGCCTCTGTACATCATGTTTGTTCATTGAATTTCAGCTGCTGTTTTATAGCATCTACACTATAGTGCATCCACTCAGTCTAATAAGGTCTGTTCTGCATTTTTTCTAGCTTTTACAGTCTTTACATTCTGAATAAATTACCAGCATCAGCAAACTTTGTAACCTCTTTATCTTGTCACTTATGAATATATTGAACAGAAGTGATCCCAGCACACACGCTGTGGAAACGTTCTTCAGTGAAAACAACAGCATTTACCATAGCCCTGTTTCTATCTTAACAAGCTATTCATCCATTTGAGGATCTTATCCTATAGCTGCTTAATTTTCTTAAGCCTTTTGAGAATGACTTTGTGAAATCTTCTGGAAAACCAAATTAACTGTAACGATTGGAATTTCCCTTATTTCTTTTGTAAGTTAAGCATATGTGTACTTCAGTATTCATGTTAGAAACAATTTATCTAATTTGTTGTGCATCACGACTCCTCTGAAGTCTATTGGAATTTTTTTTGGCTTTCCTAGAAACAATATTTCACTTCATGGCTGTAAACCAAGATTCCCGAATTCTGTTCTTGGCCACCACAATGAACTTTATGGCCAAGCATAAGCTACTACAGTTTTCCCCTTCACTTTAGTTTGCTGTTGCTCAGAATGGGAAGTAGTGTTTTCCTGAGCTGCTAGACAAGGTTGTGGTACAGTAATGAATCTTTATTGAGAAGTAACCAAATAACTGATGATGTTAGAGGTGAGTATGTTTCTGTGTACTTGTGTGGTTGATGTGCTTTGATAACCTCATTAGTTCCTCTTAGAAGTGATCAGTGCTAGGTTCTTGGAAGGAAGACGTCTCCTGAACTGTGCCTCAGTATTACAGCTGACTAACTGCTAATATTTTTTTTTCTCCTATTTTTTTCAGAGTAGCTCTTGTAACACATAGCTGCTAATAGTCTCATGCTTTGTGGTGAAAATAAATGATGTATTGCCTTATTTTTTTCCTTAGCTCAATTCTCAGCTTCCTCCAGTAAGTGACTAAGGCCCCGGTCATGTAAAGATTTCTTTTTATGGTTAAATTAGGCATGTAAATATTCCCTGTGACTTGAATGGAAATACTTGCAAAAGTGAGCCTTTGTAGGCATGAGATTTGAGCAAGTTTGAGTGAGGGTTTTATAAAGTTTATAGTCTGTTATTTGAGATGCATTACAGTAAAATGAAAAGCAAGAAACTTTTTTATATATATGTATATAAACAGAATATCACGTAATAGGAGAACATGCCTTTTTGTTTCATTTGAGAGAGAGCTTTCTAGTAATCTTAGTATCTTTGAAATCAAATAAACTTTTTATTTGTAACTCTATAGCTCATGGTACAAAAAGTCAAATCCAGGAGATACCTGTAATATTTATGCTCAAAAGGTTTAGTTTCTCTTCTAAGATGCTTGCAGCTGTATTTTGTAGGCATTGTAAAATTGTCAATATATAAGCTTAACCAGAGTTGGAAGATCTCAATAGGAGAATTACTTGTGCCTATTTATTGAAAGGCACATAAAAGCTAGAACCAGAGTATGATGTTCTCAAAGATCTTTGTACCATGCAAGAGATTAAAATGAAATCTTATTTAAAGGGAGTTTTCTCTTTTTGGAGAAGAAAAAATGTTGTACCTGTACTATTAAAAGGTCTCCCCCTTTTGTAGTTACAAAATACAAAAAATGTATTTGTTTTAGAAATTGTCTTGTGCCATTACTATATTTAGTGTGGTATATAATATGATAATAGAGACTTGCTTTCTTTTACATTTTTAAGACACAGAGAAAGGCTGTTTCCCTCCATTTCAGAAGCATCAGATCTTGTGATCTTGTTCTCTTGAGGGCTTTAGGAACCGCTGATGAGTAGAAAATAATTGATAAAAGGATCTTTAAAATGGTTGTTAAAAAATTTTTATTCTGCTAAATTGCTATGGTTCAGATCTTGGTTTTAAAGTATTACTTAAATTAAGTATGAGTTCAGATCTTTGAAATTCTAGGGTGAAAGCCTCTATGAATGATTCGGACAAATTCTTTCAGTTAGTCTTAGTTCCTACTGCAATCTTTTTTCCTTCAGAGAAGTTGCTAGCATAAAACCAGAAGAGAAGGAATAATATAACCTAAGGTTAAAACCCATGCATCATAAATGTGTGGGGTTTTTTCTTCCCCTCTGAAAAATAACAACTGGCATGGTTAAAATGTTGCAAATAAATAACAACAAAAATATTTTTATTTTAAGGCTTTTTGTGTGTGTATGCTATTCATGCCAGCCCTCCACCCTTCCCCTGCTTTATTCAGGCATCTTTTAAGAAACAAATCTACTGCCCTTGCTCAAGTAAAATTACTTTCAGTTGTAATAAGTTTCAATGCCTTTCTGTTTTTGGGTTTGGTTTTTTTGTTTTCATTTTCAAAATAGTTTTTTGGCAGGGAGTAAGGCATTTTTACATCTGACAACCATGAAAACTGCCAGATTTGTCTGCTGTGTAATGTCAGAGAAATTGTGAGAAAAAGTAAGTGTGAAGCTTTGGTAGGGAGCTACATATGCTGACCCTTTTCTGTCTGTAAGTATTTTTTAAATTGGTCAGAGCTTTCTAGAAATTAAAAACAACAGTCAAGCCAACAGGGGAGGAACTGCTATGCCTGTCTAGTTTATACACCAGTAGAGCCAACACTCTAGTATGACCTTGTTCTTTTGGATATAAGGCAGAATGTTTCTAGGTAAAGGTGTTATTTAAGAAGAACCTAATGACGTTGTTCTCAAAATGGATACTATAGAAATTAGGATCTTGCCAGTTCTTCAGGACAACAAAACTCTGATTAGGAATATGGAAATTGTTATTCTAGATCTAAGAAAACAATCCATCTATTCCAGCATCCAGAGTCCTGATGTGACCAGAATTGATCAGATTGATCAGCTGGTCAGACTGATTTGACATGAAGCCCCAGGAAGCCTTGGACCTTATATTAAGGTGTGCCTTGACTCTTAAGCGTCAAGAGGTGTTCTTAAACACTAAAGCTTGACATAGTTTAATGTGCCACAGACTTTTTCTGTGAGAGAGCTTTATGGCTAAAATGTATCTTGTATTTTTATTTCATAATTTGTCATTGTACTTCTGTTATGAGAAAGTTGAGAAGAGAAAATAGATGAACACTACATGACTGTTCTTTCATACAAGAGGGGCAGTTTGTTCGGCAGAATTACAGTCTTGCATCATGGATTTCGTACAGAAGGGATTGGGACAGAATATTTGTCAATTAATACTTTTTTGACCAAAAACCCCTTCTGTGTCCATGAAAGTACTGCTAGACAAATAAGGTTGAAGAAACATTGTTCATTGTGAATATTTTCCAGCTTCTTTTTTTTTGCTATGCAAAGTCATATGGAGTGAACTTAGAAAAGATTTTTTGCATGCAGTTTTGATGGAAGCTTCACGCTAAGTCCAATACAGAACAGCTGTTCTCTAGGGTTTTGCAGACAGAAGATCTATTGTACAACATGAAGTAAAAGTTTCAGTAGCCCTTAACTGGTGGAAGAGATTAAAATAAGCTTCAAGCAGCACTGCCTGTGTCTCATGAAGTGTCACTAGGACAAAAGACCTGAAGTCACCTGGGGAAAATCTGAAAAACATATTCGTGACTCTTTCACTGTAGTTGGCTGTAAGGGACTGGGGAAGGGTGATATATTAATAAAATATATGAAGCATCATAAGTGTATTTGCATTACAGAATTTCAAAATATATTTCTATTCCTAGTAGGGTATTTTTTTATTTTTTCCAGGTTTAACAATCTGTGGGCACAACTGTCTGCTAACTGCTGAATGGATGTCTGCCAGTAAAATTGTGTGTCGAGTTGGACAGGCTAAAAATGACAAGGGAGACATTATTGTTACTACAAAGTCTGGTGGCAAAGGAACTTCAACTGTTTCATTCAAACTGCTTAAACCTGAAAAAATAGGTATTTTTCTTGTTCAATTTCCTATCTGTTTTCTTTGCTAAACAAATATGACTAAGTGCCTCTTGAAATAAAGTGTACGTTTAAAATGGATCCACTTCAGGACAATCTTCAGTTGTCTAGAAAAAGCGGAGTATTTCAATAAAATGTGCAAATATATACGTAGATAAACTCATGGTATCTGTAAAATTAATCCTTCTATCTAAATATCCTGATAAAACCCCTCAATGACTAATGAAAAGTAGCAATTATTTTTCTGTAGGGAGTAGCACTAAACTTCTAAAATTTAAAAAAAACCTCATAATGGATCCAGTAATTACTCTTAAGTGTACTAGGTACAAAATATAAACTAGCTCAAGAGCTTTACACCTAAATCCTGAGCTGACAGTTAATCCTTTAAAGAAAGTTGAGTCCTCAGTGCCGTTTCTTACTTGTAATTCAAACCATTCTGCAAGACAGAAAGTGTTGAGTATTTCTCATGACATGCTTAGCCATTGAAATGATGTTGCCGAGCAGTTTAGGAACTCTGCTTAATCTAGAATCCAGTCTAAATACTCTCTGGATTCATAATGTTTCTCTCAGAACACCTCATTGATGAAATTGGATAGTTACCTTTTCTAACATAGGCGTTCCCATAAGAATTATTTTAGGCTTTTGTTCTCTGCCATTCAGTGATAGTTAAATAACATAATTTCTCCTGAGCTGTTCTAAGATCTTAATAATAGAAAGGTGAATCAAGTGCAAATGTTGCACAGTGAAGCTTATGGTGATGGGAGAGGAGAATTGATATTTTAAAAAAATGGGTAAATGTGGGGATGGGATAATTTCTGGTGTTGAGTATCTGGTGGGTATGTTAAAGAAGGGCATGGCCAAGTGTATGGCTGAGGGCCAAGGCCTATGGTGCCGCACCTTTACACGTTGTCTGTGCTAAGACTTTGGAAACAAAGTCAGTCCTGTGCCCTTTAAGTCATCTGTCTTGGCATGTGGCCAAAGTTCACTTTACTTATTGGTTAGTGAGTGACACAGAAAAGGAATCTTCCCTGAAATATGCAATTAAGATGACCTCCAGGTAGTTGCTCACTTTGAAACTAGTAGATGACAGGGTTTGGATGGATACCAAAATACTTGAAGGACTGAAAAATACTAGTGCTCTGTGATCAGGAAAATGCTCTTAGCATACATGAAGCTGCACAGTCTGTGAGAGGGTAATGTTTGATGCCCAGCCATGAATACCTTTTCAGCAGCTATAATAAAATAATTTAGCATAATTGCATCCAGGTTGTTTTGCTATATCTCCAATATATTACCTAGGCATGCACTTTATCAGGATTTTTCAAATTAATTCAGTATGTTAGAAGTTGATGGTGCTGGACTGCCCTTGTTGTTTTAAGGATCTGCACTTTGTTTTCTCTAGGTATCTTGGATCAGTCTGCTGTCTGGGTGGATGAAATGAACTATTATGACATGCGCACTGATAGAAACAAAGGGATTCCCCCCTTGTCCCTACGTCCAGCTAATCCTCTTGGTATTGAGATAGACAAGTGAGTACCAAATGCCTTTAATCCACTCTTCTAGTGGTTTTCTCTATATGTGCCTTTGTGAATTCCAGAGCAGTTTAATGGTTTACAGGGCAGGGAAAGATTTGAAAATACATACATATATTAGCTGTTGGTATGCCATTTGGTACTCAAAAGAGTTGGTGCACATTCTATCCTGCTTCATAATCCTCCCTTTTGGATCATCAATTAGAACGGTAGATAATCTAAAAGCCTGATATATTGAACCCCAGTGATGCTTAGATTTTGAAGACTGGTAAATAACCTAAGGCTTTGGATTTATACATTGTAGTTATGGAATACTTACTGTTGCATTTGAATTTTATGGGGCTTTTAAGGATGTTTAGATTGCTATCTGTTGCTAAAATTGCACTGTAAAATGTGATTTATTATACCACATCAACTAGTTTATTTTATGGAAATATTAATACGGTTTTCCAGCCCACAGTCTTTACTTTTGTTCATAAGTATGGTGGAATTTATGACATTTTTTTTCTGAAACAAACTTCATAGTGAGTGAGAAATGGAATTAGAAGGCTTTAAATAGGACACTTTTAGGGCTCTAAACCTGCCCAAGTTCTAGAAATAGCACGAGGAATAATATTTCTCTTGATCAAGATACCAGCTCTACCAAAACCAAAGGCTATTTAAAATTAAACTGTATCTAGGTGTCTCATCTGCTGAACGTTTGTGAGGGGTAGTGATTGGAGAAAATCTGCAATGCCTGTTGTTACCTTGTTCTGATGGGGAAATAGTACATTACCAAAATCCATATGGGATTTCTAGTGGCTACGTCATCACTTTCTGGCCTCTGGCTGTGCATTTCTTTCCAGTTTGAATGTGTTTTTCTTTCTTTTCAGAGTACTAACCCAATGTTTTGTAATAAGCTGAAGATTTTGTCTCTAAGTATTCTTCTCCAGCCTCCAATGTAACTTCTGACATGTGCTTCTTTCATCTTCTGCAGTTTTCCAACCCTGTTAAAATGTGGACTGTAGGACTGCGGACAGTATTCCACTGTCTTACTAGAACACTTACTGTTTCTCCTCCGCTCTCCCTCCCCTCTTTGTAAATTAAAAAAACCCATAATAATCCTTTTTACTGCAGTTCTGCACTAGCAACTAGCACTGAGTGGCTTGTTAGCTGATTCTCTTGAGTTGCTACTCTTGCTGCTGGCATGGTTGCTCACTATTCTGTAGGGATGGCCTGGATTCCCTTTATCCTAGCTATGACTTTTTGTATTTGACTGTGTTCCCATGTTGCTTCCTTGACAAGTCTGTCTTATCACTCCAGATGACAGTCTTTCTTGTTAATATTTTTGCCAACTATTTATAAAAAATTATTGGTGATAAAGCTATTATTGATGATTATGCAAATACTGATGAAAGAGTAATGTGGGCTTTAGTAAAACTTTACCTGTAGATGTTCTCAGGCTTGCTTCTCCATGGATTGAGGTTTTTTTTTTTTGTAGTTAGTTCTTTAAACTGTATGATGTATTCTATTGGCATTGCATAAAACTATGATTTTAAACAATATTATGCTAGCAAGTTCCCTTTAAAATGATGATATATTAATTTTGTCTCATTACTTTTTTCAGTGAAGCACTTAATCTCAAAGCCCATATAATATGTTCTCAATCATTGTAAGAAACAGTTGTGACTGGCTGACACTAAAATTAATTTTCTCTGCTTTAATTCTATATTTGTTGAACCCTGTAACAGCTTTTCCAATATTTTATCTGGGATTTAAGTCAAGATAACTAGTTCTATTGCATGGTCCTCTATCCATAGATTTGTCACAATACTACTTTCTGTAAATACAATGGTTATGACACAGTTGCTTTTAATTTGTTCTTATTTTAACATAACTTCTAAGTTAGTATTTGACTTCATAACCGAAATTGATAATTCTTACAGGTAAGACAGTGTCAATGTAATAGATTAGGTTAAGAATTACCTTCCAGAAACCTAAACAGCATTAGTTTAGGATTTTTTTTTTTAATTTAGTCATCTGTTTGGATGTTTGTTAAATAGGAAACCAATGATATTATATTTTAAATGTTACATTGGAAAGCATTAGAAAGTATTATGTTAATGAAACCTCAGATTTTTTTTGTGGAGAAAAAGTCAAATATGTAAATACAGATAAGAAATAACCTTCTTGTGAGGGTCTGAAAAACAAGGAAAGCTTTGGGCAAGCATAGTATCAAGCCTAGTTCATTGTTCATTGATCTCCAAGTTCACCGCCAAGTTCATTGGAAGTGAAGCATAAAGATTATGGTGGGCACTGGTGTTGAAAATTACTGGTTGGAGAAAAGGAATGCTACTCAATATTACAAGTAATTGTGTAGAGGGATTGACAGGTTCACTTGTGGAGAGGGGAGAAAGACAGGGAAAGAGGAAAAGCCCGGTCTGCCCTCATGCTGTGGGTTACAGCACAGCATTAATAGTTGTGACTATAGATGGAACATGCTTTGTTGAATTAAAAAGCGTCTCCCCAGTGGAAAACCTTTCATAACTTGCTTGAAAAATTGGAGCAATGTGATGTTACTTTTTATAGAATAATCTCTAATACCATACAGGTTAACTAAACTCAAATGTTTGCAAATACTTAATGTATCGGATGGGTAAGTAATGAGAAGTTGTACAAGGTACTTAAAAAAGGCAATAATAAATTAAGAAAGGGAGTGGATAGGCATGTTGTTAGCATTAACCATTACTAGACATGAGAATAAGTTGTCACTGTAAGTGATAAAAATTGGTATAATTTTGGAATGCTTTAAAATAAAAGAAAGCCTAATATGATGAACAGTTGTGTATACAAGGAGAGGTGATTCTGCAGCATAATGGTCTCTCCTTTATTAACACCTTTGGCTTCTTTAAACTATTTTGAAATTTGTGCAAATTGGGTTGTATTTTAAAAGTGAAGCTGAAGCATTCGGCATTGGTCTGACTTGGTGGGATTTACAATCCTTGCAGCCTGATGGCTGATAAGGAAGGGAAAGGAGTGCCTTGTATTGGTTGTGCAAATAGTGGCAAACAAAAGAAAAACATTTAAAGAGGGGACCAGGGAGGAAAACAGTGAAAAATAGATGCAAGAAAGTAGGGTAGGAGTAAGCTAGATGGGAGCACACTGAAGAGAAGACAGGAAGTGGGTAGACTACTGACAGAGAGAGAAAGAAGTCCTCCCGCTAGAAAGTAGTTGTCAGTCATCAGCAAATGATACAGAAAAAACATCGGCAGCATGGGAAAGAGTTAGATCACCTGTCTGTTATTTCTTTTTTCACATGGGTTATGCTTAGTTCTAAAAGTTCCTTTTTGTGACTTCTTTAAACATTGTTTATAGCGCTTTGCCTAATTAAAATGTGCTTAAAAATTAATCATAGCTTTTGAATCATTCAGGTGAGTACTTTCAAGGTGTTGTAAATGGGACATTGAAATACTAGAAACAAGATCGTGTAAGTAATGAACAGACATGCTTTAGTACAGCGTTTCCTTAAACTATTAGGCAAGCACAGGGGTAAAAAATATTTATTCTGACTTGGTAGACACAATTGGAGTTTAATAGGAGTGACTGGGGTTTAAGTGAACAAAAAGTTTGAACTGTGAATTAAAGGAAATAGATAATAGTGGCTCTAACACATCCAATTAAAAATTAGAATACTGCCTGTAGATATGTTGTAAGAGTAATACATACTCAAAATATACACTGGAATTCTCTTTTCATATTCATATTCAAATGTTGCAAGGATGCAAAGTAAGAACTATGGATATATACTCATCGTCCTGGGTTTTTTTACATAGTCAAGATATTTTAAATGTTATATGTCTCAGTTGCTGAATAGTGAAATCATTTATATTGTAATTAAACTTACGTTTCAGTGGTGATCCTTAAGGTCACAAATGTGTTTGTAGAATACAGTGTTTGCACACATTTGTTCTCCTGCCTTGCTAACAGTTGTTTATTCATCTTTTAAAACACAGAACTGATCCAATTCGATGAGGTTTTTTTGTACATTGCTATCACTTAGTGCATATTGTGCGTACGCTATGAAGTATTTCATTCCCACCAGAAAGTAGGTATTTGAAATATTTAATCTGTGAGTTCTAGTTCTTTGATTTTCAGAATGGAGTAAAGGCTGATACAAAGCTTTAGTTTTCTGTCACCATCTTTATGCTGGCTTTAAGTGCAAAGCAGGTCTGTGCCACCTTCCTCACCAGGGAATAATCCTGGCTGTGGTGTTACACAGTTGTAGCCAGAAACCCTTACAGAAGTCTTAAATGGCTTACTGGAAGAAAAAGAGTGTACAGAGTAGTTGCCTCAGTCTGAGAAATGTGGAAAAATGGTATGAAAATTCTAACATTAACAGCGATGTTGCAGTACTTGGGTTGGTTTTTGCAGTTTAGAACTGTGACAAGAGCAGGTTGGCAAGTTACATCCTACCAACGTAGGATTGTTCAGAATTTTGAACAGTTCTGCAAGAGAAAATAGGTGATGCCTGTTTCATAAAAGCACTGGTTAAGATCTGTTGGTGGAAAACTTAGATCTACGTAAGATTTGTGAATTAATTGCTTGTTCAGATGTACCACATACTTCACTTCTGCTCTGCAAGTCCTTGTTTAATCAAAGGTTCCTGCCTCCTCTACCTACTCTGTCAGACTAAGAAAATCCATTCTCTGCAAAGCAGTAACAACAGTCAGACCTAGTGGTGGTTAGAAAATTTTTGAATAGTGTTTGTTGTTTTGCATGTAGCAGAGGTCATTATGGTGGATCCATCTCGTACATGAAAGCAAATGCTGACATGCTAAGTACATTCCACATACTTCTGTATCCACCCACTCAATACAGATGCTTCCCTCTTCCCACGCCAGCTTCCAAAACAGTTCGTCTGGGAGGAGGGAACAGATAATCTTATGCTGCCACCTAATGGTAAACGGCAGTTTGCTACTGTGAGATGGGAAAAATCAAAGCCTTCAGAAAGTCTTTTATTTATTTATTTTTAAAGGCCTGTATGGAAATGCAGTCAGCTTCATCATTCAAATGTGATGAGCGTGTGGCAACTTTTATCACAGAGGTGTGTGCAGAGAAATTGTGAAACCTGCAGGAGAGAGATGCAGTATATAGTAGTACATAGTCCCAGTTTTATGATGTTTAAAAACAGAGTAACACTTCCTGCTTGTAAGGCTGATACATCAGTTGCAGCTACCAGCCTATAATATCTTACTAGATTTCTCTTATCAAACTCTGCCATATCTCAAATATGGTTGTCATTTTGTTGTCATATTTCTGATAAACCCAATGCTACTACGGAGTAATTGCCAGAGTGCATCCTTCTCCTTTTGCTGTTAGAGGCACCTTTGTTAACACCTTCTGATTTGTCCTGTTTAGTCTACTCCAGTGTCCCTTATGCTGGTCTTCTTGTGTGCATTATTAACACAGTACAGCTGGTACAAAGCCTGCTTGTAGGAGTCTGACTGGTACCAGACATGGGGGGGGGGGGGGAGGCACGTACAGCAGCTCTAGCTGGAGCTTGTTTATGCTGGTTGCTATTCAGGATCTGTGTTTATTTAAAGTTGCTCCTTTTGACCTATAAGCTCCTGTGGAATTGAGGTTCAAGTTACCTTTTGGTGGCTGTAGCCTGTTTTTGGACCTGCCTTTAATCTGCAAATATTGTCATATATCCTGAAAAGAATAGTATGAGATTCTGAAACTCTGGGAGCAAAATAATCTTTACAGAAAAATTGCAACTTGCGAAGCTGCATTCATAGTCAGGCTCTGTTCATTAGTATCCATTGCATTCTGTTGCTGTTACTCAGTTGTGACTCCTTGGAGACTGTGATTTACCCATGGAGATTACAACTAATCTTAAACCTCTGGAAAATATAAATGCTCTGTATATGGACAAGTTTTGTAGCAGAATTTGTAAGAGCTGATATATGCTGTGATGATGAATTAGATTTACTGAGTATCAGGCTATACAGAACCTAAAGTTTGGGGTAGTGGAGGGAGGGACTTGTGTAGATGAGCACATGTGGTGCAAGTGAATTGATTGTACCATATGTGTTTTGAATCCAAACTAGATGTGTATGCCCTTTATGTGGAAGCAAGGACCACTATGTCTAATACTGCATGACTGTAGTAGATATACTCAAAATATGTTTGAGGGAAGTGAAAGCATGTAGTGGCTTGAAACCAAATTTATTTTTATTATAGTTCTCATTAATGTAAACAGTATGTGAGATCTTAATTACTTTTATATTTAAAATTGTTTCTGATGGATGAATAAGACTACTTTAAAATGTTACTAGAGGTCTAGTACCGGATCTGGTTCTGTATTAAATGAAATAGTCTGCCTAGCAGAAAGTACTACTATATAAATCCAATACGTGTACCTTTGCCGAAATTGTAAAGGTAGCGAAATACATGGAGTTGTCAAGGATGGTAAACTTCTCTCTTCTTTTTCTGAGCTTTTCTAGATTCAGTTTGTGGTTCCCAGTTTCTTCTACAGTGATTGCTTCTTAATCAGCGATTAAGTATTCTGAGTTGCTTCCTGAAGTGATTCTTGTATAACAAGGAAATCAACAGAAAAATGATCAAAAATTTCATTGCATGTCAGCATGGTCTCAGCTTTTGCTACTAGTTCATATTCACCCCATAATGTTGAAATGAGTAAAACAGAAATACTTTCTCAAGTCGCATATGTGCTTGTTTATAAGTAAACAGTAAGCAAGTTTTCATGAGAACAGCTTTCAAGGACTTATTTAATTTACTAATGGAAGTTAATGGAACAAACTTGTCCGTATGTGGAATCAGTCTCTTTTTAAATGCATCTGGCCAGACATTTTAGAAATACAGTTGCTTTCAGTTTGAACTTTTTAGCGAGCCGCTTCTTGTAAAGACAGCTGTAGCAAGTCATTCCAAGCTCCCCATATCTGTTAGTGGAAAAACTACTGGTAAAATTTATGATAAAAGTAAGGATACCACACCACAGAGTATAATATATTGTTAACATACCGCACACGTTCACATTCATGTTTCTACTCTGTTGTGACTGTGTCTAAAATATGTCCACACAGATAAAAGCATCCATAAATGCATTGCTAATTTATGGTTCTGCACAAATACATCTGCTGAAAAAAAGCTCCTAATAACTTTTTAATGCAGTCAGACATCAAACTGAAAAACCCCTTAGTTTCTGTCTCACTAGCTGTGAGCAAAACTCATTTGCAGGAATTTATTACATCCCTAGCTAAATTATTGATCTTTCTCTCTCTCTCTAAAGAAAATAGTCAGTCCCCCCCCATCCCTGGATTGTATAGCTCATGCATAAGCTTAAACTGTCATGCAGATGTCTTACAAACTTGCAATTATAAGTACCATTTGGTAATGGTATATTTGTTGAGTGTGCATGCTTTTTGTGTTTTATCTATTTCTTTTGGCTTCTGAGAAAATATGTTGAAGTTCTGAAAAATACAAACAAAATTCTGCTTCTGTGTTGTATGCATGCACTTAGTGCTTGCACTGAAGGTCTGAGTCTCTTCTGAGGTAACTGAAATTTTTTTATTGCTTTTGGTTTTTAGCATTAAAAAATGTAGTTGACCACAAAGATGCCACCGTGTGTGGATTTAATAGAAAAGCTTTTTTGGACAGCCATGTCATGTGAAGTACTATGCTGCAAATTCATATGGCTACTGGACACTTTTGACTGCTTTGAGTGAAAAACTATCTTTAAATGTCTTGAAAGAATAAATAGAAACTTTCTTCTTGTCCTTATATCCATCAGCATTTTCTGCTCACTAACTGGCATTCATGAAATTCAAGGTCATTGGTAATCCTGAATCTTGCTACTCATGTTTATAAATTTTTGTTAACAGTATCACTTTTTCCTTGAACATAGAGAAATGTTGGCACCTTCATTTTTAGTTGCTACATTTGTTTCTCACGCTATTTTTCCTGCCTCTCTACTTTTCATATCTGTCATCACTTTCCTTGCATCTCATTTAATTTTCTTCTTGTTTTTAAAAAAGTATTGTTTCATGCCCCTGCTGTAATCAGGTGCTACTGATTAAAGACTCCTGTGCTGTGTCATTATGTATGTAGGCCCTTTGTACCTGCTTGTGATAATGGCCATTTGGATATGAATGGAAACTTACACAGAAACAAGAGTTGTTTTCTAATTGTACTTTTTAATGCATCAGCCTTTAGACTTGCTTCACTTAATCTGCTGTTTGCTTTTTTGTAATAAAAACAGCTTTAGCTATCTTGAAATGTTTAGATTACAGAAAACCCAAAACTAACAAATCATTGCTTTTGTGTCCATTCAAATGGCTCTTCATATGCATTAAATGTAATTCCAATAGCTGACTCTGAATTGCTACCCCCACCAAGTTTGATCTCAAATGCAAAGTATGGCAGGTTTGCATTTGCATACAGTGTACATTGTATAGCAGAGTTCACCTGGCTTGTGAGTGTCAGAGAGGGTTTTTATTGACTTTTGAGTTTGATGTGATCCAAAAATGACATAGTCAGTTTTTAGCATAGAGTATTTCGGTTGGAAGGGACCTACAGTGATAATCTAGTCCAACTGCCTGACCAATTCAGGGCTGACCAAAAGTGAACTTGTTTGTCACAATTAGTTTCTGAAGATAGGATGCAGTTGGTGGTAAAGAATAGGGTGGTGAGTGCACCTGGTGATGTACTGAGAGTGCATAGTGGAATGAATATGGCCAAGTGTTAAGTGTGTGTCTGGACTGATGAATGAAGAGTGTCATATTTTCATCAGAGTTCTTTAAATATTTTTATTACACTGACATAAAATAAATGGAATACATTTTCTGCAAGAGTATTTTAGAAGCTACTTGTATTTTCAAAAATGCTGTTGTAGAGAATCTGCTTTCACAAGGAATTGGCTTGCATGCTATCTTCTTTATGCATTGTAAGACTCAATAAAAACAAACAAAACATGCTGTTTCTCACTCAAGACATGCCCGCTTTTCCTTTGTTTTGCGTACTATGAACAGACAGATCAGTGTACTCTGTTTTGCAAGAGGATGATTTTAACTCTGGATTTCTTTCAGTATTTCTGTATAATGGAAGTATGCTTTGTGTATCTTCCTTCATGTTTCTGTGGGACTTCTGCTGCACATGGACTGATAGACAATGATGGTGCAAGATCACTTACAAGCTGTCAACCTGGTGATGTCCTGTCATTTTAAAGTTGGATAGATACTGGTTCATGGCTTACAGAGAATATTCTCTCTGACTTACTTGGCTTGGTGTACTGATTTTCCTGTTTAAAAGGTAGAGTTGACTTGGAGTACATTCAGCATTGATGGTCCTGCATTTGAATATTAGTATATTTTCATGGTGAGTCTGTCTAGCCTTATTTTCTGAAGGCAGCAGTTCTCTTTCTTTAGAAGCATTTTGTACAGGCAACATTTGTCATGTGTAATGGTGAAATCAAAATGGTAAAGCTATTTTTGCTTAGATTAGACTTCCATCTTTTCTTTCCCAGTCAGGCTACATGTGTCTATAATACCAGATTTAATGTCACAGTGAGATACAAGTTTATATTTACATCTTGTTGGAACGTGATTTTTTTTTTTTAATGTGACACTTAATTGTAAACTGTTCACAAGAATATGTCTCACTGAAGAAATGAATATTCATTTTTCAGAGGCAGATTTCCTCAAAAAGATTTAGAGGCACTGTTTCCTGGCATGAGTGCTGATTTCACTAGTGAAAACTTTTCTGCTGCCTGGTACCTGATTGAGAATCATTCAACAACAAGGTTTGTTGCTATCATATAAATAATTGTTTTACAATGCAAGTCATGTATGTTATTTCATTATACAATAGATGTGTCATTGGTGGCTGACCTTTACAGTAGTAGCCCTGTAGGCTCTACTGCCTGTGGTGTTTATGCTTGGTTAGAAACTTTAATCAATGTGGTTATGAGGAAAACTTTGGGGTTTTTAATCAGATCTAACTTACGGCCTGTTCCCTGCCGCCCCCCNNNNCCCCCATCAGATGGAAGTTGTCTTTCTTCAGGCTAAAGCCCTTTATGAATCAAGAAGTTAGGCAGCATGGCCCTGAGTGGAAACTCCAGATGTTAGCTTGAATCATGACTGGAGGCTCAGGATAAGCGCACTGAACAGACAACTAAGAGTAAAACTGTTAGTAGTATCAGTTTTTAGTTAACTCTTGTGGAAAATGTTATAGTGAAAGAAGTGAGTGAGATCTTTGAGGTGAATCGCTTGAAATCTTGACCATTAACATCTTTATTTTTAAATCTAGTTCATAGCATGCATTCATGTAAATACATTATGTAAATGTATTTTTGCATGTATAACTGAGTTCTGAAACTTTTATCTGCTGGTGTTTGGATATTACTGGAAGCCATTTTTAGTAGAGGTGATGAGCCTTTTTGGTCTTTTCAGCTGCGTTCTGACTAAGATTTTGAAGGGAAATACCACTTTGCAAATTTATTTAATATTTGTTTGTTATCTAATGGTAGAAACAGGAACTGATTAGTTGGGTTTTGGGAGTGGTTGTGGGGTTTTTTTTGGGGGGGGTGGTGGTTAGGGGCTCCAGAAATAACCATTAATCTACTTGAAGTACTTTAATTTCCTCTCAATGTGATGGTAGACTGAAGAGCCAAAACAACAGCAAAAGAACATTATTACCTAATACACAGGTAGTGACAGCATCTTTTTAAATCAAGTAACCAAAAGAGGAGTGATTCAAAATGAATTCCGTCTATCACAATCTGATCACTTTGGGGATCATCAGGCTTTTAAAAAAGCTGAGGGGATAATAAAGCGAGAAAGACCAAACAGCTTTTGATGTAGCTGTTCTTAAGAAATTTCCTTTATGTTTGGCCCTTGCACTATTGCCGTTTTGTTGCTCATTCATGTGGGCACCAGTGACTCTGCCAAGAGAGATGTAGAACAGATCAAGAGTGATTGCAAAGCCCTGGGGACAAAAGTGAAGAACTTGAGAGCCCAGATATTCTCTTTGATTTACAGGTAAAGGGGAAAGCTTCAGGTAGTAGTGATGCATCCTGGGTGTTCACAGATGGCTGTACCACTGGTTTCAAAGGCAGGGTGTTTTTATACTTCAGTAGCCATGGATCCATTATTAAGGACTGCTACTGAGAAATGGGATTCATTTGAAAAAGTGGCATGGGAGCATCTTTGCCAGCAGGTTTGCACTTTGGTGACAAGGACTTCAGATTAGGATTATTGGAGATGATGATAACAGTATGCAGCCAAATGAAGGGATAGAGTGCTACATGTGTGGTTCAGTGTTAGCATTGAGAGTGCTGTTGGGAATCACAAAACCAGTTGGAAGGGTCTAACCTCAAGTGCCTTTACATACTCACATGCAGCCTGGGAAACAAGTAAGAGGAGCCAGAGCTCTACACATGGGATTAGACAACTTTATCACTGGAATAAAGTGGGATAGCTCATGTGCCTGGTGTTCTGTGATGGATGGGAAGAGGCCTTCTGAGAAGGATAACCAGGAAAGAAGAGAGGGACTTGACCTTGGTGTGAAGGAAGAGCTTGCATAAATATATGGTCCCTCTTACGGAGCAGGTAGCAGGACGGTTAAGAGCTTGTTCAGCAGGCTGAAAAGTGTGACATTGCAGTGCAATGAGGAAGTGAACAAAATCTTCCTTAAGCAACTTGAGGCAGTCTCCAGAGAGCAGACCTTGGTTCCTGTACAAGACTTTGACCTCCCTGATATTTACAGGAAGGGCAGCAATCCAGGAGGCTTGTGCAGAGTTCTGGGAATGACTTCTAACATAGCTGCTAGGCAAGCAGTCAGAGTGCTGCTTTCCTAAAGCTGATTCTTGCAGGCAAGGCAGGGGATGTGATAACCAGTGGCAGCCTTGGCTGTAGCAGTTGTGAAATAGTTAAGTACAAGTCTCTGAGGGGTGTGGGGAAGGCAAGCAGCAATGTACACACCTGGGGTTGGGCAACAGTAGCACAGAAGACAATCTGGTGTTTGTAACATGCCATGAATACCTGTTGGCTGTCTTAATACAAATCATCTTTTAGGGTGTATCAGCAAGATTGTGTTATATAAGATACGAGGATAATTATTCTGCTCGACATTATTAAAGCTGCAGTTGAAGTCGTCTGCCCAGTTTTGGCCACTGCTTTTAAGAAAGGTATGAGAGCTGAGCCACAAAAATAGGAATGTATAAATATATGTGGGTATACAGCTTGAATTAATTAGGTGCTTTTAGAAAAGAAACAAAATTAATACAGAATGCATGTTTTGAAATACCTAATGGGCAGTTCAAGGGTAGCCATCAATTGCTCATGTTTTACCAAGAACAGAACAAGCTGTCTCACTTTGCAACAGGGGAGACTTAGGTTAGGTGCAGATTAAAAACAATATTAGATTGCTTAAGCCCTGGGACGGTGTAACTTGTACAGCTGCAGAATCACCATCACTGGAGAGTGCTGAGATTTGATTTGACAGCTATCTGTCATAGATGGCTTAGGTACATTTAAGGATGTTGTGGATCCAGAAAATGAATTAAATGACTTCTCTAGAACTGATTAAATATCAGAATTACCATGGAATATGAGCAACAGTATAAAGTAATGGTTATATCTCTAATATGACAAATTATCAGTAAAAATACTGATTTTTCTGGTCATCAGTACTGTGAATTGATAACTTAAATAATTACATCAGCTTGTATGGCCCCTTTTTGACTTGTACTGTGCCAGTGTATCAGTACCTGAAAGCCCACTCTCATGTAAATTTCAAGCTGCCTATTAAGAAAAAAAAACATTTTTAACACTTTGTCTAGTATCGGCATAAGTACTTTATCTTTCTTGGGGAAAAACCCCTTCTGTTAGTTTGTCTCTTTGCGTGTGAACAGTTTCAAGTCATGGTGACCTCAGTCCAGTGGAATAAAAAGTATTAATTTTTGGTTTTAAATGAAAGCTATTTTTCTGCATATTAATTCAGTTTATATTGGTATATAAAATCTAAATCTTAGCTGTTGAAGGTGCAAAAGCTTTGCAAAACTTAACAGGAAGAATGTCTCAAAGGGTAGGGTTAATCTAGTCATGTTTTGAATCTAATTATAAATAGCTTTATTAAAAAAATGAGGCAAACCTGGGGTTTTTTTGATTTTTTTCTTCTCATTTCAAAATGTGTAGTCTTAAATATTGTGGAATTGTATAATTATCTGCCCCATATCACTTGTGCTGTTTTTCCGGAAACAAACAGCAGTGGTTTAGTTCTTGTCCTCTATGTAACCTCACGTATTGGGAGTACTAAATGTGTGCTGTGCTGATGTTTTGGTTAGCTTATGTCTGTTTTTTCCTTGAAGGAAATTCTTTTTAAGCAATTAAAATAAAGGGGTTTTTAAATATTTTTTTTTTACTCCTGGCAATATCCTGACAAATGTAAATAAACTATTTAGATGTATTATGAGATCATCAGATAACATGAAATGGTGCTTAAAAAGAGAACTGTACAGATTTTTGTTATTTTGAAAATGCTGCTGGTAAGTACTTCTTCTGTGCCCAAGTAGACCAATCCAGCTATTGAGTAATGCGATTTCTGCCCAACAGATGGAAACAGGAAATAAAGCAAAATGTTGTGACATCACTAGTTTAAAAAGGAAAATGTCTGTAACTGCACCAGTGTGTTTTGTTTCCTAGCAGATGGTGATAGCCTTCTCACTGCCTGGGCTAAAGTTTGATTTGTTCTCTTAATATGTCTTTTTCTACCACTGTTTAAAATGGGCAAAGAGTATTGGTGGAATTGCCTTATGTCTTAATTTCCTTACTTCATTGTTTCCCCTTCCTCACCGAGGTATAGTGCAGTTTTTTTGTTTGATTCTTTCGTATTAGAAAGATGTGGTTGGCCTGCAGGTAGGAGAAAAGACTTTAAGGATGAAAATCATGTGTTAAGTTTGTATTTCTGAGCTTGTTCATGATAGTGCTTTTATAATGAATCTAGTAGCATAACTACTGAGATCATATTCACATCAACGACAAAAAATTATATGCAAATAATGAAGAATCAGTCATTACATAAGACTTTGCAGCTGCTTGCAAAAAATAAAAATGTGAAATCAAATGTAAACTGGCAATAATCTAGAAATACTAGGAAACTAAGATAAAAAAAGAAACCTACCATACAAACAGCAATGATGACTTGGTAATTAATATTCCCCTATGAAGTGTCTTTAAAAAATAATTCAGTAGACTACATGCAAAAACATACTTTCATAAAGCAGGAATCTGTTCGGCTTTTCTTTATTTTTTGCACTAATATTGTGTTCAATTTTGAACTGTATTTCCAAGCCAACATAAAAATATTGAAGGAATTCAGAAACTGAAAGTGAAAAAGAGTTGTGAACTAAGCTGCAAAGTTAAACAAATCTCATTATTTGAGACTTCTAGCATCCCAGTAGTTAATCTAGTATACTGTGTAGTGAATTGTACTATCACCTATTTAATGTAGTACAGGTGGTTAACAAAGAGCAATATTGCATGTTTAGAAAAAGTTTCTTGACTAATTTGTATTATAAAGAAGTCTATTCCATCACAAGTGATAGGAGCCCTCATTTTATTATTAAAACTAAAAAACAAAATCTTTTTGGACTAAGAGTGAATTGTCATTATCAAGAAGCACTTGCATTAGCAATTACTCAGTCCTTAATAGTTGTTGCAAAAGTAGCTGGCCTTATTTCCCAAGTAGAATGTTCTGTTTATTCATTAGCTGACCTTACTTGTTGTTTGAATGCCATGGGGGTCTTCTTGTTTGTTTTCAGTTTTGATCAGCTCAAAACAGCTGTTGTGCATTTGAAGAAACAAGCCAATAAGAAAAATGAGGGGAGCCTAGCTTATGTGAAAGGAGGTCTCAGCACATTTTTTGAAGCACAAGATGCTCTGTCAGGTAAAGATGCTTTGCACTTAATAAATACAGTTAAAAAAAGATAATATTTGCATGTATGGTTGAATTTTTAATATTAAAATACTGTTTTTCTTTGTCATCTCTTCTAAAAGTGTATAAGGAGCCCAAAATCTGTATTGCATTGGTCACAAGGTGGGACTGGCTAACTGATTGTTGTGGTATATTTGCAAAAGATGGCTCCAAATGTATCTTATGAGAATTGGAGGTATTTGATGAAACTGCTTAGACCACAAATCCAGAAAAGAGAAGAAATGTTAAACTGGAGATAATATTAAGATGACTTAAAAACTTGATTTCATGATGCTTTATCCCATAGTCAGATTGTAGTATTTATATGAATATTCAGTACACTCTGAGTTGGGAAATCAAACAGCCTTTCTATTCTGCTTGCTATAGGGAAAATGCAACACGCCAATGAGATTAGCTTAATTGTCTGTGCCATTTATATATATATATATATATCTTTATTTTGTTTGTGTGTATATATATATACACACACACGCACATTCTTAAAGCATAAAATGTGTCTCAGGTAAAAGCTCATTGTGGGCTGCCATAGCCCTGTCTATTTAGGGACTGTGCTGGATAAGAAAGTAACAGTGCTAGGCCATCCCCAATAGGTTTGACATTTACTAGTACATTGCTCTTCATAGCTACTGTATATTGCAGGATTATCACTCCTGATCATTGATCATGTTATGGGTACCATGGAGTAAGAAAACCTTTATCTACTCAGCCTCAGCCAAGCTAGCACTTCTATTGGCTCTAGGAACACTGCTTTGGAGAAGTACCAGTTTTCTCTCGACCCACTTGCGAACTGATAGCCACTTCCATATGTCAGGGAAAAGGGAAGGTAGTGCTGTCTCACCTGGTGGTCCACCTGTATTGCTGCCCTGGGCAGATTAACCTGTGACCTGCCCTTCAGATGACAATATTTTCAAAAGTGGTTGATGGCTTTCGGCTACCTGCCTAATTTGGTAATTTTTAAGAGGAGAACTTTTTCCACAAGTGCAAACATACGTGTTTTGGTAAGGAAGACCTCTTGTTGAGACATCTGAAGATTCTTCCTGTCAAGAATCTTAACTCCTAAACATCTCTATTATCCCACCCAGAACTGACCTGTTACTGATCAGTTTTGGAAAATCTTGGCCTAAATCTAGATAGGTTCAATTACAGAAGAGAAATATTAAAGAATTCAGTGGAGATACTAAAGAATGTTGTGGTAGTCATAGGAAAAGACACTAAGAAGAATCAGTATTTGGCTTTTTTTTTTAAGCTGAGTTTTTATTAAATGCTAGGAGAAATGATAATAGGCTATTTCTTTGTAAGTCTTAAATATCTTGAAAATGTTGAAATCCTAGTTTTTCTTAAATACTTCAAAATCCTAAATAATCCTGAACAAATATTGAAATGTGACTTTTTCCCACAATCAAATCTGCTTTGAACGTAGAGTATAAAATACTCTAAAGGATTCAGAGTTCTGTTTCCAAACAGTTGCTGTTATGGAAGAAAAGTAGTGCTGGCAGACATACGTGTTATCCTGTAAGATTATTTTTTGGACCAGCAAAGATTTAGTGGGATTTACAGAAAGCTAACGCAAACCATAAATGTTGTGAGGTTTTAGAAGGACTGAACACAATTGGTTTTTTTTTCTTGTCCTGTCTATTCAAGTGTAGGCTTCTAGCCTTTGGAGACTGATCTGATAAATTAAGAGGTCGGAGACTAAGTAGGAGTGTGAAAAATATTAATAAAATTACAATAGGGAAAGCAAACTCATTTATTTCATTAAATACTATGTTCTCAATTTTAAAAAGTTATAATAGCTGTAATATTGTCTTGCATCTCTTATCAGAGTGTTACTTTTACATAAAACTAGAGTTTATCAGTGCAGTCTTTTAGATAAATCATGAACTCAAAACTTGGGATGAGTCCTGTGGTTCTTGTTGCCACTTTTCATCTGTAACCAAAATAGCTCAGTTTTTGTTTTCCTCCCAGTGATCCCTTTAATGGCTCAAAAGGAAGCAGACTTGTAGCTTATGTTGTTAAAAACAGTGAGTTAAGTTAGTACTAAGAAAGAATGGCCTTGATGCTGTTGTAGAAGAATAATCCTAATCTCTTTATCAATTCAAAGCTATGACACTGGAGTTCAAGGGACTTAAATACAATATTTAGTTTTTAAATTCTGAAATAAAATTCTTAATGAGGATGCAGTGCAGGTCATAGCTGCCTTCTGTAGTGTTTCAATATGCATTTCTCTGTTGAAACTTCCTATTAAATGCATGTGCAGAAGTGGTTTTAATGCTCTTCAGTAAAAAAAACCCAACCCTTATTGCATAGGAGTTTCAGCTTTGTAATGCAGAACAGCTTATTTGCCCTTTCCTCCTCCTTATGCAGAGTATTTTTGAGGGAGTGTAGCTGGAAAAACTGCATAACTTTTGAAAGACTTGAACCTGTGATAGGTACAATCAACAGCAAGTTGGACGTGGAGAGACTTCTGGTAGTAGCAAGAAAAAAGGTATCTTTCGATGCCATCATGCTAGATGTCAAAGCTTTTCTCCAGAATGTTTGATCACTACAGTTTTCTCAAAGAAAAGATTACAAGAATTAAGTGTAAGCATTATTATTATTGTTCTAGGGAGACAGCTCAGATGCAAAATTAAAATCAAAAACCCCACAAAACAAACAACAAAACCCAATAATTAATAAATTAATCAATAAAAGCCTGTCAGCTTGATCTCGGCACAGGGGAAGATTATGGAACAGTTTCTCGAGTGCACTCACATGGCATGTGCAGAACAACCAGGGGATCAGGCTCTGTGGGCATGGGTTTATGAAGGGCAGGTCCTGCTTGACCAACCTGATCTCCTTCTATGACCAGGTGACCTGCCTTGTGGATGAGGGGAAGGCTGTGGATGTTGTCTGCCTGGACTTCAGTAAGGCCTTTGACACTGTCTCTCATGGCGTAATCCCTGAGCAGCGGTGGCTCATGGCTTAGACAAGTGTACTCTTTGCTGAGTAGAAAACTGGCTGGATGGCCGGGCCCAAAGAGTGGTGGTGAATGGAGTTAAATCCAGTTGGTGGTGGGTCACAAGTGGTGTTCCCCAGGGCTCAGTAGTGGGGCCAGTTTGTTTAATATCTTTATTGATGATCTGGATGAGGGGATCGAGTGCACCCTCAGCAAGTTTGCAGATGACACCAAGTTGGGAGGGAGTGTTGATCTGCTTGAGGGTAGGAAGGCTCTGCAGAGGGATCTGGACAGGCTGGATCGATGGGCCGAGGCCAGTTGTATGAGGTTCAACAAGGCCAAGTGTCGGGTCCTGCACTTGGGTCACAACAACCCCATGCAGCGCTACAGGCTTGGGGAAGAGTGGCTGGAAAGCTGCCCAGCAGAG
>JANZLQ010000030.1:14322292-14347059 GCA_026212715.1 Elanus axillaris
GGGGGGGGAACAAACCAAACCCCCCAAAAAATTAGCAGTATTTACTTATGGCCATAGTAAACAAAGTTTAGATGTGTTTAGGTTTTCATAGTGTAACGTATTACTAGCTCTGTTCATGACATGCTGTCTTTATGTATCTCTTTGCTCGTTATATATAGCTACGTACTCCTGTTGAATCCATTCAGAAGAATTTTTACCCTACATAGGGGTGCTGTCCTTATCAGTAGCCTTCAAATTTTAGAGAATTGCTAATCTTCCAATAAAAGAAACTAAAGGCATTTTTATTTGTGTCGATGTGAATCCTTGCAGCATGTTAACATGTGTTCTTCATCCCTCCATTACTGTGCTTAGCACCAAGTTCTTTATAATTACCACATCAGAACTTCTTAAATACTTTGCTGAGTCAATCTTTCCTCTTTTGTATTTTTTTCCCCCTCCTATTTTTCTGCATCTGACTAAAAGGGTTTAATTCATTTCAGGTACTTTTTTTTTTTTCTTCCCTTTAATCATACATCTGTGGAAATGGGCAAGATTTTCAGATATACCAACTGCATTTCTAGCCATCTTTTAATGAGAAAATGGTAGAAAACTTGCATCTATGTTGCTTTGAGCTGAGTTAGGCTGAGGAATTTTTGAGAAAACCACTCTGGGTGCCTAGCTCAAAGTATGTTTTAAAAATGTCTTAATGAGAAAATCAAGAATGAAATTTGCAAGTCAAAAACTGCATGACCCTGGCAAGTGTGGTTCAATTTATTAGATTTATGGTTGCCAAGTAGAAAACCATATCCTTCCTTAGACTAAATAAAATTGTTTTCAACACAAGCAGCAATGAATTAATTGCAGTTTATTTTACTACAAGGCCTGTACTATGGCTTGTTTGCCAGATTGAATTTTGCACGTGATTTGACCCAAAATGACCCAATTCTGAAGAATTTAGTCATGGTTTAGTGATTGTGAGCTGTAAACTTAGTCTTTTCACTATTATTAGTTAATATCTCACTGCAGCTCTGAAGTTTGCAGGCCTTTAAGTATTCTGACTTAGCTGGGAAACTTGAATACTCATTGGCAAAGATGGTACAAAATAAAGTTAACTTTCTGGCCTTACGTGAAGCATCTAGACCCAGCCTCTCCTCGTCTTTATTTATTGTATGCTTCTTACAGTAAAGGTCACAAAAATGGTAAACAGGCTCTCCTAGGTTTTCAACTGCTGTTCCAACCCATATAGTTTGTATTGGGTAAGTCCAGGGTAACTGGCAATTCAAGAAAAATCCTGTCCATCCTTTACTTCAGGCCTTCAAAGACTACAATTTTCTCCTTGCTCTTTTTACTGCAGCCAGTGATGAGCTGAGGGTATGAAATGGCATTTGAAGGTAGTCTTAGCTGCTGGCTACTGAGAGGTGTAGGCTGGTTTTCCACCTGCCCTTGGCCATGTGCTCCTTCCTCTTCCCTTATATTGCAGTGGTGCAGCTGGGGCAAGGTTTAGACAAGCTCACTGATCAATAAAGAATAGTCTTTTACTTACTGAATTTCCCACCAAATCATCTCGCTATGGCTGCCCTGCAGCTGTGTGATTGCTAGATCCAGCAAAAGGAAGTATGTTGGTGCAAGAGAATGGGGATTGTCCCAAACAGCACCTTCCCACTGTTAATGGGTTTAGTACTCTAAGATAAGAGTAACTTCAGTATCTGTGGATTCCTTCCAATCAGATTAGGTCTGCAGGTATTTTTTTTGACTGCATATAATTTTGCTTGTCTGAACTTCTAACTCAGAGACTTTATGTCTGGTCCCCATGGAAGGGACGTGTACTTAGCTTTTTAAAAATCAGTTGATGCAAACAAAGTAAGCTTAGGCTTTCTGATAAAGCGTTTTTCCTAACATTTTTCACTATGGAAACTTAAAACTGGTTTTTTTGTAACTCAACTTTGGTATAAATGTGAATGCACTTATTGCTAAACCTGAACATAATGTGTAAAAATAGCTTCAGTACACAAAGAAATTGTCACATTAAACATGTAGAAGGAAATGTAACAAATCATATTGTGTGTACACAGTAATTTAGGTAGGTCTACACTTTTTCAGTATGGCTTAAAATACCTTACTTCAGACAGTGGTCCAATGTGGTGAGTTGACCCTGGCTGGACTCCAGGTGCCTGCTGAAGCTGCTCTATCACTCCCCACCTCACCTGGACAGGGGAGAGAGAATATAATGAAAGGCTTGTGGGTTGAGATAAGGACAGGAGAGATCACTTACCAATTACTGTCACGGGCAAACCAGACTTGAATTGGGGAAATCAGTTTAATTTATTACCAATCCAATCAGAGTAGGTTAATGAGAAGTAAGACCAAATATAAACCACCTTCCCCCCACCCCTCCCTTCTTCCCAGGCTCAACTTCACTCCCAACTCATCAACTTCTTGTTCTGTACATTAAAGGAAGTCTTCATCATGTTTTACCTTTTTGTTGCCAATGTATGTGCTTTGGTAGAGATTTAGATGTTGCAGTTCAGTTTTGGAAATTCTTAGGTGTTACTCCTGAAGGGGACACATGACAGTTAATTGGTCAGCAATTAATGCTATGTAATTAATGGTTCCAAAATACTAAATTTTAAAAATCTCTGAGGCAATATAAAGCTTAGGGTTTTTATCCACATCCATTTAGAAAGTATCTTTCAAAAATATGTTTCATAGAATGATTTCAAAATATGTAAATTAAAATCATTACACTTTGATGTGGTTCCAATAGTACTTGCAACATTTGGTTTAAAAATATCTGTTTATGTTGTGGTTGCTGTTCTGATGAACTTGCCTTTCAGTATGTAATACTAATTGCAGGATGGTAATTGGCTGCCCCTGACCAGAACTGATGCGTATAAATGGAATAATATCATTAGAACCTTTAATGTTTTTGTTATAAAATTGTAGAGGTATTCGTGTCATATATGAAATATGCGCTAGAGTTAATAATACACCATCTTTTTAAGGTAGACCTCTGTTCCTTAAAATATGCATGAATCTGTTAGTTTATTTCATTTAAGTATTGTCTTAAGAAATATGGTATCCTAAATTAGATTTATATTTTTCTCCTCTAATGACTTTGATAAAAATAGAGATGCTCTTGCATTTTTAGGAAAACAAAGCTTGCTGAAATTCTCTAATTCTCTCTCCCTCTCTGCCTTCCACCCCCCCCCCCCATTTTAACACCCTCAAACCCCCAGTGAAAATCCTTCCTTTGATGGACGCTGGTCCTGTTTCAGAATAGCCACCCTCTCTCAAGTAGGAACGAAGCCATAGGGCTGCCTTACTAAAGATAGCTTCTGTCCTTGTTTGCTTGTTCTTAATTTACATCTACATAGCATGGGCAAGTAGGGATGGCATTGTAGAGGAAACCAGTTGGTGATGACATTTCTATGTGTATGTTATATGCAGTTTGGGGTGGTAATTTAGACTAGCTTGAGTATCACCCAGTGGATTGAATTCTAAGTATTTTCTGAAGCACATTAGGTATATTAATGGAGTGCATCTTTTAGGTTTTTTCATCTTAAAAGAATGCAGTTGAGGGACTCAGGTTGCTCTGTCATGCAAACCTCAGCAAGATAAGCAGGGACAATTGGGAGACTGGTTTCAAAACTGTATTTCTGTTTTGAACTAAAATACATTATTACTCACTTTCTTCAGAGCACTGAGCATCACTGTTTTCAAGGGTAGCTTAGCTTTGGTTTATGACTGAGAGCCAGTAGGAAGCAGTAGGTTTTTTAGAAGCCTTAATTTTATCTAAAGCAACAGGAACTGATGGCTGTTTGATTGAGCTGATTTTACATGTTAACAGAGTAAAAAATTTTAAAAGAAAATCGTGTATTTTAAAATAATTTTTAAATAATTGTTTTATATATGCTATATCCATATATACAGGAATACTACCTTAAAAAAAAGGAAAAAGAAACACTGATATATGCTGGTTGTACGCTGTGTAAGAGAGGGAAAGTAGACAAAAGGACTATCTACACTCCATTCACTGTTCATATTCCAGAGTGATGTGGTATAGTCAGGCTATGCTGGTAAATCTCTCCTTTCCTGAAAAAGAAGTTACAATAAAAACAACGCATTAATGCTGGTACTACACGTTTCCACATCCATTAGTAATACCACATGGAAACAAGAATTGGGGGTTTTGGCATTTCAGGACAGGAAAAAACCAGCATCTTCAAAAAAAAAATTACAGCACACTCCCCTCTGTTTTCATGTTGTTTTGAGCAAAAGCATTGCAGTGCTTCTGTGTAATGATTAATGCATTGTGTTGCTACAAGATACCCTTAAATTGTGTGTTTTGAGAGTGTATTTTTACAGAAGAAAACAACTGGTGGGGGAGTGTTCTAGCTCTCGATTTTGGAGTCATCCAAATTCTCTTTCTACCCTTTAATGTTGGTAATTCCTTTTTGGTGAGATCAGTGAAAAAACTTTACCTTACAAAGCAAAAAAGTATTTTATGCTTAATGATACTTTTCAAAATACTAACTTGAATTAACACTTGTACTACAAGATAGCTAATTGGCATTATTCTCTCTGCATTTTTTTTTCCTTGAGCATTACTGTCCTGTTCAAGAAGATACAGGAAGTCTGTGTCAGAGTAATGGTTAAAATTCTGCAATGTCTGGCTCTAAGCCCTGTCTTCCACTAGGCTCTGCTGCCTTGAAGCATGTTTGTATTTCTTCATGTCTAACAAGAAAAATAACACTTTATTTTTAATTTTAAAAATGTTTAAAAGTGTCACTTTGATGTCATGTATTCCCACCTATTAAAATGTTCTGCATTTTAACTAGACACTTTATTCCAGCAATTCATCAAAAACTGGAAGCGGATGGAACGGAAAAAGTAGAAGGATCCATGACGCAAAAACTGGAGAATGTACTGAACAGTAAGTTTTGTCCTTCCAGCAGCAACTATTTATGGACTTTGGACTTTCTAACAAGTTTTAATATCTTCCTATGAATATGGTAGAAAGTACAAAACGCTACAGTCTCTTTTGCCTTTTCGTGTTTGATAGTAGTGATTTTAGGGTGTGATAGTACACCTTTTGAAAAAAATCAGCAGCTTTTGCCATGACTTTCAGCAGTGTTTGTTGATAACAAAGAGAATAAATATCAAAATAAAGATGTTCTAAAGCATTCACTTCAAATGAATTTTGGTGGCATCTCAATTTTGAGTGGACAAAGAAAACAGAGAAGTTATATGGATAGACAGAACTGTAGAAGGATGAGTGAAGCTAAATACCAGGGTTATAAGAACTTTGAGCAAAAGAGGAAGAAAAAAAATTAAAAACACGAATAACAAGCTGTTTGCAATATAACAAGGTCAATTAACACAATATTTTTCACTTACTGTGCTGCCATTTAGACTACATGGCATTAGCATTCTTTTTAGAAAATTGGGAAAGCTGTCAGTACTCTTCTGTTTCTCTGTATCTAGCTGTAAGGTTGCATTGAGAGAGATGGCTTGAATTTACTGCAGTTTGGTATGTGTTTCATCAGATCAAAAAAGTTACTTTTTTTTAATTCTGGGACTTCTGCCAAGATAATTTTACTTTGTTTCATTGTGATTTTTTTCACAGAGGAAGGGATGTTTCCCTTAGTGCTGTATCAATAAGCAGAAATGACATGCAGATAGCTGACTCAGTGTTGGAAAGTCTGAGTATGTTTTATGAAATCAAGAAAGTGACATGGAAGTTCACTGTTTTTCTTCTCTTGTATGAAGAAAGCAGTGACTGTATCCGTGTTTGTGTGAGGAGCATGAAGAAAGCAGGGGGTTTTGTGAACAGCTCCAGCTATTTTCAGTAGAAATTCATTAATGCTCACAATAAAGGTGTAGTTTGAACATTGTTATTCCCTCATCTTGTTGCCTGGAATGCAAAAAAAACCCCGAACCAAAAATCACGAAAAAAACCCAACCAAAAAATCCTTCAGAAAACTCTTCAGAAAACTCACACACACTATATAAAGACTATAGTGTGCGTCTATGTGTGCAGAATATTTGATATGTATAGGGTAGGAGAAAAAAGCATTTGCTGAAATTTGCCAGTGCAGTCCTCAGTGCTCTGTGCTCTGTATTTATGCTGTCATGCACCAAGCACAGATTCCATGGAGAGCACTTTCCATTTGACAAAATTGCGTAACAGGTTTTAAACAAAAAAGCAAAAATTTAGGTCTGTGACATTTTCCTACACACACTACTATGAGACAAACCTACCTGTAATATATAATTGCTGTTTCATTTGATAAATGGTGGCTGAAATCTGTATGCAGATAATGAAGACTGTCTTTTTCAAGATGAATCTGTAGAGGAGCTTGTGCCAGGTACTTCAGAGTGGTATTAAGTTTGGATCTGCTGTGAAAAGAATTGGCTGCTTTTTCTCCTGATACTTTGCAAGTCATGATGGGTGGGAGGCAGGGAAGTAAGAATACAACGGTTTAAAAAGAGTAAATAATATTATGCAAAGTGGTTTAGGATCAAAGCTTTGTTTCTTGTCTGACTGTTGAAAAGCTTCCATAATCTATGAGTAACAGGGCCTGCTTTCAAGAATTACTTCAAATCTTTAGTCAAATTTCACATGTTTTGGACTGTAGGTGCATTTTTTGAGAGACAATTGGTGTTGTGAGTTTGAGTACAAACTCCTAAGAATAAGGATGTTTTCCACAGCATCTGAATTTAAGAGCATGCCAAATTATCGGATTGAAATGGCATGGAATAGTAGAAGCACAATTTGGTGTTATAGGTGGAATTATAAATGTTGGTGTTTTTGTGAAATTGCTAAACAAGCTATTAAATATATATTTATAAAAACATGGTGTGCAATAATGAATTTCACAAGTAATTGCATCTTAAAGGAGTCAATTGGATTCCATTACTTGGTATTTTTGTCAGGCTCAGTGACAGACAACTGTTGGATAACTAGTGCTTTATTTTGAAATTAAAAAATTTGCACACAGTAGATGAATCATCTATTTTAAAAAAATAATTAGTCAATATAGGACATCTTTATCCATGGATTATTTAGGTTTTGATTATTCATCATTAATCAAGAGATTAAGATTGTTAGTGTAGCAAGGATTTGGAGGGGTGATGAGGGAATCAACGTTACAATATTTTTATGTGTAAAAAGACAGACCTGTTTTGCATGTATTATTTAATTTCATTAAGACACTAATAAGTAACTTGATCTATTTCAGTTTCTATGTAAAATGGAAAAAGTGCCCATAGAAAAAAAAAGTAATTTACTTGAATGGAGGATTTCTACAGCAAATTAAGTCAAAAAGAGATGAAGGCATGTAGTTTTAAACTAAAGACAGAAATCACTGTGTTCTTCCTGCAGTTGTCAATTACCTTTTAAAAACATTTGCACTGAATAAAAAAAAAATGCTTTGTGAATATAACTTTAATTCCTAGATATAGTTCATTGCTTCTTGGCTGTTAAAAGAGTAGACAAGAAACGCATGAATTCAAACAATGCAAATGCTACTAGAAAGATTTACAAAACAAGCATTTATTATAACCTCAAGAGAAAAATCATACTTTATCAGTAATCTGTATTTAAATGTCCAACTAGCTCTTTTCACTGTGCGTTTCTCCTTAATGGATTAAAGTATTCTATGCTAAATAGTATGCAGTAGAAATAACTATCCTGACAAAACTTTTTTTACATCAAGGCTTCAAAATTTCAACAAAGTTTAAACATTATTTAGATATAGCAATTATTTTACAAAGACTACTTTTAACATGAGCAGGCCACCCACAGTGTTGACTAGAGAAAATGGCATGCAAGCCACCCAGTGAGACTGATGTAATTTTTTTCATCTTTGCTTAAAGTGTAGTCACTAGACCAGATAATGTAGAAACTTCTACACACAATGATCAAAAAGACTAAAATAGTTCCACTTTTTTTTGTTAATTAAAAATAAGTCATGAGTTGAAAAATGCAAATATTCACATGCAATGTAAATCTTCCCTACTAACAATGAAATTCTATTATCCTGTGTTAGGAAATCCGTATTACAAAATAGAACACTTTTTACTCTGGATAGAAAAAGATTTTAAGGCTATATTTAATGTATTTATTGAAGAATATTCACAGATAGTATAGAAACTTAATTGCATGAAATTGTTGACCGAGGCTTGATCCTGTATGCGATGACACCAGTAAGACTTTTAATGCAATGTGAAGACAACTTGTATTCATTCTGTTACAGTGACCAGCTAGTTAGACTTTTTTCAGTCATGCCATTGTCTCTGATTTAATCTTTGGTGCTTTGAAGTGACTCACTTAAATATCAAATTTTGTTAATAATTTTTAAGACTTAGTTTTAAAACACAAAAAAAATTGCAAAACCCAGTGATAACTCTTAAAGCTATGGCATTAATTAACATAATGAAATTACACTTTTCTAAAAAGAAAACTTGTTATGACTTTCCGTATCCTGAGATGCATAATTTAGTTGTAAAATGTAGACCTGGAGCCAAAGCAAACTATAAAATATCTGCAGCAAAGTTAAGCATTTGAATAGGAAAGACTGATTGTTTTTAATTGCACAGGGGTCTTACCACATTAAGATGCTAAGTGGTTCACTTTGAAATAGTATTTCATGAGTTGTAAAATGTTACTGCAGTTGAACAAAAAAAGTATAAAAATTTAGCAATAATTACTCATTTGCTCTAAAAAAACTTGAATGACTCATTAAAATGAGGAAAATCTGTATGTCATTTGAACTGATTACTTTTTCTTATTTTCATCCTTTTTAAATAGGAGCCAGTAACACAGCAGATACCTTATTCCAAGAAGTGCTGGGTCGCAAGGACAAAGCTGATTCAACGAGAAATGCACTTAATGTTCTTCAGCGTTTTAAATTTCTTTTCAACCTTCCCTTGAATATTGAAAGAAATATCCAGAAGGTATAATCCTTATAAATACTTTTTTGTTTGCTGAAATTAGTCTGTTTACTTTGTATTGACAAATATAAATGTCTGTTGTTTGTTTGTGTTTGTTGTTTGTTTTTTTTTTTTAAGGGCGATTATGATGTGGTTATTAATGACTACGAAAAAGCCAAGTCACTCTTTGGAAAGACAGAGGTTCAAGTGTTCAAAAAATGTAAGATATGGGTTCTCTTATATGCTTCTTTTTCTTTTTTTTTAACTTAAAGGCTTAAAAGCACATAGTGGTCTAAAGAGCTTTGTGGGTTTTATATGGATTTTAATCCATTAAAATTATGTATTTGTATGAACTAACTGCTCTAAGCAGTATTTCTGGCAAGTTTTTTGAGTGAGGTAAATACTACAAAATGTGAAATCACAGCCAATTTTATTTATTTGTTAAGTCTTGGTATTACTGGACATAAGAGTTACAGTATTTAAAATATGACTTTGGGTATCTCTCACTGGCATGTTGTTGGAAAGAGTTCAGAGTCCAATTTTCTGTTTTTGTAGAACTGTTGTATACAAAATTTTCAGATGTGGCTTGTTATAAAATGAGTTATATTGATTTCCACATTAACTCCAGAAGTGTCTGGTGTCCTAGAAAAATAACATAATTTTCAGTTCATACCGCTACTGAAGGCACACATTGGACTTATTTCCTCTCCCTACTTTTAGATTATGCTGAAGTTGAAACCAGAATTGAAGCTTTAAGAGAACTTCTGTTAGATAAGCTGCTTGAAACTCCATCAACATTGCATGATCAGAAGCGTTATATAAGGTAATCATTTGACTAGTGTCTTCATCAGACATGTGGTGTTAGATGTGTATTTAAATCTGTTTCCTAAATAGGGTAGTGAATATTTTTACTGTGGTCTAAATACAAATTTTAAGGCTGTAAGTAGAGTATTTTGAGATTTTATGATTATATAAATAATGGCAATGGATTGGCACTTTATTCTTTATTGAATGATTGAAAAACAGTCCTTGAATAAGAATACTTTAATGAAGGATAACTGAGATTTTAATTTAAATTTTTAAAATCTTTAAGGCATGTTTAGATTCTGCTGCTTCCTCTAAACCATCATATTGCAAGCTGCATCTGAAATGATCACGCACAGGTTGCAGTTCTATGTCAAAATAGATTCCTTGTTAACTTGTCTTACACTTCAGCTTGATGTGGTGTTGAAATGGAATTATCCTGAGTCAGATAATAGGGAGGCTTTAATCCAGACTGCCATTTAAATTTGGTTTTGGCTCATTACTATTCAGTCTAAGTAATGTAGTTCCTTTGTATTCCATGAAGGTGAACCAGTTCCCCAGTTTTCATTGAAATTCCTAGTTTCTGTCATTCACAAAGCTGATGTTGAAGTCAGTTGTAGGCATACTGACATGAGTTGGTTGGACCTTCTTCTGCTGGTAGACCTTAACCTGCGTTTAAGACCTTGGAGCCAAATTTTAGAGTGCTCTGGAGCATTTGATGGCTTTACTTAGAAAGCTTTTGAGTTTTGGACATTACAGTTGTGGTTTAAGATCAGCCAGCATCTAGGCACCATGCAGCCACTCGCTTAGTCCCCACCCTGCTCAGTGGGACAGGGAGGAGAATTGGGGGAAAAAAATAGTAAAACTCATGGGTTGAGATAAGAGTGATTTAATAACTAAGGTAAAATAAAATGTAATGCTAACAATAATAATAATATTTGTAATGAAAAGGAATACAATAAAATTTAAAAAAATAAAAAACACCACCACCACCCAAAAAACCCAAACCAAAGAACCCACCAAGAAAAAGATAAGTGATGTACAATGCAGTTGCTCACCACGCACTGACTGATGCCTGAGCAGCAATCAGCCCCTCCTGGCCAACTCTGCCCCAGTTTGTATACTGAGCATGACGTTCTATGGTATGGACTATCCCTTTGGCTAGTTCAGGTCAGCTGTCCTGGCCATGATCCCTCCCAGCTTCTTGTATACCTGCTTGCTGGCAGAGCATGGGAAATGGAAAAATCCTTAACTTGGGTTAAGTTCTACTTAGCAACAACTAAAACATTAGTGTGTTATCAACATTATTCTCGCACTAAATCCAAAACACACTGTACCAGCTACTAAGAAGAAAATTAACTCTACCCCAGCTGAAACCAGGACAGTTACTAGGGCTCCTAGTGTGGCTTGACATTCTCAGTGCTTTTTTCAGTTATCTTAAAAGATGTGGACCAAATGCACTAGTGTGAGAAGCATTCTTAAAATTTTGACACCTGTGTGAGGTCTTCGATGTTTTGTATGCTCACCAGGCCCCGTTGCACAGAAAAAAGGACAATGTTGGTATCTTGGGTCCCTTTGTTATGTTAGTTTATGAAGACAATGACCAATATACATTTATGTAGAGTGCTCTTATTCCTCTGGGTGCTACATAAATATTGCCTATTTATTGGAACTGTGTTTTAAGGTGAGTAGTTAAGAGTTTTGTGTCTCTGAAGAAGGCGCTATTGTTTCCATTCTATGTCAATCTTGAAAATCTTAAAGTGCAGCTTCTTTATCTAAGCCAAGCCTTATGACCGGTTCTAAGGAAGAATCAGAGTTGTATATGTGTTTGATTCTGGGGTGTGTGTGTTTTGGGGGTTGTTTTGTTTTGTTTAGTTTCTCTCTAGCCCCTTACCTTGAAGTATTTAATCTTTAAATATATCCGAGCCTACGTTAAAGCAGACTGTGCTAATGTAACTACCAAATGTATTCCATGTGTAGAACAGTATAATGAAGGAGAGCAGGGAGTAGACAAATATGGAATAATTTAATTCTAATGAATTAATAGAATCCCAGCATACAAAGCAATTAAATTAGTTTTACTACTCTAGATATGCTAATGTGGTTATACTAGTGTAAATTTTCTGGAGGTAAGGTGTAAAGAAAGCTTTTTCAGAGCACTTCAGATAAGAGGAAATAAACAAAATCCTATTTTTAATATTGTTTGCATAAAACCTGCTATTTTTATGAGGTTGTTTTTCCTTGCTACATTTGCTTTGTGTGTCTCCAGTGTCTAAGGCTAAGCAAGACCTGAAATACTGTAGCTTTCCCCCTCAGGTCTTCGGTGTTTATAATTAGGCTTCCATTCATATTGTCCTCTCATTTTATTATGGTATTCACACTAATAATTATTTTATACTGTTCAGAAACAGTTTACCATATCACTTAACAGCAAAGTAGATGTATTTTTTCCAAGACCAGTGGTAAGTTGTTTTTTATTTTGTGCCTAAGCAAAGACTAAAGTCCCCCTTAACACTGAGGAAGGCTTTGAGCTCATAATTTATAAATGTCACCCTGTCAAAATGGTTGCTTGTGGAATGTTCTCATCCATCCAACTAATCCTACTTTGACAGTTGATTTTTTGTTCAACTGTAGACAGTTCTTAAAGAAGACAGAGTTTTGCAAGACTCCTAATGAACATTAGGTATTATTGTAGTAATACAGCTTTTGTGAAGGAGTTAAACATTCCCTGCACTGCTTAAGATAACAAATTAGTGTACTTCACCTTGAGCATCTTGAACTTTTTAATCTATACTGAGTCTCATTAATGCAGAATGTAATGGAGCACATTAAATTGTAGAGCAGCTACTGCTTTTTTGAAAATACTCTTGAAAATATTTGTCAGTCTTGAATGCCATACGTTAGATTATATTACTTCTGTGTTCTCTTCGAAATCACAACAGCTGGCTTCTAATACTCTTCTCTGCCTAAAGACAGAAGTTGTTTTACTTCCACATATTAGAAGCCCTAATTATTTTTATTATCTCTCCCTGCCTCCCACCTTTTTTTTTCTGTGTGTGCTTATCCTAATGCAAAAAAACCAAACAAACCCAGGAGCTTGTTTTATATTTGTGCTTGTATGTGCTAAAATTAATGAGCTGCCAAAAATTAATTCCTTCTGTACTTACTTGTTAAGGTTACATGATGATACAATCAGGACATGTAAAGTGGGAAGAAAAATACCATACTTCATGTGCTTGAGATGTCATCACTGATTCCAAGTGAAACATGAAGTACTGAACAGCAACCTTGACAGATAAAGAGCTTGGTTTCCCAAGTACTTTACTAGAGGCACAACTGAAAATACATGTTAATGTGATAATAACTTTATATGGTTTTGTTTATTTCTACAAGGTTTTTTGATGAATTTTGCCTCACTAAATGAGGAAGGGAGAATGCAAGACTTGCGCTTGTATTGAGTATGAGTGTATCTTAACAACTATTCTTGAACTATTCTTGAATTATGTAAAAAAATATTTCTTAGTACATCTTTGGTCTCTGTTTTAACGAGGCCTTCAGTGTGTCAAGTCAGAGCTGTGATTTTTGGACTGGGTTTTACAGATATCTTTCTGATCTTCATGCGCCTGGGGACCCTGCTTGGCAGTGCATTGGTGCTCAACATCAGTGGATTCTGCAGCTCATGCACAACTGTAAAGAGAGCTATGTTAAAGAACAAAAAGGCAAGAATATATTTTTGTTTATATATATATATATATGACATTTAGGAATTTGGCATTGCCTTTTATTTGACAAGTTTTAGTGTACAAATGATATTCGGGTTTTTTTCCCATCAATCTTGATAGCTTTTTACAAAGTTGAATACTGACTTGTATTTTTTTTCTTTATTATAAAAACAAAACAGCAGTTGGAGTTTTCTTTTTTGTTTAACTTATAACTTTTAAGCCCTTTACATGGGAAAAGCATTAAATTTCAATCATTTATCTAAAGTTTACTGTCCTCTCAAAATACTTCTTTGAGGTCACATGAAGTTTGGGCTGTTGTCTGAATCTGCCATTAGACTTCTTTGTCACAAGATACGCTGTTAAGTATATGGATATGCAGGGCACTGATGCATAGTGGAATAATGTGTAATCTCTCGATAGGCAGTGAATGATAATATGATGTTCTTTGTTCGTGTGCAGTTTCAAAATTTAGATTATACTGTTCGAGCACAGACCTGTGAGCTGGACAAATGGGATATTTAGACAATGTTATGTTAAAACCAATATGAATATTTAGTTCTATTCTGTTTTTGTCTTTGCTAGTGTAGCTCCTCAAATAAATCTTCAGGTATTGCTTTCAGGTGTGGCAGCAACTTAGCTACCAGTTATAACATGATCCATCACATTAGTGTATTTTCAAAAGGGAATAGGTGGGAGGCTATGGGCTGGTATTTCTAGTAGTAAAATCTGAAGACTGGATTTTCAAATTAGAAAATGGCAAGTAGTGCCTTGTTTCTCAAGAAGTCTTACAGAGTTTGCTGCTATTCCTGAAATGAGTAGGCATATTGGAATCTGGTCTCTCTTGGCTTATAGGTAACTTCCAAATTTAGTGTTAGTGCATGTGTGTCCCAAACCAAATAAGGTGTTCTATTCTGAGAAACCATAAAAATTTTACTAAGTTGGATCTGCTGCAGAAATGTGCTGTAAAACTGCTGCAGGGTGCTTCAGCTCTCCTTAGCAGAGGTTACAACATCAGGTATAGAGTTCACAGGGTGCATCACATATGAGAGTGGTGTCAGTAAGTTTTAGCTTAAAGCGTGCACAGACTGTCTTTGATCCACAACACTGTGTGAAGTGCTGTGGGAACTGCTGGAACACAAGATTAGTTTCTTGGCCTCTTGGTCAAAATTCAGAACATTTCCAAAACCTCTCTATTTCCCTCCTCATCAAAACCCTGAGACACCACAACCACCAGCCCTGCAACATACAGCTATAAGGAGCAAAACTCATTTGTAAAAATGGCCATGGTTAACAATTCTAAGCTTTCTTTTTCTCTTGTCACTTGCAAAATGTTATATAGCCATCTCTCGGCTTCTTAGCAATAAAAGTAGCAGCACGAAGATATTAAGTGCTTGACACTTTTTTTTAGTAGCCTTATAATTTTGATATGCAGGCTCCATTAAATGAATGGAAAATGTGTCTATAAATTCCTAGGCTTGTCTTGAAAATCTCAGCCTGTTTGGTATTTTTCTTGCAACAAATCTGCTTACCTCAGCCTTAATATCAAAGGGGCTATTATGTTAGCAGCTTTGTTTGGCTCACAGAAGAGGGAATTTAAATAACTTGTATGCCCAGTAAATATATGTATGAATAGTTAATACTTAGTGCATGTATGAAACAAGTGCTAATATATTATCACTTTTATTAAAGAGGTCATCAAATTTCAATAGTTTTCTTCTAGCCTTTTATGTGGTCCTTACTGATGTAGGTTTTGTACAGGTTGTAAAATACTCAAGAATTGATCCTAGTTGATGGAATTTCCCACTTAGTATCTAGTAGGACAAAGGAAGGTTGCTAAAAGTGATTTTTCCTTTCCATAGACCTTTAATTTTGGCATGTGCTAGATGGGAGAAGGAATAAAGAAAACTTAGAAGAATTGGTTTTAACTGCCAAGTAGAACAATGCTGATTGTGATCAGAGACATGGAATGTACTTTAATCTACTTTAATAGACATATGCTTTTCAAACAGGAAAAGTGTGGAGTTTTACTCATAGATATCAAATTGCAAGACTTTGAGGAATCTAATCAAGTTAGAAATGTGGTTTGTATGTTCATAAATTCACAGACTATTTTTAAGAGAAAATAGTAATAAATTTCAAACATTAAAGTCCTCCACTTAAAACATGCTTCCAAAAAAGTTTATTTTGTATATCAAGCATTTGGAGGAAGAGGTGGGTCATAAGGCTGATACTCTAATGAAAAGGGCATTAAAACTTTTTCTAGGTTTCCCTTTTCAACAGGGATAATAGACATTTATTTCTAGCTGATGGTAGTCTGCATATGCTTGAATAAGCAGGCAGCAATTACAGTTCCACCTGGAACACACCAACAATTTCTGGCTATTCTTAGCTTAGTTCTTCTGCTGACTGTGAATCTGTGGGTTCAAACTGAGTCAAAACTTTTCAGCATAGTAAACTTTAAACCTCAGTAGCAGATTGCATCTATTTTTGCATTTGTGCACAATTTTTCCACTGAGTTTGTGCCAAAGCATTTTGTTCCTATTTTATTAGTTTTCAAAGCAGAGCTGTGCTCCGAGTTATTGCACATGAATTTTACTATGTGAAATGGATTTGGAATTAGACAGCCTTTGCTTTTCTTACCTAGAAAAGTCTTTTTTTAAAAACTCTATTAGACATTCTGGATAGGATTTTTGTAGCTGATTGTTGAACAGTAAATGTTCTCAAAGAATTCTTTGGTGGCCGTGATGTGTTCAGGAAGGGAAGGTTATCATTGCCATTTTTTGCTAAACAACCTAAAAACCAAACCTAAGTGAATTCTAAGGAGAACTTACTCCAAATTCAGTCACTGATATGACAAGCCAACAGTGTGCTCTGTGGGACAGAATTGTTCCAGTTGTCTCCACACTGCTAGGGGGCTGACCCTTTAGTCATTACAACTTAAATCATTTCATTTTCTTATCTAGAAATAGCATCTTCTCCTGTCTTCTTTAAGAGATTAAGTGATACATCATCTCATCCAGGCCACTAGTAATGGCAGTCAGGACAAATTCCCAATATTGACAAGAAGTAAATATACTTTTCTACCTCCTCTGTAGGTTCTTTATCTTTGTATTAATAGCTATACTTTCAAGGCTCTTCTAAGCATAGTTGAAAAGTGGAGCAAGCTAATGTACACGCTGAGGTAGTTGAAGGTGCTATCAGAAAATTGTGTATTAGAGAAGTATTTAAATACATGTTTATTTTGGTTTTATATGTAAGTATATATTTTTGATCCAAGTGAGACTTCTTCACTCTCAGTAGAACTATCACATGAAAAGTTTAAAAGAAAAAAAAGCCACTGTGCTTGGATATTACTAAAGATTAACTCCTTTTTGTAGAAATACTCTGCAGTTATAAGCATGTCCTAGAACTGTAAAGTATCATAGCATAGTACAATCTCTGCAGCCTTAAAGAAGAAACTGTGGCAAGTTTACAGGGTTGTAATGGTCTTGGAGTGCTCTCCTGGAATTTGTTTCAGGGGTTAGCAGAAGTCCTATGTGTTTCAAAGACTGTCTGTTTTCAGTTAATCCAACTTGTGTTAATATTATTTCCAAAAACTGAAACGTATCAAGCTGTGCTAAGCTTTGTCAGATAATCTGGCGGTGTGACTTAAAGGCTGATGACAAGTACCAACAGCAAATTATTCAATTGGATGTTTCCTTTGATTTTAATAGACAATTATTAATTGTAAAAGATGCGGTAATCTGATCATTAGTTAATTGGTTGCATTGATTTCAATGGATACAAGTAGGATGGGGAATTTTCTCAAGTCCTGTGTATGAAGTACTTTACAGCAGCATTTTGGAGTGTGTTTCCCTTGAGGAATATCTCTGTATGTGTATTAATGTACTGCTTCCCCTCAGTCTAAACAACCCTGTTGGTTTGCTGATTAGTCGTGAATTATGTAGATTAGTATTTCCTTACATGCTCAGTTATGGCTGGTTTTACCCATCGTTGCCTTTAGCCTATCTTATCTCTTGCTCTGTATAGCCATAGCAGACCTTCCTCATTTCTGAGGTAAAAAAAATGCAGGCAGGTGATGTTCATATTATGAGAAACTGTTGGAATCCAAGCCCACCTGTTTTAAGGAGTGAGTGAATATGCATATATGACAGCAGATCAAAACTTCTCCTGCTCTGAAGTATGAGTAGCCAGGACAAAGAGATCAAACAGCATAGCCAAAGTCAGAGTGGAAGCATGAGGCAGTACAGGGGATGTCCAAATCATAAAGCTCCCATGCTTGTGTCCTTACATTAAGGTGTTCTGCTTCTCTGATGGTCAGATTCTTCTATTAAAGGTGCAGCTGTAGATACAGGATCCATGTGCAACTGGCTGGAGCTCTAGCTCTGCTGACACAGTAATGCTTGGAAATATATGTAATTATTAACTTTTTATGTTTTGTTTAATGTATCTGCCTTACTAATGGAATAGGCAGTTTTGCTCTTTTGTTGTTTTTGAAACCTTTTTTTATGATTATGAGGTTATTTCCTGAAGCATTGATGGATTCCTTTTATAAATCTTGTCATATCACACTGTTGCTGCCCACTGGAAGCACCTGAAGTAGACAAAGCCAGTCTACTGCTATTACTATGTAGATATGTCAGGGAGAGGGAAATGCATGAGACTGAATAGACAGGGAAAAGCATTTTTTTGAAGGCTATGAATATAAAGCTTAACATGGAAGAGCACTATGCTCACTCAAAACAGTATTTCTTAAGTCTCTAGCAAGAGATAGTTGAATGATAAACTGAATTGTGCTGGTATTTTATGCCTTGTATTGGCTAAAGTCTGAATTGCTGCTTCTGAACTTTGAACTTATGATTTGTAGAAGACTGGGGACTTTCAAACCTGGATAGTGACTTTCAAACCTGGAGAGTAAATGGTTGCCTTAATTTAAGTTTTTACATATTTCTAATTTTTAACTTTACTTGGCAATTCCCCTAGTATTAGGGTGTAATTGTAGTTTTTCACTATGGTTTATGCTTCCCAGACTTGTTGGAGTACAGGAAACCTGGGGGATATAATGATATAAAAATGACAAAAATAAATGTAAATAAATGAGGTTTAGTTTAAAATTTGCCTGGAGCACTGGGCAGATAGCCAAAATGAGTTAAGCAATGGGATTCTTAATATGAGTATCAGGGAAGGAAGCTATGGAGGTTAAGACTATTTTCTGTGTGGCCAATGGTTATTTGCTTAGACTTTAATAGTGGCTTAGTAGGTTTGATGATCCTTTGAGCTAAAACGAATAGGACCCTAATCCAGTTATCGTCAAACTGTCTGAAAAAGTCTTCATTCCTTAACAGGTCTTTCCCAGCTATTATGTAACATTATTACAAATAATCTATCTGTTAATACCCTTTACAAACTAAAACTGTAAATGGAAACACTAACAGAGTTGTGGTGTGATCTTTCTGCTGCCCTTTGCGTTGCAAAATATATAATATATGACCTATTAAAGTTCCCAACATGGCAACAGCTTTTGAAACATGAGTATACTAGTTCAGTCACTATGATTTTTATTGTAGTTCTTATTGCTGGAAAAAAAATATGATTTTTGCATCGCTCAAGAGTATGATGCATAGCTTTCCAGATATTGTAAAAAAACTGTGCAGGGTTTTTCTCTGCCAGAGTAACAGCAGCTGTATGTAGTGTGAAGGAGAGAGATGGATGCTTAGACCGTGTTGCTCTTTTTTTCTGTGCCACACTGAGATTCTATTCACCTTGCAATGAATGATCCATCTTTGTTAGATCAGACAGGCCAGCAAGACTTGTGTCAAAAGGGCCTTTTCAATTTGTTATCCTAGCAGCTGGTTCTCTTCCATTGCCTTTGCTTACTGTACATCTGGAAGAAGACTTCTTGCAGCTGGGAGCCATTTCATGTCTAAACCACATCCCCTGTCCACAGCAGAAATACCCTTTTGACAGCAGACGTCAAGCAAACTCTTAATGGGTTATTAATTAAAAAAAAAAAAGAATAAAATTGATCAGTACAAAGTCTGACACTGGATAGGTTTTCCTCGTTTACCACCTGTATCTGTAACTTTGCCGTTATGTAGAATTTTTAGTAGAATCTGACATGTTCAGAAGTGCAGGGGCATTCTTATTTTATTTAATACTTTACTGTCTTTATAATACTTTAAATATTATTTAAATATTGTGATTAAAAAGCAGCAGAGGTAGTTTGAAATCAGAACTGAAAAGATGAGTAGTACTGAAGATAAGGTGAAACTCTTCTGGGTCCAGAATTTTACCTAGTGTCTGCTCTAGTCTTTTAAGTTCTTATTTGGGCAATTAAGTAAAAGCAGGTTGTTTTCAACGTTGCTGAAGATCTTAACGTCCACTGGTGCATTTTACTAGTGCTAGTAAAATGATGTCATTTTTATTTATGTGCTGAACTTGAGGTGTTTAGCTCTTGCTTCAGTATTCTTTGGCCTGCAGGACTGACAATAAGGCTTACCCTTAGACTGTGAAATACTTACAATGCCACTAGAAATAATTAGCCCAATTACCCTTTTTGTGGTAAACTGAAAAATAGTTTCAGGATAAATATATTTAGTATAACAAAGACTAGCCTTAAGATTTAAAAAAGCATTCAGTTCTAAATGTATTCCAAACATGTTTTTTCCATAGAGTGCAGCAATTTTCATCTTCCGCACTCTGCTAGAAATACAACCCATTTTCTTCATGATCATTTCAAAATGTCAGATTCCTAATAAATATAAGGTTAGAAAGAAAAAGTATTCAAGAAAAAGAATAAAATGCAGTCATTCATCTGTTGAGCAGGTTAATTTTTCGGTAATTTCTCCTGCTCGCCTAATTTCTTGCCTAGACAAATTGAAATTCTCAATGCGGTGTCCTTGAAAGGAATCTTATCCTGGTTGTGTCAGTGCAGGCTCCAGGCACTGTGTGTTTGGTCAACAAGCAACAGTGGGTGGTCAGGCTGTAGCACAGGACAAGGGCCCGCTGTGCACAGGAAAAAATGTTCAAAGGTGTTTAAGGGTGGTAAGGAAGTCTGCTGCCCTTCAGAGAGTCCGGAGGCTATAGATCAGTCTTCCCTCGCTATTGTAGCCTGTGAAAAAAGTCACTCTAAGATACATAAAGGATGAAAGAATACAGTAACTGTATTCACCTGATTGCACATCTGTAGGGTCTTTATTATTAATTTAATCTTGCTCATATACATGTTGTATGTGAGCAAGTCTGTGTAATGACTGATGTTTGGCTTACCATGGAAAATCACCCTGAAAAACTACTCAGCCTGAGGTTGGTCACTTGTTAACAATTTTTTTATCACTGCAAAAAGGACTGGCACTATATTATCTCCTGATCAACCAATAGCTTTTTTAAAAACCTTTAGCTGAATGTCACGTTAAGTGCTGCACCGGGCTGGCTGAATTGCAGAGTGCCTGAGACCGGGTTACAGAAGGGAAGTGAGAGATGTGTGACTCCCATGAGAAACCTCTGACTGTAAGACTGTGAGGGGGGGAAAAAAATGACCAAAGTTGTGGAGCAATGGGTATTGCAGAATAATTTTTACACTCAGTTTGGTAATAGTTTTGAAATAAGAACTTAAAGCTGCTTTTAAAGATTTAAATCATTGACTGATTTGCAGATCAGGGAAAAAAGCTATTTGAGGAAAAGTTCATGTTAGTTGTCTTTTTTACTGAGGCTGCAACATGGGGCCTGCAGGTAACATCTCAAAAAATGGGGTCAAAGTATGTACATGAGCCACAGGTACTGTAGGCACATAAGTACCCAGTAGCAACTCCACTACTGATAAACTTACAGGAAACGTGCAATTAGGGGTCAGCACTGGTGGCTTTTGATTTACAGAAGTGAAAGCACAAATTAAATAAATGCCCTCAAAAAGCATTGCGCTTTTTTTTTTCCCCCAGATCCTTATTTTGGTGAGATCTTACCACACTAGAAAAGGTCTGGACAAAACCATTGAACTATTTATATTTCACACAGTATCTGGATGTTTTTGTTTCATTCTACATACCTTTTAAAATATCTGTGCACGAAAAGTTGAAACCCAGTAAAATCCTTTTTAGAAAAAGCCATGTTAAGATCCTTAAAACTTCTTATTTGATCTTCTCATGGTTTTACAGTTGTAATAAGGCTTTAATTATACAACTGGTTTGTCATGACCAATTGGTAGAAGAACAGAATGTAGTGCATTTGTTTTTCCTGTGTTTCCTTGGTTAAATATGCAGTTGGCACGGGAGTCACTGACAGATATGCTCCATGTAGACGCTGGTTTTTGGAAAAAAAAACCCTTTCTGTAACTTCAAAGATGCAGTATATTTAAAAAAAAAAAAGTCTGCCAGGAATATATTGTTCATGCTGTTTATACAACATCTTAAAACCTGTTAGGACAGTAAAAAGTTAATTTCTTGAAATTTTAGTTTGTTGCTGTCCTATATTCAGGATCTAAGAATGTAGAAATAGTACACAAATCAAATAATGAATAGGCAGTAAATTATTATTTGGGTAGTTTATTTAGGTTTATAAATATTATTAACTGAAGTCCATACTAATGCTAATTCATTGTATTTACATTATGATGCTAAATTTAAGCTGCTGGCTCCAGAGTGGAAATGAGTTGGGGTGGGAGAAAAATTGTTTGTAAGTTAACTCTCACTTTTTTACAAAATGTATGCATTAGTGTGCAGTCTTCAAGCGCTATCTTCTGGTCAGGTGAAAGCAAAATCAGCTTTGCTAATGTAGTCCAGATGTTTATTAGTCCTGAGGGTATATGTGCTGTTGTAGTTCCCTGCTGCTGTGTTATACTTGCTTGTAATGCTAGACAACCAATTAAGAAATTAGTTCATGTTAAACTTTCTTTTCCTGGTATGGCTGCAAACTGATGATGTGGTTTTTCTGGTGGAACAAGAGAGTATTCTTTACATGTTTTCTGTTACTGGTGAATATATAAACCATTTGGGAGGCATGGGGTTAGTGTATCAGCAGCAAAACAGAATTTTCAGGTTTTCAGCTACCTCAGGCTAAATGGTTTTAATTGAACTAATTCACATTAAGATGTTTTGGTAAGTCTGTCTGTTTTTTCTTAATTCTGAGGTTTAATGGGTACTGTCATTTTTAGAAACTATCTGTTTACAAGAAATTCTTCATATTAACAAAGTATTTGAAGGGTGAGAGCCTGAATTCTATGTGAAGACATTGAAGAGGGAAGTTTTGGTGTGTCCTTGCTTTTTCTAATTGGTTTTTTTTTAAGATAACATTGCTGCACTTTTGGATGTTTGGTTTGGGGTTTTGGTTTTTTAGATGTTTTAACTAGCAATGCCTGTGACAGTTCTGATTTGTCCTTGGCATAAATTTTTTTTCACCGAAATAAAACGCAGGTATGTAGAATCTCAGAGTCAAATTCTTAAGGAAGCCCAAGAACTATGCAAGCCACTTAAAACTTCTCAGGGTCTTCTATATAATTTTCTTTTTATTCTGAGTAGAATCTCTCTAAGATATTGAATGCATGCTTTTTTAATCTGGAGAGGGAGAAATGTTTTTTGGTTTACTGCATTCTGCAGGCTTGCTGGAACATTTTCACAGAAGTTAATATAAATTTGTAATAATTAAGAGAAGTCATGGGTGTTTAAATCGTAGATGCACAAGATGTGTGACCTTACACAGTTCTCTATTACATGGGCAGTTGTATAGTACATGTCCATAGTTAACTATTTCCACTTGGAGCATCCATACCTACTTTAAAAGCTTCTGATAGCTTTAGTTTTTGTCCTTATTATTCTGTATCTCTTCTTCATTCCGGAAGAAAAGTCTTTCCCCAAATTCATGTTCAAACTCATTGTAGAACTTCTCCATGGTGATGGTGGATAATATACTTAAGTGACTGTAGCAGAGTCCATATTGCTGAAAACTCATCAATTTTAAAGATATCATAAAGACACATTGTTTTTAATAAGTGGTGTAGGATTTAAATAGTCAACAGAATGATGGAATAGGCTAAAGATAGCACAGATGGGTTCACCAAGTCAGTTAATGCAGTGTCTGTTATGCTTGTGAACTACATAGCAAATGGATCTATTTACTTAGGTGTTTTATAATGTGAACAGTAATGAGATGAATGGAGGAACAGACAGTTAGCTCAATAATGACAATGCCTCAGTGAGACCACAGTGGAACACCACAGGAAATCTCTTTAAAAGCCATTAAAGAATTATGGGAGGAAGAACTTCTTTCAAAAGGAACTAAAACTCAGTACTGTCACCTATTGGAAGTTTGTGAAAAGTTTCACAATACTTAATATTGCTCTTTAAGCCCCAGCTGTTGAAGTGACAAGGTATATCTTTACTGCCATTCTGATCTCACAGCAGCATAAATTTAGAATAAATATTCTCCAAATCACTTTTACTTTGTATTACTCTTGAATCTGAGTATTGCAATGTCGCAGCTGGTGCTCTTACTGTGTGGCCTCTCCATTATTTTAAGTGAATGTAGGTATTGTTGGAAAAGATTAAGTGATATAAACTCAACATCAAGATTCTCACTACAAAATTCAGCATCAATTACCAGGACAGGGTTCATCTTGATATAAGAAAAAAAATATTTTTTTTACTGTGAGAACAATCAATCATTGGAGCAACCTCCCAAGGGATGAGGTAGAGTCCCCATTGCTGGAGGTTTTCAAGACTCAAGTGAACAGGGTGCTAGATAATCTCACATAGGCTCCCTTTCCCACAAAAGGTTGGACCAGGTATCTTTCAAGGTCCCTTCCAACACGGATTGTTTTATAATTCTATGAATTGTGATTAATTGACGTTTAGTTGTTATGGCTCAGTTGGCCAATGCTGAAATCCTTTCTGATGTTACTTTCAGAAATGTATCTGTATAGTGAAATGCATAAAGCAGAAATTTAGACTCTAAGAGAAATATTGGCAGTGTTACAATACATTAAAAAATCATCATGGTCTGCTCATTATGATATGGTTATTTTCCAAAATATACATTAGACTCCAAGTATCCACCTCTACCAGACTAGATCATTGCTTAGGACTTGGTAATAGTGACCTACATATGGACAGGCACCCAAAGAAAAAAAAAAATTATTTTATAACAGTAACTGGTTTGCTGGGAAATATTTTGTGTGTTTGTGGATATGTATAAGTGTTGGATGTTTTACAGACATGCAGAAGCATACAATGCCATTAGTTCATGTGCTTCATAGAATCATAGAATCATTTAGGTTGGAAGAGACCTTCAAGATAGAGTTCAACCATCAACCATGCCCACTGAATCATGCCCTGAAGT